>CP125977.1:71319921-72067572 GCA_030063025.1 Avena longiglumis | reverse complement strand
TGGGTTTTATGCCTAAAGGTAACAATGATACATCAATTTTCCTGATTCCTAAGATTGACAATCCGATGGATCTCAAAGATTAATGCCCTATTGGTTATGTAACGTTTCGTACAAGATGGTTTCTAAATGCTTGGTTAATATGCTCCACTCTATTTTTGGTAATATTATTTCTAAAAACCAGAGCGCCTTTATTCTTGGTAATATTATTATTCATGGACGATTGACCACGGACTAGACTTCTAAAAACCAGAGCGGCTGTACATATATATGCACGTAAGAAAGCTAATGAGTACCTTCCTTTCAGCATTATGAAGCCTTTCAAACCATCACAAAAAGGTGCTTGAGGGATGTCTCTCCACGTCTCTCCTTCTCTCCTTTCTACCTCCACGGTGGTTAGCTGCGATGACTTTATCAGGGGGCTGTTGAAGGATAAGAGTAGTGACAAACATTATGAACTCATGAAGCAATATGGGCATCTGCTGGAAGAGGAGAATGAGCAAGAGGAGGGTGCGCGGGTAAGGAATGATAGTGCTTCTACTGATGCTTCATTTGGGTCCTCTTTTGATAGTGAGAAAAAAGGTGCTGTTGGGGGTTCTGGGTTGGAGGGTGCTCAGGACATGGAAGCTGTCAATCAGGATCAGGAAACAGTGGCTATTGGTTTGTCTCAACCTGATGGTTCTACCCAGGAAAGTGTGGATTCTCAATCTGATCCGGTGGTTGATGTGGAAGAACAGCAGGGTATTAGAAGGAGCTCGAGGGTGATTGATCAAGGTGGTGCTAGAAACTTGGCTGAAGGACATTTGGCTCAACAAAATCCTAGAGACCTTTCAGGTACAAATCTAAATTTACATAATTCTTTTGCTGTTCTGGATGATGATGTTATTATGCATAGAGCGTTGGAAATGGGGATAGATGCTTCTTCTATATCTTTGGAACATATTAACTCTTTAAAAGAATTAGAGATTGCTAGGCATAGTTTGCAGGATAGGAGGCAGGTAGTGAATGAATGTGCTCCTGATATGAATGAGAAGGTTTTGTTTCTGGATTGGAAGGAGGCTAGTAATGATGAAGAAGAATTCACTCCTGTGGTTTCTAGGAGACAAAAGAAAAAGTTGAGAATTGGTTCTGTTATGAGGGAGAGAAAGTTAAAGGCTGCTGTTGTGAAGGTTCACAATTACCACCCTATGAGTGGTATTGTGACTGGAACAAGGGAGAGAAAATCTGTTTTATGATAGGTGCTATTTTGAATATTAGGGGTGTGGGGAAGAAAGGTGCAGGTGCTTATTTGAATAATTTGTTGAGGCAGGAGAGGGTGGATTTTATTGGTTTACAGGAAACTATTAAGAAGGACTATTCTGAGGTTTTTTTCAGGAGGATTGATCCTATGAATCAATTTTCCTGGAGTTGGTTGCCATCTGTTGGAAAATCTGGGGGCATTTTGGGGGGCCTACGTTCCTCTAAATTGACTCAGGTTGGTGTGTCTGTGGGTAAGTTTCATGTTAAGTTGAAGGTGTTTGATGTTTTGAAACAGATTCAATGGCAGCTGGTGATTGTGTATGGGGCTGCCCAAGAGGAGAATAAAGAGGAATTTCTGGTTGAATTAGCTGAGGTTTGTCAGGATCAAACTATTCCTTTGTTGGTAGGAGGTGATTTTAATGTGATCAGGTGTGTTTCTGAAAAGAACAAAGGTCATGTTTTGAACAAGTGGGGACACATGTTTAATTCAATTATCAATGCTCATGGGTTAAGAGAGATCTGTATGTCGGTGGGCAATTTACTTGGTCTAACAATGAGGAAGAATCCGACTTTGGAGAAACTGGATAGAATCTTAGTTTGTAGAGAATGGGAGAAGTTGTTTCCTCTTACTACAAGACAAAGTTGTCCAGGAGGTTTCACGATCATAGTCCTTTGATCCCGGATGCTATGGAAGGGCAAGAACACAGGGGTAGAGAATTCAGGTTTGAGAAAAGTTGGTTACAGTGTGATGATTTTTTGGCCAGAGTGGAGAAAGTTTGGAAAAAACATGTGAATGGCAAGAACAGTCTGGATAGATTGCAGAAAAAGCTCAAAAATGTCAGAAATGATTTGAAAGGTTGGGGGGTCCATTTAAGGGGAGAGGAAAAGAAAAGGAAGAAGAGGTTGGTAGATGAACTGATGGAACTTGAAAGTATTGAGGAACTGATTTTACTTACTGCTGAGCAACTTCAAAGAAAGGCAGTTATTCAGAAAGAGCTGCTGGAGGTATATGAAAATGAGGAGAGATTTTGGCAGCAAAGGTCGAGGGACAATTGGTTGCTTAGGGGTGACAATAATACTGAGTATTTTCATAGGATTGCTAATGGGGTGAGGAGAAAGAAAATGATTTTTTCAATGAAAGATGGGGAAAATGAGATTCGGGGGACCTATGATCTCCTGAAGCATGCCACTAGTTATTATAAATCTTTGTTTGGGCCTGCTGGTGGGTTTTCTATTAGGCTTGCTGATGATAATTGGCAGGATTGGGAGAAACTTAATGATGATGATAGGGAGAAAATGGGAGTGCCTTTTGCGAGGAAGAGATTAAGGAGGTTATTGATCGATGGAAAATAAGGCTGCCGGTCCTGATGGGATTCCTATTGAATTTATCAGCATTGTTGGGAGTTATTAAATCGGATGTTATGGCTATGTTTGATGATTTCTTTGCTCATAAGATTGATTTAAGAAGTATTAACTATGGGTGATTACTCTGCTGCCAAAAGGTGATGATCTTGACAGAGTTAGTATAGGCCTATTTATCCGCCTCCGGTGTTGTTTAAGATTTTTACCAAGACCCTGACAGTTAGAACTGAGCCTGTGATGGGGAAATTAATTGATACTTGTCAGACTGCTTTTATTAAAGGGAGGTTTATTGCAGATGGTGTGACTTTATTGCATGAGATTTTGAAAGAGTCGAAAAGTCAGAAACAGCAGGGTGTGGTTTTGAAAATTGACTTTGAGAAAGCTTATGACAAAGTCAACTGGGATTTTTTGTTCTATTGTTGTAAGCAGAAAGGTTTTAGTGATGATTGGATGATTTGGCTAAAAAGTGCTGTGACTCAGGGTACTCTCAGTGTTAAGGTCAATGGGGAAACTGGTCCTTACTTTGGCAGTTTTAAGGGGGTTAGGCAAGGGGACCCCTTTTCTCCTTTTTTGTTCAATTTGGCAGGGGAATGTTTGGCTAAGATGGTGTCTAATGCTCAGGCTGGTGGGTTGTTTACAGGTCTGGTTGGTAATTTGTTTGATAAAGGAATTGCCATTCTACAATATGCTGATGATACCATTCTGTTTATTAAGGAAGATCCTGAGGGGACTCGAAATTTAAAATTGCTGCTATATTTGTTTGAATCCATGTCTGGTCTCAAGATTAACTTTGAGAAGAGTGATGTGCTGATGGTGTTAGAGGATGAGGAGAAATTGTCCAATTATGCTGAGATGTTTAACTGTCAGAAGGGTAGCTGGCCTATAAGTATTTGGGTTTGCCTGTTTCTAGCAGGAGATGTTCAGTGGCTGAAATGGGCTTTGTTGGTGACAGTTGAAGAAAAATTGGATGGTTGGATGGGGGGAGCTTTGTCCTTGGGAGGGAGACATGTTAAAATCACTGCTTGTGTTTCTAGTGTGGCTGTTTATCCTATGACTATGTTTCTCTTACATAGGTCGAATGTGGAAGAAATTGAGAAACAGACTAGGGCTTTCTTTTGGTATGGGAAAGTGGGAAAGAAGAAATATCATCTGGTGAAATGGAAGTGTGTGTGTAGGCCCATGAAAAAAGGTGGACTGGGGATTAAAAATATCAGGCTCTTTAATATTTGTTTGCTGTGTAAATGGTGGTGGCGTCTTGAAGCTGAGGAAGGTCCCTGGCAAGCTTTTGTGAGAAGAAAATATTTAAAAAAAGGTGGGATTAGTAATGTGAAACACAGGCAGAGTGATTCTCCATGTTGGCATGATTTGATTAAGCTTAGCGGCTTCTATTTGGCTGGTAGGAGAATGAAGATTGGTAATGGGGAATTGACTGATTTCTGGCATGATGCTTGGTGTCTGGACTCACCCTTGAAGGATAGGTTTCCTGACTTATTTGATGTTTGTCAGAACCAAAGAATCACAGTGGCAGACATGGCAAAAAAAATATGGTGTTTCTCTTTTAGGAGATGGTTGGATATTGATGGGTTGAATCATCAGGAGCAGTTGAGAGAATTGTTATCTGGGGTGTGTCTGAATCAGGAAAAGGACAGACCAGTGTGGATGTGGAGTAAATCTGGCAAGTTCTCTGTTAAGTCAATGTATACGCATCTGTCGAATGTGGGGATTGATAGAAGTTTTAAAAATTTGTGGAAAGCAAAAATCCCTTTGAAGATTAAGATTTGGTTGTGGCTTATTTGGCATAATGCGATTCTCACCAAAGACAATATGAGGAGAAAGAAGTGGGTTGGAGATTTTACTTGTCGGTTTTGTAGGAAGGATGAGAGCATTGGGCACCTGTTCTTTTCGTGTGTGGCTGCTAAATATGTTTGGGGGGTGGTTGCCAGAACTGTTGGTGTTGCAAATAGACCTGGTTCTTTTTCCCAGTACTTTTGGTGGGCTTCTCAGTATGTGGGGGTTAGTAGGAATGTGCAGATTACGGTGGTGGCGGCTATTTGCTGGGCTATGTGGAAACTTAGGAATAGAGCTTGCTTTGAAAAAAAGCTCATTAACTCACCTGTTGATTTGATCTTATATGCTTGTGTATTCATTCGTTATTGGGCAGGTTTGCATGGGGAGGATGACCGAGGGGTGCTGCAAGCTGGAGCAGACACTCTTCAGCAGAACGCGTTGGCTGATGCGGCGGCTATGGATGTGGCCCCTGTTCCTTTCTTAGGTCTGCCTGCAATTCCTGGAGATCGTGGTCGTGAAGCTCCGGAACTGGAAAGAGGGAGGGAGAAGAGAAGGAAGACTGGAAGATAAAAGCAAATGGGGGACTGGCAGAAAATATTAAAGCTTGGCGTTGGTGTGGCTTTCAGCTCTTTAGTTCCTTTTTGGATGTTATGTTTTGGACAGTTTCTCACTAGCTTATGGCGGTGTTCTTACGTCTCCATCTTTCCTTCCTATCTCTCTGTCTAGTTTGGTTAGTGTGTAAGTTGAACTGTTTCCTTTTGACCCCTAGGTGGGGATTTTCACATTTGCCACACTTTTATCTAAAATTTGCATATATGCCATATGACCACCACATATGTGACACAGAAATGACAAATATGCAAAGTGCAAAAAAGTGTGGCAAATGTGCAAATCCCCTAGGTGGGTCAGTACTATGACGTTTTGTGTGGTTGTTTGTTCCGTTATCTGATGATAATGGAACCTGATCCCTTTTCGGGGATTGTATGGAAAAAATATATATGCACGTAAGAGGATAAAAAGATGAACGAAGAAGGCCAACACAACATTCACTCAGGAAGTGGAGGTGTTTAGTCGTAAGGAAAAACGCAGGTGCAGAGTAGACGTAAGCTGATATGTCGCACTATATTACACACGTAAGAGCATAAAAAAGCTCAACCAGTAAAGAGTAAAGACCCATGCAACATTCGCTCGGGAAGTAAAAGCCTGACGTAGTTAACACGATGTTTAGTAAAAGTTTCATAATAAAGTTCAGATCATTCATGTAATTTCCAGTGAAGATAATCATACATTACATGAATAAATATTTATAATTTTATTTAGATTGCAATCAACTAATGAAACCAAAGAACCAAAGCACGCGACTCGGTCATTTCTTCTTATTTCCACCTGCGCCGCTTCTTGTTAGCGGAGTTACCAAAAGAAAGACGCTTCCTCGTGGTAGAGGCAGAGTTCTCAGTTCTAGTCTTACAACTGCGAGTGAGCATAATAGACTTTGTAGAAAGACGTGAGTCCAGAAAGATAAAAGAAGGCTAGCGTTCTTACCTTCTTGTTTCTAAAGAATTGAGGGAGTCGTAACAATTTCATCGAGCTGCTGAAACATAATGATTGGTAAGCAGACACAGAAAACTCGTATGACCTCAGCGTAGATGCTGTATAGGGTAGAGGTTGGAGAAACATCTAACCTCAACGTCTTTACGTGTAGTGGCCGAAGAATCCGTCACCTGAGAGTTTGTGTCGAAAATACAAAACGGAGGAGACGGTGATGAACGCTTGCAAGAATCATGGGCTGGCGACCAGGGGAGACATCGATGCTCTCCACCTAAAAGTGTTTCCTCCTGTTGAAGAAGCTCTTGTTCAAGAAGCTCTTGTTCGTCAACTTGACATTTCAAGTGTACTTTTTCTGCATGATCGCCTGCATTCAGGAGGGAACTCCACGTCGTTACTCTGAGTCCACAGGACGACCCCAACCTGCTTCCCAACCACATTCTCGCCATGTTCCTTGAAAAGTAGAGCTTCGCCTCAGCCGAACCGTCCGTACAAATAGTGGCAATCTTGTACCGGAATCTCTTTCTTTCACAACCATTATGCGGGCTGTGAATTCTCACGTTGGGTTTAACGATGGTTGGAGCTCCCATCGGCTGCATGTTAAATAGAGTTCAAGCCTCGAGGATTACACGGGATGGTTACAACGAGAGAGAGAGAGAGAGAGAGAGAGAGAAGGACTGATCCTCATCTGGATCCGATGGGTGTACATCATCTTGAGATATAAGTTTGAAACAAACTCTATCTCTATCCTATCTCTAGCTCTCCTAGACAAGTACAATGTAACTACCTCGGTGAATTACGCTCCTAGATACAAGCCTGGATGAGGTAGTGGTTGAAATAGTATGGTGGGGCCCCAAAAGCCACTCACGGGTAGACCTTTCGCCGTCCCAACCACTACCATCTCGACGGGACTGTGCAGGCGGCGTGTCGCGGCGAAGGATCAAATACATACACAAATGAGTATGTATGCAAGTCACAATACAAGAGTACATCAGAGCCATACCATCTAGAAAGAAAGGAAATATAACGCCATACGGCAAGATTCAAATGACCTAGATAGATCTAATATTTTAGGATACTTCCTCATACAACACACATCGTAGTATCATGCGGGCGGCAAACAAGTCCGAGTACGGATAAGAAGCAAATCGGCATAAGATGCCATAGAAATAAGCACATCCCAACCACAGATCTCACGGATCCCGTTCCGGAATCTCTACGAGCGATCGTTGCCCACATCATCATTCTTCCACCGGTATCCGTCTCCGTGAGGGTACCTGTTCATCTGAACCAATAATTTATCGTGTGAGATCCTAAGGGTACTCAGCAAGTCTTGATGCCTCTAAAGGGACACAACCTGGGGTGCAATTGCAGCGAAAGATAAACTCTAGCAGTTCTCTGAGATAACGCTAACCATCCGCCTAACCAATGATAGACGGATGTCCGTGAATTAAGAAAGAACAGTTATAATGGTAACCTCATCAGATCCATCCTCCTCCTCGCTTACCAACAAGGAAGCGGACGAACAACCCCCCATCCGTTGGCAATTTTATTATCCATTCCATGAGTGTTGCACTATTTACTAGTCAAATTACTTGGTCAGATTAAAGCGGTACTTTAGTTATGCTTGTCTATGATCGAGCATGCTCCAAGTCGTCCATAACCGGACACGGCTTTCGAAAGTTTTACCGGCGGGGTACCAATAGCAACACACGCTCGATCAACCTCGGAAAAACCAAATCAAAACCCAACGAGGCTTTCACTGAACAATCACAGGATTCAGAAATATATCGGGGCCACCCTTGAGTCTACCCATGAAGTTAGCTGACTTGAGGCGACCCGAGGTTTGTGGGCCGGGTTTGGCGGGGAACCCAAAACTGGGCTTGTCGATACCGCGTAAACGGGTCACAATTCCTAAACAGTACAGTGTGCTCCTCGCACAAGCGGAATACATAAGTAGCATGGCATAAGTACAGGATAGTAAACAAAACCTCAAACTAGTTTGTGGCCCCAAGAAATAAGACGGAATCAAGCTCTGGCTCAGGGGGGTCCCATATACCTCCCGGATGTGGATAGCGCGATAAATCAAGGAACAGGAATCAAGTACTCGGGGTCTTACGGGACACAAGTGAGCAGGAAAAACCAAATAGCAGATGTTGCTCACCGGTGCCACTTTCTTTAGTTATCCCATTACTACTCAGGTTAAGTTGTTTAAGTACCTCGTTATCCATCTGACTCTCACAAACCCTACACATGCTGTTTTACGACTCGCATGGCTCAAACAACTCCTGTAGTAATGGCTCATGGGATGGAGGAACAAGCTTGGTGGGGTTTAAAAGTAAAGGCTATGCATACTTGGGATTCAATTTAATGCAATCGCGACTCAATGATGCAAGAATAAGATAGAGGCAATAGGTACTGTATGTATGCAAGCATGTGGAAGTGCTTGCCTGACAACTCAGTTGAAGCGAGGGCGGATCTGGTAGTGCTCTGGTTCTCTTGATATAACCCACCAAAGGTCTATCCGAGAAAAACCAAACAAACAAGGCCAACATGAATATAGAGCACAAGCATATGAATAAGATGCGTCAAGCAAACAATCATGCCATGATGAATGATGCACAATTTACATGGCAATAAGGTAGCATGGCATGGTGAGGTGTGGAAGACAAGTAATACATTTTGATGGGGTTTTGAATTCACATTTTGTTGTCATAACAATTGCTGTTTACTATATATTTATATTATGCATGCTGCAATTGAAGTCATGGATAGCACAAACAGAAAGGTCTCGTCGAGCTGATCATTTTAGACATATCATTTGTTAAATTTGGAATTATAAATCAAAAGTTGTGAATTATTTAAGTTCCATTGGCATTTGTTGTAATTTAACTCAACTTGGAATTTAAAATGTCCAAAAGGTAATTTAAATAGCATATTTGAAATCCTCACATTTTCCTGATCTCAAAACATATATTATTTGCATTATTTGGATTTGTAGTTTAAAAGATATTTTAAAACAGAATTAAATTTGAATTTGAATTAATTTTGTAAATTTTTGAATTTAAACAGATATGCAGAAATACTTTTCGTACCTAAGCTAAGCTAGCCACAGACACTGCCCAGGGGACCGGACGCTTGGATGACACCTTGTGAGCGACGCTTTTTGCACCGCTGGTTGAGCTAGACCTAGAGGCCAGTGGGGCCATCGACCTCATGCAGCCCACGCGATGCGTGCGCATCGGTGCCACGCAATGCTGGAGGCTGGTTGAGGCATACTTCTGAGGTGTGTTTTGCAAAACGACCAGAGAGGCCGACGGGTGGGCTCGTTGTACCGCGGGTTTAAGAATAAAAACTAGGGGGGGTTTGCAAAAGCAGCGCCGTGTTCCTCTTCTCCTCTGCGCGATTCGTCCGTCTTGGACAGAGAACAGCCATTGGGGCTCGAACCAGGACGGCGGGCTTTGGTACAAAGATGCCTGTCTAGATGCGGTTGGTGTCAGGAGGTGGGCGATGCCTAGCTAAGGTGTTTGCGACTTGGGCGAGCGAAAGCAAGCGGCCGGCGCACAAGACCGAGGCGTTCGACGATTTTCCCATGGAGCACCCGGCACGGAGCGAAGCGGACCGTGTCTAGGGGTACAGGCTCACCGAGAGGTTGATGGTGGAGTTAGATCGGTCGGCGGCAGCAGGCGGCGGTGATGCAACGCCAATGAGCTAGGGTTTCCGGTGGGCGTCGGCGTCAGGCAATGGTGCAGCCTTCTCCTCGTTGGCGCGGTCCAGGTGAGGGTACTCCTGTCTCGATCTCCTCCACGACGTGCTCATGAGCCGGATCGACGAGGCGGGGGTACGTGGTGCTTGCGGTGGCGGCGAGAGGGAGCTGGGGGGCGGTGTTGGAGAGGGAGGAGAGGAGAGCCAGGCGCCTCGGCCAGATCTAGAGAGCAGAGAGGGGGGGCTGGGGTAGATAAGAACGGCAGGTGTGGCTTGCGTGGGGGAGGGGAAGGTGGCCTCGGTGCCACCTTTTCCTCCTCACGTGCATGGCATGGGGGCGGGGGTGTGGCAGGCTGGGGGAGAGGGTGGCCCAGGGGGAGCTCGTGGCAGGCGGTAGGAGGGCCCTAGGGCAGGAGAGAAGAGAGGAGATAGGTGGCTCGGGCTAGGGTTAGGTGAGGGGTGCCTTGATTGAGAGGGTGGGGTAGATAGGAACATGGTGATCATGTGGCGAGCTAGGGCTAGGTGAGAGGAGGGAGTTTGGTTAGGTTAGATGGAAGTGTGAGGTTCACATAAAACCACACAAGATTTAAAAGAGGTGTGATGGGGTGGTTTAGAGAGGGTGGAAAAGAGAGGAGAGAAGAGAGAAGAGAGAATGGTTTGGTGTTGCTTTTGCCAAGATCAAGCCAAGAGGAAAAGATAGAGCTAGAGATTTTGAATCATGCATGCTCCATACAAAGAACAAGCAAGATCAAAAGAAAAGAGGTAGGGAGAAGGATGGGGTTTAGGCTTATGCTCACACATGATCACATGTGTATGCATGGAGTATGGTGATGAGGTTTTAGCTATAGGGGGATAGAGAGGTAGATGATGTGGTGGGGAAAACTACAAGCCAAAACAAGATTTAAACAAAGGAGAGATGATCCATGCAAGCAAAGCCAAATAACATTCTCAAAGTCAAGAAAAAGGTGGCACTTGCATGGCCCATGCAAACAATAATTGCCATGTAATTATATTGTGAAAACAACATTAATTCATGTGGCATTATTCCTTGCATTCCCAAAAGGTGGGAAAAGGCCAAGCATAAGATTATGGTGGAGTCCAACTAACCAACATGAGCTAGAGGTAAACTCAAATAAAATGCCAAGCTCATATTAATTGGATGGTGGAATTATAAGGTGGTGAGAGAAAGGTGGTGGAGTTAAAAAGAGATATGCCCCCAACTCAACTTGGGCATTTAACAATATATTAAGAACCAAATACAATATCAAGAGGCAACTACAATTAATAATGCACATGAGATAAGAACCAAACAAGAAGGGTTTTATATGATGCTCAAATGCAAGGTGGCATGATGACATGAGCATGACATGGTGATGATGCAACAATTATATGTTGAAGTGGCCCTTTTATTACTAGAACAAGTAGCATTACGGTGTTAGACAAGGGATGCTACAACTCTCCCCACTAAACAGGAATCTACCGAGATTCTAGGAAGAAGAAGAAGACACAAAGAGAGAAGGATGGTTGGCACGGAGTTCATCTTCACGCTCCCATGTGGCTTCATCAATGAATGGTGTGACCGCACCTTGCGTAACTTGATGGACTTGTTGCAGTCCTTCTTTCTGCGGTCTCAAGGATTTTGGTGGGGTGTTCTTGATAAGACAAGTCTTCTTGGAGATCGATTAGCTCATGATCCACGGTCTGTAGGGATCTTTGAAGCACTTCTTGAGCTAAGAGATGTGGAAAACATCATGGACTTTGAGTTTTTCCTAAGCTCAAGTGCGTAAGCAACTTCTCCTCTTCTACCACGATCTTGAAAGGACCGATGTATCTAGGAGCCAACTTTCCTTTGATACCGGCGGTGTGTACCTCTCATGGGAGTGACACGAAGGTAGACGAGATCACCAGGGGCATATACCATATCCGTGCTTCCTGTCATAGTTGCTCTTCGACGACTTTGAGCAATCTTCGTGTTCTCGTAATGATATGCACCTTCTCCTCTCGAAAGTTACAATGTCGAGGCCAAACCAGATTCTTTCTCCTGCACGACCAACCAATCGGAGTTCGCACTTGCACCATAGAGGGCCTCAAATGGTGCCATCTTGAGACTCTTCCGAAGTCTGTTGTTGTAGGAGAATTCAGCATAAGGAAGACATTCCTCCCACTTCATGCCAAACGAGATGACAAGCCGAAGCATATCCTCCGTAATCGATTGATTCTTTCCACTTGTCCTTCGTGAGGGTGGTAAGTCTGAAGTTCAACTTTGTCCCCAAAGCTTTTGGAAACTCTCCCGAACTTTGAGGTGAAGATGCTCCCACAGTGAACTGATTTCGGTGGAACCCCATACATAGAGACAATTACATTGATATAGAGCTCAGCCAACTAAATTCCGAAATTGTTTCTTTGATCGGGAAGAAATGAGCCACTTTAGAAAGCCATCGATGACAACAAAATTGCATTGTTGCCCTTCTGCGACCTTGGAAAGCGGTGATGAAGTCCATCTCTACTTTCTCCCATTTCCATTCGGAGGTTTCAATGGCTGTAGAAGACCAAATGGTTTCGATGGACAGTCTTCACTCTGCGTACATCACATTCGAGACATACTTGGCACAATACCGTTTCAACCTGTGCCACCATTGTGTTTTCAAGTCCATGTACATCTTTGTGCTGTCAGGATGGATAGAAAGAACCGAATCATGCGCCTCCTTGAGAACTTGGTCTCTCAGACCCGGGTAGTTTGGGACAAACATCCGGTGTTCAAAGAAGAGCGTGCCTTGATCATCAACGTGGAAGGACTCATACTTCGGAAGGTCAAGCTTAGAGATGAGCTTTTTGGTGTGCGGATCACCAAGCTGACGAGAGCGAATCTTTTCTTCCAAGAGAGGAGTAGCCAGAAGGTTCAGGAGATGCCCTTGTTCCACAATTTCCAGGTTGAGCTGACGGAATTCCTCGCACAAAAGAGGTTGCTGCTCTTCCACCATGAGGTTGTTGACATAAGCTTTACGGCTAAGCGCATCTGCCATCACATTGGCTTTGCCCGGAGTGTAGTCGATGGTCACATCAAAGTCATTGATTGCTTCGATCCATCTCCTCTGCCGAAGGTTGAGATCAGGCTGTGTGAAGATATACTTCAAACTCTTGTGGTCAGAGAAGATCTCTGCGGTTACCAAGCAAGTAGTGCCTCCATAGATTCAAAGCAAAGACAACTGCCGCTAGCTCGAGGTCATGTGTGGGATAGTTGATCTCATGCGTCTTCAATCGACGAGGCATAAGCAACCACATTTCTCTTGCATAAGGACCGCACCAATCCTTGCAAAGAGGCGTCAGAATATCTGGAAAGGCTTAGATGTATCCGGAGGAACCAAGACGGTGTGGAAGTGAGCTTCTCTTTGAGTGTCTCAAAACTTTCTTGACATGCAGAGTCCACAGTACTTCTTGCCTTTCTTGAGTAGATCGGTAAGAGGCTTCGCTATCTTGAAGTTACGAACAAGCGGCAATAGCTAGCCAAACCAAGAAAACTCCGCACTTCCTTGACATTACAGGAGGAAGCCATTCGACAATTGTCTTCACGGTTTCCGGTTGGTGCAATGCCCTTGGCGTAGATAACATGACCGGTATGTTACTTGAGCCAAAACTCACACTTTGAGAACTTTGCATACAAGCGGTTCTCACGAAGCTTGTTTAAGACACACCGCAGTGTTCTTCATGCTCCTCCTTAGACTTGGAATAGACGAATGTCATCCGGATATACCACAACAAACTTATCCGGTACTCCATGAAAGCGGAGTTCATCAGCCTCGAGAAGGTAGCAGTGCGTTGGTGAGACCGAAAGACATGACCGTGTACTCATACAGGCCATAGCGGGTGGTGAAAGCTGTTTTGGGCACATCTTCTTCGAATCTTGATTTGGTGATAACCACTTCTCAAGTCCAGCTTAGAGAACACCAGCTCACTAGCTGATCAAAAGATCATTTATCCGGAGAGGATATTTGTTCTTGATGGTTTTAGCATTGAGATCCCGTAGTCAACACATAGTCTATCGGTTCATCACGCTTCTTCACAAAGATTGTTGGGCTACCCCAAGAAGAAGTACTGTGTTGAATGAAACCCAACTTCTCTTGTTCATCAAGTTGTCGTTTGAGTTCAGCCAACTCAGAAGGACCCATTTTATATGGCCGCTTGGAGATAGGAGCCGTTCCAGGTTCAAGCTCAATCACGAACTCAACCTCGCGATCCGGAGGCATACCCGGCAACTCTTCAGGAAAGACATCTGGGAACTCACAGACCACTGGTACACTCTGAATAGCTTCCATAGCCTCATCATTCAGAGCCGCCAAGGAAAAGAGCTGGATAGCAGGAGTCAGACTTGGAGAAAAGACTATATGGCCTTCCGGAATCTTTGAGAAACCGGGCTCAAAGACAATCAATCACAATGCATTTGTCAACCAATCCATGCCCAAGATGACATCAATGTCGAGTTGCTAAGAATTAAAGAAGCCAAGAATGAATAACCACCAATCTCAATTTGATTGCCATGACCGATATGAGCAGCCCTCATGTTTGAACCAGAGATAGCACCACCATTGACGTGATAAAGGAACCCTATCCAGGTTATGCTCTTGTGCAAACTTATGCGAGACAAAGAATGTGATGCACTGTAATCAAACAAAACTCGCGGGGACTGAGTTAACGGAAGCATACCCATCACAACCGGTGCATGCTCACTTGAGAGGCGTTGACGTTAGCTGGCACGAACAAACCGCACCGGGCTTGGTGTTGATGTTGAGAGCCCGCGGTGGTACACGAACCAAGGAGAGCTTGTTGCAGATCTTGGCGGGGTGGAGGGAGAGCTTTGTTCTTCATCGACGCCCATGAGATGTCCAGATCTCCACACGTGAAGCGTGCACTAGCTGGACGTGGAGCCGTAGAGTGGACTCCGCCAGCGCCCCGGTAGTGGTTGTTGTAGCCCCTGGGAGCCGCAGTGGTGAAGTTTGGTGGCCTTGACGCGAAACTTGCAGGTCTTGGTGGAGCCGGGAGCAACGGTGGGGTGTTAGGAACCCAGACACGCCGCTTAGAAGGAGCTTCCATAACTGCAGAGCTTGATGCATCCCTGTTGTGTTTCTTGGACTCCTCGAACACTTGCCTGCTTGCCTCCTCTTGCAGTGTTGTGTGCTGTAATTCCAGGAAAGTTGCCGGCCTTGCATGTGTGATCGCATACTTGATCGACGCATTGAGCCCTTGCCTGAACCTCTTCTGTTTCTTCTTGTCATCAGATACCTCATCACCACCATAACAAGAGAGATTCATGAAGTTCCTGATATAGGTGTTGACGTTATCATTTCCTTGCTTCAGGTTGAGGAAAACCTCCTTCATCCTTTCCATTACAATCTCTGACAGAAACTGCTCTTTGAACGCTCCAGTGAACCTCTCCCAAGTTGGCTGGAAACCAGTGCAGCTTGCCTTCAAATAGTTCTCCCACCAGAGGGCTGCATCTCCCTTCAGAAGGTGGGTAGCACACTTGACCCACTCCTGCTCCGGAACATCAGCAGTCTCGAGCAACCTTGAGATCTCACGCAGCCAATCATCCGCGTCCTGAGGTCGTAAACATCAAACCGACGAGGGTTGAATTTGAGGAAGCTCTTGATGTCTCCTCGCTTGGGAGGTGGAGGAAGTGGAGCAAACTCGTTTCTTCCGACACTCTCCTCAAAGCGCTGCTTTGCATTGCTGCCAAAGCATTAGCGATGTTTGACATCGGAGCCCAGCCCGAGGTATGTCCTCATCGATCCGGGGTGGTGGAGCCATCCTGTCATTGATATAAAACTCAAGTCGATTACTATAATGGAGAATGATAATAATCCAAAATAGTACCAAGATGGAATTAACCAAGATTAAAGGATACAATTTATCGAGATGATATTAAAATATCAACAAAGTTCATAGCACCTAAAAGATATTAATCATATCGCACGATCGAAAAGGAGTGTGGTACACAAATATATCAAAGAAAAAAATTCCACAAATTTTGGCATTAGAATACCAATAGATGCTAAAATTACTTAACGAATCAAGATTAGTGACTCTACCGATTCAATATACAAAAGCGAATGATAAGAGTAGTGGTATGGTCGCGACTCCATCCCGCACTCAAATCATTACTCAAGACATGAACAAGTGGAACACATATCCTAACCCCTTCTTCTCACGATTTAAACATAAAGATTGGTAACTACGAACGAACACCCCAAACAAGATAGCGTCGGATACAAAGAGTAAGATAGATTGCGTCGTTTTGCAAAACACATCGGTATGGAATGTACCAACAGTTGATAACCAAAGGCAGATAAGATAACAACTTGGATGCAACAGATAGACAAGGAATTACACACACAAACACACACTCACACAACCTATGGTACTACGGAAACCCAGAACACGTGAATCCTAGTTTGAATTTTGAGAAGAGGATTGAAAACGTTGCACTTCCTTACCGTAAAAGGGTGGGTGGGAGGGTAAGAAGAAAAGTGGAAGCAGTCCTACTCGCTTTGTTTTTCCCTAATATAAATAACTACCAAAATATTTGCTAGATCGACAACGACCGCTTTGAAACCTCAAGGTCGGATGGCTCGATACCAATTGTAACTACCTCGGTGAATTACGCTCCTAGATACAAGCCCGATGAGCGTAGTGGTTGAAATAGTACGGTGGGGCCCCAAAGCCACTCACGGTAGACCTTTTCCGTCCCAACCACTACCATCTCAACGGGACCTGTACGGGCGGCGTAATCGGCAGGCGAAGGGATCAAATACATACACAAATGAGTATGTATGCAAGCCACCATACAAGAGTACATCAGAGCCATACCATCTAGAAAGAAAGGAAATATAGCAACGCCATACGACAAGATTCAAATGACCTAGATAGATCTAATATTTTAGGATACTTCCTCATACAGCACACATCAGAGTATCATGCAAGCAAACAAGTCCGAGTAACGGATAAGAAGCAAATCGGCATAAGATGCCATAGAAATAAGCACATCCCAACCACGATCTCACGGATCCCTGCTCCTAATCTCTACACCGAACGATCGCCCACATCATCGCTTCTTCCACCCAAGATCCCCGTGAGGGTACCTGCTCATCCGAACCAATAATTTATCGTGAGACCCTAAGGGTACTCAAAGAAGTCTTGATGCCTCTAAAGGGGACACAACTGGGTGACGAATTGCAGCGAAGATAAACTCTAGCAGTTCTACAGATAAACGCTAACCATCCGCCTAACCAATGATAGACGGATGTCCGTGAATTAAGAACAACAGTTATAATGGTAACCTCATCAGATCCATCCTCCTCCTCGCTTACCAACAAGGAAGCGGACGAACAACCCCCCATCCTTTGGCAATTTTATTATCCATTCCATGAGTGTTGCACTATTTACTAGTCAAATTACTTGGTCAGATTAAAGCGGTACTTTAGTTATGCTTGTCTATGATCGAGAAACTGTGCTCCAAGTCGTCCATAACCGCGGACACGGCTTTCAGAAAGTTTTACCGCCGGTGCACCAATAGCAACACACGCCGATCAACCTCTAAAAACCAAATCAAAACCCAACGAGGCTTTCACGACCGAACAATCACAGATTCAAATATTTCAGGGGCCACCCTTGAGTCTACCCGAACGGTTAGCCGACTTCGAGGCGGACCCGAGGTTTGTGGGGGCGGTCAGAAGCGATCGGGAACCCAAACTGGGCTTGTCGATACAGCGTAACGGTCACAATTCCTAACAAGATGCAGGTGCTCCTCGCAAGCGGAATACATAAGTAGCATGGCATAAGTACAGGATAGTAAACAAAACCTCAAACTAGTTTGTGGCCCCAAGAAATAAGACTAATCAAGCTCGCCTCGGGGTCCCATATACCTCGGATGTGGATAGCGATAAATCAAGGAACAGGAATCAAGTACTCTGGGTCTTACGGGACACAAGTGAGCAGGAAAACCAAATAGCGTATGTTGCTCACCGTGCCACTTTCTTTAGTTATCCCATTACTACTCGGGTTAAGTTGTTTAAGTACCTCGTTATCCATCGACTCTCACAAACCCTACACATGTTTTACGACTCGCATGGCTCAAACAACTCGTAGTAATGGCTCATGGGATGGAGGAACAAGCTTGGTGGGGTTTAAAAGTAAAGGCTATGCATACTTGGGATTCAATTTAATGCAATCGCGACTCAATGATGCAAGAATAAGATAGAGGCAATAGGTACTGTATGTATGCAAGCATGTGGAAGTGCTTGCCTGACAACTCAGTTGAAGCGAGGGACGGATCTGGGTAGTGCTCCTGGTTCTCTTGATATAACCCCGCCAAAGGTGTCATCCGAGAAAACCAAACAAACAAGGCCAACATGAATATAGAGCACAAGCATATGAATAAGATGCGCAAACAATCATGCCATGATGAATGATGCACAATTTACATGGCAATAAGGTAGCATGGCATGGTGAGGTGGAAGACAAGTAATACATTTTGATGGGGTTTTGAATTCACATTTTGTTGTCATAACAATTGCTGTTTACTATATATTTATATTATGCATGCTGCAATTGAAGTCATGGATAGCACAAACAGAAAGGTCTCGTCGAGCTGATCATTTTAGACATATCATTTGTTAAATTTGGAATTATAAATCAAAAGTTGTGAATTATTTAAGTTCCAGTGGCATTTGTTGTAATTTAACTCAACTTGGAATTTAAAATGTCCAAAAGGTAATTTAAATAGCATATTTGAAATCCTCACATTTTCCTGATCTCAAAACATATATTATTTGCATTATTTGGATTTGTAGTTTAAAAGATATTTTAAAACAGAATTAAATTTGAATTTGAATTAATTTTGTAAATTTTTGAATTTAAACAGATATGCAGAAATACTTTTCGTACCTAAGCTAAGCTAGCCACAGACACTGCCCAGGGGGACCGGCGCTGACCGGATGCACACGCCACAGACGACGTTTTTGCACCGCGGGTTGAGCTAGACCTAGAGGCCGACAGGTGGGGCCATCGACCTCGCAGGCCCACGCGACAATGGCGTGCAGGGGTGCCACGCGCAGAGGAGCGCGGGTTGAGGGCATACTTCACGGGGTGTGTTTTGCAAAACCAGAGAGGCCGACGGGTGGGCTCGTTGTACCGCGGGTTTAAGAATAAAAACTAGGGGGGGTTTACTACAAAACGGCATAGCCGTACTGTTCCTCTTCTCCTCTGCGGACAGCTCATCCGCGTCGCCGACAGAGAACAAAGGGCCAAGCGGGCTCGAACCAAACGGGCGCTGGGGGTGCGCACCAGTGCGGCTAGGTGCGGTTGGTGTCAGGGAGGTGGGCGATGCCTAGCTAAGGTGTTTGCGACTTGGGAGCGAGCAGAAACGAGCGCGACGCCGGCGCACCGAGGCCGTTCGACGATTTGCCCGGCGAGCACCGGCGACGGAGGCGAAGCGGACCGTGTCTAGGGGGTACAGGGGCTCACCAAGAGGTTGATGGTGGAGTTAGATCGGGCGTGAAAGCAGTGACGGTGATGCAGCGCCCGAGCTAGGGTTTCGGTGGGCCCCGTGCAGCAATGGCAGGTGCCTTTTCCTCCTCGTTGGCGCGGTCCAGGTGAAGCAGGAGGGTACTCCCAGTGTCCTCGATCTCCTCCACGACGTGCTCGCGAGCCGGATCGACGAGGGGCAGGGGGTAGACGTGGTGCTTGCGGTGGCCGGCGAGAGGGAGCTGGGGGCGGTGTTGGAGAGGGAGGAGAGGAGAGCCAGGCGCCTCGGCCAGATCTAGAGAGCAGAGAGGGTGGGGTAGATAAGAACGCAGGTGTGGCTTATGGGGAGGGGAAGGTGGCCTCGGTGCCACCTTTTCCTCCTCACGTGCATGGCATGGGGGCCAGGGGGTGGCGCGGCAGGGCTGGGGGAGAGAGGGAGGCTGGCAGGTGGCCCTGGGGGGAGCTCGTGGCCAGGCAGGTAGGAGGGGCCCTAGGGCAGGGAGAGAAGAGAGGGAGATAGGTGGCTCGGGCTAGGGTTAGGTGAGGGGGGGTGCCCTTGATTGAGAGGGTGGGGTAGATAGGAACATGGTGATCATGTGGCCAGCTAGGGCTAGGTGAGAGGAGGGGGTTTGGTTAGGTTAGATGGAAGTGTGAGGTTCACATAAAACCACACAAGATTTAAAAGAGGTGTGATGGGGTGGTTTAGAGAGGGTGGAAAAGAGAGGAGAGAAGAGAGAATGGTTTGGTGTTGCTTTTGCCAAGATCAAGCCAAGAGGAAAAGATAGAGCTAGAGATTTTGAATCATGCATGCTCCATACAAAGAACAAGCAAGATCAAAAGAAAAGAGGTAGGGAGAAGGATGGGGGCTTAGGCTTATGCTCACACATGATCACATGTGTATGCATGGAGTATGGTGATGAGGTTTTAGCTATAGGGGGTTAGAGAGGTAGATGATGTGGTGGGGAAAACTACAAGCCAAAACAAGATTTAAACAAAGGAGAGATGATCCATGCAAGCAAAGCCAAATAACATTCCCAAAGTCAAGAAAAAGGTGGCACTTGCATGGCCCATGCAAACAATAATTGCCATGTAATTATATTGTGAAAACAACATTAATTCATGTGGCATTATTCCTTGCATTCCCAAAAGGTGGGCAAAGGCCAAGCATAAGATTATGGTGGAGTCCAACTAACCAACATGAGCTAGAGGTAAACTCAAATAAAATGCCAAGCTCATATTAATTGGATGGTGGAATTATAAGGTGGTGAAAGAAAGGTGGTGGAGTTAAAAAGAGATATGCCCCCAACTCAACTTGGGCATTTAACAATATATTAAGAACCAAATACAATATCAAGAGGCAACTACAATTAATAATGCACATGAGATAAGAACCAAACAAGAAGGGGTTTTATATGATGCTCAAATGCAAGGTGGCATGATGACATGAGCATGACATGGTGATGATGCAACAATTATATGTTGGAAGTGGCCCTTTTATTACTAGAACAAGTAGCATTACAGGTGTTAGACAACTGGGATGCTACATACAACTTGTTACATCAATATGTTACCGTGTCAGGTTGTTTAACACCCCTCCTCAATTCCAGCCGTCTTAAGGTTGAGATTGCTCTTGAAGTCGTCAAACTGTCGAGTTGGTAAAGCCTTTGTGAAGCCATCTGCCACTTGGTCTTTAGAGGAAATGATTCTGATTTCCAATTGCTTCTTGGCTACTCTTTCACTTACAAAATGAAAATCAATTTCTATGTGTTTGGTTCTGGCATGAAAAATAGGATTAGCTGAAAGATAAGTGGCTCCCATATTATCACACCATAGACATGGAACTTGTTTTATGTGAATACCAAGTTCTCCTAAAAGATACTCTATCCAAATAACCTTAGCTGTGGCATTAGCTAGAGACTTGTATTCAGCCTCTATGCTTGATCTGGACACTGTTGCTTGTTTCCTGGCACTCCATGATATTAAATTAGGGCCAAAGAATACTGCAAAACCCCCTGTAGATCTCTTGTCATCTACACAATCTTCCCAATCAGCATCTGAGAGGGCACTTATCAGAGTAGAGGGCGATTTTCTTAAGGTTAATCATGTACTAGTTGTGCCACTGACACATCTCAAAATTCGTTTTACAGCTGTCCAGTGTACAATGGTCGGGGTATGAAGAAACTGACATACCTTATTGACATAAAAAGCAATATCTGGCCGTGTAAGAGTCAGATACTGTAATACTCCAACAATACTCCTATACCTTGTACTATCTTCAGGTCCTAGAAGCTCTCCTCCTGTGACTGAGAGTTTTTCTGAGGCTGACAATGGCATGGCAAAGGTTTTACACTTCTTCATTCCAACTCTGCTAAGAAAGTCTAAAGCATACTTCTCTTGAGTTAACACAACACCATGATTAGATTGTTTAACTTCAATACCCAAGAAGGAATGCAAGTCACCAAGATCTTTTAATGCAAAAGATGAATTTAGATCATGAAGGAGTGATGTAATGGCCTTATTGCAAGAGCTAGTGACAATGATATCATCAACATATACTAACACATAAATTGTGATACCTGACTTGTTGTATATGAACAAAGGATGTCTGTCTTGGATGCCAGAAAACCAAGTTCTTGTAACTTTGAACTTAGCTTGGAGAACCATGCCCTTGGAGCTTGTTTGAGCCCATATAGTGATTTGTCCAGCTTGCACACAAATAAGGGTGCACGTGGATCTTCATACCCAGGTGGCTGTTTCATATAGACCTCTTCTTCCAGAATGCCATGAAGGAACGCATTCTTCACATCTAGTTGTCTTAGACTTCATCCTTTTGAAACTGAAATAGCTAAAACAAGTCTGATAGTAGCAACTTTTACAATAGGACTAAACGTGTCCTCATAATCTATTCCATATCTTTGTTTAAATAATTTTGCTACTAATCTAGCCTTATATCTATCAATAGTTCCATCAGCCTTTATTTTAATTCTGTAGACCCATTTACAGTCTATAAGATTACTACCTTGTTTATGTGGTACTTGATGCCAAGTTTTATTTTCCATTAGAGCCCTATACTCATCATCCATAGCACTTCTCCAATTTTTATTTGCTAATGCTTTCGCAAATTTTCGGTTTCATCTAAGGTAAGAGAGACTATACCGAACTGTACCATCGGTATAAGTTTTGGCTTTAATTTACCAGTTTTGACCTTGTCTGAAGAACCTTTGCGGGATGCGCTCTGGAGGCTATGGCACGAGAGGATCCTCCGAGCGCAGGTCTGTGTAACCACGCATCCCGGAGGATTCCTAGCAGCGACGCATTTTCTTCGACGTCGGCGCATCTTGCGTCCCACCGCGAGGCCGGGAAAGCGACCCGTCCACGTGGTCGATGGAGATTCGTTGTCCCGTCGCGGGCGATGATGACCATGGCGCGCGGGGCCGCACCTGCCTCACACCGACAGCGATTCACACCAGAAGCGTCACGGTCGCCTGGTTGGCCCGCGACTTCGAGGGGATTCGCGATGATCCCGATGGAGATCTGCTGGCGCCTGCACCGCGCGTGATCCGAGATTGATCCGCGTCGTGTTCCGTGCCGTGCGCGTGTACATGCGATGACGATTCTGGACTTGCTCCGTTTTGGTCCGTTTCAACGCCATTGTGCCTGAAAATTTCTCCCGCATCCTTGTTCCCGAGGCACTAGAAATACCAGGTTTTACAAAAGCATTAGGTGTTAGATCAATACAATTATTTTCCCCCTCATGAGATGACACCGATGGATTTTGAAGGGATTCAGGAAGGAGAAGAATTTCTTGTCGTAGCAATGACCCTGCATTGGGATGAAGTTCAAGAAAGGGGAACACAGTTTCATCAAAACAACATCAAGGGAGATGTAGACTCTACCAGGTTGACATCGAGACATTTGACTCCCTTATTCATGTGACTATAGCCAAGAAAGACACATTGCTTGGATCGAAAAGCAAGTTTCGTTTGTTATATGGTCGAAGATTGGGCCAGGCACAACCAAAACACGGAGAGATGCATAATCTGGTGTTTTGTGAAAGATGTGTTCCATAGGAGTATCATTGCCAATGACTTTCAAGGTAAAATATTGATAAGATAGGTGGCTTAAGAATGCCTCATCCAAATTTTAAAGGCATGAATGCATTGGCAAGAAGATCAAGACCAACCGACAATGTGTCGATGTTTGCGTTCAGCTGACCCATTTTTTTGGTGAGCCTGGAGGCAAGATACATGATGTTCTATGCCGATTTTTTGAAAAAAGGAATTTAACTTCTCATATTCTCCACCCCAATCGGATTAGATGGCAAGGATCTTTTTATCAAATTGACGTTTAACAAGTTTTTGGAAATCATGAAAGACTTGAAAAACATCAGACTTTTTCTTGAGAAGATAAATCCACACAAACTTGCTAAAATCAACAATGAAACTTACATAGTAGGATTTTCTTCCCTCTGAGATGACGGTAGGCCCCAAACATCACTGAATACAAGTTGCAAGGGGGCAGTGGAGACACTAGTAGATCTTACATAAGGCAATTGATCACTTTTAACTTTTTGACAAGAATCACAAATAGACTCACTAATAGATTTATTGGAGCAAGGGAGCTGATGTTTGCTAATAACTTGTTGAACAATACGAGACGAAGGATGTCCTAGGCGGCTATGCCATTTCGAAGCTGAAGGCTTGATGGCACTATAGGCTTGATTATTCTTGGATGATGATGAAGAAATATTGGGGTAGAGTCCCTTGATGCATCTACCTTTGAGAAGTACCTTCGTCGTGGCCCGATCCTTGACATAAAAATACCAAGGGTGAAATTCAATAAAAGCATCGTTATCTTTGGTGAATTTATGAACGGAAATTAGATTTTTGGTACCTTTAGGAATATGGAGGATATTTCTAAGATGCAAGTCTTTTGAGGGAGAGTTAACAATTGCATGACCAACATGACTAATGCTAATACCTTGGCCATTGGTCATGTGGACTTGCTCGCGGCCTTGATACTTCTCCTTCATGGTGAGCTTGTTGAGCTCTCCGGTGATGTGGTTGGTGGCACCGGTGTCATAGCACCAGTTGGTGTCCACACCATAGGACGTTGCATGGGCGCCCTTCTCCTCTTCCTCCTCTTCTTCTTCATCGTCGGAGTAGCGGTGTCAGCAGCGCCATGCCTCATAGACGGCTTTGCCGCATATCTGGCAGGCGGTGTCGTCGCGGTTCTTGTTGCCGCATCCACCTCCACAGCGTCCGCCGCCGTTGCCGCGTCTACCATGGCCATAGCCACAACTGTTGCCACGGTCACCACCGCGTCGTCCACCACGGTTGCCGCGCCCACCGCAGTCGTTGCCGCGTCCACGAGATGCCATGTTGGCAGAGGATCCTCCACCAAGATCGTCGCTGAGGAGGGTCATGCGGTTGTCGTAGGCGCAGACGTGAGCATAGAGTTCGCCCATGGTGAGGGTTTCTCCCCCTTTTACCTTGATGGCGGTGACGAGGGGTTTGTAGGTGTCGTCGAGGCTGGCCAGGAGGTACTCAACGAGTTCTTCCTCTTCGATCGGCCGGTTAGCAGCAGCGAGTTCTTCAGCGAGGCTCTTCATCTTGGTGAAGAACTAAGCCGTCGTCATATTCTCCTTCCTCGTCTTGGAGAGGGCAACACGCAGGTTGGAGACCCGCGTTCTTGAGAATGCATCGAACATGGACTTGATCGATGTCCATACTTCGGCCGGGCTTATAGCTCCTATGCGACGTCTTTACATGGAATTGGAAGGAAAGCGACATCGTTGAAAAGAATAGCTCGCATGCGACGGTTGTGAGGCAGCTAATATCCCAGGGCCACACGGGCCTTAAAACGGTCGTAAGGACACATTTAACTTTGTTCCAATATTAGGGTTAAGCCAAACCGGTTGGTTGGGACAGCCGTCAAACCAACCGCTTCCCGACCGAGCGCCAGAACACCGATCGTAGCTTCCCGACGGGCGGCGAACCTCACCATCGTTCTCGGCCGTGTGCAACGGCAATTAATTTAGGCGGCGCGCTGCTCGACGGCAACGAAGGTGGTGAGTGCCATTTGAAAGCTAATTCCTCTCCCATTCTTCTCAATTCGAGATCTGGCGTGCCCATTGATGCTAGATTGTGGAGGCGAGGGTGTCTTTGAACAGGCGAGGGGAACGATATGGAGCATGGAGAGGGACTTCTAATCGGTATATCCCGTATCTCGCACTTAATTTCTAAGGTTGAGCTCTTTGTTCGCTTCTAGCTCACAAGGCCCGCCAAAACAGGGGAGACGATGTTGCGCGCCAAACCTTCGAATTTCGCATCAATTTCTTTCCCTCTAGGGCTGTTTTAGTTGATGGCAGCACACAGATCATTGAGAGAGACACGGTTGTTAAATGGGAGGTGGAATTAGAACATGTTGATCCCCGAGAGCTAATAAACATGGGAGAGGAGGCAGTAAGGAAAATGGTGGAAAAAATTGGGGATAGTGTGGTTTGGGGGCCAGAGCAAGAAGTTTCTTTGTTACGATTTGATGATTGCAAATGTGACTATGATAGGGTTGAGATAGGGGAACATATAGTTGATGAAATCGATGAGCGAAACGGTTGGACAAGCAAAACTGTTACATTTTAGCAGAGCTCATTGATCTGAAACCTGATTCGAGGGTTGGATATGTGGCCTCGAAGCTGGCTGCTCAGATGGTCGAGGATGATTGGGCTGCACAAAGGCAAGTAATGCCTATACTTACTGAGTTGGAAGTGTTAATGTAACACCCTCAAAATCGGACCTATGCAAGTTTTAGCGAAAACCCGCCAAACCCGCATAGAAACGATTCAAAGGTGCCCACCAGGCACTTTCGTGCGGGTGGAAAACGAAGTAATAACATTACACAACAGTCCTTAATGGGACCCACGTAGAGATATATATAAACGACTCAAAGAGTCAAGAATACAGATACAAGACAAAGATCCAAATCACCTTGAGATCGATATAGCGTCCATTACGGACAAGATGCAAATGGGGCTAAGAGCCTCAAGAATAACCAATGGCGTCCATAACCCCGAGCCAAGCGGAAGGGTAACCTCGCTAACGACGCCGATCTCAAACCTGCTTAAACAAAAGGGTGCCGACAAAGGGCAAAGGAAAAAGAAGGAGGCCAAGATCGAGGCCGACAGCGAGGCTAGAATTGCGGTCCTCGCCTACATAGGTATGGTGGACTTAGCGGCAGCATGCACTAAACAACCTATAGAGACTCGATACAACTGGCGGCAATCAGAGAGGGGTAAGAAGGACCTATCCGGAACCAACCTGACACTATCATCAAACAAACCCATCCTGGCGTTTCCCCCTCGGGACCAAGCGAGGAAGTCAACCGAGGAACTCACGGTTGGCGCTTTTCTTTGTTCGTTATCGTTGCAGCAATTACTAGTCGTATAGATAATTGTCCCGATAAAAGAAGCGATGGGGCCCTTTTAGTTATTCATTCCATTGTAGTTGCGCAATTACTAATCGACACCGATAGCATGATGTAAACCCAAAACCCAGCAGTTGTTGGTACTTTTATTCAGCCATTCCGTTGTAGTTGCAAGATTTACTAGTCAGGTACAATGGTCGCAAGCGACAATTCAAACAAGCAATTGTGGGCAGTATTATTTAGCCATTCCATTATAGTGAAGCTGATTACTAGTCATTATAAAGTCAAATTTAGAGCAATAAACTTTAGTTATGCTTGTCTATGATCGAGATACTGTGCTCCAAGTCGTCCATATCCGCGGACACGGCTTTCAGAAAGTTTTACCCGGCCGGGGTGCACCAATAGCAACACACGCTCGATCAACCTCGGAAAAACCAAATCAAAACCCAACGAGGCTTTCACGACTGAACAATCACAGAATTCAGAAATATTTCAGGGGGCCACCCCTTGGAGTACACCCGCAACGAAGTAAGCAAGCTCCGAGACGGACTCAAGGTTTGTGGGGCCGGCGGTAAACGACAGCAGATCCCCAAACGGGGACTGTCGATACCACGTAAACGGGTCACAATTCCTAAACAGTACAGTGTGCTCCTCGCACAATTTAAATACATAAGTAGCATGGCATAAGTACAGGATCGTAAATAAAACCTCAAACTAGTTTGTGGCCCCAAGAAATAAGACTGAATCAAGCTCTGGCTCAGGGGGGTCCCATATACCTCCCGGATGTGGATAGCGCGATAAATCAAGGAACAGGTATCAAGTACTCGGGGTCCTACGGGACACAAGTGGGCGTTCGGAAACCAAATATTATCTATCACCCACCGATGCCTCTGCTTACTTCAATTTTAGTTGTTAAACAGGAATTAAAGTGAACTATAAGTAAAACTATGAACACCTCCAACATCAACACATGCGGCATTACTCCAACAACTGTGGCATTTGACAACACGCATCAACACTTGAGCAAGCGACTACGACGCGCAAGTCCAGCTATCTACCAAACAACAGGTAATAGGATGTGTCCAAGGCAATATAGGGCTGCTCGGTATATCACAGGTACGGAAACTAAAGCAACGCAACACAGATAGCAATAGATCAACAGGAGGGAATAAAGACTATAAAAGTAAGATAGGTAGAAAGGGAGAGATGCTCTTTGAAAACATTGCCAAGGTTCAACCAAGATCGGGCGAAGCTCACATCAACTCAACGGCCTTATCCGCGAAGAAGCAAAACACTAGAGCAAACACCGGATGCAATATTTAATACAACGGCAGAAGATCGGCATGATGCATGTATGATGCATGACATGGCAATGGTGCAATGCAATTAGGTCATATTAAGCGAAACCGGGGTCCCGACAATTAATTAAATGGTTCAAGTTGTTTAGAACCCCGCCATTTAAATGTTGTTATAACAAGGCAAGATAAGATACCGGTTCGCTACACAAATTTAAATGAGGCCAATATGAGACTAGATTTGCCCGCATATGGGCCCCATATTTAATTATTAGGTGAATCGGCATAAGGCCCCCAAACCACATGACAAGATGCATGCAAGAACAATTAATATGCAACAATTTATATCGTTGGCAAATTATAAAATAGGGTTCTCGGGAAGGGGTTCACACGTTAGGGTTCTCGACGGTCTTGGGGTTCCGGGGTTCGGGGTCGGTCTCAGGGTCCAGGGTTCGACGGGTTGGTCTCGGCGGCTCGTTCTCGATCATCGGGCAGATCTTGTAGTTCTGGGAAGAAGGACTTGGGTCGGTGTCGGGGCGCATCGGCTTCTTCCGGGTCGGTGCCGTTCTTGTCGTCGCGAAAGTCTTGTCGGGTCCGCTCCATCGAGTCGGTCTTGGCGTCCGGGATGAAGTGCTTGTTGTTCCGGTGGCGATCTTGGCGCTCGGTGTCCGGGTAGGCGAACTTGTCAGTTCAGCGGTTTCGATATTCGGTGTCGGACTCGGGTCTCGGCACTGGAAGATCTTGGTGCCCTATGCGGTCGATCCTGCCGTTCCGGAATGGAGAACTTGTCGCGCATGTGGTCTTCGGGCCCGGGGTCATCGGTGAAGGAGAACCTGCTGGTCCATGATGACGTTCGACCTTCGGGTTCGGGGCCTCGGCGCCGGGAGATCTTGGCATGCTATGGTTTGGGTTGGATCGTCGGTTCCGTATCAGGGTTCTTCGGACTCCAGGAAGAAGTTCTTGAGGTTTTCCATTAGAACCCGTGCCACCAATCCAAAATCTGCCAG
The DNA here is from genome assembly GCA_030063025.1 of Avena longiglumis. Classification (NCBI taxonomy): domain Eukaryota; kingdom Viridiplantae; phylum Streptophyta; class Magnoliopsida; order Poales; family Poaceae; genus Avena; species Avena longiglumis. The sequence goes on along the minus strand of CP125977.1, from coordinate 72,038,696 downwards.
TTTCATCTTGCCAGTCTTGGTGAGCCGAATGTTCTCCGGCTTAACGTCCCGGTGGAAGACGCCCATTTGGTGGCAGTACTTGACGTCCGACATGAGATACTTGACGTCGACGGCGGCCCGGTGCTCGGAGACGGTCCCTTCCCTGGCGATCTCGTCGAGCAGTCATCCTCCGCGGCAGAGCTCCATGATGAAGTAGAACTTGTCCACGGGTGAGCTGCTCTGGCCAGCACAAGTGCTGCTCGAGGTGGTGGCCACGACGGGCGCCGGAAGGCGGAAGCCGAAGGGGCGAGCTCGCGACGGGGCGGGCTCGAGGCAGAGGGGGTTGAGGGGGCCGCGGGAGGGCGGCAGGCGTGGAGGCGGCGCGGAGCGGGGCGAGCGAGGCCGGGCATGGCAGCGGCGGCGGCGAGCAGGGTCCGCGCGCGGCGAGGACGACCGGGTGGAGGGAGCTCGGGCGCCGACGCTGGGCACGTGGCTCACTGGGGCGAGGCGCCGAGGCGGCGAGGAAAGGCGCCCGGCGAGGGGTGAGCGCGCGCGGCTCGGGAGGTGAGCGGGCAAGCACGCGGAGAGGACGCTGGCGAGGAGGAGGTCCGGCGGGCCGCTGCTCGGGACGCGTGAGCGCGGGAGGCGGAGGTCGGCGGGCGGCGGCGAGGTTGGAGGAGGCGCGGGACGGCTGAGCAGGGGAGGCGACACGCTGGGGGCGGGCAGAGGGAGGAGGCGGCGGGCCCGGAGGGAGCGGAACGAGGAGGGGAGCGACGGGGTCCCGAGGAGGTGCGGCCGAAGGGAGCTGGGAGGAGCGGAAGAAGAGGAACAGGGGTTCGGGCTGTGGTGGGGTCCGCGGATCGGGTGGGTCCCAGGGCGACAGGGGAGGCAGGGGTGTGAGGGAGTGGAGGGGCTGTGGAGCTGGCCTGTGGGCCAGGCGGATGGGGTGGGTTCCACGGCTAGAGAGAGGGGGCGCGGGTGGGGGTGTGGGGCTGGGTGTGAGTGGTGCAGGGTTAGGTGGGACCAGGTGGGGCTCGGTGGAGGGAGTGGGAAGAGAGAGAGAGGCCAGGGGCTGCTGAGGTGGCAGTTCCTGGTTGGGTGGAGGGGGAGAGAGGGTGAGGTGTCACTAGGGGATTGGGTGGGGTGATGTGGCCAAAGGGGTGGGTTTGTTTGTTGGTAGCTTTAGGATTTAGGGGGCTGTTTTAGGTGGCCCGATTTAATTCCGGGGGTGGTCGTTCGGGTCGGGTCGGCCCGTTCGACTGCCCCCACTAAAATATTTAAAACTTTTATTTGTTTTAAACGGGCCGTTTACAAACCGATAGCGGCCAAAACAAAATATTCCGAGGACCCGGTTTTGGTGTTTGAATAAAGATGGGGCGTTTGGAAAACAAAACGGGCGTTGCGAAAATAGTTTTAGGCAAACAACACATGATGATGACGATGCAATGCACAAATTCAACGCGATTTTCTAGTAGTGGTTTTGCGGGATGCCACAGTTAACAGTGGAGGATGATGATGCTAATGCACAATGGGAGGCTGCAGATGGTAATGCACAAAGGATTGTAACTGTTGATTGGAATTCAGTTGAGATACATGACCGCACTAATTTGGTCATTGCACCAATAGATGACATTGAAATGGCAAAGCTTTTTGGCATTCCCATAGATGACAGAGACAAGGAGAAGAAGAGGGATGAAGCTGCAAATGATGGTGACAACCATTTAAGAGATGAAGAGGCAGATATAGGTCTAGAGTTGTTGGGAAATGCTGCAGTTCATGTAGATGATGCACATGATGATGAGCTAGTAATAGTTTATGACAAAGAGGACCCAGTTATTGAAGTTGGGAGATTGTTTCCAAGCATGGATGAATTCAAGATGTGTTTCAGGACATATGCAGTCAAACGTGAGTTTGCTACCAAGACTATGTGGATGATAAAAGAAGTTCTATGCAAAATGCATAGGTTATGATGGTGGTGCCAAGCCTTGCAAGTGGTATATATCGCTAGACGCCAACCGATGGAAGGACAATAAGAGTGAATCAAATTCCAAAACCTCATACTTGCATTACAAGTTCTCAAGCGATTACAAAGATGACATCACAATTATGGGTTGCAGAAAAGATCAAGCCCATTTTAGCCACAACACCAAACAAAGACCGCAAAGAGACTAAAATAGACTTGGAAAAGCAAGACCCCATTAAGCTGAATTATACTACGATGTGGAAGGCAAAGCAAAGGGCAATGAAAGAGCTATATGGTGATTGGGCAAATACCTTTGAATGCTTTATAACTTCAAAGCGTATAGAGAAGAGGTCACTGGCGGTGTTGTGGAGATAGATATCTTGAGGTAACAAATGATGGGAAAGTCTTCTTCTCTAAATTCTTCATGGCTTTAAAGACTTGCATCGATGGCTTCAAAGCAGGTTGCCGTCCATATTTGAGTATAGACTCATCTTTCTTGACGGAAAGTGGAATGGTCAACTAGCAGCATGCAATGCTTTAGATGGACACAATTGGATGTTCCGTAGCTATTGGCATGTTTGATGAGATGAGGCATCATGGACATGGTTCATGATGCGTTGAAAAGATTCATAGGGCCAGTCTCTCCATTGGCAGTGCACACAGATGCATGTAAAGGTTTAGAAAATGCAGTGAAGATTGTTTTCCATCATGCTGAGCAGAGGGAGTGCTTCGGCCATATGTGGATGAATTTGATCAAAAATTCGAGGAGATGATTTTGGACGCATGTGGTGACAAGATCTTACAGGCGGACACATTCATATCACCTTGAGAAGATTAAGGCGGCATGCTCTGAGGAGGATAGGGTCAAGTTTTGTACATGGTTGGAAACCTACCATTCTCTTTTATGGTACAGGTCTGGTTTTAACACTGCCATCAAATGTGATCATATCAACAATAATTTGGCAGAAAGTTTCAACAACAAAGTGAAGGAGTTAAAAGACTTGCCTTTCCATCACATGGTTGACCAGATCAGGATCATGATCATGAGGTTGTGGGAATTGAGAAGAAGGCTTGGTGATGTTCTTCAAGGAGATAAGCTTCCTGATGTTGTGCAGCAGGTGGTCAACAGGAGCAGAAATCTTGCACATTTGCGTGTTGAGAAATCCTCATTGTGGGGTGCTTAAGTCAGAGATACAAAGACTGGCATGAGGCATGTTGTTGACACTCAATTGCATGAATGCACATGCCTTGAGTGGCAACACACTGGGAAGCCTTGTGAGCATGCCATACTTTTCTTGGCCTCCAAACACAAGATAAATATGCACCCATATTTGCATGAGTATTATTCTGTAGCAAAATTCAAGGCTGCATATGGAACACCAATTCCAGCACTTACAGATCAGTCTCAGTGGCCTGAAGTGGACATTCAGTTCTCCTTGTGTCCTCCTTTGATGAAAAGAAAGGTTTGCACGCCCAAGCAGTAGATTCAAGGCTTGGTTTGAGAAAGGTGGGAGCAAGAAGAAGGAAAGAAAGATGAAAAGAAAGATGCCAAGCCAAAAGGGCCCAAAAGGTAACAAGAATAGATGCAAACTCATGAAGAACTTGGACACCGAAATGGCTCTACCAAGTGCGTATACAACTTCTGAAAAGCCAAAGTATGTTCATCCAAAATCTATCCCATTTCTTGTTGATGATTTTTCTCCCCATTAACTTGCTTGTTTTCGAGGAAGCGTGGAGAAAAGGCCCACCTCTTGTTGTTGATTGAATGCTGGCCAGTGAAAAGGGCAAGAATCAATGGCCAAAGAAAGAAGAGAACTAACCAGATCATGTTTGGTCTTCGAGGTGCAATCTGAACTTGTTTTGGAGGATGATGTGCAAACTGTTGAGGCTTTAGGGCACACCGTTTCTGATTTGGAAGCTCTGGTGCAAAATGAGGGGCAAAATGAGCCTGTTGTTGAGGCTCTGGTGCAAAATGAGCCTGTTGTTGAGGCTCTGGTGCAAAATGAGCCTGTTGTTGAGGCTCTGGTGCAAAATGAGCCTGTTGTTGAGGCTCTGGTGCAAACTGACCAAGTTGTTGAGGCTCTGGTGCAAACTGACCATGTTGTTGAGGCTCTGGTGCAAACTGACCATGTTGATGAGGCTCTGGATCATGATCATGAGGTTGTTGAGGAGGTGCAGGAGGTGAAGGAGACTCTTGGATGTGTTGTGGGGAGGCCAGATGGTAATGGTAAGAAAAAGAAGAGCATAAACCTATTGTGTGGTGTGAAGCTTGTGAAGGAGAAGAAAACGAGGGGTAAGAAGAGCCAAAAGAAATAGACATTTGTTATTGTAAACATTTGTTATTGTTGTAAACATTTGACACTTGTTGTTGTAATAATTTGGCACTTGTTGTTGTAAACATTTGTTATTATAATAATTTGTCACTTGTTGATAATTTGGACAAAATTCAAATATGATGGTAAATTTGAATTTCAACATATGTAGCTATGTCACTTTTCTATGTTTGTATGAGCTTCCAACGTTTTTCTCATATGTACAATACAACTCATCCTCACCTGATCCCTTTGTGAAGTACAACTCACCTCACCCAAAATGGGGTAGAAATGGGCTCCAAAGCTAGGGTAAACCACCCCATTTCTAAGCAAGTTTTTTTCGACCATTTCTAAAACCAAGTTAGATATTTTTCCTCGAACTATGTCACATAACATGACACCATGAAGGTTTTGTATTTTTTGATTTTTTTGAATTAGTTATGCACATTTGAATGTCTGGTCAAACTTGAAGGGTTTTCATAAATATTCTTAGCTAGGGCTGAGGCTCAAAAACTAGCATTGGATCTCTGATGAAATAGCATGTTGTGAACCTAAAAATTATTTTTACAAAAATCATCAAGATGGAATCATGTACCGTAGTTCATATCTTACCCACTTCCAAATTATTCAGCAGGATTTGTCTTTTTCACCAGGGCTGGAATAAAAGGTTTGAGATACTCAAGTTGGGAAATTGTACATTCTAGGTGGTATAGTATTTTTGAAAAATAGGATGTTACCATTTTGAAACTTCAATTTGGTGGTTGCTTCACAAATCCCCCTCTTTGACACTCGAGAAAATAGAAAATGATTTTACGTGCGTCAAAAGGAAAACTTTGTGCTACAACATTGTTAGTCATCCCATTATAGACATGCATGCCAAATATGGGCACATTATCACAAACTATGCCTTGATTCTAGCCATATCATTGGTCATTTGACCCGAAAGCCAGAAAACCTCGGAGGAGATAGGTCATTTTGTGAAGGGTTTTTTGAAATATGATCAATAGACCAAGTTTGATATTTTTCCTCACAACTATGTCACATAACATGACACCATGCGAAGGTTTTGTATTTTTTTTATTTTTTTTGAATTAGTTATGCACATTTGAATGTTTGGTCAAACTTGTGAAACCCCGTTGACTGCATCCTAAACCCCGCTAACCCTAAGGCCAAATGAGGACCGTAGATCTAACCCTAGCGCGACACTGTGGCCGTCCGATCGCGTCTTCTAGAAGGATTCCGCGGGTGGCTCTGGGCGATCCGTGGAAGGATCTGTTCTGCAACCTGATTGGTTGGCGTCTCTTAGAAGGATTTCGTGGCTAGCTCTTGGCGATCCGTGGGATGGATGATTCTGAAATCTGATTGGCTTCATCGTTTTTACGTGCAACAGCGTGGCATGCGAGGGCGCTGGGCGGGGCGGGCTGCACCATGCATGCAGCTGCCCCTAGCGTCGCAGTCTAGCTATTTTACGTGCAACAGCGCTGCAGCGTATTTACTCCCTCCGTCGCATTAAATAAGTGTACGTGTAACAACTTTCTCCAGTCAAACTTACTCCCCTCAGGTTCATTGTAATAAATGAGACTTTGCATGATACCACATCTATGTTATTTTGCACTATGTAGTAGTAACTTAGACTAGTAACATATGCATGATACCACATCTATGTTTAGGGCATCCACTATGTGTGTCACAAGCTATCCATAAGGCAAAAAGCTATCCACAAGGAGTTCTATATACATTGTAGAGGCTATCCATAAGGAGTCCACAAGCTCAAAACCTTATAGGTTGTCTACAAGCTTGTTGGTCACCCACAAGCAATATAATATTATTGTTTGTACAGATGTAGTACACATGATTGCCTAAAACTCATGTGAAAATATTGTGAGATGGGTTTTTTTTTCTAACAATTATTCTAGCACATGGGGCCCAGCTTAAGGGGTGCTTTTGCAACATACATTGTAGAGCAGTCTGTTTGCCACAAGGCTGCTAGGTGGGTCCCATCTTATGGCCATTTTCACCACATACATAGGTGATGCCCTTATTGCTTGTGGGCAACCCATAAGCTTGTAGGTCACCCTTAAGGAAAATCTTCTAAAGTAAACATCCACTATGTATATGGATAGCCATATGAACTACTTTTTGGCTTGTGAATAGCCTTATGGACTACATAGTGGATGCCCAAGTGCATTGGAAAGGTAGAAGTACATTTTTTATGGATAAATTTTGAAGCCAAACATACACTGGACAGAGAGAGTATGCATGTCACTATGACCAGCAGAAAAAATATCAAAATCTAAAATATGTAATAAATATAACGTACAGCGTTGGCACACTCCAGACCGTTGGACCGAGCGTGGCATGCGAGGGCGCTGGGCGGGGCGGGCTGCACCATGCATGCAGCATGCAGGGTCGGGGGCGGCGGTGCAGGGGTTACAGTACGTCGCATCCTAGCTATTTTTTTCTCTCTTTCGCATTGATCACGCCCGCTTCCCACACGCAACGCAGCGCACGCGTCTCGTCTCGGCGTCTGGGCGGGCTGCACCATGCATGCAGCAGCCCCTAAGCGTCGCAATCTAGCTATTTTTGGCAACAGCGCTGCCCCATTAAATAAGTGTACGTCGAACAACTTTCTTCAGTCAAATTTACTTCCATCTGGTTCATGCGCCATACAAAAAGTCAATATTACTCCCACCGATTTTTCTTGCGTGTGTAAAAACGAACGAGTACCTTGGTACTAGATTCCTGCATTTATTACCGAAGTAAATCAAGGCCAAATTATATTTTCCCTTTTATTTTTCACTGCCAATGAACAACTACCTTGGACGTTTTTCTCTCTCTTTCGCATTGATGCATGCATGCATGCAGGGGCGGGGGCATCGCATCCTAGCTATTTTTTCTCTCTTTCGCATTGATCACGCCCACTGCCCCGCTTCCTGTCTCTTTCGCATTGATCATGCATGCAGGGGCAACGCAGCGCACGCGTCTCGTCTCGGCGTCTGCGCCAACACGACGCTGGATTCCCACGCCGCCCTTCACGCCCCGCCCTCAATAAATAGGCAAAACGCCTTTGCCTCCTTATCTCATCTTGCCCCTCATCTCTTCAACCTCGAGCCCGTCCCTTTGCCTCCTCCCAGCCGCCCCCCAAACACTCCGACCATGGCGACCTCCCCCTTCCGCCTCCCTTCCGACACCGAACTAAGCGACGAGGACAACCACCCGGACCACAAGCAGTGGTGGGAGCAGCGGGAGCCCACGCGCCCCAAGCGTGGCAAGAAGAAGAAGTCCCCGCCCTGCCCCTGGGGGGATCAGGGCCCCATCGTCACCAACCCGGGAGTCTCCAACCTCCCCGACGGCGGCGACCTCCCCTCCGAAGCCTACTGGGCTAAGGCGGCGAAGGAGGAGGCAAAGCAGGAGGCTGCTATCGCCAGGTGGGAGGAGAAGGAGGCCCAGCGCGCCTTGAAGAAAAGGCGCAGACGGCAGGAGGAGGAGCAACGGGAGGCCAATGGCCGGGCCTTCCGGGAGGAGCAACGGAAGCGGGAGAGGCTGGCGGCGTGGAATGCGGCTGCACCGGCACCGCCTCCACCGCCGATGGAGTAGGGGGTTAGGGTTTAGGGGCTAGCCCAGGGTTTAGGCGGGGCGCCTATTCCGCCCCTTCTATATTATTGTACTTTTTTCTTTTTATTGTAATGTTATCGATCCCCCCTATCTAATATAAGTAATGTTATCCCAATATTATCTATCCTTTCATTGTAATCTATGTTTTATTGTATTGTCATTTTTCAAAACACCCAAAACAACAAGTGTATAAAACAAAAGACACAAAAACAAGTTCATATAATACTCGTGCAATATTTATATATTTACAAGTGTATAAAACAAAAGACACAAAAATAAGTTCATACAACACATGGTTCATTTTCAAATAAGACATTTACATATTTACATAAGTTAAAGGAGCGCCCAAGTTATGTTAGTTAAATGGATGTCCTTGGACTTCATTTATATATTTACTTTTGCAAAAAAAAAGATTGCAAACTGAGCACGAGTATCTGCAGATCCACACGTTCCTATTTAGATTGTAACGTGAGTACCATTTTTTTTGCCCAATCAACATATAGTTACTATTGGGCCTGGATACGTCCATTTTGGCATGGCTAAGTTATATTTGGGCCTGGCCTTTTTCAATCCTCGTCAATTGTTTTTTTACTTTTCAACCCCTCCCCCTCCCCTGCACACGGGCGCCCCCTGCACACTGATAAAAGGAACACTGACGAAACTGAAGAAACACTGATTTCGAAAACAGAGCAGCTCAAAATTAGCCCGAATTTGTGTTGCATTTTATTCAAGCCAAAGACATAGACCATTACAAAGCATCACTCGAACACTGACTACGCTGTCTAATGACTAACGATGAGGAGATAAACTAATCCGAGAGAAATTACACAAAAATAAAAAAAAACCGGCCATCAGATTGTCCTGCTTCTTCAATTCGATGATTTGCCTTAGCTGCTTGTTCATCTTCTTTAGCTCGGCCTTCACTTCCGCATCCACCGTAGTACCAGCGGAAATGGGGTTGCCACATCACAATTGCTCCACCACGGACGGGTTTTCGAGCTCCCGGGATGCTACCTCCACCCCAATTCGCTCGATGTACTCATCAAGCCACTCAAAATGGCCACATTTTGGCAGTTCCTGAAATCGCAGAGATGAACCCTAAATCCCAAATTCGATGAAATGCATGAAATTTCGAAAGAAAAGCGAGAAATTGGCGCTCGGAACACTCAGATCTCACCTTTCCCGGCTCGGGCTTGCTCTCACACTTCACAAATTCCCGACCAATGTTGCCGTTCTTGTCGGTGGATGTGACAAGCCGCTGTGGGCGCGCACGGGGCAATCGGGCACCTCCTCATCGGCACCGCACCATACCGAGGCCATGAGCGGTGGGAGGAAGCGAAACGACATCCTCGGCGTTGCCGCACTTGCTCGCCGGAGAAGAAAGAAGGGGATGAGATGTTGGAACGGTGGCGGGAGTGCTCAAAAGGGGACGGATCGGGCCAACGGCTCTCTTCAACCACAGGTGGGTCCCACGATATGAGGTGGACATCGGGTGAGTTCCGCCCGGCGTGGAGAGGCTGTGGGTCCCATCGCTCAGCTGATTCGAATTCGTTGACGGTCTCGTGGGGTTAAGTGGAAGTGTCGCACGGGAGCTATTTGTCGCTTCAGAAGTGTCGCGTGCGAGCTATTCTTTTCAACGATGTCGTGTTCCTTCCAATTCCATGTAAAGACGTCGCATAGGAGCTATAAGCCCTACTTCGGCCGTTGTTTCCATGCCAATGGTAGCCACAGCAATGTCAGGCGACAAAGTGCTCAAAATGAATGAGAGTACCTGCTGATCTGCCTCCACCCACGTGATGTACTCGAGGTTTTATTCCTTGACGGTCTTCCCATCCTTCTCGACGGAGATCTCCTCCAGTGGCGGCTCGACCTTCTCATCGAGGAAGCTTGTGCGTCGGGCGCCACGGATGGGGGGCAACACAAAGGACTGCTACAGGAGGTAGTTCGTCCTTGTCAGCTTTTCGCTTACGCTGATGCCGGCGAGGGAGTTTCCCATGGCGGCAGGAGGAGGTGCAAGGCACATGAAAAATATGGGCTAGATGTGTTTGGGAAGAAGTGGCTCTGATACCATGTGAATTCTCACGTTGGGTTTAACGATGGTTGAAGCTCCCATCGGCTGCATGTTAAATAGAGGTCAAGCCTCGAGGATTACACGGGATGGTTACAACGAGAGAGAGAGAGAGAGAGAGAGAGAGAGAGAGAGAGAGAGAGAGAGAGAGAGAGAGAGAGAGAGAAAGAAGGCCCCGATCGTGATCCTCATCTAGGTCTGACGGGTGTACATCATCTTAAGATATAAGTTTGAAACAAACTCAATTTCTATCCTATCTCTAGTTCTCCTAGACAAGTACAACTTATTACATCAATATGCTGCCGTGTCAGGTTGTTTAATACGGGCATCCATAACCGATCCCACATGTAGTGGATGTTTTCCCGCATATCTTATAGGCAGGAAACCACCATGACTGTCCCGGAACCAACCTAGCGATGACCACGGTGCATTTGAATCCTTCGGGCTTAAGAATAGATAAATGAAAACCGGTCAGAAACTCAACTGATATGTGTGTAAGAGCATACAAATTAGACAAAATGTGAAGCAATCCGACGTAGGTGTGAAAAGCATGAGACATTGCACTAACCGGGTAATTGTACGCGTTGGTCTCCTGGAGCTCGACGTTTTTCTTGTGTTTAATCTTGCTCGAAGGGACGCGCGGTGCGGTCAAAGCCTAAGACCCTTCCGGGATGTGAGTCTCGGTAGCGACGATAGACTAAAAATGCTACGGGTAACTAAATCCCAATAAGACTGTTAGAATTATATTAGGAGTTTTCTCCTTATTATTATTGTAACCAATATGAAGTAGTACTTTAATTGGACTTTGTCCCAACCTTGTAAACTCCTGGCTTGTGCCGAACTATATAAACACGAAAACGTACCGAGACCAAGGTATCGTTGGCACCAAAACCTAATATGGTATCAGAGCAGGCTCTTCCCTGACCTTGCTGCCGAAGCCCACATCGCCGCCGCCGCTGTAGATCCTCTACGCCGCCGTCGTGATTCTGCCGTCACCTCTCGGTTCTCCGACGCTGCCGCAAAAACCACAACCCTAGAAAACCAAAACCCTGCCGCCGCAAAGCCTCTCCTTCGCCGCCGCCCACAAACCAATACAGAAACAAAACCCTCACACATACCCTGCCGCCGCCGCCATGTCTACCTCGACAACGTCCTCAGTTACTGCGCTGGCCACGGCTCTCCGAGCGCCGCCAGCCCAACTCCTCACCCGCGACAATCCACTTGTTTGGAAAGCCCTTGCTATTCCTGCTCTACGAGGAGCTCGGGTCCTCAATGTTGTGAAGGGCCTCGAGGTTGCTCCTGCTGAAGAAATTGAAGTTGCCGATAGCACCGGAAAACAGATCAAGATCGAAAATCCTGATTATTCTGCTTGGATCACCCGCGATCAACAGGTCTTGTGCTACCTCTTGAATTCCTTGTCCCCGGACCTTCTATCGCATGTTATTGGTCTTGACACCTCCGCAGAGGTATGGAAGGCGATCGAGGCCCTCACCACTACCCCATCTCGTTCTCGGGCTCAACAGTTGCGATCTGCCCTCAATGATACAAAGAAGGGTGACCTCTCTACTGAAAAATATTATGACAAGATGAAGGCGATTGCATCTGAACTTGCTGCTGCTGGTAAGCCACTGGATGATGATGAGTTGATTTGGTCGATCCTGCATGGCCTTGAGGATTCATACAACACAATGAAGGTAGCTGTCAACGCCAATCCCAACACCACCCTTTCTGATCTGGTGAACCAGCTTAAAGCCTTTGAATAGTTGCACAATGCTGGAGATGGTGGCGCCGTGTTTGTGTCCTCTGCCCACATGGCACGTCGCACTGCCGATCGACCTCCTCCTACTCGCCATGATGACCGACCTCGCCAGGAAGACTATGGACGACAGGACCGCTATGATGGTGGTCGCCGAGATCGCTACGATGATCGTGGTCGTCGAGATCACTATGACGATCATCGTGATCGCTTTGATGATCGTCGCCCTAGTGGCGACCGTGATCGTCGGTATGATGACCGCCCGCGCCGGCGCGATGATGATGCTGGGCGTCGGCGTGATGATGGGCGGGATGATGGGCATCGTCGTGGTCGTGCTCCCACCCCATATGTTAATGTCACATGTCAAATTTGTAAGATTCGTGGTCATCCTGCAAATGACTGTTGGTGGAGGTTTCAGTCTAATCGAGATCGCTATGATGATGATGGAGTCCGTCGGGGTGATCGTTCTAGTGACAAGGGTGCCAATGCAAATATGGACTATTATGGTGTTGATACAAATTGGTACTCTGACACTGGTGCTACTAGTCATGTTGCCAATGATATGAGCAAGCTTTCTGTCCATGAGAAGTACATAGGACGTGATCAAGTTCACACAGCCAATGGCAACGGTATGCAAATTTCTCATATTGGTCATTCAATGTTGCACACTCCCCACAATTCTTTATATCTTAGAGTCATCCTCCATGTTCCAGATGCTTCAAAGAATCTTCTGTCTGTCCATAAGCTTATACTTGATAATAATGTCTTTCTTGAATTTCACCCTCATTTTTTATTGATTAAGGATCAGGCCACAAGGATAACTCTGTTTGAGGGGCCATGTCATGATGGTCTCTATCCTCTAATGCCTCTATCCCAAGGGTCATCCAAGCAAGTCTTCATCACAATAAAGTCGTCGTCTTCTACATGGCATCGCCGCCTAGGACATCCATCCTCCTTTGTGGTGCAGCAAATCCTTAGGAAACATCATATTTCTCATACCCGTGAAATAAATCCATATATTTTGTGATTCATGTCAATTAGCTAAGAGTCAACAGTTACCATATCCTGTGTCGACTAGTGTTTCTACTACTCCCTTAGAACAAGTTTTCTCTGATGTATGGGGTCCAGCACCTGCCTCTGTTGGCAAACATTCATACTATGTAAGCTTTATTGATGATTATAGTAAATTTACTTGGATCTATTTGCTTAAGAAAAGATCTGAGGTTTATCAGGTTTTTCTTAATTTTCAACAACTTGTTGAAAGAAAATTTGATAAGAAAATTATCACTATGCAAACTGATTGGGGTGGTGAATATGAAAAACTTCACAGTTTCTTTCAAAAAGTTGGCATCACTCATCATGTCTCCTGTCCTCATGCTCATCAACAAAATGGTTCAGCTGAACGTAAACATCGTCATATTGTTCAAGTAGGTCTCGCCTTACTTGCCAATGCATCTATACCACTTAAATTCTGGGATGAAGCCTTTCTCACAGCCACTTTCTTATAAACTTACTTCCTAGCAAAGTTATAAATTCATAAACCCTGTTGAGCGGCTCCTTCACACACCACCCAACTATGAATCTCTCAGAGTGTTTGGCTATGCCTGTTGGCCTAATATTCGTCCATACGACAATAGAAAATTATCTTTTCGTTCCACCCAATGTGTGTTCTTGGGATATAGTCCTCGTCACAAAGGTGTTAAGTGTCTAGATCCCAAAACAGGTCGTGTCTATATCTCTAGAGATGTGGTTTTTTATGAGAATGTGTTTCTGTTTTCTACCTTGAATCCTAATGCTGGTTCTTGTCTAAAAAATGACATCCTTCTTTTGCTTGACAATAATGGGGAGACACACATTGATGATCATATGAATTTGCATGTTGTACCAAATGTTACTAATCATGATCATGCACCTTTAGATATTGATACACTTGCAGATCAAATTCTAGTCCAGCAAGAAATAGCACAAGATTCTGGCCAAAGCAGTGCAACAGCTGATGCTGATTCGGAAGTCGAGGTTGATCCCTCGTCTGCCTCGGATCATGCGCCCACAAATTCTGAAGCAGATTCCCTGCATGCAACCAATGAGGCGCACTCCCGTCTTGAGTTGTCCCCTGCACGCGTTGCGCCCTCTGACCCCAGGTCCCCGCTGCATGGCTCCAGGTCCTCACCACATGCAGCCGACAGCCACCTCGGCTTTGCTGCCTCTACACCCGCCGCGTTGCTCACCCCTGGCGGTACTGATTCTACTGACAGCGACTAGGGCATCAGCTGTACTGCCCTGTCGCCCTCCTCTGCTCACATGCATGCTAGTGGTACGGAGACTTCTGCTGCTCAACGCGATGATACAAACGACAGCTCTACAGGGGATGGTGGAGCCAGGGAGAGAAATAATCAAAGCGGTAGTGACACTGATACTAATCAATCTGATCATGTAGCAGGTGGTAATGGATCCTCTATGACATCAATACAACTTGGACCTCGCACTCGGTTACAAAGAGGTATAAGACAGCCTAAACAGTATACTGATGGTACTATTCGCTATGGTCTGTTTACCTCTATAGGAGAACCGTCTACACTTTCAGAAGCTCTTAAAAGTGATCAATGGTGCCAAGCCATGACTGAAGAATATAATGCTCTCTTAGAAAACAAGACTTGGCGTCTTGTTCCTCCACATTCTACAAAGAATCTTATTGATTGTAAATGGGTGTACCGAGTGAAAATAAATGCTGATGGTACAGTTGACAGATTCAAGGCACCCCTGGTTGCAAAAGGCTTCAAACAAAGGTATGGCACAGATTATGAAGATACTTTTAGTCCTGTTGTGAAGGCGGCTACTATTAGACTGGTTCTTTCAGTTCCCGTCTCTCGTGGCTGGAGTTTACGGCAGCTAGATGTCAAGAACGCGTTTCTTCATGGCGTTCTGGAAGAGGATGTGTATATGAAACAGCCTCCAGGTTTTGAAGATCCTCAAACTCCACACTATATCTACAAAATTGAAAAGGCTCTTTATGGTCTCAAACAAGCCCCTCGAGCATGATATTCTAGACTAAGCACCAAATTGCAATCACTTGGTTTTGTTCCTTCTATAGCAGACACTTTACTTTTTCTCTATAAGAAGGCAGGCATTATGATATTTGTTCTAATATATGTTGATGATATAATTGTTAAAAGTTCATCTGATCAGGCAATCTCTGTTCTATTAAGTGATCTAAAGGATGATTTTGCTCTCAAGGATCTGGGAGATCTTCACTTCTTCTTAGGCATTGAGGTAAAGAAAGTAAATAATGGTCCACTGCTTACACAGGAAAAGTATGCTACTGATTTGATTGCAAGAGTTGGCATGAAGAATTGCACAACATGTCCTACACCTCTTTCGTCCACCGAAAAATTGTCTCTTAATGAGGGTACTCCTCTTGGCTCTGAGGATATTACTGAATATAGAAGTATAGTGGGTGCCTTACAATACTTGACATTGACACGACCTGATATTTCCTTCTTGGTTAATAAGGTTTGTCAATTCTTACATGCCCCAACAACTTCTCATTGGACAGCGGCTAAAAGAATATTGAGATATATCCAGGGTACACTGAAGGTTGGACTTACTTTTCAGAAGTCTTCTTCAAGCTTGCTTATTGATTTCTCCGATGCAGACTGGACAGGTTGTCTTGATGATAGAAGATCTACAGGAGGTTTTGCTGTGTTTTTTTGGACCAAATTTAATATCTTGGAGTGCTAGAAAACAAGATATGGTGTCCAGATCCAGTACTGAAGCTGAATACAAATCACTTGACAATGCAACAGCTGAGTTAATATGGGTTGAGGCTCTTCTTGGTGAGTTGGGTGTGTTACTGAAAGAGAAACCATGTTTGTGGTGTGACAATCTAGGAGCTACATACTTATCTGCAAATCCCGTGTTTCATGCAAGGACCAAACATATTGAAATTGATTTTTATGGGTAGCTAATAAACTTCTTGACATCAGATTCATTTCTAGCAAGGATCAAATTGCAGATGGGTTCACTAAGGCGCTACCTGTCAAGGAACTTGATGAATTTAAACGTAATCTCAATCTTTCACAAGGTTATGATTAATGGGGGCTGTTAGAATTATATTAGGAGTTTTCTCCTTATTATTATTGTAACCAATATGGAGTAGTACTCCAATTGGACTTTGTCCCAACCTTGTAAACTCCTGGCTGTGCCGAACTATATAAACACGAAAACGTACCGAGGCCAAGGTATCGTTGACACCAAAACCTAATAAAGACAACTTTAGAAATGTTCGCGGTCTAACTAAATAAATAGGCAACAAGAAACAAAGATTTTATCTTGCAGCCAACGACGTCGTTGGTGGTCTTCTGGGTTAATATACCACTTTGTATGCAGAGTTCCCGATGAGGGAGTTTTTATCCATGAAATTCTTCATGAGCATGCCAACAAAGATGGCGCTAACGGGATGGGTTCATCCTAGTTGTAAAACCTCAGCCGTCGAGAACTCCATTGCACAGCGTCCCTAGAGGGTCAGCCTCGTCTCGTTGTTACTAAAAGGAGCATGAGACAACAGTTATGTGAAACAGTTCAAGTGGAAATAACAGAAATCTCGTAATATCGCGTACCTCGCATCGCGGAAGACAATTGTAAGTATGCTAGTTTCCGTCCGTTGGACAAATCTAGAAAGTCTCCGCTTCGGACACGCTGATGATGATCCGAATGATGTTTGTGAACATAGCAAGAACAATGCGAACGACACGAACATGATAACTAACAACTAAAATAGAAGCACATACCGACGAAGCGAGAGACTTTTCCCACGAAATTAGGAAGATCGGGTAAGAGAATCGGGTCATCAAACCAGCTCCGGAAATTCGTCCGGGTACTCTTCCACCTCTTGATTTTAGTGTGGAAAGTGAGATTAATCACCAGGTCACCCTTTACGAGATGGTATCCTTGCTTCAGGTTGGAAACCATGAAGCGGTTGAGCGCGTAAATGTGCCATTTTTGCAATTGCGACTTCAGATTGTCGACGTCGTTGTGGCCAATCTCCGCGTACATGGTGTTTCCCTAAAGTAGAAGACACATAGTTTATGACGGGTATAAAGAAGCAACATATGTGAAACACAATGCATAAGATAAGCGGATCATATTACTGACGAGTTGAGCAACACCATGTTGATGTGTTTGATAGTGCCATTGTCGGTCCTACCATGGTACTCCCACCAGCACAGAACAACTATTCATTCCAATCTTAAGGTCAGACAACAAAGTGCACGCGACTGTCAGAACACTGTAAGAGTACGTGATGATGAAGATGGGACAAAAGATACGGGGATAAGCGAGCACTTACACTAAACTTGTGGTGACTAAAGCGTAGGACTTACAACCGTTGTATGTGTTTTATTGTGTCGTAGAGCGCAAAGAGTGGTTGCAAAAGCTTGTCGTTAGTTGTTGACACGCACATGAAACACAAACACCAAAAGGTAAACTATTGAAATTGGGAAAAACTGAATTTCGGCGGGCGATCCGGCGGCGCCCACGCCAGGTCCGACTCGCGGGGTTGTCTCCCGGTTTGAGTTCGTGACAAACTTCGAAATTTTGATCCATTGATTCAATGGAAATCAGTTAAATTAGGGCTAGGGTACACAGGAAAACAAAGATCATCACCTAAAACACCAGATCTGTCGACCAAATCCACTAAAAGCTCACCAAAACAAGAGAAATATCCAAAAGCAATTTGTGCCTATATTTTTTTGGTATTTTATGAATTTATTGTGGAAATCAATGAACGAAGCTAAATCCGTGGCAACTAGAAGCTGTCGATACCATTTATGTTGCGGATTCCTTTGGTATTGCCCCTTGGGTGGCCCGATCTTCACATATTTGGGGTCGAGGTGAGGGAAAAGACGATGAACTCAAATCGAAAAGCAAGGTAATGACACAAATACATGCAAACACACATGTTTCAGTTGTCCTTGCTGGACCGAATCACCAAACCGATAGAATCCTCGTGGAGGAGACCGCTAGGTAGAGATCCATAGAGGAAAGATCGATTCGGGTCCACTAGAATCTGCCCGTGAAGAGATTGCAATCGATAAGACCCCATAGGGAGAGATTAACGCAACAGAGATCACGAGATAGATAGTCCATACAACGAGGGTCTTATGCAATGTAGGTCTTGGTGTAGATCCTAGAGAGGTTCCCTCTATGGGAAGATGGAGGTGACATGGGGTGATCACGTCAAGGCCAACAGTTTATGGACTTAGGTTTTAAGGAAGAGCGACACGTTGTAAACTTCATCGGCTAACAAACAAGAACGCAAGGACACGAGGTTTATCTAGGTTCAGGCCCCTAGAAGTAAAACTCTACCCTTGCTTGTCTGTTCTTGATTAATGGAGTAACCGAAGGTTACAATGTCACCGAGATGGCTAGGATTGCACATATTGAATCAAGCTGTATGAGTGGGAAATTGGATGTCCTCCTTACTGCTTCCTGTCTTTATATGGGAAGGCCAGGTCTCAGGATGCATCCGAGTCGGTTATGGTTTATAATACTTTAAATTTAATATCTAGTCTTTGTTGTATTTGCCAAAGTTGAATCCTTCATGGGCTTGACTTACCTGAATCATCTTAGGCTTCGCCGTCAGCAACGGATCATTGTGTGAGCCTCCCGCTAGGGTAGACCGTATAGATGAATCGTAGATACATACTCCTTCCGTTTAGAAATATAAGATATTTTAGATTTATAAAATAAATATATATATAGACAACCTACACATTAAAAGGTGCCTGATATAATAGCTACACTAACTTAAAACATCTTATATTTCAAACGGAGGGAGTGTGTAACACGCGAGTTCAAAACGAGTAGTAGGGCTGGAATTATAACTCGAAACTCGCGAGCTAAATGAGTAACTCGTGACACAACTCGACTCGGCTCGAACTAGGTGTTTAACGAGTCGAGCCAAGTTTTTTATTTGAACTTGTTTGTTCACCCAAGATAAATGAGCTACTCGCGAGCTACTCATTTAGCTCGTTAAACTCGTTTCTTTACTATTAAAAAGAAGTTGGTGTTGGTAGGTTGCACTTTGACACTTTGATATCAAACATTAAAAGCATCCGGACCGTCCGATATTTCTCAACCAAAATCCGCCGTCCGTTCCCCCACTCGCCCCACTCGTGGAAACCCCTCCCGAACTCCCTCCCGTGCGCCTCCTCCCCTCGATTCTCTTCTCTCCCGCTCGATCCAATCAAGCCGCCGCCGCCGCCGCTGCCACCTACTACCTCGCGAGCCACCCCATCATCTCTTACAGCCTTCGACGCTCAGTTGGATCCACCGGAACATACCGGTCGACCTCCATGTCCCCTCGTCTCACTAGGTTTCCACAAGCCCAGATTTCTCGCCGCCGCTGGTTCTCCCACGACTCCTGCCGCCATGACCTCCCCGCATGGCGCCGAACATATCTGAGGCGGTGCCCTGAGGAAACATGTGGGTAACAACGGCTTATGGAGAGCTACGTCGGCGGATTTGGTGGCGACGGCTTGACATGCAAGGGCAGGGGTGACCTGATCCGTTCGTCCATGTGCAGGTACCTCCATCCCCATCCCTAGCAGACATTACCATCCTCGCATAGTCGATGTCTTTCCCAACCTAATTAGGGCAGAGCAAGGTAGTGCTTTCTTTCTAGATGTTAGTCCTTCCAACCTTCAGGATGATTTCAGTTCATTGATGCATGTCAAATCTCCTACGAGATGCAAATATTCAGTCATTGCAAAGAGTTCTTATCTATAAGAGTTTTTTGAGTACTTCATCCCAATCTTGATGGAAAAGATTGCGAAGCAAAATCTACAGGTTAGATTGATGGAGCTCAGATTTGTTGGGAAGGAATTTTGCCATGGGCAACCGGGAGGGAGATATGGAGGAGAAGGAAAAAACATGGATAGTGCAATGGGTCCACCAAAACACAGCTAGCCTATCTTTCATCTGAATTCTACTCACCAAAAGCAAGAATATGTGTTTGGCAGCCATGCACGTCATAGCCTGGTAGTATTGCCTATTTGGTGAAGCCTTGGCTCGTATGATCTTATGCGAGCTAGCGGATTGGCTCCCTCTCCTTGCCCATGAAAGCGAGGATTTTCAGCAGATTCCATTATAGATTTTCTCATCTATGTCCGATCTAAGAGGTACCAGAGGCGAAGCAAATATTAATCTGATATTTTGATCTCGAGAACAATGATGGTTGAGGGATCTCCCTGACGGTGTGCATCGTCTCCCTATACGCGTCTGACGAGGCCTTGTACACCGATGTCATGATAGTCTACGCGATGGATGTCGTGAAACTCTTAAATACAGTATAAGACAAACCCCGAAGCCTACAACTTGGGAAAACTCAGGGTCTGCCGTGGACCGCACAAACCTATGTAAGGGCATGATGATGCCGACCCGCACTTCCCATCTCTATGTAAGCTCGGTATGGAGCCCAGGTTTGACGGTACATCCGTTGCAACGCACGAGCCTAGACATAGGGAATAGATGGCCGAAGTCCGGATCATGGGCGCCACAACCACCGTAACCTCGACATCAGATACCAGCTATTTGTACATAGGGGTCGCTTCCTTAAAGAAGGTTGTTAGGCGAAGGTTGGTTTACTAGGCCAGGGAAGTAAGCACTCAAAGAGTCAAGACACTATATTGTGAAAAGTTTGCAAACCATTCATCAAGGGTTGGGTCGAGCGGTCAGATTCTACAACAGTAGTTCTGATTCTCATCAGTAGAGATCTTTATTCAGAGACACGAATGGACTGGATGCTAAATATATGACTAGAGTAGCTTCAACGGCTATTCCAACCTGCCGCTGTATTTTTACATGGATAATATGGTATTTTGCACATCTCGAATGTGTATTGTAGCGACGACACCAGATTGAGGCGGCGACAATGCAACAAGAGGTACGGCAGCGGCGCATCATGGCTTGTGGAGGGAGGTGAGTCCATTCTTCCCTCAGCTGCACCATCACCCCTCCCTCTCCAGTTATCTCTCGTCATGTGAAGTGGCAGTTTCATCGGGCTGAGGGGGCGTTGGACAATAGCACGGGACGTGCATGCTGTCGTCGTGCCCTTTATCCTCTCTCCGGTTCCTCCAATTCTGTCTCTATACATGGTGATTTGGGGCAAGCAGCCATCGCAACCTCCATTTCTTGGTATGGTATTAGATCAGTTAATTCTCATGTTCTTGTTCTAAATCATGCATTTCTTATTAAATTTTCTTCCTGGTGGAGTTAATTGGTCCTGTTATTGCGGTCCCTTTTCTCATGGCCCTTTCATTTGTTATTACAATTCTGATGAATTCGGCAGTGCTTAATTCGATTCATATATTGGATATTTTATCCCACTCAATAATTGGCCCCATACATATGTATAGGGTATTCCGGTGAAGTTCTATTCTGTAGATACAATTGACAAGGGAGTCTAAGATAAACTATTATTTTCTTATAGTAAGTACATATAGATGTCAGCATGGGGAAACTTAGTTATGTTAAATATTTGATATTGCTTATTAAGATACGATGAACAATAAAGAGAGAATCTACAGGAGAATTATGGATTTCTAATGTGTACATTGGAAGATTAGTAAGGTCATGTCTGGGAGTGACAAGATGAGCCGATAGACAAGTTTGATTGAAACTTTCAACTTGAAGCTTTCAACCTCGATTCTTGATCATCGATATGTCCTATAAATCTTGCAAAATGAGCTGATTCATGTATTATGTGGAAGTTATTAGTCGCCATTTATGAAGCATCCAATCTTAGTGTACTGTTGGCAGTTGGCGGGCATTCTTAGAATAACATGACATTTCCTTGCAAAGAACATCTGGTTGTGTGATGTAGCAACGTAAAACATAGTAGAGTTGAATGGTGCACAATTTCCAGTGATAGTTTTGCAGCTTAATTAACATGCTTTGTCTGTTTTCTCAAAAAATTACACATCCTGAGTGGTAGGTGCAACCGAAAGTTATGGAAAATAGCGTACTAACAAAATGCTGTCTCTTTATGCAATTCAGATGTATGGATTTAGATACTTGTTGTAACGTCTGTTTTCGAATGGTTTAGTGTGGTGGTCATTGTTTTTTGAAACGTAAGAACGTTAAGTGGCTATGGAGGATAGCTCAATAAGATATATCAGATTGTACCTTACATTATGCCCAGATGCTTTGAACTTCCGTGAAGAAATCCTAGAGTAATTTTATTGCTCTGGCTTTGGTGGCATGAGAAGAACAAGGCGAATAGAAGAAAAGTAATTAGAAGTCATGACAACATTTGTTGATCTATTAACTATCATTTATCAAATTGTATGAAGGTGAAGCAGACAACGAATCAATCTGTGTGAGGGCCCAAAGTTGGTCTCCACCATCAAGCGACATCCTGAAGATCAACACAGGCGGCGCATTTAAAAAGGCATCTCGTGCAGGTGGATGGGTTTTTACTGTCCGCAATGAACATGGCTTCGTGATTGCAGATGGAGCAGGAATGCAACCTGGAGCGAGCTTGTGATGCTCTCCATGCTAAAGTACAGGCCATGTCACGGGAAATGTTATGTTTGAAACTGATTTGTTTGTGTTGTGTTGAAGCAGACTACCACGATCGAAGATTATGATATGTCCTTGTTAGGAGCCATCTTTAGAGAAATTATTTTTCATTTGTCCATGGTTTTGAAGAAGTTGCGCATGGTGTACTTAGGGAAGCTGGCCATTATGAAACTTGGCTTTATGGTTTCAAAATTTTGTAAAATACATTGTAGCTGCTGATTTATGGACACAGTTATCGTAATGGAATGTTTTAGTGTTTTTTAAAAAATATTGTTTATGACAATAGGATAACTGTATTGGATTTCTTAGTGTTTTAGAAGAATCTGTCGATTATTGGGATATGTGATGTCAAAGTTTTTTGTCCATCAAATTATAGCTTCATAGATGACGACAAGGATGGCATATTCAAATTCTAAGCAAAATTCAGCCCAACCGGTATATGCAAGTTGTGATGGTGACAAGCCCTTGGCTCAAACGTGGCTTGCCTGGTTAACCTAAGAAAGAATCTTAGTATCATTGCCAAGAGGTTCAAAACATTTGATCAAGTTTCTTTGGTGGTTCTACTAGCTTGGTATATTATTTTCTGGTTTAAGTTATGTTATCATATGTATATATGTATAAACAGAAAACTATTATGAGCTTCATCCGGACACCGAGATCTACTATGCAAATAAATCTGAATACAATATCCTTGTTGTACTAGAATATCTTAAAGATCTTAACGATAATTGATTATTTGATTGCTCTCTATGCATACGCTGTTATCGAGATACATTTAGTTAGTGTTTCTTTTTTGGAATACTATGTATATTATCGTTTTCTAAACACATGACTTTTTACATCCATTATATTTTAACGCAATGCAAGTAACGAAAAGAAAACTGAGTAACCGTAGCAACGCACGGGCATTCAACTAGTAAATATAGAGTTTGAAAATTTTCATAGATAAGTGCCATAATATGATTGTTTCTTGAACCTGTAATGGTGTAGAGCTATTATATTTTCTATTGATCTTCCTTCGTGTTATTATGGAAGTACTATAGTTGTTCTAGTTTCAAATTAGTAGAATAATTACTAGTTTTTTCTTATATGTGCTCATATTCATAACTTATAACAATCTAAACGAGCTGCTCGCGAGCTACTTATGAGTTTACCAAGTCGAACCGAGTTTTAAATACGAGCTCGTTCTGTAAACGAGCTGAGTCAAGCTAACTCGTTAGTTGAACGAGCTTTAGCGAGTCGAGCTCGAATTCCAGCCCTAACGAGTACTAAAGGTTTTCAGTTCGCCTGTTTACTGTATCTGCGACCAAAATCGGCTGGACTATTTCCAAAAGCCAATTCGGTCACGCAACTACGACATCCAAACACAGTGTAAACGTTTTTTATAGGCCACTTAAAGAAGACGGCGACCTGCTCCCTTGACCTCAAAGGTCGCTGCTCGGTGGCGGCTCCGCGGCCAAAATTCACAACACAGCACCACTTCCCATACCGATGGCCGCCGCCGCCGCCGACGATTGCCCCGCCGCTCCGATGCCACACATCCTGGTGGTTCCCTACCCGGCGCAGGGCCACACGATCCCGCTCCTCGACCTCGCGTACCTCCTCGCCGCCCGTGGCCTCCGCCTCACCGTCGTCGCCACGCCCGCCACCGCCCCGCTCCTGGCTCCCCTCCTCGCCGCGCACCCGGACGGCGCCGTCCGCGCCCTCATCCTCCCGTTCCCCTCCCACCCGGCCTTCCCCTCTGGCGTCGAGAGCGCCAAGGGATGCCCGCCGGTCCTCTTCGGCGCGCTCATCGTCGCCTTCTCCGGCCTTCGCAGCCCGCTCCTTTCTTGGGCCCGCGCCCTCTCGGGAAGCCCGGACCGCGTCGTGGCCGTCCTCTCCGACTTCTTCTGCGGCTGGACGCAGCCGCTCGCCGCGGACCTCGGCGTCCCGCGCATCGCGTTCTCATCTTCCGCCGTGTACGCCACCGCCGTGCTCCACTCCCTCCTGCGCCGGCTGCCCCGGCGCGAGGACGAGAGTGACGACGAGAGCCCCATCACCTTCCCGGATCTCCCGGGCGTCCCAGCGTACCCGTGGCGGCAGCTCAGTTTGCTGTATCGGACGTACAAGCAGGAGGACGAGGTCGCGGAGGGTGTCAGGAGCAACTTCCTCTGGAACCTGGATTGCTCGTCGTTCGTGTCGAACACGTTCCGGCGGCTCGAGGCGCCATACCTCGAGACACCGCTCGCCGACCTCGGCTTCCGGAGCGTGCGCGCAGTCGGGCCGCTGGCGCCACAGGACGCCGTAGTCAGCCGCGGCGGGGAGACGGCGGTGGCCGCGGCCGACCTGTGCGCGTGGCTCGACGGGTTCGAGGACGGGTCCGTCCTGTACATCAGCTTCGGGAGCATGGCTGTGCTGCAGCCGGCCCACGCGGCGGCGCTGGCGGCCGCCCTGGAGCGCACCGGCGCGGCGTTCGTGTGGGCGGTCGGGGAGGCGGTGACGCTCCCGGAGGGGTTCGAGGAGCGGACCGCGGCGGGTGGCAGGGGCACGGTGATCCGCGGATGGGCGCCCCAGGTGGCCGCGCTGCGGCACCGGGCGGTGGGGTGGTTCGTGACGCACTGCGGGTGGAACTCGGTGCTGGAGTCGGCGGCGGCCGGGGTGACCATCCTGGCATGGCCGATGACGGCCGACCAGTTCGTGAACGCGCGGCTGCTCGTGGACGAGCTGCGTGCCGCCGTGCCGGTCTGCTGGGGCGGCCTCGCGACAGCGCCGAGCGCCGACGAGCTGGTGAGCGTGCTCGAAGCGACCGTGGCGGGGAAGAAGGAGGGGCGGGAGGAGGAGTGGGGCGGCGTGGCCGCGCGGGCCAAGGAGCTAGCCGAGGAGGCCGCGGCGGCGGTGCGGGAAGGCGGCAGCTCGTGGCGGGAGGTGGAGGAGCTGGCGCGGGAGCTTCGCGAACTCGGGATGTGGGCATCGATCTGAAACTGCGGCGGCACCTTAGGAAAGTTCGGAAAATCGGAGGATCAATTCAACAGTTGGTGAACAACTTTACAGAGACAACAAGAATCAATTTCGGTTTCATCTCGACATAGAATTCAGGCGTGTCCATTCTTTGCAGGGATGCGTATACGTATCCATGATTCGCTCACAAGGCTCGGCAGTAAAATTGTCAGGAAGTTCACTTGCCATACATCATTTGTTCTTGGCATGCCGAGTTGCTACTAGTACTACATATAATCTGAAATGTCGTCAGTTTTGCATTTGGAACCTCTTTCAGTTCACTGTTCTTGATTCTTTTTTGATAAAAAGTGAGTTCAGTGTTCTTGATGACTGCCGGAATGTTTTGGTTGGGGATTTGCAGGGCAGTAAAAAGCTACGGCGGTCTGTGGGCGTCGAGGTAATGCTGTGAACCCATAGTTGTGATCTTTACCATTTGCTATTGGATTAACTTATAGAATCATTAGCAGCGGAATGGGGCACAATGGAAATTCTCAGACTCGAAGCGAAGCTATTCGGGCCGCATCGCCATTGAGGTCAAAGATCTCCAATGCCACGAGGAGCTTGGCGCCATGGGTGCGGAGACTGACGGCAAGCTGAGCTGGGAGAACTGATTGTGATCTGTATTTTGGTCTTGCTTCCCGCTTGTAATAGACAAGGGTTGTTTCTTTTGCAATGGTTGGTGATGGAGCTAGGGTGCCATAAATCGGGCGATCTGCAGACTGGGTGCTACTTTGTCGACGAAACGATGAAAGCTGTATAGTTTGGGAGATCCTTCAATCAAACAATTTGGAGTATTTACACTGGCGTTGCATTTTTCATCTCTAAGAAAAAAGAATGTCTTGGGACAGCAAATGACTCACGACATTCAAGAAGTCAACTGTACAATTTGGAGAAGCAGTATACTTTACCTTTTATTTTGAAGAAACAGAGAGTCCAGTTAGCTAATTTTTTTTAAATAATACATTTTTTTTATTTATTTTCACAAATAATACGCAAAATAGAAAAATTTCAAATCTGTCTGTCCGTCGTCCGTTGAACGGACGACGGAGTGGGTCGTTGCTTGAACGGACGACAAGACCGGTCGTCCCTTGAACAGACGACATGGAGCGTCCGCCCCTTGGATGACGACTACCGGTGCTTCGAATAATCGTCTCGGCAATCCTTCAGCCGATTTCTTCCGGTACTCCCGCCATTTTTCCCCGTTACTCGGCAAATTTTTCACGCCAAGAATCCCGCCTTTGTTCCCGCCACGACTTCCCGCCCTCTTTTTCCCGCCATGACTTCCCGCCCTCTTTTTCCCGCCATGACTTCCCGCCCTTTTTTCCCGCCTATTCGGTTCGGTGCCTCTATAAATCCGCAACGGATGTATCCTTTAACCAGTTCATCTCTTCCTCCTCTTACTCTCTCATTTCCCTCTCTCCTTTTGCTCTCGCATTTTCCTCCACTCCTCTCCACTATGACCGCCGCGTCTCCCTGGCCTGTAGATATGTCCATTGGGCTTTTCTTCATAGCCAGAACTGTTGAGATAGGCCATAAACCAGCCGATCGATATGTTGGTATCGAACCATGATGCTCTCGTTACACTTGGTAAGTCACTTTATCTAAGAGGGTGGAACCAAGACCCCAAATCAGTGCACGAGCAGAGCTTCTCAGGATCAAGGCAAGGTGGGACAAGCTCACCTTCAAGAGTGAAGCTCGCATGATGGAGGTGGCTAATACACCTTGGTCCTGGATAGAAGAAAGCGAAGATGAGGATGATATCTTCATGCCGCCACCGGTTGGAAGCAAGGCAAGAGCTGAGTGGGACAAGAGATGGAGAAGAAGAAAGAGCAGGCCAAGAAGAGTCAAGCCGACATGACGGAGCAGGTTGTGGCACGTAGGGCCTGGATAGAAGAGAGCGAAGATGAGGATGATATCTTCATGCCGCCACCCGTTGGAAGCAAGGCAAGAGCTGAGTGGGACAAGAGGCAGGAGAAGAAGAAATCGCAGGCCAAGAAGAGCAAGTGCGAGGGATCGTCCAAGGGAAAGGGCGAGGCATCATCGAAGGGAAAGGGAAAGGCATCATGCTAGGGATAGATAGGACTCTTATTTATGTACCACAAGTTATGTTGCAAGTTATGTTGAGTAGTTTGCTGAATAAAATCATGAAATAATAGAACGATGTCTCATACATAGATAGGTAAATGACTGATACATAAGTAGATATCACTGGTGTCGACGAGGTGGCGGAGGCCTCGGTGTACTCCATCCATATCGTGGGTGGAATCACATCACGGCGAGGTGCGATTGACCCTTCACCTTGATCCTGTATTCGTGTGGGGATAGGTGGTGGAGTACCTTGTTGATCTTGACTAAACCAGTCTACCTGCTCGTGTTGTGTCTGGCGATAACGGTCTTCAAGATCTTGTCCCATGTAACGGAGTCTCCTGCTAGTGTACAAGAAATTAATCTTGAACAATGACATCTGCATCTAATAATAGTAGGAAGGGACACGCTTACCCTCGGGATGAGATTGTGGTCGATAAGCAAAGTCCATGTAGGGGATCGGCCGATGCCGCCATTGTTCAAAGTAATCTGTTCTCACTGAATCGGTCGAAGTAAATGTGATTGCTGCCCGAGCCTCCACCTGGTGCGGAGGTGGTGCTCGGGCGCTTCTGTGAGAGTCGTGGACGAGGCCCGGCGGAGTGGTGGAGAAATATGCTCCTCGTGCCCCGATCCTCCAGCATGGTCTGGAGAAGGTGGCTGCTCCATGGATCGACGTGGGGCGCGCTCCTCCACCGAGTGACGCGGTGGGCGCTGCTGTGTGGATCGACGTGGGGCGCGCTCCTCCACCGAGTGACGCGGTGGGCGTTGTGCTGCTCGGTGTTGAACGACGTGCGAGACGCTGGCACGCGTGATGGCGCGTAGATACGCGCAGCTTCTCCTCGACCGGGCAAAGGATCGAGCTGCCGACACAAGAGGAACGGACGAAAGCGATCGTCCGTACTGAGCCACCTCAGTTTGTAGCTCCCACGTCATGTCGGCCTGCATTTTTCTCATAGTTAGGTATGCACTACATAGGCACTCATGTTTATTGTGCTCTAAATAAAGTACTTACGACCGTCTGGACTCGGTTGATCGGCTAGGGTATATCTCATCGTCATGTGCGTGTGGAATGGGACGTAGCCTTGTCATCGACATGTACCTCTGAGGTATCCGTGGAATAGCTCCATATCAAACGGGCCAGCGTGCCACACTTGTGTAGGTGCATTACGCCACTCGTTGACGTAAATCCCCACCCGTTGGAGCCATTGAGTGGCGATCTTGCTACTTCTCGAGAGTACTGTCATTAGAAATTGTTAGACCATCATTAAAGAACATAGATGAAGTATAAGATGTTCCTTATGTACATATATTTACTTACGCGTGCACGACATCCGGAAGGGAACATCCGGACGCGGGATCTACCATCCGGCAAAGACCAAATCGTCGATGACCCTCTGTTGAGACATCTCCTCAACTTGGCAATCAAAGATGATCTTGGATGTAGTCACCAAGATTCTCGATCTCTAGTGCACATAATAGATATGCCTCAGATATCGTGCGTGTCGTGTCTGCAGGTGTACGGCTCCCAAATCACGACATCCTCTTTAGTGTGTCGAATCGCTCACGAACGATGGATAGCATCTAACGACTTGCTCTCCCGCAAACGACACTGCATGACAAAATAGTTGTTAGTAACTTTCATATTGTAGTACTAGAAGTGCAATTTATTAAGACATTACACCGACCTTGCGACGGGTCCGATGAGTGCCAAATGTAGGCAAATCAATTTGCTCTTCGTCAATGAGTCAGATTGGTAGACAATTGTTTCATGTTCTGGTTGCCGATTATTTGGTTGACACTTACATCTGGACGGCCGATAGGGAACCTCTCCCACGACCACGCTTGCAGCAACAATGGGCATCCTAGCAAGGCGAATCGCCCTTGGTTAATCGGCAAGCATTGCACATACCTCGATGCACGTAGCTGCTAAGACAGCTGAACCCCAACTCCACTGTGCATTCTTCGGCACGTCGCCTCGCGATCCCTCTAGCAAAATGGATGTATCGCACTAATGGTCGACACGTGGTTCTCGTGAACATCACCTTCCCGAGCAGCCACATAAGGTATGCCTGCGTGTAATCAGGGGGCGATCATCGGAGTGGCCGAACCCAAACCTCTCAGATCTGCATTAGCAAATAGAACAGTTTTCAAGACATGATACTTCTCCAACAAAATAGAACAAATAAATGAAACACACCTGATACTGCTCCAACCATCCAAATTTTGGCCCATGATTGTCATGGCCAAAGGCCAGAGCTCCATCGCGGATGCCAAAGAATCGTTGGGCCATCTCTTGGGCCCAATTTGCCGGTGGATCCACTGGGCCTATGGGCACGCCAGCCAACGGAAGTCCCAGCAAGTACGAGACGTCCTGAAGGGTAGGAGCCATCTCTCCCCATCGAAAATGGAAAGTGTGAGTCTCGGGCCTCCATCGATCCACCAAGCACGTGAGTAAAGACGAGTCGTACTGTATCCCATCATCTCGCCTGTCCACGTATTGACCACCGCGTCCTTGAGGAAATAAGGAGACACAAACGAGATCGCATCCATACCCATCAGCCCGCATGCAGCTAGTACATGAGAGCAAGGCAGATGCAACAGCTTGGGTTTATTGCACGTGCACTCACACGTTGGCCAGGCTTCGTTGCCTATCCTCACCTCCTGTGTCTTTACCTCATCTCCTGTTCCAATCCGGTTGGAAGGGAGGCGTACCTCGAACCTTCTTTCCTGATTACCGATGGCGATGACATGCATGGACCGAGCCTTCTCCATTTTGGCATCCATGTAATGCATGATCTTTGAACAATACCTCGTGTTTGGGTTGTTCATGATATGCATCTGAGCCATCTGGAGTCTGTCTCTGAAATACTTCAGAGTTCCCGTGAAAATACACTCCACAATTGCTGTTAATGGTAGAGCCCTACTTCCTCTCAAGACAAAGTTGTAAGTTTCAGCCAGATTTGTAGTCATGACGCCAAACCTAGCACCATGAGTGTCATGCAGCAGAGACCACCTCTCTACAGGCTCGTGTTGTATCCATTCCTGAAAATTTTTAATCCTTCTGCCAGGCCTTCTCCTAGTACCGGGTTGGTCAAAGCCTGGCAAGTCACAAAGGGCAATGGGTTCTTCCTCCTGTGGTGCTGCGCCTGTTGTTGCCTGTGCAGCTAACGCCGCTGCATGAGCCGCGACCGCTGCTGCTCTAGCTGCTCTCCGCTGAGTCACATGTTTTTTAGTGAAGTCATCAAGATAGCCACGACACTTGATATACTTCCACTCTTGGTTCTGCTTGCAAAGCTTCTTGAATAGGTTCATAAGAGCCTTGTTCCTGAACTGTGAGAAAAAATTGGCCCCTAGATGCCGTGATGCACCAACGACTGCATGTCCACCATGGAGTTACTTCATCGAGGGTGTGTGAGCTTCTTTATCGCGCTTAGTATACCTGGATGTCTATCATGAAGCACACATACATTCGGTGTATCTCTCACAATTGCTATCTTCAGCTGCCTGAAAAACCATACCCAACTCTCTGTGTTCTCGCTCTCCACGAAAGCAAAAGCAAGTGGAACCACTTGATTGTTTCCATCTTGGCCTATGGCAGTCAATATCTGACCCCTATACTTGCCAGTGAGAAATGTACCATCCACACAGATGACTGGTCGACAGTGAGTGAAAGCTTCTATGCATATAGCAAATGAGAAGAACACTCGATGAAGTACCCTCAAATTAGGTTCGTGGCAATGTAAAGTGTTGGATGTCCACGTAGGTGCTCGGATTCCTAACTGCAGTTGTCCGGAGCATCCTAACAACGCAGCCATACCCGTCTCAAACGAACCAAACCTTGCCTCCAAAGGTCTTTGCTTAGTCCTCCAAGCCTTCCCATATGAAATATTGTAGCGGAATCTGACAGAAACTTTGTGAATGATAGCATTCACCCCCATGGCTTTGCCCTCCACTATCTCTGTGTACAACAGTCTAGCCAGGAGGGTTGACGTGAGGTTACGATGGTCCTGAAGGACACTTTCAAGTGTGCATGTGTGCATCACAACATCGGTGACCTTCCAGTTTGTGTCATACCTAGGGACATGGGCATGCACCCTTGCAGGACATCCAGCTTCCTCGCAAACCAATGTCAAATATTGTTGAGATGACACCTTCGTTTTCATGACCCGTTGCATGGACATTGACCACTCAACAATTGCTTCCTGCAGATGTATCTTGCTAGGATATAATGCACCCAGAGAGATGTTGTTCGCGTGATAATGCCACGCCGAATCATGCCCATCGTTCACAGTCAATCTTTCTTGTGTTGTCATTATTCCATGATGCCGAATAGGTTGGCGATCTCTTCTTGATCGACTCGCCAATCATCACCGTATCACTTTGCCTTCTCGAGTCTTCGCTTCCATTTGATGTTGCAACAAACCATCATATATCTCGTCCTCATCACCTCGCCAATCGAATATGTCTTCCCTAATCCTTCACCACCGTCCTCGATACATAACCATCACCCCGGTGTGTGCATAGCCTCTGTGACTGATTCATATCCGCTGCCACCCTCTTGTCCTCGACTACTCGGCTATGATCATAACTAGCTCCAGCATGTCCGGTCCGACTACTCTGGCCATGATCATAACTCCCTCCAGCATGACCGGTCTGACTACTCTGGCCATGATCATAACTACCTTCAGCATGACCGGTCTGACTACTATGGTCATGATCATACCCAGCCTCTTTCACCACAGGTAACACTAAGAGACTGGGGTTAACTTCTCTTTTCTGGCAAGCTTGCACAAATTTGACCCATTTCTGTTGCGCTTCTATTGGCCTTAAATAAAAATTAGGGGTTTGCCTTGACTTAGTCCATAAAGCATGCACACCGACAGTATGGGTAGGAGGGAGCCCTAAACGAACACATAACCAATCCTTCAACTGAGTAACGGGCACTGTTTCAGGATTCTGAAGCACTTCATCCATAAATCTAAACTCGCTCAAATCAACTCCGTGCTGGTTCATTCTGACGGAACCAGGACCATACAAGAACCTAAACACTACATTATTTGACATGATTTTCGACCTAAAAAATACCAAAAATAGTCAAAAACAGGTACATTGACACATAATACTCTACAAATATCTTGCATCTAACAGACCCCATCAAACGCTACCTATGAACATACACACATGACTGCAATAAGCAAGAAATTAGGGTTTACCCTTGAAGCATGCGAAGTCCTGCCGTGCAGCTGCCTCAGGTCAACGGATCAGCACCTCCACCATGCACCTTTCTCAAGTCCCAGCACCAGCCTCCACCATGGCCATTGCTCAACAAGAAGCTAAGAACACCACCAGATCCCTCCACCAAAACGCCTCAAATCACCACACCAGGCTATCCCATTAGTAGATCGGGACTCTACTAGCTTGCTAATGTGTTAGAGCAGCGAGTTTAGATAGAAATCTAGGCTAGAAATCGGGTGCAACGGCTGAGAAAATGAGGCTACAAGGGAGAGAGGAAGAAGAGCCAGCGACCGGAGCTGGAAATGAGGCTAGAGCGAGGGGCACGGGCGGGCGGGCGAGCTAATATATAGCAGGGCTCGTCCGCCCAACGGACGAAGCAGCTGTCGTCTCTTCAAGGGACGACGAGGCTGACCCCCTGTCAGCCGACAGCGCCCGTCGTCCGTTCAACCAACGACCGCGCCGATCCCTGACAGCCGACAGACTGGTCGTCTTTTGAACAAAAGAAGGCAACCTGGTCGTCTTTGCAAGAAAAGAAGACATGTTGGTCGTCTGTTGAACAGACGACAGGGATGTTTCGTCCGCCCAACGGACGACGGACAGACAAATTTGAAATTTTTCTATTTTACGTATTATTTGTGAAAATAAATAAAAAAAATGTATTATTTAAAAAAAATTAGCGTCCAGTTACGCTGAACGTTCTCGAATGCAAAGGTTCTGGGACCAAGTGGGTTAACCGGGTGAAGATAACTCTTCTGATTCATCCTTTTGCTAAGAAGTAACCGTAATGTTATCACGATTTTTTGTTCTGCTGTGTTGTGGCCTATTTGAAAATTGAGAAATGATCTTAAAACATCTCCACTCGGCTACCCAGGACAGAACGCCGATACGAGCGCCGAATTTAGGTTCGGAAATTGGTCCGGTCGTGTTTTTATGAACCTCTTTTTGTTTGGATTTAGGCCAACTTTTGGTTCGGACTTCTCATGCCATTACCAGGATCCTGGGAACGTCGGACGAAGCGAACTCGGCGAAAAAAAACAACGCGGCGTGTGAACCCGCCGAGTCAGCGACGAAAGCCGAG
Source organism: Avena longiglumis (assembly GCA_030063025.1). Classification (NCBI taxonomy): domain Eukaryota; kingdom Viridiplantae; phylum Streptophyta; class Magnoliopsida; order Poales; family Poaceae; genus Avena; species Avena longiglumis. The sequence goes on along the minus strand of CP125977.1, from coordinate 72,005,051 downwards.
TCGTCGTCATCCTCGGAACCACACGGCGACCACTGGACAATAACTGTCCATCGCGTTGGCCACGCGACGCCGAAGTACCGCGTCACCGCCGCCCCCTCGGCTCCCGTGACGGACCGGCGGACACTAACTTCCCGTCGTTTCCCCTTTTTTCGTCCTCGCCGCTACACCCCTCCCGCCCTCGCCGCCCATCTCGGCCTATATAATCTGGCGGCATCGCCAGCTCATTTCACTCACCTCCAACGCTCCTCCACAGCTCCCTAACTCTGGCGAATTCCGAGTTCTCCTTCCCCGCATACCATGGGCGAAAGGTACCCCGACGACCCGGCGGCGGCAAATGGCTTCGGCCGCCGCACCCTCCAGCCTTGGGAGGCACGCATGTTGTACGAGGCGGGCTACATGGCGCCGCTGGACATCCGCCTCCCAACCGGCTGGAAGCTCAGCGCCTATGGGATCCCTATCCCATCGGAGACGACGCCCGAGGAGCTCGACGACGAGATAGCGGCGGCCATCGCCGCCATGGACGACCCGGACCTCGCCGAGGATCTAGGCAACCGCGTCTTCTGGGAGCAGCATCTCGCCCAGCGGCGGCAGCAGGCGCTCGCCCGCCACGAGGGTCCGCCAGGCTATCCGCTGAAGAGGAACAACGCGGCTGGGCGCCACCGCTTCTGGAGCGCTCCCGGGCGCACACTCGCCGCCTTGCTGGAGCACATCCACGCCGGCAACGAGCCTCGCCTAGCCTACCCCCGCAACCCCACGCCGGCGGCCAGGTCAGGACGGCGCCCTCTGGCCAACTGGCCGCCGAGGAGGATGGCAACCTCTCCTCCTCGTCCTCCCACTCGTCGGGCTCCGTGTCGGTGGCTTTGCCGCCACTCCGGCCCGTTAAGCGGGAGCCGGAGACGCCGGTCCGGTCGCCGCCGAGGACCAGGTCACGCGACATCGTCATCAATGAGGCATGCGCTCCGACGCCGCTTCACCGCCTCCGCCGGACCGAAGCCGGAGCAGGATCGAGGTGCCGTCGACGAGGACGCGTTCGCCGTCAAGATGGCGATGGAGGAGTCCCTCTGGGAGGCGGCGGCGCAGCCGCCGGTAGAGCCGTCCTCGCCAGACATACTGGAATGGTTCAGGGCGGACTGGGAGGAGACGGAGCGGCGGCGCGTCCACCGCCTGCAGCAGGAGGCCGAACGGCAGGCCTGGTCTGGCTGCATTCTCGCCTACCAGGGCGCGCCGCTCGTCGTCCTCGACGACGACGAAGCCGGCCCCTCCTACCAGCCGTGGAGGTGCGGCGACGCCGGCCAGGGGAGCTCCCGTCCGCCACAGCCGCCGAGCGACGACGACGACGGCGAGGACGATGGTAGGGACGATCTCGGCTATATGTCCTTCTACGGCAACTTCGGCATGTAGAAGCGGCGACGGCATCGGCGAAGGCGGCGGCCTTTTAAATGTTTTTAGTTTATTATTTAGTACTGTAGTTTAAATTCGATGTATTCCACCTATATTCGCCCATCTTTAATGAAATCCGCCTGAATTTGTCAAACTCGTCTGAAATTTAGACGAACGCGGAAACTCGGTCTGGGAACGCGAGTGGAAAACTCGGCTTTCCCAAACCAAAATCAAGTTTCTTCTGGCTAAAATTTGATTCAGATTTTGGCTTGAGTTCGCCCAACGAATGGAGATGCTCTTATTCTCGATAGAATAACATGGCTTAGTCTTAAACAGATGCGGTGGCGCCGTGGCGTCTTAAGAACTAAATGGACAGGCATTTTCAGGGAATCGATGATGGCACTTCCATCGAACCTTTGCTGGTCCCTCTGCTGATCGAAAATGGGTGATGCCCTCTTAGGATCAGACCTCTCTCTCGGTCTGTGACTGGTGGATGTGTAAAGATGGACCTCTCAGGAGTCAAAACCCAGCCAGCACAACCATTTCGCACATCTTCAGCAGCCCTACATCCACGGTCGAGCCCTGGATGAAGTAATCACCAGCCTCGCCGTCTCCTGACATCTCCAGCGTCATGCTTGCCTTTCAGCAATGTGGGGCGTGCTTGGTAGTCTGGGTTTTTTGCCCAGTCTAATAATGTTGAGATGGACAGTGCTAGACCGAGACAGCCTTTGGACCAACTTTTGCAGTCTGATTGACAGTCTGCATACACTTTTTTTGCATGCAGGGAAGAACACAAGCCTATCTGTTTAGTAGGTTGCATTGGTCCAATAAGAACATAAACATATCTATTTGGTTGCAGCATTATACTCATTGTGATAACCTCCCACATTGAAATGGTGAGCATACCCACAAGCACTTCATCAGAATCACAACACAACAAAAGAAGTTCATCACAATCACAATCACAAATACACATATGACACACAAGCGAGCATAACACAGAAGTAGTTCATTACCAAGTTCATCACTTGAGGTGCTACTCCGACCACAATTTCATCAACCCTAGCTAATGCAGGGGATGTTTTCACCAACTCACAAAATACAAGTTCTTGTTCACGCAGATCATCTGCACCATCATAGAGTTAAGATAGATAAGTAGTATGACTTGTGTTGTTCCATAGATAGCGGTTCCCGTCTCAGATGTAGTTCTTGCGCAACCAAAACCTGGGCCATTCCCTCCTATCATGGACACACATGAAAGTGTACAACCATCCTTGGATCGGGTTATCGGCAAGGTCTAGGATAAGCGAGTGGGTAGTGTATAGAGGCTTCTCAATTATAGGCTTGGGGGTAAATATGAGCATAGTTCTCCACTGGATTGGAAAGGAGATCCAGTGGGTAACTTTGTGACAAGACAAATTTTGTTACTTAAGAAGCGGTGAAAAATATTCAAAAATATAAACATGAATTGAACAATGCACCACAACCTTTGACGGCTCCATCTGCCTGCATTCCTCTATCTTGAGAGACGAGGTGTCCGGACACCATTCGACGCCGTCCAAACTCTGCAGCTTGAGCACAATAGCCCACTTCTTCCACTTCCTCATATGGTTGTACACCTGAGTTGAGGTGACATGCTTTCTAGTGAAGTCAAGAACATAGTTGCATATACACTACATGTAACCTCTTTGAATCCATGGTCACACCTAATCCCTTCTTTTGACGAACTCACAAAGCCTGTTCATAACGAACAGAGATAGAGAAGCCTCTCAAACCATTGGTTATGGTGTGTACATGTACGACGGTCGAATGGGGATAACATTCTCAGCAATCTTAATAGGCAGTTTTGGTGTCTTGTCCATCAAATTGTCCTACAATGATGAATGAGACACTAAGCATCATGGTCTACAAATAATTTGTGCTACAAATGCTAATGGTAAGTACGAACAAACAAAGCATCATAAGTCTAGACAATAGAGAAGAACATGACCACACTATCTCACACAACATGAACAGATCTATGAGCATCACAGATAACACTACATCACACAAAATGAACAGATCTAAGAGCATCACAGGTACTAGTGAATAATGGAGTATACAATGCTCAAAGATCTACGTGTAGGTAGACCAAGGTGAGAGGTTTCTTACTGTAGCTTTCAGAGGATGCATCACAGAGGTAGGGGCGAAAGAGCTGCCAGTATGCCGACCGTCGCCGCGGTCCATGGAGTTGCCGCCAATCCAACCGTCACCTCGGTCGACTTTGTTGACAGCAAGCTCACCGTGGCCGCCTTAGCCGTAGTAGTCGGAAGGACAGACGGGACTAGCTCCGGGGTGAAGCAGGATGGAAAACTAACGCCGTGCTCGTCAACAAAGATGGCAGGACCAGCATCTTCGTGTTGGACGCAGAAGAATCGAACGACATCGATCTAGATCTGATAGGGGAAAACTCGATGGGGAGGTGGAATGGTGGATTTGTATTTTGGGGGTGGAACACCGCCGTCTCTAAATAGGAAGGGGAGCAGGAGGGTGGTGAGAGAATTCCTCCCGCCGGAATTTTGCGGTCGCGCGGTGGCCTCCCGCAAGCTCCCTGCCTACACGAGCTCCGACGCCGCGTTCCCCCCATTTGCACACGGCAAGGCTAACTCAGGAAACGACCGAATCGAGCGTTGTCCTCGGGCCTGGATGAGGGGTGCTTTGAGGTTCGTACTGGTGTGGGCCAAAATGGCATGCGTGCAATCAATCAGCCCATTTTGTCGTCGTCCGGCCTGGCTACACCATCTGCAGGCTACCAAACACGCCCGTTGTAACATCCCAAAAATATTGATCAAGGTTATCAATTCGAATCACCCAAAATTAGGGTTAACAAAAACTTTTGTTAATTAAAATCATATGAATGCATGTGTGTATGTGATGAATGTATGAATGCATGGTTGGACTTGTGTGATTGTTGTGAATGTCAAGGAATAGTTTAAAGATGAAAAACAACATCATCTAAATCAATTCCAAGCAGAATCAAATCAAAGGAAATTCAAAAACAAACAAAATAAGTAAATGGTCATTTTTGCCAATCTTGCTCAATAGACCACTTTGAGTGTTTCTAGTCCAAGATTTCAAACAAAAATATATCCATTTCTTTTCACCCCTTGCTAGACCAAGTGAAAGTGAACCCAAGCCTACCTTGCAAACCCACAGAAACATTTGGCAACCTAATTCAAATGACAATTCAAAATTAAATCTATATCATATGGGAAGATCACCATTTCTCAAAACACAACCAAATCAGTGCACCTTGACAAATTCAACCAACCAGAGACTACCTAGTACGTGACCAGTACACCCACCAAGTTTCACCCATAAATTCAAATTTGAATTTCTTGCGGCCATTTCATCAAACACTTGGAGACAGAAAATCAAACTGGCCAAACTTCACTGTTTGAGCAGTAATTTGGTTAAGCATTGTTCACCATTGATCACACTTGTCTCCCCCAATGCCAACTAGTGCCTTGAACACCCCTAGCCCCTACCCAGTGCACCATACCATGCTAACCCGAGAGAACCCTTGCCAGCCGACCATGGCTAGCTAGCCAGAGCAAGCAACAAGCCTAGCCACTATGTCTAGCAAGCACACTATCGTCCACCGCCACCCCCTGTCCAGTGCTCAAGCCCTGCCAGCCACTGGACCACCCGGAACGCTCACGCCCAATGTCTTTGCGACCATGCCGAGAGCACGCGAGAGCGCCGCGCTCGACGAACTCGCACAGACCGCGCCCCGCCTTCGCCGCCCGTTTACGTGATCACCACCATCCCAGGAGACCACCAGACAACCCCGTTCGCCGCCGCGCGACCCGTAGCCGTTGTGAGCCATTAAAATTGCCGTCGGTGCCGCCCAGAGCGTCGACGTGTTCCGACCAAACCGCACTGCTCCATGTTGCGCCATGAAGACGTTGAGCTTCGCCAGGAGGCAGTGCACCGTCGCCTACCTATGGCCATGTCGTTAGCTCACTGTGAAGACGACCCCGACGAGCTCCGCCTGCACCCTTCGGTTCCCTCGTCGCACTATAAATAGAGGCCTCCCCCATTCGAATTCAGCACACTATTCCACTCCCCTCTCTATCAGAACCACCCCACCTCTTCCTCGGAGAAAGGCAAACACTAGGTGGCCTGAATTTCGCCGGAGGCTGCCGCTGCTGGAGGAGAATGGCGTCGTCGATTGGAGCCGCCCCAGGAGGAGCCACCGGTACCAAGAGTATCGTCGTTGTTGACTTCATCGTTCGCCTCCATCGCCGACCATCGCCGGAGCCCCGGTGAGCCTCCACTGACCCCCCACTAGACGTGCTAGGGTTCGTGCTCGTCGCGTTCTGTTCAGACATGGACGACGATCCTCATCCGTAGATCTCGCTTCTAATCCTACGGTTGTAATCACCCCGTACCCCTTCGCACCCCACTGTCTCACTGACGAGTGGGGACATCCACTTAAACCGCCCGCGCGCACTATGCGTAGTGGGCCGGCCCATTTAGCACTCCCGCGCGTCTCAGTAGTTTGAATTTAGATTTTTCATTTTCGTTTGAAACCTAGTTCTGTCCATAGATTTAAAAATCAATCCAGAGATATTCACTGTACCAAATTGCATGAAACCAATTTTGTTATAAAGGTATTGAAATTCTTAATCCAAGCCCGTTGAATTCAAACCATTTGGAATTACAGATCACCTATAGTAAAAATAACAAGGCAGAGACTTTTCTGAATTCAAACATTTTTCAAAATTCAACTATAAATGCTTTTGAGTTGATTCCAACTCTCAAAAATCACATTTGACAAGACCTTTTTGAGTATAAAAAATATCTAGGTTTACTTGCAGTGATAATGGACAAGTAGTAAAAGAATGCCCCATAGGCATTTCTAGTCACTTTATTTAATTAAAATAAAAAGGTTAAACCTTATTAAATTGTGACACCACTTAAAGTCACATTACCATGTACTAAAATATATGGTGATGACATGTGTCAACATGATCCCATGTTTTCATTGGAGAATATTAAATCTTAAGTAGTTTTTCAATAAGTAGAAATTACTTTTCTAAAATAAAAGAAATGAAACTAGTGCCTTAATCTTTGTGATGATTGTGATGATGCTAGATCATCTAGTGAAAACCCTGGTGTGATAAATAGAATTAGTTAAGTATTGTTTGGTGATTGTGTACCTCGTATTTATTTGTAGACGCTAGTACCGACCATGGATACAAACAGGAAGGAGATTACTATGAGGAAGAAGTCGTGGAGAACTTCAACCACTGCACAAGGCAAGCTAAGCTAAACCATGCAAGTCTTACTTGCAAGCCTAACACTACAAGTTAACTAGCAGGCTACCAGTAGGAAGCCATCCTAGCAAGATAATACTTGCAACCTTGATTATACTAAATCCTAGCTTTACTTGCAAGCCTGTTTATTTTTATTTATTTATCAAAGATCTTTATTACTTTTACTTAGTAACTTGTGAAGTTTTGGAAAGATATTGAGGGTAGCATAAAGAGCATAAAACTTCGCCTAAGTTAGATAAATCTTGATGTCATCTTGAGGCATGAGATTGAACTTAGATAAGTCACCTTTGTTTACCACCCCTCATTAGTGATTACCCCCAACTTTAGTGGCTAGTGCTAAGCATAAAACTTGATCACTTTAGATGGGAATACTTGGTGAAAATGGTTATGAAAACCTTAGAATGATGAGTCATTCTAATGAGATGTTTTCACATGTGTTTTTGAACACCAGATAATTTTGATGATGAAAATATTGAGGCATGAGGCTTAGCCCTTTTATAAAAACTGATGGTGGTCTGGATGCGATACCATTCCAATTTTACCGTACAACCACAATACCTGAATTTGGGTAGAGCTTGACTGGAAGTTTATATACCTTAGTATGGGTTCCCTTGCGGCAAAGGTTTGAGCTAAGCCTACCTCGTGAAGATTGACCACCTGTGTAGTTCCCAAGATGACAGATGGTCATGGTTGGGAGGCCAAACTCATATCCGCATACTGAGTATGGTGAATTCAAGATTGTTCCTGACGGATGTATCGAATATTGTGGTGAAAGTGTACCACCTCTGCAGAGTGTCAAACTATTCGAATAGCCGCGTCCGCGGTTAAGACAGTTGGAGTGGCCATAATGTTCAGTCTTCAGATGTTTTCAAAATTACTTGTGAAATGAATCATGACTTTGAATTGACCACAACAGAGTTGTGAAAGTGAAGCTTGAGTTCTCACTTAGGTGTTACAAAACCTTAAACTAGTTTTATTTGCTTCTAAACTCAGTTAGAGATAAATCTGGCTTTTTGCAAAACAACCTAGAGCCTAGTACTCCTACTTGAAACAACTTTACCTGTTAGTGATAGTTTGCGAGTACTTAAAGAGTACTCATGGCTTTGTCCCTGGCTATTCCCGTGGCCAGACTATGAAGAGGACTATCAGGAGGATGGACCGCAGGAAGGTTACGACAACTAGGATCATCTCCCATCGTCAGCATTGCCTGTGACCATAAAGATGGAGCCTCGCCCACACTATCGTTATTATATTATTCTGTTGCTTGATTGTATTAAGACAGGATCATGAGATCATTTATTTGTTGTAAGACCTTATGTATGGTTTCTAATGGATGATGTACTGTGATATCTAATCTGTTATGTCTCGCAAAAATGGTAATCCTAGTTTTGCGATGTATGGCATAACAGGCATCTGGGATTAAAAATCCGGGTGTTGACAAGTTGGTATCAGAGCCATCCTGACCATAGGAGACCCTGGTTAGAATGGACGCTTGAATCAAAAACTTAGTTTCAAAACAAAAGAAGTGAGTATTTATGAAAATCTATTCTCATTCTTATCACTTAGATTCTTTCATGAAAATTCATGTTCCTAAAAAATTCTTGCAAACTTACATAAAATTTGACACACTTGATCACTCTACTAACTTACACATCCTACATTATTATAGATGGACATGAAGTATAGCAAGTTCTATCAGTTGGGAAATGGAGGAGATCTCATCTTTGAGCGTGACTTGGACCAGCTTTCGGAACTTCTGGAGCGTCCGCATCCCGAGTTTTTTGGAGCTCAGCTCAACGATCAGGAAGGAGGAGAATTGCAATGGCTGATTGTTGCAAGTATCAGAGGGAATATTGAAGCCCCCACTTTAGAGGGAGTCCAGTTCACCTTAAGAGACAACAACTGGCTAGATGGACTTGCCAGGGCCATGTAGGAAGCTCTTGCCCGTCTGTGTCGACAAAGCATCAATCAGATCAAGGGTACCCGCTTTGAGTTCTATCCAAGGCGTGATGTTATGGGACCGCCACTAGAGGCACCATATCACCCTAAGCTGAAGAATCAAGTAGACCACCTTAGCTTCATGATGTATGACCGGCAGAAGGAGTTAGACAATGCCCATTCCTACGCCAACCACAACCATGCCATCGCAGTCAAGAATGACCAGACCATTGCCCTGCTTGTGAAGGATCGCCAGTCTTGTCGCCGTCAGCTTGACAAGAAGGAGCGCATCATTGCCCGCCTTCGTCACAAGATCACATACTTGGAGGAGACCATCCATGAGGGATACATGCATCTTGAGTAAAGGGAGAATGCAGGGGAAGACCTTCGTGGAGACCCCTACTCTTACCTCAGTGACGATGATGACTTTCTGGAGGATCAAACCATGGACTTCTTCACCGATGAGGATGACTTCGCCTTAATTGATGATGATGATAAAGATGATGATGAGGACACTGAGTCTGAGGAGTAGTAGCACTTGAGCACTAGCGTTAGTGAAGTTGTATCTGGTCCCATTGTATCATAGTTCCACAGAATGGTTCTTAAAACCATTTGTTTCCTTGTTGTGTTGTGTGTTTGTATTGTGTGCTATGAATGAATGAAAAACAAGTTGCTAGAAAAACCTGAGTCAAACTTCAAAATCTTTTAAAAAACAAACCCCAAACCTTAGAAATTTCCCTCTTTTCTCATGATCTATCTCAATCTTCAGATGCCTCATGGAGGAAGCAGTTCACCCCCGGACCCAATTTTACAGATCTTGCAAATGTTGGTTTCTGACCGTGAAGATGAAAGAGCCGAACGTCAAGCCAACTTAGCCACCCTCCAACACATAGCTCAGATGGCCAACAACACTCAAGGCCATGGAAACCAAGACAACCATGGATCCAAGCTCAAGAATTTTTCAGAACACCAATCCGCCCGTCTTTAGTAAGTCTGAAGATCCCCTAGATGCAGATGATTAGCTGCAAACCATGGAGAACAACTTAGAAGTCGCGGGAGTGGAGGCCAATGAGAAATATTTTTTGCCACCCACTATCTAGCAGGAGATGCAAGAGCTTGGTGGAACAGCGTTCGCACAATGACTGGAGGACAAATGATGACTTGGGATGAATTCAAACTCAAGTTCAGCAGAACCCATGTGCCACCGGGTTTGATCAAGAGGGTGAGAGATGAATTCAGAGAATTGAAGCAAGGGAGGATGATAGTAGTTGAGTACCGTGACAAATTTCTGGCATTGGCTAGATATGCACCGGATGAGATTGACAGTGAAGCCAAGAAGAAGGAGAGATTCTTGAATGGTCTGCATGATGAGATGCAGACGGTGTTAATAAATATTACCTTTGCTGACATTGAAGCCTTACTGGACTCTGCCATTCACATGGAAGGGAAAATCGACCAGGCCAATGAGAAATGCAAGCATAGAATGATGAATCAACCAGGAACCCACCATACCCCAAAGTATCGCCCCAACCAGTCTCCAGGAATTGCCCCTAGAAACAATAGATCCCAGATGAACCGTCCGATCTATCCCAACCATGGAGGAGGAAACCCAAGGCCCGGAGGAAATCACAACAACCCCGGTAACCCCAGCAATTTCAATCGTGCACCGCCAAAGTTCAACAACAACAATGTCGCCAACAATACCAATACTTCCCCAAGAACTGGAAGCAATGTCGTGCCTGTTGTAGCAAAGGACAAGTCTTAGGTGACTTGTTATGAATGCGGAACCAAGGGTCACTATTCCAGTGAGTGCCCCAAGAAGATTGCAGCATCCCCCAATGCGAATGCCCCAGCTCAGCAGCAGCGTCGTGTTCAGCCTGGAAGGATATTTTCCCCAGGGAATTCGCTCAATCGCAACGGCCGTCTGTTTCTCGTGAATGCCGAAGAAGCCCAAGAAACGCCAGATGTCGTGTTGGGTATGTTTTCTATTAACTCAGTACTTGCAAGAGTGTTGTTTGATTCTGGAGCATCACACTCGTTTGTTACTGAAGAATTTGCATGCACTAGTAAGATTCAACCAACAAAATTGAAGCATGTTATGATAGTTCAAATACCTGGTTCAACCACCAAAGCTAGAAAAATTTGCAAGGCCGTACCTATCTGAATCCATGGCATAGATTTTTACGCTAATCTAATAGTACTCGGAACTAAAGGTTTGGAAGTAGTACTAGGAATGGATTGGATGTCGAAACATAAAGGATTGATCGACTGTGCCAGAAAGCCATAACCATGACCAGTACAGCAGGAATATCAACAGAGCATGTATCTGAAACCTTGCCCCATCAATTCAAGTGCAACAAGAGTCTATCCCAACCAACCATTGACCAAGTCAGGATAGTTTGTGAATACCCCGATGTATTTCCAGATGTTTTGCCCGGTATGCCCCCAGATCGGGATATCGAGTTTATCATTGAACTAATCCCTAGAACCGGACCCATAGACTAGAGACCATATAGTATGAACCCGTATGAATTAGTGGAGCTCAAGAAGCAACTGGATGCTATGCTGGAGATAGGACTGATTCAGCCAAGTGTGTCGCCATGGAGATCACCTGTCTTGTTTGTGGATAAGAAAGATGGAGGTAACCATTTGTGTACGGATTATCAGAAGCTAAATGTTGTCACCATCAAGAACAAGTACCCACTACCGAAGATAGAAGATCTGTTTGACCAGTTGACCGGTGCCAAAGTGTTTTCTAAGATTGATCTTAGGACTGGTTATCATCAACTCAAGATTCACGCAGAGGATATTCCAAAGACTGCATTTACCACCAGATATGGACTGTATGAGTACACTGTCATGTCTTTTGGATTAACCAATTCCCCCGCTTATTTCATGAACCTCATGAATAAGATTTTTATGGACTTCCTAGATAGGTTTGCCGTTGTTTTCATCGAAGACATTCTGATCTATTCCAAATCAGAAGAAGAACATGATCTACACCTGAGGACCATCCTTGGAACCCTTAGGGAGCATCAGTTGTATGCCAAGTTTAGCAAATGTGAATTCTGGTTACAGGAAGTAGGATTCCTCGAACATATTGTGTTAGCCGGAGGAATTGCCGTTGATGTTGAAGAATGGCAAGCCCCAACCAGTCAAACCCAAGTTCGTGCATTTCTCGGATTAGCAGGATATTACCGCAAGTTCGTAGAAGGATTCTCGAGCATCGCAAGACCCATGACCCAATTGTTGAAGAATGATAAGAAGTTTGAATGGACGGACAAATGTGAAGCAAGTTTTCTAGAGCTTAAGAAGAGATTGATTTCAGCCCTAATCTTGATCATGCCGGATATCACAAAGCCTTTTGATGTATATTGTGACGCATCCAAGATCGGTCTCGGATGTGTGCTAATGCAAGAGGGCAAATTCATATCTTATCTATCCCGACAACTGAAGCAACATGAGAAGAATTTATCCTACCCATGATCTTGAACTAGCAGCCGTAGTTCTAGCCCTGAAGACATGGCGGCATTACCTCATGGGTAACCATTGTGAGATTTATTTGGATCACAAGAGCCTGAAATACATTTTCACTCAGAAGAAGCTGAATATGAGGCAAAGGAGTTGGATAGATCTAATCAAGGACTATGATCTGGACATCCACTATCACCCCGATAAAGCCAATGTGGTAGCAGGTGCCCTTAGTAGATTGCCGTGTCGCTTAAATTCCATGATTCTGAAGGAGCAACCAAGTTTGCACAAGGAGATGGAGGTTTCAGAATGGAATTAGAAAGTGAAGTATTTTTGGCTAGCATAGAACTTCAACCCACCTTGATCAGTCAGATCAAGGAGGCGCATAAAGGAAATGCTAGTATTGACGGAATCAAACGTCTTATCGGTACAGTCAAAGTACTCGGTTTTACCGAAGATGAAGTAGGAGTTCTGTGGTACAAAGGACGTATCTGTGTGCCAGCAGATTCAGAGTTGAAGCAAGCTATTTCGAAAGATCCCATGATACTCTTTATTCTATCCACCCCGGAGGAACGAAGATGTATCAGGATTTGAAGGAGCAATTTTGGTGGCATAAGATGAAGAGAGAAATCGGAAGCTACTGTAACACCCTCAGAATCGACCCTATGCAAGTTTTAGCAAAACCCGCCAAACCTGCATAGAAACGATTCAAAGGTGCCCACCAGGCACTTTCGTGCAGGTGGAAAACGAAGTAATAACATTACACAACAGTCCTCGATGGGACCCACAGAACAGATATATATATACAACACGACTCCATGAGTCAAGAATACAGATATACGGTACAGAGATCCAAATCACCATGAAAAGATACAACGTCCGTCTACGGACAAGATGCAAATGGGGCTAAGAGCCACGAAGAATAACCAATGGCGTCCATAACCACCTGCCAAGCGGAAGGGTAACCACCGCTAACGACGTCGATCTCAAACTGCTTAAACAAAATGGGTGCCGAAAGGGCAAAGGAAAAAGAGGCGTCGATCGAGGCCAAGATTAAGCGAGGCTAGAATTCGCGGTCCTCGCCTACATAGGTATGGTGATCGGCGGCGGCAGCATGCACTAATCAACCTATAGAGACTCGATACAACTGGCGGCTGTCAGAGAGGGGTAAGAAAGACCTATTCGGAACCAACCTGATGCTACCACCAAACAAACCCATCATGGTGTTTCCCCCTCGAGACCAAACGAGGAAGTCAACCGAGGAACTCACACAGTTGGCAGTTTTATTTATTCAGTTATCGTTGCAGCAATTACTAGTCAGGTATAGATAGTCATCCTGATAAAAATAAGCAGTGGGCACTTTTATTTAACCATTCCGTTATAGTTGCAACACTTACTAATCAGATACAAATAGCATGAGATAACCCAAAAACCCAGCAGTTGTTGGTACTTTTATTTAGCCATTCCGTTGTAGTTGCAATACTTACTAGTCAGGTACAATGGTCGCAAGCGACAACCCAAACAAGCAATTGTTGGCAGTTTTATTTAGCCATTCCATTATAGTGAAGCTGATTACTAGTCATTATAAAGTCAAATTTATAGCACTACTTTAGTTATAGTTGTCTATGATCGAGATACTGTGCTCCAAGTCGTCCATAACCACGAACACGGCTTTCAGAAAGTTTTACCCGGCCGGGGTGCACAAATAGCAACACACACTCGATCAACCTCGGAAAAACCAAATCAAAACCCAACGAGGCCTTCACGACAAAGCAATCATAGGATTCAGAAATATTTAAGGGGGCCACCCTTGAGTACACCATAGCGAAGTTAGTGACTTGACGGACACGAGGTTTGCGCTGTGGCGTAAACGATCGGGAACCCAAAACTGGGATTGTCGATACCGAAAACACTCGCTTACCTAAAGACAAGGTGCACCTCGCACAATCGTAAATAAAGCGATAGCATGGCATAAGTACAGGATAGTAAACAAAACCTCAAACTAGTTTGTGGCCCCAAGAAATAAGACCTAATCAAGCTCGGCTCGGGGGTCCCATAATCCTCCGGATGTGGATAGCGCGATAAATCAAGAACACGTATCAAGTACTCGGGGTCCTACGGGACACAAGTGGGCGGTCGGAAACCAAATATTATCTATCACCCACCGATGCCTCTGCTTACTTACTTCAATTTTAGTTGTTAAACAGGAATTAAAGTGAGCGATAAGTAAAGCCATGATCATCTCCAACATCAACTTGCGGCAATACACCAACAACTGTGGCACTTGACGACACGCAATAGCACTTGAGCAAGCGACTACGACGCGCAAGTCCAACTATCTACCAAACAATGTAATAGGATGTGTCCAAGGCAATATAAGGCTGCAAGGGATATCACGATGCGAAAACTAGAGCATCGCGACGATAGATAAATAGATCAACAGGAGGAATAAATACTATAAACGTAAGATAGGTAGAAAGGGAGATGCTCTTTGAAAACATTGCGAAGGTACAACCAACCGAAGATCGGGTCAAGATCGCATCAACTCAACGGCCTTATCCGCGAAGAAGCAAAACACTAGAATAAACACCGGATGCAATATTTAATACTACGGCAAAAGATCGGGCATGATGCATGTATGATGCATGGCATGGCAAGGTGTAATGCAATTAGGTCATATTAAGCGGAACCGGGGGTCCCGACAATTAATTAAAGGGTTCAAGTTATTTAGATACCCCGCAATTTAGATGTTGTCTTAACATGGCAAAAGATAGCACCGGTTCGCTACACAAATTTAAATGAGGCCAATATAAGGCTATATTTGTCCGCATATGGGCCCCATGTTTAATTATATGGTGAATCGGCATAAGGCCCCCAAACCACAGACAAGGATGCATGCATGAACAATTAATATGCGACAAGTTTATTATATTATAAAATAGGGTTTCGGGAAGGGGTTCACACATGGAGGTTTGGCGATCTTGGGGTTCCGGGGTTCGGGGTTCGGTCTCAGGGTCCAGGGTTCGGCGAGGTCCAGATATAAGAGGGAGAACTTGTCGTGACGTGCCGGAGATCTTGGTTCCAAGCGGTCGATCTTGTCGTCGAGAAGATCTTGTCGGGTCCGCGTATCAGGTCGGTCTTGGCGTTCGGGATGCAGTGCTTGTCGTCCTTCGTCCCATGTCGGCGGCCTTGGTGTCCTCGATGGAGAACTCGGTGTATCCGTGTTGGTGGCCTTGGCGGTTATCGGGTCCGGAACGGCTCTCGGCGAACTGGTCGGTTCCATGTCGGCGTACTTGGCGTTGCGTGAAAAGGAACTCCGAGCCCAGGGTCTCGGCCACCGGATCCGTAATCGGTCTTCGGGAGCGGCTCTGAGGCATCGGATCCGGGATGTAGATCTTGGGGCCCAGCGGTGGCGGATCTTGTCGAACCGGGAGCTTCCAAGCTCCAAAACGACGATCTTGAATCCGTGTCGGAGAGCTTGGTACAGGAACGTTCCTTAGGGTCTTGAGGCTCTGAGGCAGATTTCTTGGTGTCTCGAGAGGTGCAAGTCGGAGTTGATCTTGTCATCGGGTGGCAATTCTCGCAGCATCATTACCACGCCAGCCTCACGGGTTGGAAGTAGGTTGCTTCGATTCAGTCTCGGGGCCAACGCATACTTGGTTCAGCTCGACCATCTTCAAACACGAGGCGCACATAGATCACCAAACAACAGCGGCATCACGGGTGGACCCCATCCGCTAAACCAGCGGAGGGTGATGTTGGTGCTTTGCGGTTCGCAAGCGAGGAGGCGACGCAGCGGCGGCTCCGCGGTGAGGTCGAGCACGGCGGCGGCTGTGCTGCGGCCCACAGGAGGGCGGCCGGCGGATCCACAGGCAGGCGGTGGTCGAAGGCCGTGTGGCGCCAGGCCGGCAATGAGGTCTCGGGGAGGCAAAGGCGCAGCGGGCGGGGAGGCGAGGAGGAGGAGGTGCTCGGGCGGGGCGAAACGGAGGAGGGGCGGAGGGCTACGGCGGGTGGCGGCCGGGCTTGGAGACGACGGGGAGAGGAGAGAGGCAGCCATGGGTCCGCGCTTGGGGACGGCGGGCAGGCTCGTGGCCGGCGAGAGGAGAGAGAGGGATGGGGGCGGTGGTCCGCGAAGGGACTAGCGGAGGCGACGGGCGAGGCGGGCGGGCTCGCCTTGGCCGGTGGCGGGCATGTGGGGCGAGGCTGCTTGGGCGGTGGAGGTGGCCGGGGTGGGGAGAGATGGTTGGGAGGAGAGAAAGGTGGGGGACGGGCGGGGTCTGCGGGGGTCAGGGGTGGGCCAGGGCGTGGGGATCGGGTGTGGCGGTGGGGGCGTGCGTGTGTGCTGTTGTGTGTGTTGGGGTGGGGGCTGTGGGGTGTGTTGTGTGGCAGGGGTGAGAGAGGAGGGAGGAGGTGACGTGTCAGCTAGGGAGTGGTGGAGGGAGGGAGAGAGGTGAGGTGGCGAGAGGGGATTGGGTGGGGTGAGGTGGCTGGAGGGTGGGTAGATTAGGACTAGGTGAAAAGGGGGTCTAGGGTGGACCGATTTTATTCTGGGGGTGGTCGTCTGGGTCGAATCGGCCCGTTCGACTGCCCCCCTAAAATAGTTAAATATTTTATTCATTTTAAACGGACCGTTTGCAAACCGTGGTTAGTCAAAACAAAATATTCCGGAGACCCGGTTTTGGTTTTGAATTAAAGACGGGGCGTTTAGAAAACAAAACCAGGCTTTTCAAAATAGTTTTATGCAAACAAATGCAAGATGATGACGATGCTCAAATGCAATGTGGCATGATGACATGAGCATGCGGTCATGATGATGCAATGCACAAAACAACGCGATTTTCTAGTAGTGGTTTTTAGCGGGATGCCACAGCTACATAGCCAAGTGTAATATTTGTCAGAGAGTCAAGGCGGGACATCAGAGACCCGCAAGACTGTTGCAACCATTGCAGGTTCTAGAATGGAAATGGGATTCAGTTGGAATGGATTTTATCACCGGTTTGCCTACATCTAGTAGAGGAAATGACTCTATTTGTGTCATAGTAGATAGACTGTCCAAAGTCTCCCATTTCTTACCAGCCAAGACCACTTACCAGAGTTCGAAGCTATCAGAGTTGTACATTGATAGAATCGTCAGTTTGCATGGAGTCCCCAAGAACATTGTATCGGATCGAGGAACCCAGTTTACCTCGAGATTTTGGAAGAAAGTCCAAGAAGGATTAGGAACCCGACTGGATTTCAGCACAGCTTATCACCCTCAGACAGATGGACAAACATAACGAGTAAATCAAATAGTCGAAGATATGTTGAGAGCTTGTGTGTTAGAATATGGATCTAAATGGAAAGATTGTCTGTCTTTCGCAGAATTTTCATTCAACAACAGTTATCAAGCCAGTTTGCAAATGGCCCCATTTGAATTCATGTATGGAAGGAAATGTCGTACCCCTTTGAATTGGTTAGAAGTAGGAGAGAGTCAGATTTTTGGACCCGACATCCTACGTGAGCAGAAGAGAAAGTTCACAAGATCCGTGAGCACCTCAAGACCGCCCAATCTAGACAGAAGAGTTATGCCGACAAGATACGTCGAGACATCGCCTTCAATATCGGAGATTTTATGTATCTCAAAATATCGCCTTTGAAAGGAATGCAACGTTTCCAACTCAAAGGAAAGTTAGCCCCCAGATATATCGGACCCTTCAAGATTCTGAATCATCGAGGAGAAGTATTGTATCAATTGGAACTGTAAGAGGAGATGTCAGCCGTACATAATGTGTTCCATATATCGTTACTTCGCAAATGCCTAAAGGTCCAAGAACATTGATCACCGAACCATAGAGATCAACGATGACCCGACGTATCCCCAAGAACCCATTCGTATTTTGGATGAAGCTTTCAGAACCACCAGGACCCGTAGTATCGAGTTTCTCAAGATTCAGTGGAGTAACCACACCCAAGAAGAAGCTACCTGGGAGCAAGAAGACTATATTAGGACAGAGTTTCCAGATCTCTTTAAATCCTAGTTTTTTTCTCAAATCTCGGGACGAGATTTTTGTTAAGGAGGGAAGGTTTCTAACATCCCAAAAATATTGATCAAGGTTATCAATTCCAATCACCCAAAATTAGAGTTAACAAAAACTTTTGTTAATTAAAATCATATGAATGCATGTGTGTATGTGATGAATGTATGAATGCATGGTTGGACTTGTCTGATTGTTGTGAATGGCAAGGAATGGTTTAAAGATGAAAACAACATCATCTAAATCAATTACAAGAAGAATTAAATCAAAGGAAATTTAAAAACAAACAAAATAAGCAAATGGTCATTTTTGCCAATCTTGCTCACTAGACCACTTTGAGTGTTTCTAGTCCAAGATTTCAAACAGAAACAAATACATTTCTTTTCAACCCTTGGTAGAGCAAGTGAAAGTGAACCCAAGCCTACCTTGCAAACCCACAGAAACATTTGGCAACCTAACTCAAATGACAATTCAAAATTGAATCTATATCATATGGGAAGATCACCATTTTTCAAAACCCAACCAAATCAGTGCACCTTGACAAATCCAACCAACCAGAGACTACCTAGTATGTGACCAGTACACCCATCAAGTTTCACCCAAAAATTTAAATTTGAATTTCTTGCAGCCATTTCATCAAACACTTGGAGACAAAAAATCAAACTGGTCGAACTTCACTGTTTTGAGCAGTAATTTGGCTAAGCATTGTTCACCATTGATCACACTTGTCTCCCCCAATGCCAACCAGTGCCTTGAACACCCCTAGCCCCTACCCAGTGCACCATACCATGCCAACCCGAGAGAACCCTTGCCAACCGACCATGGCTAGCTAGCCAGAGCAAGCAACAAGCCTAGCCACCGTGTCTAGCAAGCACACCACCGTCCACCGCCACCCCCTGTCCAGCGCTCAAGCCCTGCCAGCCACTGGACCACCCGGAACGCTCGCGCCCAATGTCTCTGCAACCATGCCGAGAGCACGCCAGAAGGCCAGCCGACACGCCGCACATACCGCTACCGCCGCCTGTATGCGTGATCACCACAATCCCGTGGAGACCACCAGACCCGTTCCTGCTTGACCCTTAGTCGTTGTTAGCCATTAAAATTACCGCCGGTGCCGCCTAGAGCATCGACGTTTTCCAACCAAACCGCACCGCCCCACGCCACGCCATGAAGACGTTGATCTTCGCCAGGAGGCAGCGCACCGTCCCCTACCTTTGGCCATGTCGTTAGCTCACTGTGAAGACAACCCCGACGAGCTCCACCCGCACCCTTCGGTTCTCTCGTTGCACTATAAATAGAGGCCTCCCCCATTCGAATTCAGCACACCATTCCACTCCCCTCTCTCTTAGAACCACCCCACCTCTTCCCCGGAGCAAGGCGAGCACCAGGTGGCCAGAATTTCATCGGAGTCTACCGCTGCTAGAGGAGAAGGGCGTCGTCGATTGGAGCCGTCCCAGGAGGAGCCACCGGTACCAGGAGGATCGCCATCGTCGATTTTTTCGTTCGCCCCCATCGCCGACCATCGCTGGAGCCCCGGTGAGCCGCCACTGACCCCCACTGGCCGCGCTAGGGTTTGTGCTCGTCGCGTTCTGTTCAGACGTGGACGACGACCCTCAGTCGTAGATCCTGCTTCTAATCCTACGGTTGTAATCACCCTGTACCCCTTTGCACCTCCCTGTCTCACTGACGAGTGGGGACAGCCACTTAAACCATCCGCGCCCGTTGTGCGTAGTGGGCCGGCCCAGTTAGCACTTCCGCGCGACCCAGTAGTTTGAATTTAGATTTTTCATTTTAGTTTCAAACCTAGTTTTGTCTACAGATTTAAAAATCAATCCAGAGAGATTCACTGAACCAAACTGCATGAAACCAATTTTGTTAGAAAGGTATTGAAATTCTTAATCCAAGCTCGTTGGATTCTAATCATTTGGAATTATAGATCACCTATAGTAAAAATAACAAGGCAGAGACTTTTTTGCATTCAAACATGTTCCAAAATTCAGCCATAAATTATTTTGAGTTGATTCCAACTCTCAAAAATCACATTTGACAAGACCTTTCTGAATATATAAAAATATCTTGGTTTACTTGCAGTAATAGTGGGCAAGTAATAAAAGAATACCCCATAGGCATTTCTAGTCACTTTATTTAATTAAAATAAAAAGGTTAAACCTTATTAAATTGTGACACCACTTTAAATCACATTCCCAAGTACTGAAATATGTGGTGATGACATGTGTTAACATGATCCCATGTTTTCGTATTTCAATCAGTAGAAATTACTTTTCTAAAATAAAAGAAATGAAACTAGTGTCTTAATCTTTGTGATGATTGTGATGATGCTAGATCATCTAATGAAAACCCTGGTGTGATAAATAGAATTAGTTAAGTATTGTTTGATGATTGTGTACCTCGTATTTATTTATAGACGCTAGTATCGATCACGGATACAAAGAGGAAGGAGATGTTATCGCCATATTTTGGCCTACGAAGGGGATGGGCCGTGATCAAGATGGGCTTAGAAGATACATATATTCAACGTGTTGTTGGATCGGCCTAGTGCGTAGATTTGGGCTGGATTGCCCGTGTATTTTGTATCTTAGTAGGATTCGTATTTGTTTAGGTTCCGTTTATGTTTAGATAAAGATAGAGTTGTAGAGTTATTCCAAAAGTAGAGAGTCTCCGGACTATAAATATGTACCTAGGGTTATTGAGAAAAGGAGGACAATCACGTTCACAACCAACACAATCTCGGCGCATCGCCACCCCTTGTTTCTAGGGTTTTTCTCGGGTAAGTGCCATGCTGCCTAGATCGCATCTTGCGATCTAGGCGATATTCTATCGTTATCCGGTGTTACTCGTCAAGCCTTGTTGATGGCGAGTAACACCTTTACCAGATTTGTTAGAGCTAGCATCGATACTTTTACTATGATTGCTCATGTATGCTACCTCTAGCTATCTCGCGTCTTTGCACCTTCTCCGGGTGTAAAGGTGGCATCTTATAATTTCCTTAAGTCGATTTGATCTGTTATAGTTGTGTCTTGTTCATCAAGGTTTAGTTTAATATCTACGTGATTTGGCCTCACAAACGGGTTGAACGATCTGGTAATACGCAAGGTATGGTTTGTTGATCTTAGAGGGGATGTTCCGGGAATTGACGTCATGTTGGTTTTTAGGCCTTCTCTAGGATCGGTTTTCTACTACTTTTCGTGTCTATTAGGCTCAACCACGCGTGGGACGTTCCGGTTACGTGGTGAAAACACCAAACTATCGTAGATCGATTTAGCTTGTAGTAATTAAGCAAAACCCCGTGTTATCATAAGATCCAATGCAAAGCCATGGGGGTAATCGGCTCTGAAAGCCGATTTACAGGGAAACCTGGGAGCCGATCACGGCTCGAATTTTACCTATACTTGTTTACCGTGCAGGAAACCAATCGGAACAATCCATCACCTTCCTGACCAGGTATAGGTCGTGGCACTCGAACCAAGACAGACGCGTGCGTGCGGAAGATTCTTGCGTCGTCGACCGAGGGACCAGGCCCACCAGCTCTGGAGCCTCCGGCTCTTCGTGTTGCTCGTCGCTGCCGCCGGTGAGTTTTGACAGCAACACATTCGCACGCGCCGGTGGGACATTCAACAACGTCTACATCAATGTCCGACGCGCGATGGAGAACAGCCGGTCACGTCTGAGCTTCCGCTGAGCACAAAGCGGTATGACGAGATTAAAGAGCTCTTGAAGCCGACCTCAGGCTCTTTCGAGAGGACCGTGGCGTGGCATCGGTGGAAGGGATTCTCCCGAGGGTGCTCTCGATGAAGTGGATCTTCTGTCTCCTTCGGAGGAGCGCTGAGGCTCTGACATGGTGGTCAACTACATGGTGGTCCAGAAATCATGAAACATCAAGTACTCTCCAGAGCCGCCAGGATCAGCAGCATACATTGTCTACAAGGCCGGAGGCGATCCAGGTGATTGCCAATTCCTGTTCGATCCACCCAAGGAGATCCAGCATGGGTACATATGTGCCTACGTGCCGGACTGCAACAACTTGGCACGCACCAGCCAGATCGCAGCTGGAGTGTCCGCGGGGTTCCTCTGCAGATCTTCGTAGCAGCGTTCTCGAGCGATGATATGGGATGACGCCGACAAGCAGTGGCTAGCCAAGTATGCCACCGAACAAGCCATGAGAGTCTAGCCCTGCAGCTCAAACAGTGGACCAAATCACGCCATCTTGAGAGATCGGTTCGGCCGTGCGAAAAAGGCGCACAATCGGCTACTCAAAGCCGTACCCCAACGAGTTTGACCTGATTCCACTACCGCCCAAATATAAGCTCCCTGAGTTCTCAAGATTCAGCGGGTCAGAGGGGTCAAGCTCGATCGAGCACGTAAGCCGATACCTGGCTCAGCTAGGTATGATTTCGGCATCGGATCAAATGCGCGTGAGATTTTTTGCACAATCTCTAACAGGACCAGCCTTTGGGTGGTACACCTCGCTGCCACCTGATTCAATCCGTACCTGGAAGCAACTAGAAGAACAGTTCCACATCCAATACCATTCGGAGGCTACCGAGGCTGGCATTGCAGACCTGGCGCAATGCAAGCGGGAAATCAGCGAATACATCCGGTAACCGGGACCATCAAGAACAGATGTTACTCGGCTCGTCTAACTGAGAAGGAAGCAATCGAGTTGGCAGTATCAGGCCTCTCAGCACCCATCAAGGACGTGGCATTCCAGGTAGAATACAACTCATTGGCGCACATGGCTCAGAAACTGACGATGTATGAGCAGCGCCACCCCTAAGTTGTACCAAGACAAATTCAGACGTCCGATAAGCCTGGTCGATGCAGAAGAGGAAGATCCTCACGAGGACCGTGGAGGTGGCCGTGGCTGAATGGGCTCGGGGGCGATCCGTGACAGTAAATGGGTGAAACAAAGAGGGCCTGCGAGAGGGTTCGACTGATGTGAGCAAAGCGCAGATATTCGATCTACTTTGAAGGAAGCGGTGAGGTTGCCCAAGGCCACAAAATCCCTACGCCCGTGAGATGAATGGGAGACCATCCGCAAGTGGCATCATTCGCTCACTCACCCCACCAACGAGTGCAAGGAGCTTCGCGCCAAATCCAGATGGCTATAGAGCAAGGCCGTCGATCCTCGGCCATTGCCATGAAAGTGGACACGAACCCGTTCCCGGTGTCAACATGATAGAACTCGATCGCTCCGAGACGTCAATCGACTTTTCGTTCGGTGTCAACATGGTCTGCAGGTACCACCATGACACGTACAAAAGGAGGCGATCACTCTCGGGGCAAAGAAGAGAGAAGGCTGGTCCACGCGACCGCCCACCACGATAACGGTATACTTATGAGGAACAAGTGAGGAGAGTGCGATATCGAAGCCACATTCCACGCATCTCCTTAATAAGTATGAGCGCCAGTATGACCAACGTCGCCAGCACGACAGAGACGACGGAAGATATGAGCACCTTGCTAGGGGACCGTCGAAAGAGAAGGAAGGCGCAGACAAACATTGGGATTGCCCCTTTTTCAAGCATTGATGGGACGTGGGAATGAGCCGACTGCCTACAGCCGACAACTGCCCAGAATGTGGACAACAAAGGAAGGGCACGAGGCCAGTATCGGTGTTCGAACGTCTAGGACCTCTCCAACCTCGTGAGCCGTCTAAGGAGTCCGCTCGGCGAAGGGCCTTGAGAGGCCGTGGATGACAAAGAAGAAGACAGGTTTCACCGTCCAAGGTGGTGCCCGATGGACTCGTACACACCGAGCGTAGAGTACAGCGGCTGCGTAACTTGGAAGAAGCTGAAGCGCAGTATCTCCACGCGCTAAAGAAAGCACGGCCTGATCTGGCCGGCAAAGTAAGGCAGACTACGGAGGCGGAGGGCCGCACGACAAGGAAAGAGTGGCGCCCCAAGCCAATAAAAGCCGATGCACAGGCATCGGCTGGCACAAACATGGTGTTCGTGCTCCCGTCAGAATTCTGCGCGCCAAGAACCGATGAGTTACTCGTGGCACAACTTGACTGCGGCCCACGGCCGGTTATCTTTGAGAAGCCACGTGAGAAGGGTTACAAACATCTGAAAGCTCTGTACCTGCGGGGCTACATCAATGGACAACCCGTCAGCAAGATGTTGGTGGACACCGGAGCGGCAGTCAATATCATGCCATACTCCATGCTACGATGTTTGGGACGCTCTACTGCGGACCTGATCAAAACCAACGTCACATTAAGCGACTTCAACGGCCAGTCTTCGGAAACGCAAGGCGTTCTGAACGTGGATCTGACTGTGGGCAGGAAGACCGTACCCACGTCATTTTTCGTCGTGAACAGGAAAAGTACATACGCCGTCTTGCTAGGAAGGGATTGGATCCACGCTAACTGCTGCATTCCATCCACGATGCATCGATTACCCTGTCTGATGGGACGGGATGAAGTGGAGGTCGCCCATGCGACGATTCTATCGAGGTTTCCGCTGGCATGAACATCCGGAAGCGGAAGACCAAGAGCCGATCTCGGAATCAATCTAGACGGCTGCGAACGTATTGAATCTACAAAAAGCGGGGTGAGGCTGGTCTTATCCACGGCCTTACAGAGTAGGAAAGCCCACGATCATCAGGTACGGCCGATCCTGCGATCGGCCACAAAAATAAAAGCAGCGATCATACGACAAGCGGTTCATGTAGTCGTAGCGGAGGATACTACCTTTGTAAAATAATAAGGTGTAAACCGTTCTTGACAGATGCAAGAAGGGGCCGATTCAGCGATCGGCCCAAATTATTCTTGTTGTCCTCACCCATCGCTTGCCTGTGTTTAGCGTCGATCCGGTGACGGAAAGCTAGGGTATGGGTTTACATCGGTGATGAGCTAGAAGAAATCGACATTGGTCCTGGGGATAAGACACGACCAACATTTATCAGCAGAAAGTTAGAGCCAAGTCTGCGGGAACCGATGATAGCCCTGTTGAAACAATATCCAGACTGCTTCGCATGGGACTACAGAGATGCCTGGGTTGGACAGGAGCATCATCGAGCATCGGCTCCCGCTCAAAAAAGGATTTCGCCATTTCAACAATGAGCACGACAAATGAAGGCGAAATTTTGGAAGAAGTCAAGAAAGAGGTCGAGAAAATCGACGGCCAAGTTGATCGGACCATGCGGTATGCCGAATGGATTTCTAGCATCGTGCTGAGAGAAGAAGGCGCCAATGGCGTGTTGCTATAGATTTTCGAGATCTCAGAGCTACCCCAAAGGATGAATATCCGATGCCGGTGGCGTAAACATTGATCAATGCAGCATTTGGTCATAAAATTTTGAGCTTCATGGACGGCAATGCCGGTACAACCAGATCTTCATGGCTCGAAGACATACACAAGACGCATTCGAGTTCCGAGTCTGTGGGGTTATTTGAATATGTAGTCATGACGTTTGGACTGAAAAATGCGGCCACGTATCAAAGGGCCATGAATTATATCTTCCATGATCGATCGGCAAATTGGTGGAAATCTACATCGATGACGTAGTGGTCAAGTGCTTTGCGCAAGGGCACTTGGGCGATCTGGCGTCTGGACCGAACAAGAAAGTTTGGCACGAGGATGAATCAAAGAAGTGTGCCTTGGAGTGACGGCCGGTCGGTTCTTGGGTTTTTGGTCCATGAACGCGAATTGAGATCGGCTGAAGAGTCGAGGCGCACGAACAATGAAGCCCACTACAAAGAAAGAGCTACGCCTCTCATTGGCAAGATCAACTTCCAGACGATTCATCTCTAACATCGGGAAGGATAGAGCCGTTCATGGGGCTCGTGAAAATTAAAGTCGACGAGGAATTCCATTGGCGAGAACAACAACGGGCCTTCGACGAAATCAAAGAATATCCGACAAAGCCGCCGGTGTTAGTTCCACCTGACCGGACAAACCGTTCTACATTTACTTGTCGATTGGTGACACGTCCATCGCCTCGGTGGTGGTACAAGTGCATGATGGGCTAGAGCGAGTCGTATTCTACATAAGCGAAGGATCTTTGGATGCGAGACGGTATCCGGATATCGACAAGTTGTGCCTCTGTTTGTTTTTACATGCACCAAGCTGCGCCACATTTTGCTATCGCCAGAGGTCATCATCATATGCAAGTCGGACGTCATAAAGCACATGCTATCGGCTCCTATGTTAAAAGGCCGATTAGGCAAATGGATGTTTGCATTATCGAGTTTGACATCCGGTATCGACCGAAAAGCTGTTAAGGACAAGACGGCTGATCTTATTGCCGAGAGGATCAACACTAACATAGCGGCTGTCCATAAAAGCATGGGCTATGTTTTTCGACGGATCGATTTGTGACGATGGCTGCGGCATCGGCATTTTTCGTGTCGCCTGGGGCAACATTTTCCTTCTCCATCAGATTGTCTACTTCTCCCACTAACAATGTAGCCGAGTACGAGGCAATACGCAGGATGGAGTTACTCCTCGGCCGAGGAGGCGGTGGAAATTTTGGAGACTCCAAGTTGGTGATTTCCTCACGGAGGACTACAAGTGCGGAGCGAGTCCCTCTTCCCATTGTGGCTGCACCGCCATGGTGATGACGCAATTCCGGTACATCAACTTCACTTGGATCCCACGAGAATACCGAGGCGAACGATCTTGCGGATAGCTTGGGTACAAGGATATGGTAGAAGGAGCCGATGTCCGTGCAGTTCCTAGAAGCAGACGATCGGAGCCGATATCTTCAATTACTTGAAAGATTCTCGGGGGCACCTAAACGGATAAGGTACAAAGCCATGAAGTACGTGCTTATTGGGGATGACATGTTTTACAGGACTCTGGAGGGGCTATTGCTCAAGTGCCTGGGGACAGCCGAGGCCAATCAGCTCCTACACGAGGTACACGAAGGCGCCTGTGGGACTCACCAGTCGGCTCATAAGATGAAGTGGTTGATCAGGAGATCAGGGTTTTATTGGCCTACCATGCTCGAGGACTGTTTTAAGTACTACAAAGGGTGTCAAGCATGTCAGATTTTTGGAAAAATCCAGATAGTACCGGCATCAGCAATGAATCCCATCATCAAGCCTTGGCCATTCCGAGGGTGGGGCATGGACATGATCGGCAAGATCAATCCTCCGTCAAGCAAGGGCCACATGTGGATCTTGGCCATCACAGATTATTTTACCAAGTGGGTGGAAGTCGTCCCTATGAAGTCAGTAAGTTCAAAAGATGTCATCGATTTCGTGAAAGAGCACGTCATTCATAGGTTTGGGATTCCCCATACTATCACAACCGATGGAGGTTCGGTTTTTGTTTCTCACGAGTTCAGAAAGTTCTGTGAGGACACGAGGATTAAAGCGATACGGTCATCTCCGTACTACGCTCAAGCAAATGGGCAAGCTGAGGCGTCCAACCAGAGTCTTATCAAGCTGATCAAGAGGAAAATCGATGAGCACCCTAGGCGTTGTCATGAGGTTTTATCAGAGGCTTTATGGGCTTATCGCATGTCGTGCCATGGGGCGATAAAAACCTCTCCGTACCATCTAGTCTATGGGCAAGAAGCCGTATTGCCTTGGGAAATTACGGCTGGATCAAGACGTGTTACTTTTCGTAATGAGCTAACGGTGAAGAATATGCAACTTTGATGAGTGACAGTGGAAGATGTGGTGAGCTTAGGCTGTGGTCGCTGAGAAAATAAAGAGAACAAGGCGAAAGTAGCTCGTGCCTACAACAAGAAGGTGAAGCCAAAGGAGTTCCACGTTGGAGATCTAGTATGGGAAGTCGTGTTGCCCTTGGGTACTAAGGACGCAGATATGGTAAATGGTCTCCAAATTGGCACGGGCCGCATAAAGTCGACCAAGTTTTAAGAGGGAACGCGTACATGCTTGAGCGGTTGGACGGTGAAAAATTTCCGATGTGATCAATGGCCAGCATCTCAAGAAGTATTTTCCAAGCATGTGGGATATGGGACAATAAAAACTTGAGGGGCTGATACGTGAGATCGGCTAAGTCGATTGGCAGTAAAATATGGGGGCCGACGTTGAAAATCGGCCGAATAAAAAAAAAAAAAAACAAGCTACTAAGGAAATGCCTTGAGGGCATGGAGAGCGTCAGCACGGAACTCAGTTATTTCAGCTTTGCCATCATCATCCTTGTTGGTCGATAGTTGTTCGTTCAGGACACGTTTTTCGATGGGCAATGGAGGTTTGGATCGCCCGTTTTGAAAAAAAAAGGGACACAGGTCGCCTATTTTGAAAATGGGTCGCAGGTTACCGTTTCAGATCAAGAAATGGCCGTTGTGATTCGATTGAAGGTTGACCCTGTCAAACGTTTTTTAGAAGGAGCCGATGGGTGGTCATCGGCTTTGGGCAATTTAACTTGTTTGACTATATGCGTGCAGCATGATGAAAGCCGATACAGTGCCATCGGCTTATGGAACATCGATTTGTTTCGGTTATCGGCAAAATTGAAGCAAAAGGAAGCAACATTTGGGAAACAGAGTTTCATTCATTCAAAAGATCATTGCTTACAGGAGGATCGATTACAAAAGAGGCCTGCTACTGCTACGGCCATTACTACTAAATCCTAATCGAAGCCGAGGTCGTCGTCGCTGCTGCCGCCGCCGGCTTCCTCGCTGTCTTCGGCGCTGCTACCAGCGTCGTCTTCACTGCTTCTACTGAGGAAGCGGTGAGGCCTCCTCCTCGCTTCGCCGTCGTCGTCGTCTCGACCGACGGAAGTACCTCACCGGTGGTACTCCTGGAGGAGGGTCCTCCTCTTCTTCGCCCTCTTCTTGAGGAGTCCACGCCATCCTGTGACATGGCGTCGTCATTGCTGTCGCCTCCCTCCGTCGGCGAGGAATCAAGGTTCTCGCCGTCTGTCGAGACGATCGTCCTCCGACTGCAGAAAAGTCCCAACCCTCTCGTCCCACCATTGTGGGCGAGAGTTGTACGCCACTGTCGGTCGGGTGCTCTGGAGTTGGTTCGCTCACCGAGGCTATTGGAGGCGTGGGAGGAGAGATCGGAGGAAGAGGAGGCCATGGAGAAAGAGGGTTTTTTCCGGTGGAGAAAGAGGGTTTTCTGGCTACGGGAGGAAGATGGGGACTGTGAACCGTTCAGGCGGATTTAAATAAAGAGGAATAGTGAAGAAACGGTTCAATGCCATAGCAGTTTCCCAGATTGCGCTGCCAAAATCGTCAAATCATGCAATCATGGAGGAGCCGAGAAGACAGGGCATCATGATGAAGGGGTGGCGTGATTTGTCCTCATTGCCACGCTCGACGACGCGTAACCCGATATAAAAAAAAAGGGGGGAAGAGGAAAACCCAGGAGAAGAAAAAACACACAGAGTGGTTTTGGAATTATCATTGCCAAAACCAGGGGGGCATGTGTTATCGCCATATTTTGGCCTACGAAGGGGATGGGCCGTGATCAAGATGGGCTTAGAAGATACATATATTCAACGTGTTGTTGGATCGGCCTAGCGCGTAGATTTGGGCTGGATTGCCCGTGTATTTTGTATCTTAGTAGGATTCGTATTTGTTTAGGTTCCGTTTATGTTTAGATAAAGATAGAGTTGTAGAGTTATTCCAAAAGTAGAGAGTCTCCGGACTATAAATATGTACCTAGGGTTATTGAGAAAAGGAGGACAATCACGTTCACAACCAACACAATCTCGGCGCATCGCCACCCCTTGTTTTTAGGGTTTTTCTCGGGTAAGTGCCATGCTGCCTAGATCGCATCTTGCGATCTAGGCAGTATTTACTTATGCGTTATCCGGTGTTACTCGTACTGAAGCCTTGTTGATGGCGAGTAACACCTTTACCACAGATTTGTTAGAGCTAGCATCGATACTTTTACTATGATTGCTCATGTATGCTACCTCTAGCTATCTCGCCGTCTTTGCACCTTCTCCCGGGTGTAAAGGTGGCATCTTGCTTAATTTCTGCTTAAGTCGATTTGATCTGTTATAGTTGTGCCTTGTTCATCAAGGTTTAGTTTAATATCTACGTGATTTGGCCTCACAAACGGGTTGAACGATCCGGTAATACGCAAGGTATGGTTTGTTGATCTTAGAGGGGATGTTCCGGGAATTGACGTCATGTTGGTTTTTAGGCCTTCTCTAGGATCGGTTTTCTACTACTTTTCGTGTCTATTAGGCTCAACCACGCGTGGGACGTTCCGGTTACGTGGTGAAAACACCAAACTATCGTAGATCGATTTAGCTTGTAGTAATTAAGCAAAACCCCGTGTTATCATAAGATCCAATGCAAAGCCATGGGGGTAATCGGCTCTGAAAGCCGATTTACAGGGAAACCTGGGAGCCGATCACGGCTAATTTTACCTATACTTGTTTACCGGTGAAACCAATCGGAACAATCCATCACCTTCGACGGTATAGTCGGTGGCACGCCGAACCAAGACAGGACGCGTGCGTCTTGAAGATTTGCGGGTCGTCGACGAGGGACCAGGCCACCACCGCCTGGAGCCTCCGGCTCTTCGTGTTGCTCGTCGCTGCCCGCCGGTGAGTTTTGACAGGCAACAGGAGATTACTACGAGGAAAAAGCCGAGGGAAACTTTAACCACCGCACTATACAGGGCAAGCTAAGCTAAACCATGCAAGTCTTACTTGCAAGCCTAACACTACAAGTTAACTAGCAGGCTACTAGTATCAAGCCATCCTAGCAAGCTAATACTTGCAACCTTGATTATACTAAATCCCAGTTTTACTTGAAAGCTTGTTTATTTTTATTTTTTTATCAAAGCTCTTTATTACTTTTACTTAGTAACTTGTGAAGTTTTGGAAAGATATTAAGGATAGCATAACGAGCATAAAACTTGGCGTAAGTTAGATAAATCTTGATGTCATCCTGAGACATGAGATTGAACTTAGATAAGTCACCCTTGTTTACCATCCCTCATTAGTAATTACCCCCAACTTTAGTGGCTAGTGCTAAGCATAAAACTTGATCACTTTAGATGGAAATACTTGGTGAAAATGGTTATGAAAACCTTAGAATAATGAGTCATTCTAATGAGATATTTTCACATGTGTTTTTGAACACCAGATGATTTTGATGATGAAAATGTTGAGACATAAGCCTTAGTCCTTTTATAAAAACTGATGGTTGCCTTGATGCGATACTATTACAAATTTACCGTACAACCACTAGGGGTGGAATCGAGCCGAGCCGCTCGGCTCGTCAAAGCTCACAAAAATCGAGCAGAGCCTCGGCTCGGCTTGGTCCTGAAAAAAAAAGGCTCGCGGCTCGGATCGGGAAGCTCGCGGCTCGTCGAGCACCTACACCACGTCAGCCCGTCTCTCTCTCTCTCTCGATTTCTCGCGGAGGCCCAGACCCCCGTCTGCCTGACCCGTCTTCCTCCTACCCGTTGCCCGCTAGGCCGCCACCAACGCCGGCTGCCGCCACCGATGCCGGGCACCGGCTGCATCCTCCATCTCCAGTCCTCCTCCATCCCTTCTTGGCTGCTTCCATGGCTCCGCCGGTCCTGGATTGATTCCCCAGATTGATTTCCCACGGCCCGTCCGCCAGCCCTCCGGTCGACCTCCGCCGGCGGTGACGCCGCCCATCAATGACTCAACCGCTCAGACTCAGGCCGCCCTCCGCCGGCGGCGACGCCGTCCCTGTATGCTCCTTCCGTTCCCCTGTATGCTCCTGCCGTTTAGTCCTGCGCGTGTGCTTCTCTGTAGCAAGGATTTTCCCCCGATGTGCTAACTTGCTACGTGTGTATTATGTGCTAGCTTGCCTGTAGATCTACTGTTCTTGTGCATATGATTGGCATTGTTTGTATATTTATGTATCTATACCGTGTGCTGGGAGGGGACGACAGCACTGCGCTGAATTTCCGTTGCAGACACTGTGATGCACAACGGTCTTTAGGTAGTAGTGTTTAGTGAATGAGTAATTTGATCGAGTACATTAATCTATTCTTGAATGCAGAGCTGTCAAGTTGCTGTGTAGTATTTTTTTTCAGTCCAGGTGGTTGTACACCGATAGACATACATAGGCTTAGTCGTTACTAGATATTATAATCTGTATCATTGTCGGTGCTATGGAAAATAAGTGTATTTGAAGATTGTTTGTTAAATCCTGAGAGCATGCTCTAAACATCAATGAATTATGACTGTAAAAAGATATATAATTAGTGAAGGTAGTGGCAAAATTTTAAATATCATCGAGCCTTCGAGCCGGCTTGCGAGCTTCACCGAGCTTGCTTGTCGAGCCTCGAGCTTGAATAACAAGGTCGAGGCTTGGCTTGTCCGACTTCCAAGACGAGCCGAGCCTGAGCCAAACCTTGTCGAGCCCGAGCCGAGCCTCGAACCTCGAACCTCGAGCTTTGTGCCCACCCCTAACAACCACAATCTCCAAACTTGGGTAGAGCTTGACTGGAAGTTTATATACCTTAGTATGGGTTTCCTTGCGGCCAAGATTTGAGCTGAGCCTACCTTGTCAGCATTGCCTGTGATTATGAAGATGGAGCCTCGCTCACGCTATCGTTATTTTATTATTCCGCTGCTTGATTGTTAAGACCGGATCATGAGATCCTTTATTTGTTGTAAGACCTCATGTATGGTTTGTAATGGATGATGTACTATGATATCCAATCTGTTATGTCTCGCAAAAATAATAATCCTAAGATTGCGATGTATGACATAACAGGCATCTGAGATTAAAAATCCGAGTGTTGACACCCGTGATGTGATGTGGTGGCCTGCACACCGAATACCTACCAAATGTTTAGCTTGGTTTCCTTAAAACTCCTACTTTTATGTTTGGCTTGGTTTCCTTAAAACTCCTACTTTTAGCTTTTTCTGTTTATTTGCAGCTGCCCATAGTGGAGCTTGCCTGGAACTTGTTACACTGCCTATGGTGGGCTTCATTTTATTGGAGCAGGGAATTACCCTCCTGTGTTGATCTAAAAATATGTATTATCACAGTTTCTATTTGTTCTAGCAGCAAAGCATCTCAACTCTGGGCTGTTCTGAATAGAGCATTGTAATATTAACACATTAACAGCGTATAACTCCATACTCGAATTAAACATCGTGCCACCATATTGTAAGTACCATAGATTTAAAACTGTGGTTAAAATGAGTTATTCGTGGGATATCTAAATCTCCCCCTAATTTTCAAAGTTGAATTTTTTTAACAAAAGCTTCCGTGTTTGAAATTTTATAAAGTATTTTCAAATATATGCAGCAACACAAGCAACTTTGTTAATTTAATAGACTTAAGATACCACCGGTACTTGGATATTGTCACTTCTGAAAATATAAATTGCAGGATAACTTAGATAGATGTCCAGATGTTGTGGAATTAAACCCAACAGGTCAGTCAAGGAGCAAGCTTGGCGACCAGTTCATCTATAATAGAGGGGCAACTGCTCTTGAGGTGCTCATATCCATCAGATGCCATGACTGCCTTCAGGTTACCTTGAGACATCAGGAACTCGAAGCATGCATCCTTGAGAGCGCCACATCCGTGCTGCTCAGCCAGCGCCAGCGTCGTCGCCACCGTGCTTCTGCAGATGTGGTTGCACAGCTTCCCCTCGCAGATCAGCTTCAGCCTCTCCATGTTATACCTGTCCGCCGCGACAAGCAAATGCTGGGACATCGCTGTGCTGTCACCTTCTTCCATCACCGGCAGCGAGTCGGTGTAGATGAAGTGGAGCAGAGCCTTGAACACTTCGGCTTCCATGTCTTTGACTGGTATGCGAGACGCGCTCTCCTTCATGGGACCAAGAAGCTCCGCCTTGAAGACGGATGACCGAGCTGCGAGTATGCACCTGTGCGCAGAGAATGTCTCAGGGCCGACCTCGAAAGTGACATCAGCGGCGTCGCCGGACAATAGTAGCTGTCCGAGATGCCGGTGAATGTTGGACGGCACCGCCACAGGTGCCGGGATTGGCTTGGTGAAGATCTTCTGAACGACGGCGACGTCGCACCTGATGCTGAAAGCATTGTCCCTGAGGTAAGGGGATTCCTCCAAGACCTTCCTTCTGATGAAGTGACCAAAGCCCCATTGTTTTTTAACGGAGAAGGTCCGTGTCTCGGCGCTGCGTCTGCTGTACGATGGCACTGGTCGCCTATCTTGATCAAGCAAACTTATACTGAATTCTGCTTTGACCTCATCAGCATCACTATGATCAAGGAAAAGACTAATGGATATATAGTCGGCGTCATCAGACTCCCAGCCGTCTGGGTAGTACAACAAACACCAGCGATGGCCTCCGACGGAGAAAGTCCCGGACTCGATGCGTTTCCCGTTGCCGAGCCCCTTCATGCGGGAGTAGCCGTCTATCCTGACGACGTGCGACCCTGAAACGGCGGGCGCGATGATGGCCGACGCGGTCAGAGATGACCCGTCTTCGCCACCGATGTTGCCCACCGCTGACGGAGATGAGATCGGAGTTTGGCCAAGGTCGCCTTCGTGCTTCGAATTGTCGGGGTTTAGCCTGGGAACCACCACGCACTGGTGGATGTCGACCATGGGCGCCGGAGCAACCTCGCTCGAAGCCCCAGCAACTGTGACTCTTCCTCCGGACACGAGGTGTCGACTGAGGTGAGGCTGGAAGCGGACCGCCCGAAAACGGCGAATTCCCGGACGACCGTACGCGGGGCTGGGGAAGGGTGATCGCCGAGGGAGCTGGGGACGCGATCTGGGCGCCGCCGGCGAGGGGGCGGGAGGGGAAAGTACCGAGCGTTTTCTAATGATTTTTTTTACGGTTTTGATCCTGACAGTTTAGGGGATAAAACCGAGCTCGAGCTGAAACCCTAAAACGGCTCAGAGGATTATATATATATAAGAAACCCTAAAACTTTGCCCTCCGTCCCTCCCCTATATTTGAGCGTCCGTCGACCGGTGACGAAAACTTTCCCAATCGCCCTGCCGCCCACCACCAAATCCCCCACCGCCACCGCATCCGCGCCGGAGATGGCCGAGTCTTCCCGCTGTCGCTCCCCACCACCCATCCGCATCGCTAGCCGCAACCGGGGCGGCCCGCGTCGCCGATCTGCCGCCCTTGCGGACCTTCCGCCGCCACCCGCATCGCCATTACCACGGCGTGTAGCAGCACGACTAGGGCACTTGGGTGCCTGAGATCATCGCTCCGAACACCGGCCAGCGCATCTGGCTCGGCACCTTCCAGTCAGGCGGCGCAGGCAGCGTGGAGGCACGACATCGAGAACGTCCGCCTCCACGGCAACGACTACGGGGCGCTCAACTTCCTGCTCGGCTCTGAAGAGCCCGTGCCGAAGCTCATCTCGCCGCCCAACCGCGTCCGCGCGACCCAGCTTGTGAAGGAGAACCATGAGGCGTGGGAACGCCTGGAGGTCGAGCGTGCCACACTACCAGAGAAATGCCTACCGGGGCGCACCGATTTTGGGCACCCGTAGCGCACTTGCAGTGCGGCACAAGATTCGCACTATAGATAAAATTTACCCGCAGCGCAGTACCTCGTGCGATATAGGTAAAAAAGTTACTCGTGGCGCATCGTTTTAAAAAAAAAGAGATATACATCTCGCCGCCGCCATCGTCATCGTCACTTCTGACCTGGCCCACACATAATGGTGGCGCACCTATGTCATGTGCGTCACGTGTATGTGGCTTACCTGTGGGGCACTTCTAAACCGTGTGACACGACTATTTACTCGTGTGACACTACCTATTGATACGTCCAAAATGTATCTACTTTTCCGAACACTTCTGCTATTGTTTCTTCTCTAAACTTGTGTGATTTGGATACAACTAACACGGACTGACGTTGTTTTCAGCAGAATTACCTTGGTGTCTTGTTTTTGTGTAGAAAATCAACTATCAGGAAAAATCCCGAAAAATATGCAAAAAATTATATTTCATCAGAAGACCCACGGAGCCAGAAGACGAGACGGAGAAGGGGCCTGGGGGGGCACACCCCTTCCAGGCACGGGCCCACCTCTAGACGCGCCTAGGGGGTGCAGCCACCCCAGGCACCCCCTCGGCCTCCCTTTGCGCCTATAAGTTGTCTCTTGACCTAAAAACCGAGGGAATAGTTTTCCAGAAAGAATTCCGCTCCGTCGCCTCCACCAGAAATCAAGATTCGGATCCAAAAACTCCGTTCTGGCACCCTGCCGGGACGGGAAATTTGGAGAGGATCATCGCCATCGTCATCACCAACGCATCTCCATCAACCACCGATGTTTCCCTCATCCATGAGTGAGTAATCCCCCGCTGTAGGCTTGGGGATGGTAGGGATTGGATGAGTTCTATCATGTAATCGAATAAGATTGTTAGGGCATAGTGCCTAGTATCTTTATTAGTGCTATTTAACTTTGTTGTAACTTGATGTGCTTAATGCTTATCACTAGGGCCCGAGTGCCATGATCTCAGATCTGAACTTATTATTGAATCATTATGATAGTATTGTTTGTGGTCTTATCTGCAAGTTGTGTACACATATCCGGATCTAAAGGCCCGAAAATGACAATAATTGGGACAACCGGAGGGGACGGCTGTAGTGTGAGGATCACATGCGTTCACGGAGTGTTAATTTTTTTTTCCGGTGCTCTATTAAAAGGAGCACCTTAATTGCCAGTAGTTCCCTAGAGGCCCCGCTGCAACGGGCTGGCTGGACAGAATATGTTGTGCAAGTTCTCATTGCGAGCACGTATGACTATATTTGGAGCACATGCCTAGGATTGTTTAGTACTTGGATGTTTGATATTATTTATCTGTAATGCCCTAGATCTTGAAGTTACATGTTTAGATTTGTCCATGCAACGCCCGTCCATACATCCCTATGCCTACCGCACTTGAATCTCACTGTTACTGTTAGCTCCTGTTTTACTGCTGTTGTTGCTACTACCAAACTGTTGCTACTGATAAACTTCTGTGAGCAAGAACAATTTTCAGGTGCAGCTGAATTGACAACTTAGTTGTTCAGGCTTGCAATTATTCTTTGGCTCCCCTTGTGTCGAATCAATAAATTGGGCAATACTACCCGCGAAGACTGTTGTGATCCCCTACACTTGTGGGTCATCAAGATTATTTTCTGGCGCCGTTGCCGAGGAGCATAGCTTTATTTGTAAGTTCACTTGGATCTATTATTGTTTACTGCTACTCCTTTCATCATGGGGAAGTCTCGTGATGGAAAGTTCCTTATTTTACCATCCACTACAAGAAGAGGTACAGTCCTAAACACCTCTGTTTCTCTTGATTCACCGTCTGTTATAAGTAAGCTTGTTACACCACCACCACATACTCATGCTACACACACCGCTACTACTGCTGAATCTGAAACTACTTTTGATGCTCATGATGTTACTTCTACTGTGCTTGATGCGAGTGGTTCATTAGGTCCTTTCCTAGATGCTACTATGGCTAGTCTAGGAAATACCGAAACTCCTAGTGAAGACACTATTACACCTGTTAGCTCATCTGAGTCTAGTGAGAGTTATGATATTAATGATGGTTGCATTGAGTTCACTGATGAATTTGTTGAAGAGTGCCGAAACACACATGGTACTAGCGCAATTAAGAGTCTCCTTGCTAGACATACTATTATGCCTAAACTGTTCTCTGATCCTAAGTGTCGGGGGTGTAGCCCCAGATACCCCAGAGTTGAGGTATAAAGAGACTCAACAAAGAAATAAACAACTCAACAAAAAACGTATATAGAAAAAAGACATACATCAGTAAACATATGAGGCAGCCTAGAGGGTTGAATAAAAGAAAGAGGGAAAAAAAGACTAACTAGGTTGAAATATATTAAATTCGGCCCAGTCCTAATCCCATAGGACCGAATCAACTCACCACATGCCAAATTACCTAAGCCAAAACCAAATTAAACATTAAGTTGGCAACATGGGTCGTATTCTCCTCCTCGGGTGGGCCGGCCACGGTCAAAGCGGCCCAGCATGGGCCTGCACCACGCCACCAAGCCGAATTCCGCCAGTGGTTCCCGCGCTGGGTCAGCTCCAGGTCTCCCGCGTCTCCCGACGCTCCCCCCGCTCAGCTCCACATCGCCAGCCTCCCCGGGTGGGCTGGGGCAAGCCAGCCCACTACGGGCATTTCCTTACTCCGTGACCCACCAATCGAGCCCACCATGGTCCGGATCATATAACCCGGCTGGGCCAAGTCCGGGAGCACTCCGGCCGGGCCTCCAGCTTCCCAGGTCGAACACCTGACCCGGCTGGGCCAAATCAAGGAATACCTCGGACGGGCTCTATCTCCCGGGCCGAATTCAACTAATACAAATGGACCTAGAAATTTAACCCGGCTGGGCCATGGATGACTCGGCTAGGACAAGTTTTGACCCGGGTTGGGCCTTATTTCTCCCAGGCCGAATTAGCCTCCTGCCAGGCCAAATTACCACTAACCCCGGGGCGCCCGGGCTGAGTTATAATGCTCCAGACGCCCACTTATTTATCCTAGGACGTAGCCTTAACTACCACATCGATATACGATCGAGCCAAGTCAAGATCTACGTGTCACGTGCCAGTCTTGGACGCCCTTGGCTCAGACTGGCACATGGTCATAGGGAATATGCCCTTGGCATCAAGAAGATGCTAGAGAATATGCCATGGTATCTCCAAAGATGCCATGGCATATGCTGAGCATCTAAGAAGATGCCGGGAATATGCTACACAGATGCCAAGCGTGGGGAACAAGTCTTGTCCCCTAAGATCCCCTTTATAAGGAGCACCAGGAGGATCGTTCTTTAGGAGGCCCCGAAGGGCTCTTCTCCTCTCTGCTCAATAGGAGCTCTCCTTCTTCTTCCTCCTCCATTCTCACAGAGAGATCTAGATAAAGGCATAGGAAATACAGCTCAAGGAGCATGATTGTAGCCAAAAGTATGGCAAGATTATAAGAGATTAGATATAGAGAAAAAGGTGTTATCTCCACATGAGAGCCTCAATCCTAGATACATTGTATTTCTCTTTGTTCATACGAGTGTGATCTTCACTACATCATCCCTCCCTGGATTCCTCCATGTCCATCGGCCCCAACTTTAGCCTATCCATGGCATATGCCGTGATACCACCACGACATTTGGCGCCCACCGTGGGGCCTTTTAGTGGCGTTGGTTGGGTTTCCATCCGGACGGGAGCATCTTTATCAACCTCTTCTTCATAGAGCTCCTTCAGCTCCTCTAAGCAAATAGAGAACAGAGAGGTAAGCACAGGGGTCTCCAAGTCTGACTCAGCAAGACAGGTAAGACTCGGCAAGAATGACTCAAACTCTTCTCCAAGCATACTATAAGTACTAGGTAACTCAGCAGGGCAGGTATGACTCAGCGATAAGGACTCAAACCCTTCTCCAAGAATATTGTAAGTACCAGATAACTCAGCCACCAACACTCGATCCTTCACCCCGGGGAGAAAATAACTCAACCCGGGGACTACCCAACGTATCCGTAGAGTCACCTTTAGATTGAGAGAACATTATGTTGATTCAGATCAGTATTTGACTACCTTATTTATGATTCAGATAGAATTTGAGTCAGTTTATTTATGATTCGAATAGAATTTGAGTCAGTTTATTTATGAATCGGATGAATCAATAGCTCATATTACCACCTTATTTATGATTTAGATAGAATTTGAGTCAGTTTATTTATGATTCGGAATAACCTTTATCTCAGCTTACCAGTTTATTTATGATTCAGATAGAATTTGAGTCAGTTTATTTATGGTTCGGATTAGAATTTGAGTCAGTTTTTTTATAATTTGGACTAACATTTGATTCAGCTTGCCAAGGTATATTATAACTTGGATTTGTATTCTGACTTAGCTTACTAGCTTATCTCTGATTCAGACTAAAGTTTGATTCAGCTCGCCAGATTGCCAGGTTATGTTATGACTCGGATTGATATTTAACTATCTTGCCAGGTTATCGCATATCTCAGATGACTATTTGCCAGCATATCATATCTTGAATCTATATCTCAGATCTACATCTCGAATCACATCTCTCAGCGATTAGCCCTATTATCATATCTCAAAACTTTATCTCGGATCTATAACTCGGATCCATATCAAAGGCAAGTTGCCATTATCAGATCAAGTTATATCTCAGCAAAAAGGTAACTCGGATTTGAGTCATATACCTCGGATTAGAGTTAGATGACTTAGATTTGAGACATAAGTCAAAATTGAGTAAAATAACTCGGATATGGAAACAGATGACTCAGATTTGAGTCATATAGCTCGGATTTTGAGTCAGATGACTCAAATTTGAGACATAAGTCAAAATTTAGTAAAATAACGCAAATTTGGAATCAGATGACTCGGATTTGAGTCATATAACTCGGATTTTGAGTTAGATGACTCAGATTTGATACATAAGTCAAGTTTGAGTAAAATAACTCAGATTTGGAAAGAGATGACTCAGATTTGAGTCATATAACTCGGATTTTGAGTCAGATGACTCAAATTTGAGACATAAGTCAAAATTGAGTAAAATAACTCGGATTTGGAAACAGATGACTCGGATTTAAATCATATAACTCGGATTTTGAGTCAGATAACTCAAATTTGAGACATAAGTCAAAATTGAGTAAAATAACTCAGATTCGGAATCAGATGACTCGGATTTGAGTCATATAACTCGGAGTTTGAGTCAGATGACTCAGATTTGAGACATATGTCAAAATTGAGTAAAATAACTCAGATTTGGAATCAGATGACTCGGATTTGAGTCATATAACTCAGATTTTGAGTCAGATGACTCAGATTTTGAGACATAAGTCAAAATTGAGTAAAATAACTTGGATTTGGAATCAGATGACTCAGATTTGAGTCATATACCTCGGATTTATGTCAGGTGACTTAGATTTGAGACATAAGTCAAATTTGAGTAAAATAACTCGGATTAGAAAATAGATGACTCGGATTTGAGTCATATAACTCGGATTTTGAGTCAGATAACTCAGATTTGAGACATAAGTCAAAATTGAGTAAAATAACTCAGATTTGGAATTAGATGACTCGGATTTGAGTCATATAACTCGGATTTTGAGTCAGATGACTCGGATTTCAAACATAAGACAAATATGAGTACTATAACTCAGATATAAAATCAGTTGATTTGGATTTAGAATCAGATGACTCGGATTCGGGACACAAGTCGGACTTGAGTAATATAACTCAAGAAAAATAAATTGGATGAAAACTTACCCAAAGAGGTTAAAAGACCAGTGCCCAAGAAGGCCAGAAGTCATAACTTACCCAAAGAGGTTAAAAGACCAGTGCCCAAGAAGGCCAGAAGTCATAACTTACCCAAAGAGGTTAAAAGACCAGTACCCAAGAAGGCCAAAAGTCATAACTTACCCAAAGAGGTTAAAATACCAGTGCCCAAGAAGGCCAGAAGTCATAACTTACCCAACGAGGATAAAATACCAGTGCCCAAGTGTAGGGGTTCGTAGCATGGAAAACAAAAAAATTCTATCGCATGCACACAAACAAGCCAAGATCTATCTACTAGATTGTAGCAACGAGTCGATAGAAGCACTCATCCTCGAAGATTCCAAAGTGGTTAACGAGAGCAGATTCTCGTGGGTGATGTAGTCGTACACTTGCCGATCTCAATATCGCGTAGACGATCCTTCCGTTAAAGGCCATGCTTCCTTGATCGGTCACACGTTCGTACTCTATGAAGACCTTCCTCTCCTTGTTCCAAGCGTGACGGAGGTTGTAGTTCTCCCCTCGTGATTCCGGCAGCACGACGACGTGGTGTCGGAAATAGAGGGAATATCCCGCAGGGCTTCGCCTAAGCCGGATGCGAGTTATGGTGGATTAGGGTTTCCTGGAGATCTGGGGTTTAGATGACCGGGAAGAGGAGGAGGAGGTGTTGGCAGCGACGAACCAGCCATGAGCGTGAGTGTGGGGAGGCTTGGCTCTTGTGGTGTTAGGGCAGCCCTCCCCTCTATTTATGAGAGGGAGGGCAGCCTTTGGAGGGTGGGTTTGAATGAAAAACCAAACCCAAGTTGGATTGAGAAGGACTTGTTTCTTCTCCCACTAGAAACCATTGTTCTAGTTTGACTTTTAAACTTCCCTTGACTTTCAATTTAGAGCTTTATTTCTCTCTTGCAAATGTCAACACCAAGTGACCTAGGATATGATCCAATCATTCCACATATCCATGACACATTCATGGACCATTCCCCTTCCTGACGGTGAACCTTCTAGACCCTTCTAGAACCTCTCGATGAAATCATCGAACTTTCCGAACTCCGGAATCGGACTTTCCTTATATGAATCTTATTCTCCGGACCATTCCGGATCTCCTCGTGATATCCCGGATCCCATCCGAGACTCCGAACAACATTCGGTATCCCTATTAACATTCCATATCTACTAAACAATATCGAATCCTTAAGTGTGTCTCCCTACAGTTCGTGAATTATGCGTACATGATCGAGACACTTCTCCGATCAATAACCAATAGAGGAATCTGGAAATTCATATGGCTCCCACATATTTCTACAATTACTTTGCGATCAAATGAACCACTTACATACGATACCAATTTCCCTTTGTCTCACGATAGTTTACTTATCCGAGGTTTTGATCGTCGGTATCTCTGCATACCTACTTCAACCTCGTTACCGATAAGTACTCTTTTCTTGTTCCCGTGATATGTGATCCCTTGTGATATGGTCACATGCTTGCAAGCCAATTGGATGACATTCCACCGAGAGGGCCTAGAGTATATCTATCCGTCATATGGATGGACAAATCCCACTCTTGATCCATGTGCCTCAACCCATACTTTTCGAACACTCAATGCCACCTTTATAGCCACCCAGTTACGGTGTGGTGTTTGATGTTATCAAAGAATCCTTCCGGTGATAGTGATTAGCATGATCTCATGGTCAAAGGAATTAGGTTACTATGTATCAGAAAGCTGATAGCAAACAAACTATTAAAATGACTTGATCTTTATGCTACGCTTATCTATAGGAGTATGTCCATCATACCATTCTCCTAATGATATGATCTTGTTATTAATAACATCTCAATGTTCATGAATGATAAACCATGATCATCTATTAATCAACAAGCTAGTATTATAAATAGGCTTTACCGGGGACTCTAATTTAGTTTACAAATCACACAAGTATTAATGTTTCCGGTTAATACCATTATAGCATGAATGTAAACATTTATCATAAACACAAAGGTATAATAATAACCACTTTTATTATTGCCTCTAGGGCATATCTCCAACAGTCTCCCACTTGCACTAGAGTCAACTAATCTAGATTACATGGTAATATACCGAACACCCATGGCGGTTTGGTGCTGGTCATGTTTTGCCCTCGGGAGAGGTTTAGTCAACGGATCCGCCATATTCAGATCTGTGTGTACTTTGCAAATCCTTATGTCACCATCTTGGACATGCTCTCGAATAGCGTGAAAATGTAGCTTGATGTGCTTCAGCTTCTTGTGTGACCTTGGTTCTTGTGCATTGGCTATGGTGCCCATGTTATCACAATAGATAGACATTGGGTCCAGCGCACTTGGAACCACACCGAGCTCTGTAATGAACTCCTTCATCCATATCGCCTCTTGTGAAGCCTCCGAAGTAGCTATGTATTCCGATTCAGTTGAAGATCTCGCCACAATGCTTTGCTTTGCACTCCTCCAGATAACTGATGCACCATTCAAAGTAAATACGTATCCAGATTGAGATTTAGAATCATCCGAATCGGTGTTCCAACTAGCATCGGTGTAACCACTAACAACGAGTTGTTCACCACCTCCATAAGAAAGAACCATATCCTTAGTTCTTCTCAAGTACTTAAGGATGTTTTTGACCGTTGTCCAATGATCCACTCCTGGATCACTTTGATATCTGCTAGTCAAACTAATAGCATATGCAATGTCGGGTCTAGTACATAGCATGTCATACATAAGTGTCACATCCCAAGATTTTCCAAATCTTGTAATGAGAAAATAAATGAATAAAATAAAACTTTGTTTGATTTTCAGAGCCAGAAGAAACTTTTTGAATTCAATTGGAACTTCAAACCCATTTGAATTAAATAAAACCTAAAGGGATCTA
This sequence comes from Avena longiglumis, assembly GCA_030063025.1. Taxonomy (NCBI): domain Eukaryota; kingdom Viridiplantae; phylum Streptophyta; class Magnoliopsida; order Poales; family Poaceae; genus Avena; species Avena longiglumis. Next base: position 71,960,884 of record CP125977.1, on the reverse strand, counting down.
AATCTAATAAAAAGAAAAATAAAAATATTTTGGAAATACTATTCTAGATCTTTTAAATAAAAGGATTTGGTTTTCAAAAGAAAAGGTGGATTTATAAATAAAGATTATTTAATAAAGCCAAATTAAACCTTGACCAAACTTTGGGAATTAAAACATTTAGTTTTGAATAAAAATAACAAAGGTTTATTTAAAATAAATAATAAGGAATTAATATCAAATTTTATTCAAATAAAAGGTTTTACCATTTTAATTAAAACATCAAAACTTATTAAATTGTTTTAAATAGGTTTTCCAAGTATTTTATATTCTCTAATAAAACCTACTAAAGTGTTTTGGCTTTATTTTAGATTCAAAATAAATATCTCAATAAAATAAATCCTATTTGAAATAATAATGAAAGTCTATTATATTTAATTAATAATGGACCCTAAAATAAAATGTTTTTTTATTTTAAACAAATCTCCAAGTATTCTATATTTCCCAAATAAAACCCACTGATTTGGTTTTGAAAATATTTAGGTTTCAAATAAAGATTTTATTAATAAAATCAAACTCTATTTGATTTAATAACTAAGGCCCATTTTATATAATTATTAATGGACCCTAAAGTAAAAGGTTATTTTGTTTTAAACAAGTTTTCCAAATATTCTTTATTTCCAAATAAAACTACTGATTTGGTTTTGAAAATATTTGGATTTAAAATGGAGATTTTCTTAAATAAACCAAACCTTATTTTATTAATGAACCATGGTCCATTTTATTTAATTAATAAATGGAACCTAAAAAAAAATTTAAAATATTATTTTATTTTGGAAGTTGGTTTATGCTACTAAACAGAACCAAAAACTCATTACAATAGTTTGAATTGTTTGAATGGTTTGAATGTTTGAAATGTTGATTGAAAATCAAATCAGCAAATAGAAAAGGAAAATGTTTCTGTACAAAAAAAAAGGGAAACAACAGCAGCCCAACTTAGCCCAATCCAGCCCAGCTTCCTCCCTCCCCGAAGGAAAACGATTTGCACCCATATTCTGACCCGCGGAACAACAGACATGTGGACCCCTCCCCTTCTCCCTTTCTTTCACTGCCAGCGGACCCCACACCCTACTGTTCTTCGTCCTCCCAGCAGCGACCCGTTCCTCCTCGCCTCTTCCATTGAATCCTCAGGCTTAATTCGTTTTAATACGGCCACAATTACTCGCGGTGATCAAGCACCTTTAAACGTCAGTCACTCCTCTCCGTTTCCCCCTCTGTCTCCTCCCCGAGCACGCCTCCAGGCCGCCACAATTTCTCCTCGACTGCCCTGTCTCCGACGACGCTCCGACGCCGATTCCGGCAGCCCCTCGCCACCCCTTGCCTCCCCGACCATGCTCCCGTGATCCCCACCTTCTGGTGATCATCCCCGTAGCACCAGCTCGCCCCTGAGCGCTCCAGGACGTCGGCAACAAATACGCCGCCGTTGTCTGCTACTTTTCCGGCGAGTCCTCCAGGTACTATCTGACCACCCCCTTTCCTCTCGATGATGCATACATGACCACCGACCGCATGCGCAGCTAACGCAGCCCCTAACTTTTCTTAGCGTGGTCCTAAACGTCGCCAACGACGACAACCTGAGAGCACTGTCGCCCGCAGCTTCTCCGACGAGCAATTAGCAGCAACCCCTTGCGCCCCTCGAGTAGCCGGCCCCACCTCGAGCATCAGCAGGTCTCTGCGAGCATGGTAAGCCTTGCCAGCCTCTCCCTCGCTTCCTGCATCGCCAGCTCCGTCGCTAGCAGAGCGTCGCCGCCGCGCGCTGCCGCTAAGCGCCGCCAGAGTTAGGTCAGGCCATCTCCAGCCGTTGGATGCAGATCGTAGGGGTACGACAGAATCACTTAACGCGAAGGGGTATGCGTTCAGGGCCGCACGATCGGACTTGATCCAACGCGCCAGAATAGTCAATCCGGGCGAAGCGGTACTGGCGAATGAAAATAGGACTCGTGGCACCAGGAGAGTTAAAATAAGATTTGAAATCAGATTGAAATGCCATTTTGAAAACCCTATAACTTTCAAACCACACGTCCAAAAATTACAAATTTTATATCAATGGATTCAGGAGAACAAGCCCTAGCCAACTGTGGAATTAGTTTAGCAAATAGTATCTGTTTGTTTGCTCATTTTTGCAGATTCATTTGTATGCTTGTTTAGAGTATAAAAATTGTTTAAAATTGAATTTAAGGATTAAACCTTTGAAAATTGGATTGTTGTGACCTTACTAACCCTAGGAACCAATCCTTGGTATTAAAAATGATTTTTGTAAGATTTAGGTTGGATTACTTGATTTAGTCATTTTCTAGCCAAATAAAAAGAATGGTTTTTGTTATAAAAATGTTTATGGGAAAGAAAACTTTAAGGAAATAGTTTGGACCAAACCTACTGACCCAAAAACACCAAGCTTTGCAATAGCAAGTCATTTGGTGAACAACTTAAGAGTTTTGCCTTAATAAAAACATTTTTCACCACATGAAATGATGAATGGATTGAAAAATAGTTTTTGGATAAAACCCTCTTGCTAATGACTTTGCCACTTTGGTAAATGACCAATTTGGATCTTACAAAGTTTAGAAACCCCATAGATACCCTTTGCAAAATAAAACTATCTTGTGCATGCTCCCATGCATGAATTGGTTTCCATTGTCTTGTGTGTGTGAATTTGTTTGAGTGATTATTGGTTTGGAATGTAAATTGAATTAGTGTTTGCTTGTTTGACTTGTAGTGAAGTGTGAGACTAACAATATCAAGGAGTGAACTACCATTCCCTACCAAAAAGGCAAGTGATGCTTCATACTTTTTGTCCCATTACTTTCACTATGCATTAGTGATTTTGCTAAGTAAACTTGCATGGATGTTGATAAGTATAGACCTTGCTATAGTAAAACCTAGTAGAAGAATCCTTAGTAGGATTTCCTAAGTTAAGTTTCCTATTACTACCAAGCTTAGCCTAGCTAATGGAAAACATGGGTGTAAAATATATTCACACTATGGAAAAATCTCTAAGTCTGAGGACTTATGTTTTTGTTTAATAAAACAACTAAGTTAATGAATCACCTGGGTGGAATGGAAGGATTGGTTTATGTTGAGTGGTTCACAAGGCCATGGTCTTGGCTTGTGTATCTCACTTGTGGTATGCCACCCAGGCACAAAGGGATTTGAGATGTCAAATGTTGAGAAGCTTCAAGTGCAACCACTTGGCAATATGGGCTCTGCCATGATCATATAGGTTGCAAGAACTTAGCCAAATGGACAGTGGGTGGTAGTGTTTGATAGGTTGGAACGCGTCCATTTTGGTCTAAGGGAAGGCTTCTGAAAGATTTTGTCTTGGGAAACCAAGTCTTGTGGGTAAAGTGCACCACCTCTGCAGAGTGTAAAATCTAAGTACTTAGCCATGTCCCTGGTAAAGGACAATTTGAGCATCAAGACATGGAAGCAATCAAGAATCTCATCATTCAAATTTCTAAAGTTAAAACTTGTGGTTTGAACAAGGGTTGTTTGAAATCTTAAATCTTTGATTTGTAGATGCCTTGGAAAGGATCTTCAATCTTTGATTGAGAAAAATGATTTTGTCAAGCAAAAACTTAGTATTTTCAAAATGATAAGTAAAAATATATTTTGAGCAATGCAAGCCTCAACTCCACTTAGCCAAATGCATATAGATGATAGATTCCACTTTACCAATATAGTATCACTTTCCAATACAATTCAAATGTATTGACCCTCGTGGCTGTAACTTGTATGTTGCAGGTTTGATTGATTTTAGTGAAGATTGATTGTTTAGGATTACAAAGTCTACAACCAACATCTGCCTGTGGCACTTTGAAGATGAAGGACCCCATGTTTATAGTTATTTCGCTGCAATGTAATGTAATAGCCAAATGAGCTATGTATGATGTAATAAAATTATGTTATTCCTAGTTATAAAGTTATAATATGACCTTTGTATCTTGATATTACATCTTAACTGTGGATGCTAGCTATTGATCCAGGGACTAGCATTGTAAAACACAGGAGGCTCTATCTTATCTAAGATTGGAACCTCTACAGATGGTATCAGAGCATTGTGTTGCCTGTAGGATTTGTAAACCTAGGATTGGACAAAAACCCTTAGAAAATAGGAGTTGTTTTGTTCCAAAAACTTATTTACAAAAACTTGTAAGCTCTTGCCTCAACCATTTTGGTTTCAACTCTACTTCTCTTCTACTTCAACTTGATGGAAAACCTACCCATGACCAAGGACTACACTATGTGCAAAAGACTTCTTCAACATCTTCAGCTCTAATGACTTCAACATCTTCAGCATATTCACCAAGGACTTCCAACTTGGATACCACTAAGGACTACAAGTAAGACAAGGAAATCTTGCTCAAGATTTAGAGACTGAGGTAATGCAAAAAGTTAGAAGGAGCCTACATCATTTGAAGTATTGTGACCAAAAGTTTTTCCAAGGAAACCATGATCTCATGCAAGAAGGATCAACCAAGAAGGATGGAAGGATCACAAGTGAACCATATAGATGGACCACCATATTTTAGTTAAGTCAAATACACCAACTTATGTGGTGTAACAAAAATATTTTGTTGCCTAAAAATGTGCTTGAAACTTGTTGTTTGAGTGGAGTGTTTGCTTGTGATTGCATGCACATTGTTTGTGTGAATTGTGATGTGTGTGATTAGAAATAATTCCTTAGAAATATTTTGCCTATTCTAATCCCAATCCAACCCAAACAGATGACTACTCCAAGAGACACCAACACCAACCAAGAAGACAACATGAGAGAACTTATAGCAACCCAAAACCAGTTGAGCCAAGAGACAACTCAGCTTTTAGCCAACAACAATGGACTAGACCCAGCCATACAAAGGATTTTGAAACTTCAATCCCAAATGTTGCCACAGGAACTACTTATTGGTGTAGGCGCCACAGGAACTACTTTCGGTGCTGCGCTACTCGCAAGTTCGAGAGAAGGTTCAACAACCTCATCGAGTTCTACTTTCCTTCCAGTCACTTCTTTCGAGAGAAACTCCTTCTCTAGAAAGGATCCATTCTTGGCAACGAAGATTTTGCCCTTGGATCTATGATAGAAGGTATACCCAATAGTTTCCTTCGGGTATCCTATGAAGACCCTTTTTTCCGCTTTGGGTTCAAGCTTGTCCGGCTGTAACTTCTTTACATAAGCTTCGCAACCCCAAACTTTAAGGAACGACAATTTAGGTTTCTTTCCAAACCATAATTCACACGGTGTCGTTTCAACGGATTTAGATGGTGCCCTATTTAAAGTTAATGCGGCTGTTTCTAATGCATAACCCCAAAATGATAGCGGTAAATCTGTAAGTGACATCATAGAACGAACCATATCTAAGAGAGTTCAATTACGACGTTCGGACACACCATTACGCTGTGGTGTTCCCGGCAGTGTCAATTGTGAAAGTATTCCGCATTTCTTCAAATGCTCGCCAAACTCGTAACTTATATATTCACCTCCGCGATCAGATCACAGAAATTTAATCTTCTTGTTACGTTGATTCTCTACCTCACTTTGAAATTCCTTAAACTTCTCGAAAGTTTCGGACTTATGTTTCATGAAATAGATATACCCATATCTACTCAAGTCATCCATGAAGGTAAGAACATAACGATAACCACCACGCGATGCTACACTCATTGGGCCACACACATCGGTATGTATGATTTCCAATAAGTCCGTAGCTCGCTCCATCATACCAGAAAATGGAGTCTTAGTCATTTTACCCATCAGACATGCTTCGCATCTTAAAAGTGATTCGAAATCAAGTGATTCAAGAAGTCCATCGGAATGGAGTTTCTTCATACGCTTCACTCCAATGTGACCAAGACGACAGTGCCACATATAGGTCGAGTTATCGCTCAATTTCAAACGTTTAGCTTCAATGTTATTAATGTGTGTATTTCCACAATCGAGATTCAATAAGAATAGACCATCTATCAAAGGTGCATGTGCATAAAACATATTACTCATATAAATCGAACAACCATTATTCTCGGACTTAAACAAGTAACCGTCTCGCAATAAACATGATCCAGATATAATGTTCATGTTCAACGCAGGCACCAAATAACAATTATTTAAGTATAAAACTAATCCCGATGGTAGATGAAGAGGTAGAGTGCTGACCGCGATCACATCAACCTTTGATCCATTTCCTACGCGCATTGTCACCTCGTTCTTCGCTAGCTTCCGTTTATTCTGTAGTACCTGTTTCGAGTTACAAATATGAGCAACCGAACCAGTATCAAATACCCAGGCACTACTACGAGTACTAGTGAGATACACATCAATAACATGTATATCGGATATACCTTTCTTCTTGATGTTGCCGTTCTTCAAATCCGCCAAGTAGTTTGGGCAATTCTGCTTCCAGTGACCTTCTCCCTTGCAGTAAAAGCACTTAGTATCAGGCTTAGGCCCAGCCTTGGTCTTCTTCGTCGGCGCGGTATATTTCTTACCGCCCTTCTTGAAGTTTCCCTTTTTCTTAGACTTGCCTTGCTTCTTGAATTTGGTGGTCTTATTGACCAACAACACTTGGTGCTCTTTCTTGATCTCCACTTCTGCAGATTTCAACATGGAGAAGAGTTCTAGCAACGACTTGTCCATGTTTTGCATATTGTAGTTCATCACAAAGTTCTTGTAACTTGGTGGTAGTGATTGGAGGACACGGTGAATCCCCAAAGCATTAGGAATCACTATACCCAAGCTTTGAAGCTTGCTTGCGTGCCCAGACATCTTAAGCACGTGCTCACTGATGGAGCTGCCCTCTTCCATCTTGCAGTTAAAGAACTTTTCAGAAGCCTCATAACTCTCAACTGCCGCGTGAGCCTCAAATATCATTTTGAGTTCATGGACAATATCATGTGGGTCATGGTTCTCAAACCTTTTATGAAGCTCCGATTCCAAACCATACAAGATAGCACACTGAACTGTGGAGTACTGATTCTTCCGAGCGAGGAAAACATTCTTTACCTCGTCGGTATCAGTAGCTGCAGGCGGGTCACCCAGTGGTGCATCCAGCATATAGGTCAAATTACCAGCATTAAGGACAATCCTCAAATTGCGGAACCAATCCGCGAAGTTGCTTCCATTGTTTTTCAACTTTTCTTTCTCTAGGAACGCATTAAAATTGATGGTAGGGGTCGCCATTGATCTACAACATATTTGCAATAGTTTAGACTAAGTTTATGACAAATTGAGTTCTAATTAATAGTTAAATTAATCTAGGTGAACTCCCACTCAAAACAATATCCCTCAAATTGTTTTAGTGATCACACGAACCAAATCCACCACATCAAAACCGATCATCACGAGAGTTGATGTAGCTTCAATGGCAAACAATCAACATGTTCATCATATCTACTATATGACTCATGCTTTACCCTTCGGTGATCCGTGTTCCGAGACCATGTCTATACATGCTAGTCTCGTCAAGATCAAACCTTAGCTTCCGCATGAGCAAATCTGGCTTGCTCACGTTGTATACACTCGCAGAATCTAACACACCCGATCATCACGTGGTGCTTCAAAACAACGAGCTTTAGAAACGGTGCTTACTAAGTATGAACACTTAAATACTTGAAATTATGTGCTTGAGGGATCATATTATAATGCTACCATCGCAAACTAAGCAATACAAGATGCATAAAGGATTAACATCACATGCAATTCATAATATGTGATATGATATGGCCTTTCTTCTTGTGCTTCCGATCTCCATCTTCAAGCACGAACATGATCTCCATCATCACCGGTATGGCATCAAGGTCAATGGCGCCGTTTCATGGTTGTCGTCCACCAGCTTCAACTATTACAACTACTTTGAATAGACACGCAGGTCTTAACGGAATTTAAAAGACAACCATATGGCTCCTGTCGGTTGCCAACTTACAATAAGGAACATTGCATACATCATATATAATCACAATCATGGCCATATCACATCACAGCACACCCCTGCAAAACAAAGTTAGACGCCTCTAATTTTCTTTGCATATTTTACGTGGTTTGGGGCTTTCAATAAGTGTCGTTCTAACTTACGAACAAGAACCACAACGTTGATGTTTGAACTATCAAGTGCCCGTTGTAGATTGAATCTATACTATGATGGGAGAGACAGACACATGCAAAGCCACTTATTCAATACAAGTTGCATGTTGAGCGTGGAGCAAGTCTCATGAACGATTTCATGTAAGGTTAGCCCGGGCCGCTTCATCCCATCATACCGCAAGATGCAAAGTACACAAAAAGCAATTGATAATAAAAGCACCACCGCCCACAATGACCATTGTGTTCAAATCGTGCAACAGATCTACATATAGACACGGTTCTGATACCACTGTAGGGGTTCGTAGCATGGAAAACAAAAAAATTCTATCGCATGCAAACAAACAAGCCAAGATCTATCTACTAGATTGTAGCAACGAGTCGATAGAAGCACTCACCCTCGAAGATTCCAAAGCGGTTAACGAGAGCAGATTCTCGTGGGTGATGTAGTCATACACTTGCCGATCTCAAGGTCGCGTAGACGATCCTTCCGGCGCTGCGTTCCGATAGCGCTTCCGCAGTCGGTCACACGTTCGGTACTCGATGAAGACCTTCCTCTCCCTTGTTCCAGCAGGCAGCGGAGGTTGTAGCTCTCCCCTCGTGATTCCGGCAGCACGATGGTGTGGTGTCAGAAGTAGAGGGAAGATACCGCAGGGTTTCGCCTAAGCCGGATGCGAGTTATGGTGGATTAGGGTTTCCCGGAGATCTAGGGTTTAGATGACCAGGAGGAGGAGGAGGTGTCGGCGGTGGCTAGGGCGGCGGCGATGAACCGGCGGCGGCGCGGGTGTGTGGGGAGGGCTCGGCTCTTGTGGTGTTGGGGCAGCCCTCCCCCTCTATTTATGAGAGGGAGGGGCAGCCTTTGGAGGGGTGGGTTTGAATCCAAAACCAAACCCAAGTTGGATTGAGAGAAGGACTTGTTTCTTCTCCCACTAGGAAACCATTGTTCCAGTTTGACTTTTCAAACTTCCCGTTTGACTTTCAATTTAGAGCTTTATTTCTCTCTTGCAAATGTCAACACCAAGTGACCTAGGATATGATCCAATCATTCCACATATCCATGACACATTCATGGACCATTCCCCTTCCGGACCGGTGAACCTTCTAGACCCTTCTAGAACCTCTCTGATGAAATCATCGGAAACTTTCCCGAACTCCGGAATCGGACTTTCCTTATATGAATCTTATTCTCCGGACCATTCCGGATCTCCTCGTGATATCCCGGATCCCATCCGAGACTCCGAACAACATTCGGTATCCCTATTAACATTCCATATCTACTAAACAATATCGAATCCTTAAGTGTGTCTCCTTACGGTTCGTGAATTATGTGTACATGATCGAGACACTTCTCCGATCAATAACCAATAGAGGAATCTGGAAATTCATATGGCTCCCACATATTTCTACAATTACTTTGCGATCAAATGAACCACTTACATACGATACCAATTTCCCTTTGTCTCACGATAGTTTACTTATCCGAGGTTTTGATCGTCGGTATCTCTGCATACCTAGTTCAACCTCGTTACCGATAAGTACTCTTTTCTTGTTCCCGTGATATGTGATCCCTTGTGAGATGGTCACATGCTTGCAAGACAATTGGATGACATTCCACTGAGAGGTCCTAGAGTATATCTATCTGTCATATGGATGGACAAATCCCACTCTTGATCCATGTGCCTCAACCCATACTTTCCGAACACTTAATGCCACCTTTATAGCCACCCAGTTATGGTGTGGTGTTTGATGTTATCAAAGCATCCTTCCGGTGATGGTGATTAGCATGATCTCATGGTCGAAGGAATTAGGTTACTATGTATCAGAAAGCTTATAGCAAACAAAGTATTAAAATGACTTGATCTTTATGCTACGCTTATCTATAGGAGTATGTCCATCATACCATTCTCCTAATGATATGATCTTGTTATTAATAACATCTCAATGTTCATGAACGAGAAACCACGATCATCTATTAATCAACAAGCTAGTATTATAAAGAGGCTTTACCAGGGACTCTAATTTAGTTTACAAATCAGATAAGTATTAATGTTTCCGGTTAATACCATTATAGTATGAATGTAAACATTTATCATAAACACAAAGATATAATAATAACCACTTTTATTATTGCCTCTAGGGCATATCTCCAACACCAAGAAGTCCAGAAGTCATACTTACCCAAAGAGGTTAAAAGACCTGTGCCCAAGAAGGCCAGAAGTCATAACTTATCCAAAGAGGTTAAAATACCAGTACCCAATAAGGCCAGAAGTCATAACTTACCGAAAGAGGTTAAAAGACCAGTGCCCAAGAAGGCCAGAAGTTATAACTTACCCAAAGAGGTTAAAAGACCAGTACCCAAGAAGGCCAGAAGTCATAACTTACCTAAAGAGGTTAAAAGACCAGTGCCCAAGAAGGCCAGAAGTCATAACTTACCCAAAGGGGTGATGTGACCAAGAAATATATGACCAGAAGACTAAACATCGATATACAACTCTGGGAACATTTTAATATAGAGCCTATGTACCACTCTACGAGTCCCACATAGTCTCGGGGACTAATGTCGGGGGTGTAACCCCAGATACCCTAGAGTTGAGGTATAAATAGACTCAACAAAGAAATAAACAACTTAACGAAAAGCATATATAGAAAAAGACATACATCAGTAAAGATATGAGGCATCCTAGAGGGTTGAATAAAAGAAAGAGGGAAAAAAGAGTAACTGGGCCGAAATATATTAAATTCGGCCCATTCCCAATCCCACATGACCGAATCAGATCACCAGAGGACAAATTACCTAAGCCAAAACCGAATTAAACATTAAGTCGGCAACATGGATCGTATTCTCCTCCCACCACGGGCCTACACCATGCCACCAAGCCGAACTCCGCCAGTGGTTCCCGCGCTGGGTCAGCGCCAGTTCTCCTGCGTCTCCCGACGCTCCCCCCTCTCAGCTCCACGTCGCCAGCCTCCCCGGGTGGGCCGGCGCTGGGGCAAGCCGGCCCACTGCGGGCATTTCCTTGCTCCGTGACCCACCAGTCGAGCCTACCATGGGCTGGATCATATAACCTGCTGGGCCAAGTCTCTGAGCACTCCGGCCGGGCCTCCAGCTTTCCAGGTCGAACACCTAACCCGACTGGGCCAAATCAAGGAATACCTCGGACGGGCTCTATCTCCCCAGGCCGAATTCAACTAATACAACTGGACCTAGAAATTTAACCCGGCTGGGCCATGGATGACTCGGCTAGGACAAGTTTTGACCTGGGTTGGGCCTTATTTCTCCCAGGCCGAATTAGCCTCCTGCCAGGCCGAATTACCACTAACCCCAGGGCGCCCGGGCTGAGTTATAATGCTCCAGACGCCCACTTATTTATCCCAGGACGCAGCCTCGACCACCACATCGATATACGATCGAGCCAAGTCAAGATCTACGTGTCACGTGCCAGTCTTGGGACGCCCTTGGCTCATACTGGCACATGGGCATAGGGAATATGCCCTTGGCATCAAGAAGATGCTAAAGAATATGCCCTGGCATCTCCAAAGATGCCATGGCATATGCTGAGCATCTAAGAAGATGCCGGGAATATGCTACACAGATGCCAAGCGTGGGGAACAAGTCTTGTCCCCTAAGATCCCCTTTATAAGGAGCACCAGGAGGATCGTTCTTTAGGAGGCCCCGAAGGGCTCTTCTCCTCTCTGCTCAATAGGAGCTCTCCTTCTTCTTCCTCCTCCACTATCATAGAGAAATATAGATAGAGGCATAGGAAATACATCTCAAGGAGCATGATTGTAGCCACAAGTATGGCAAGATTATAAGAGATTAGATGTAGAGAAAGAGGTGTTATCTCCACATGAGAGACTTAATCCTAGATACATTGTATTTCTCTTTGTTCATATGAGTGCGGTCTTCACTTCATCATCCCTCCCCGGATTCCTCCACGTCCATCGGCCCCAACTTTAGCCTACCCATGGCATATGTCGTGATACCACCACGACATTTGGTGCCCACCATGGGGCCGTTTAGTGGCGTTGGTTGGGTTTCCATCCGGACGGGAGCATCTTCATCACTCTTCTTCATAGAGATCATTTAGCTCCTCCAAGCGAACAGAGAACAGAGAGGTAAGCATAGGGGTCTCCAAGTCTGACTCAACAAGGCAGGTAAGACTCAACAAGAATGACTTAAACTCTTCTCCAAGCATACTATAAGTACTAGGTAACTCAGCAGGGCAGGTATGACTCAGCGAGAATGACTCAAACCCTTCTCCAAGCATAATGTAAGTACCAGGTAACTCAGCCACCAACACTCGATCCTTCACCCCGGGGAGAAAATAACTCAACCTGGGGACTAGCCAACGTATCCGTAGAGTCACATTTAGATTGAGAGAATATTATGTTGATTCAGATCAGTATTTGACTACCTTATTTATGATTCAGATAGAATTTGAGTCAGTTTATTTATGATTCGGATAGAATTTGAGTCAGTTTATTTATGATTCGGATGAACCAATAGCTCAGCTTACCACCTTATTTATGATTCAGATAGAATTGAGTCAGTTTATTTATGATTCGTATTAACCTTTAACTCAGCTTTTCAGCTTATTTATGATTCAGATAGAATTTGAGTCAGTTTATTTATGTTTCGGATTAGAATTTGAGTTAATTTATTTATAATTCGGACTAACATTTGATTCAGCTTTGCTAATTGTGTTGTCAGGAAAAGAAATCCTACAGATGCTGAAGAATTTATATGCTAAGATAAGCAAGAATTATGATGATTGGACTTCAATTGAGCTAAGTACACCTGAGCCTAATACTCCTGAACCAGTTGTGTCTGAACCAGTTCCAACACCAACACCAAATAAGAGGGGAGTTATTACATTAAATGATGAAGTGATGAAGGAAGCTAAGAAATGTCTAAAGGAGAAAGGTATTATAGCTGAAGATGTGAAGAATCTACCTCCTATAGAAGAATTAGGTAAGCAAATTCCCCACTCATCTACTATTGAGGTACACTCTCTCCACTTTAATGAAGGTAATATTCCCTATGGTAAGCCTCCTGATCAATGCTTAGAGGAACTTGACACATTTATCGTTAAACAAGGTAATTTTAATAAACAAGTTCAGAATCATTTATTGGAAAATCTAGAGCTATCCATGAGTTGAAAGATACTGTGGAAAGAACTTCTAATGATATTAAAATGCTTTGTAAACACTTTCAAATGGTCCAAACTCAACTTGATCAACTTGCTAAGGTACAAAAGGATATGCTAGTTAATGCCTCAGGAGATAAACATGCTTATGGAATTAGAACTAGGAGTGGTATATCTACTCAAGATCCTTTATATCTTGAAGGACACCCTAAAATAATTGAGTAGGATTATCAACAAGGTGAGAATATTGGTAGTCCTCGTAAGAGAAAGAAAAAGAAACACAAGGTAGTTGAGGAACCACTTGAACCTGCTGTAGATCCTAATAGTATATTTGTCTCTGATGCTGAAACTAAGAGTGGTAATGATAAATATAATGATCCTGATAAGGAGGAAGGTGAGGAAGAACCTGACAAGCACACTAAGAACACTAGGTACACTAAGGAAGATTTTATTGCTAATAAACATGGTAAAGAGAGAGAACCTTGGGTGCAGAAACCTATGCCTTTTCCAGGTAAGAAACACAAGTCAAAGGAGGAGGAACACTACTACAAGTTTTGTGAGTGGATGAAACCTTTATTTTTGCAAATTCCTTTGTCTGATGCTATTAAATTGCCTCCTTATTCAAAAAATATGAAGGATATTGTCTCTAATAAAAGGGAGATTCCTAACGAGGAGATTTCTACTTTGCTTGCTAATTATTACTTCAATGGTAAGGTTCCAAAGAAACTTGGTGATCCAGGTATGCCAACTATTCCTTGCTCTATTAAGAATAATTATGTTAGAACTGCTTTATGTGATTTGGGAGCTGGAGTTAGTGTTATGCCTTTTTCTCTCGACAAGAGACTCCATCTAGAAAAGTTGATACTGTAACACCCTCAGAATCGGACCTATGCAAGTTTCAGCGATTCCCGCCAAACCCGCATAGAAACGATTCAAAGGTGCCCACCAGGCACTTTCGTGCGGGTGGAAAACGAAGTAATAACATTACACAACAGTCCTCGATGGGACCCATGAGCAGATATATATATACAACACGACTCCATGAGTCAAGAACACGAATATACGGTACAAAGATCCAAATCACCTTGAAAGATGGAGCGTCCGACTACGGACAAGATGCAAATGGGGCTAAGAGCCTCAAGAATAACCAATGGCGCCCATAACCTGCCGTGCCAAGCCGGAAGGGTAACCCTGCTAACGACGTCGATCTCAAAACCTGCTTAAACAAAAGGGGTGCCGACAAAGGGCAAAGGAAAAAGAGGAGCGTCAGTACTAAGGCCAGTACACGGCGAGGCTAGAATTCGGCGGTCCTCGCCTACATAGGTATGGTGGACTGAAGCGGCAGCGGCAACATGCACTAAACAACCTATAGATACTCGATACAACTGGCGACTATCAGAGAGGGGTAAGAAAGACCTATTCGGAACCAACCTGATACTATCATCAAACAAACCCATCCTGGCGTTTCCCCCTCGAGACCAAACAAGGAAGTCAACCGAGGAACTCACACAGTTGGCAGTTTTATTTATTCAGTTATCGTTGCAGCAATTACTAGTCAGGTTTAGATAATCATCCTGATAAAATAAGCAGTGGGCACTTTTAGTTAACCATTCCGTTATAGTGGCAACACTTACTAGTCAGATACAATTAGCATGAGATAACCCAAAACCCAGCAGTTGTCGGTAATTTTATTCAGCCATTCCGTTGTAGTTGCAATACTTACTAGTCAGGTACAATGGTCGCAAGCGACAACTCAAACAAGCAATTGTGGGCAGTATTATTTAGCCATTCCATTATAGTGAAGCTGATTACTAGTCATTATAAAGTCAAATTTACAGCACTACTTTAGTTATAGTTGTCTATGATCGAGATACTGTGCTCCAAGTCGTCCATAACCGCGGACACGGCTTTCAGAAAGTTTTACCCGGCCGGGGTGCACAAATAGCAACACACACTCGATCAACCTCGGAAAAACCAAATCAAAACCCAACGAGGCCTTCACGACAAAGCAATCACAGGATTCAGAAATATTTCAGGGGGCCACCCCTTGGAGTACACCCGCAACGAAGTAAGCTAGCTCCGAGACGGACCCGAGGTTTGGGTGGACGGCTGTGAACGACTGGGAACCCAAAACTGGGCTTGTCGACACCGCGGAATCGTGTCCCGATCCTAAACAGTACAGTGTGCTCCTCGCACAATCGTAAATACAGTAGTAGCATGGCATAAGTACAGGATAGTAAATAAAACCTCAAACTAGTTTGTGGCCCCAAGAAATAAGAATGAATCAAGCTCTGGCTCAGGGGGGTCCCATAATCCTCCCGGATGTGGATAGCGCGATAAATCAAGGAACAGGTATCAAGTACTCGGGGTCCAACGGGACACAAGTGGGCGGTCGAAAACCAAATATTATCTATCACCCACCGATGCCTCTGCTTACTTACTTCAATTTTAGTTGTTAAACAGTAATTAAAGTGAACGATAATTAAAGCCATAATCATCTCCAACAACAAACATGCGGCAAGGCTCCAACAACTGTGGTACTTGACGACACGCAACAGCACTTGAGCAAGCGACTACGACACGCAAGTCCAACTATCTATCAAACAACAGGTAATAGGATGTGTCCAAGGCATTATAAGGCTGCGAGGGATATCACGGGTACGAAAAACTAGAGCATCGCAACACAGATAGCAATAGATCAACAGGAGGGAATAAATACTATAAAAGTAAGATAGGTAGAAAGGGGGAGGTGCTCGCCTGAAAAACATTGTCGAAGGATCATCCGAAGATCGGGTCGACACTCGCATCAACTCAACGGCCTTATCCGCGAAGAAGCAAAACGCTAGAATAAACACCGGATGCAATATTTAATACAACGGCAGAAGATCGGGCATGATGCATGTATGATGTATGGCATGGCAAAGGTGCGGTGCAATTAGATCATATTAAGCGGAACCGGGGTCCCGACATTTAGTTGAACGGTTCACGTTATTTAGATACCCGCCATTTTAAATGTTGTATTAACAAGACAAAATTTATCACCGGTGCGCTACACAATTTTAAATGGGACCAATATAAGGCTAGATTTGCCCGCATATGGGCCCCATATTTAATTATAAGGTGAATCGGCATAAGGCCTCCAAACCACATGACAAGTATGCATGCATGATCAATTAATATGCGACAAGTTGTATTATATTATAAAATAGGGTTTCGGGAAGGGGTTCACACATTAGGGTTCGGCAGATCTTGGGGTTCCGGGGTTCGAGGTTCGGTCTCGGGGTCCGGATCTGGGGTTCAGGGTTCGACGGAATCGTTCTCGGACTCCGGGATCGTTCTCACCTAATGGAGGTAGTTCTTGTCGCGTCCGGGAAGCAGGACTTGGTTCGGCGTCAAGGGCGCATCGGACTCGCCCTGGTCGGTGTCGATCTTGTCGCATTCGTGGAGACCTTATCGGGTCCGCGGGTTGGGTCGGACTTGGCGTTCCTTTAGGTTCGGGTTTTGGCGTCCGAGGCAGTTCTTGGCGTCCGTGAAGGAGAACTTGAGGGTCCAGCGTCTCGGTGTCCTCGGATCCGAGCGGAAGAACTTGTCGGGCCGGGTCCGGCCTTCGGGGTCCGGGAGGGAGAACCTGGCGTTCGAGGGAATTTCATGTCGTGTCCGTGTCGACGACCTTGGCGTTCAAGGGGAGTTCCCGGGGTCCCGAGGAGAAGATCTTGGCGTCCGAGGGTTTCTCCGCGTCCGTGGTGCGTCCGTGATGTAGATCTTGTGATACCGGCGTCATCGGGTTCCACCTCGCGCATAGGTCGACGAAGCCCGTAACGATGCAGATCTTGGTTTACGGCTTTGAGGAGTTCTTGTCGGTGTCGTCCTTGGTCACACGGGGCCAAACCCTCAGGGCAACAAACGCTCCGCTGAGGCGATTTGCAGGAGGCTTACACCACAACGAAGGGGACAACATGAGCGCGCGCATGCTGCAAGGGACATCCAGCAGGGTGGTCAGCGGCGCCTGCGACGAGGAAGGTGGTCGGCGCCGGTCGGGCCCACGCAGACGGCGGCGATGCATCGACGAGGGGGCCGGGCCTCGCGGGTGGGTGAGAGAGAGGGAGAGAGGCCAGGTGGCTGCGTGGGATAGGATAGAGGGAGGGTAGAGGTGACGTGTCAGGTGGGGATTGGTCGGGGTGAGGTGGCTGGAGGGGTGGGTAGACTAGGTTGGGTGACTTAGGGATTTAGGTGGGACTGTTTAGATATTTTAGTCTAGGGTTTTATTTATTTAGAAATAACTTTTGGTAAATAGTTTTAGACAAATAAAAGACCGGAACAGACCAATATTTTAATTTTGAAATAAGACAAGGGCTACTTAGAAACAAAACTAGGCGCTTCGAAAATAGTTTCAGACAAACAATGCATGATGATGGCGATGTAATGCACAAAAACAACGCGATTTTCTAGTAGTGGTTTTGCGGGATGCCACAGATACCAACTGATACATCATTGCAAATGGCTGATAAGTCAACTACTATTCATGTTGGTATATGTGAGGATGTCCCTGTTCAAATGGCTCATAATTGCTTGGATTTAACTGATTTTGTTGTGCTTGAAATGCATGAAGATGATAATATGTCCATTATTCTTGGGAGACCTTTTCTTAATACTGCAGGTGTTGTTATTAATTACAATCAAGGGAAAGTAACATTCAATATTAATGACAAAGAGCATAATGTCTATTTCCCCAAGAAGGTTGCTAAAAGCTATTGCCCGAATTCCATTGAAAATATTGAGATTATCAAGGTTGGAGAAATATATTGTCCCATTCCACATTTTTTTTTGAAAATATTATGATTGGGACCATTGTTATCAAGTATGAGGTAACATAATCACCTTGTGGAATGCAAAGTTTTGTTTCATATAAGATTGTTTTGGTAACAAGACTTGATCAACCTTGTTAACAAAACGATTTTAATGAACAAAATAATGTTTTCAATGTGGTTATACTTGCTTTCTTTTACTTTTCTCCATCCTAGTCTTTGGTCTTCGTCGTGCCTAACTTAAAGGCGTTAAAGAAAAGTACTTCTTGGGAGATAACCCAATAGCTTTCTTGAGTCTTGGAAGTTATTACTTCTGTAATAACCTCTCCTTATCCTTTTTGTTTGCTTTTTGTGCCAAGAATGACCTCTAATGAGAGGGAAGTAAGATTTGGGGAGTTGTTGTCCTGAAACAGATTTCTGTCCTCCACCATAAAAATTCGTGAGGAGTCTCTGTAAGTCGGATTGGGCTAGAAATTTACGAATAAATCCCCAGTATGTTAGCTAACTTTCGTTAGTTCAACACTTTTTGATTTGAGCAACAGAAGGTCTTCGAAAAAATCGTTTTCTACCTGCTGGTGTGTTTTGACAGATTTCTACCATTATTTGCATTTGCTTCTTATTGATTCCTTTTCGGGTTATTTTTGGGAAATTGAGATTTTTGAGGGAATTGCTACAGTAGCTTGTGTATTTAGTGAAAGTTTTGCTATTTTAAAACTAAACCCCAAAGGACTATTATCTTTTGAATGCACTAATGTTGCTAATGAAGATTGTGTGAAGTTTTGTATGAAGGAAAATTTTTAGGTGTAAGGAAAGAATAATGTAATGAGATGAAGAATGGACAAAAGCTCAAGCTTGGGGGGAGTCACCCCGTGTCACCCCAAGAAATATTCAAGAGGTGCAAGCATTAAAGCTTGGGGTGCCCAAGGCATCCCCTTCTTCATTAATAAAAATCTTAGGTCTTTCTAGACACTTTGTTTTTTATTGTTTCATGCACAGTTGTGTTGTTCTTGGAGCGTCTTAGTTTTTGTTTTTGGTTTTCTTTTGCTTTGCTTGGTTTGTTTTTGCTTTGCTTGTTTTTGCTTTGTTGGCTTGTTTTAAAAAAATCGAAAACACCAAAAATATGTGTTGTTCTTCTTTGGTTTTGTGAGTTCTTTGCAGGGTTCAGCCGTCCTCAGTGGATTTTGGTTTCATGTTATTATTCAAGCCACACAAGTGAAGGGCAATAATGAAGATTAATACAACTTGAGGTGTGGTAAGGCTGGTAATGAACTCTATTTGTTTTCATTTTTTCTACATATACTCATCATTGTGAGCATGCTTACTCTGTTCATTGTAAGGAGTGTGTTACTGATGGATGCTTAGTAGTTCTTGCTTGTCTATGATTAGCTCCAGCTTGCTAATAGTTTGAAGCATGTCATATGAATGTTTGATTGCATTGTTCTATTCATATTTTGGTATGATATTGTGGTATCCTCCTCTGAAATTTTCATGTGAATCGACTTGGCACATGCTCACGCATGCATATGACTAAACAATAGTCAGTAAGCCTCGGTGATTTATTTTGCCTCGGAGTTCTAGTATCACTTTCATACCATAGTTAGTCATGTTTTGTTGCAAGCATGGTTATGACAATTATTGCTCTTTCGGTTGTCGCTTCCCCTCTTTTTCTAGCCTTCACTTGCACTGAGCATGAGCTCCACCTATGCTTCCAACTCCCCCAAACCAATATTGCCAACTGTGTCCACCATACCTACCTATTAGCATCATTTGATATTCCAGTGCATATTCTATATGCCTTGTTTTCTTCCAAATAAAATGTTTGTCTGTTTAGAGAAAATTAGTTAGTAAAGCTCTCGCGAACTTGATGGCACACTTTATTCCTTGCACTTAATAATCCTGAACCATTGTGACCTGTCCATGAAAGTTATATGCTTGCAAATTATATGTCAGAGTCGCAGAATCGTCTTTATCACGGGAACGCTTTCAACACTTTTTGGATATCCTATCCAGTTGATACTTTGCTCTTTTGTTTATGGATGTCGACGATGTGAAATAAAAGGGGAGCTTGTGAGTTCATAGAGTTTATACATTGTGTTAGAGAAACGCCTGGGACGCTAGCCTAAGACATGCCTAATCATGGTGGAAACTTACAACATCACCATAATGAGCATTCTATGAGGCATCCTCAATAAAAAGCTATGCATATAGTAAATAAAAAGATCGCTGAGAGGCTCATTGTCTGCTTTCCTTGTCATTTTGATCACGGGATAGCTCCTGTATCATGTGCAAGGGGTACCCCGTTGGTGGTTCTCTATGATATGCATGTATGAACAATGACAAGAACTTGCAGCTAACCAAAGTTGAGTAGCATGCAGAGCGGCCCTCGTACTCAAGGGCCTTGGGATTTCCAGTTTATGGTCTGTCAAGCATATAACTCAGATTGGACCTCACTTTCACCTTAACCATATGAAGATGCCTATGATAGGGGCAATGAGAGCTCCAAGCTAATGAGTACCTTCCTTTCAGCATTGGTAAGCCTTTCAAACTTTTCAAAAACTGTTTTCACTCCCTTGTTGAGTCATCACTTATTTTATGAGCACCTTCTTGAGAGCATAGTTGTCATTCTTGTGTTTATTCCAAAACTTGGTTAATTATGTCATGACTTTGATGCTTGTATCTTTGATATCTTTACTTCTAGTCTTCACTTGAACTTCAGAGGTGCCTTGGCATTTATATTGTGCTCTACAAACGAAGGCAAGTGAGATACCACTCTATCATACCTTACTATGAGCATTGCAATGTTGCTTATGTTTATGTTTCATGCTACTTATTATTATTGAGTTGGTTTCTCTTCATAGCTTGCAATGACTATTGAGTAGACTTAGTTGCATACTTCTTATTACGAATGGTTTAAGCATCCACTCCTGTGCTGAGAATATATACATCATATGAAGCAAATGTGTTTGTGAAAGTTCTTTTATCGCACTCAGTTTTCAACTAAATTGCTTGAGGACAAACAATAAGCTAAGCTTGGGGGGAGTTGATACGTACAAAACGTATCTACTTTCTCGAACACTTTTTCTATTGTTTCTCCTCTAAACTTGTGTGATTTGGATACAACTAACATGGACTGACGTTGTTTTCAGCAGAATTACCTTGGTGTCTTGTTTTTATGCAGAAAATCAACTATCAGGAAAAATCCCGAAAAATATGCCAAAAGTTATATTTCACCAGAAGATCCACAGAGCCAGAAGACGAGACGTAGAAGGGGCCTAGGGGGCCCACACCCCTTCCAGGCGCGAGCCCACCTCTGGTCGCGCCTAGGGGGGTGCATCCACCCCAGGCACCCTCTCGGCTTCCCTCTATGCCTATAAGTTGCCTCTCGACCTAAAAACTAAGGGGGGGTCGATAGTTTTCCAGAAAGAGTTCTGCTCCGCCGCCGCCACCAGAAATCAAGATTCGGATCCGGAAACTCCGTTCTGGCACCCTGTGATACGTTGGAAATGTATCTATAATTTTTGATGCTCCATGCTTGTTTAGTATCTACTTTGCTTTACTTGTCTACACTTTGAGGTGCTTTTTACATGTTTTCTGGTACTAACCTATTAACATGTTGCCATAGTGTCAGATGTCTGTTTTCTACTGTTTTTGGTTTCAGAAAAGTTAGTAAAAAAATATTATCGAAATTGGAAGGGACAAACGACAAAATCAATTACTTTCCGTGGGGAACAAGAGGTCTATAGGGGAGCCGGAGGGGCCAGCCAGGGGGGACAGAACCACCCTAGGTGTGGGTGGGCCTAGCCCCGTGCCTGGCTAGGGTTTGGCGACCCTGGCCGCCTTCTCGGCCTTCCCCTTCGCCTATAAGAAGCCCCCGATGCAGAAACCCTGGGGACCCAATAAAAAATCCATGAAACTGTCTGTCGCCGCCGCCACCATCGTCCATAGATCGGGGGGTTCTGAAGTTCTTTCCGGCACCCTGCCGGAGGGGAGATCATCCCGGAGACCTTCTCTCTGGTATGATGCGTGAGTATTTCCACCTTTGACTATGGGTCCATGTAGTAGCTAGATGGTTGTATCTCCTCCTTTGTTCTTTCATGTATAGATCTTGTGAGCTCCGTTCATGATCAAGATTTAATCTATTTGTAATCATGCATGTTGTGTTTGCGGGGATCCGATGGATATTGAGATTATTATGTTGGTTTGATTAATGGTTTTGTCTTTATGATTCTATCATGTCTGTGTTGTTTGTGATCTTGCATGCTCTCCGTTGTTAGTAGCTATTTTGGCCAAGTAGTTGCTAGTGACTCCAACAGGGGGTATTTATGCTCGATAGTGGGTTCATGCCTCTTATTTCCAAGGGAAGTGACAGAAATCTATTCGGTTGTAGATGTGTTGTTGCCACTAGGGAGAAAACAACGGTCTCTTGTTCATGGAACATGTGGACTATTTACCTTACACTCTTTGCTTAAAGCAGTGTTTGTTGCTTGCAACTTAATACTGGAGGGGGTTCGGATGATAACCTAAAGGTGGACTTCTAGTCATAGATGCAGTTGGATGGCGGTCTATGTATCTTGTTGTATTGCCCAATCGAATCTCATAGGATCTTTCTGACTAGTAATTGCATTGTTATGCCTTGCTCAGTTCCTGTCAATTGCCGTGCTGTAATTTGTTTACCCTTCATGCCATGTTGTTTATCTAAGGAGAGCACCTCTAGTGAACTATGGACCCCGGTCCAATCTTTACCATTGATACATCTTCCATTGCTACTTGTTTACTTGCTGCAAACCATTGCCTTCCACACCATATGTTTAATCAGGGGCGGATCTAGGCCCCGGGCAGCACGGGCTACAGCCCGGGTCTTGGCCAATTTAGTACATGTCATTCCTTTGTAAAATTCCAAAAAAAATAGCCCGTGCTGTTGGGCCAGATTGAACGGGGCTAACTTAGAAAAGCCCAGGAAGAAACCAACCAACTCTCGACCGCTCACCACCAGGATCGATTGGATTCCACCGAGTCTATTCGCATTCATCGGGAAAAAAAGGAAACTCCCATTGTATCCCGCGACGCCGCCCCGACCTCCTCGTCTCCCTCGACCAAATCGCCGAACTGTCTAGTGCTACCGTCGGCCGCCGCCCAGGACTACCGCCGCCCGCCGCCCAGGACTACCGCCACCTGCCGCCAGTCCGCCCCTGTACAAGACGCGCCTCCGCACCCCACCTTCGGGCTTCGCCTTCTGTCTATAAAACAGTAGAAGCAGCCAAGCAGGAAAGCAGCAGTCAAGCAGAGCACGCGCCGGCCACACGACACGCCCACGTCCAGCACGGTACTGCATCAGACCGGCACATACACGCCCACGCCCAGCACAAGCTTTGATTGATTATCAGTCTCTCTATCTCTAATTGGTAATTTCTGTCTTTGATTGATTCCAATTTTTCAATACAAAATCTGAACTTGAACGTACTGAAGATTAAAACAGTGCAAATAATCAATTTCAGTGTTGATTTTGAATTGTTTCTAGGACTGATTTTTTCCTCATTTTATTTTGTCTGATTGCATAGAGGATGAAGGGAACAAACAAATCTCTTGGCTTATCTATTTTTAGTGTGAGAGGTCAAAGTTATGATGGGGCCTCAAATATGAGGGCACAATTCCATGGATTGCAAAGAAGCATATTAGATGAAAATCCATATGCCTTTTACATCCATTGTTTTGCCCATCAGTTGCAGCTAGTGGTTGTCTCTGTTGCCAAGTGTTGTTCCTCTGTCTTGGACTTCTTTAACTATGCAACCATGATTGTCAACACGGTTAATGCGTCTTGTCATAGGAAAGATAAATTATTGCAAAATCAGCATGATGAGATTGTGAACCAAATTGAGATCGGTCATATCTTCACTGGAAGAGGAAAAAACAACAAACTACTCTTGCAATACCAGGGGATACTCGTTGGGGCTCTCACCATAAAACCTTGTGTCGTTTTGTTCACATGTGGAAACCTGTCCTATATGTATTAGAGAATTTGAGTGATGATGCTACTAATGCAACACAAAAAACCACAGCTTCAGGTTTGTTGGAAAAAATGGAAAGCTTTGAGTTTGTATTGATAATGCATCTTATGATCACAATTCTTGGAAAGACTAATGATCTATCAACATGCTTGCAAAGGAAAGATCAAAACATTGTGCGTGTTGTAGGGCTGATTGGTACTACATTAAAGGAAGTAGAGAAAATAAGAAACACCGGTTGGGATGAGCTTTTGGAAAATACAGAGGGCTTTTGTCTTGCGCATAATATTGTTGTGCCAAATATGGAAGATAAAATACCAGCTAGAGGTGTTCGAGGAGCCGTGGCAGCCAACTCGTTACTTATTATGACCATTTTCATCATGAAATATTCAATGTGGTGCTTGATCAAATTTGTAGGGGTTCGTAGCATGGAAAACAAAAATTTTCTATCGCATACAAACAAACAAGCCAAGATCTATCTACTAGATTGTAGCAACGAGTCGATAGAGGAACTCACCCTCGAAGATTCCAAAGCGGTTAACGAGAGCAGATTCTCGTGGGTGATGTAGTCGTACACTTCCGACCTCAAGATCGCGTAGACGATCCTTCCGGCGCTGCGTTCCAGCAGCGCTTCCGCAGTCGGTCACACGTTCGGTACTCGACGAAGACCTTCCTCTCCCTTGTTCCAGCAGGCAGCGGAGGTTGTAGCACTCTCCTCGCGATTCCTAAAAGACAACGGTGGTACCGGAAGTAGAGGGGAAATCCCGCAGGGCTTCGCCTTAAGCCGGTGCGAGTATGGTGGAGCTTATGAGAGAGGCTATTAGTGGTCTAGTAATTAGACACACCAATTAGAAGGCTCTAAACCAATTAGAAGGCTCTAAACCGCAGGCTAAAGCAATTAGAAGCTCTAAACCAAAACGGCTCTAAACCGGAGGTAGAAGATAGGAACTTGTGTGTCTCTAGGAGGAGCCCTGCCCCTCCTTTTATGGGAGGGGGGTCTTGGCGCGCCAGGGGAGGGAGGGAGTCCCTCCCCAACTCGGCCTAGGGCTGGGCGCCTGGAGGAGTCCAACTCCTCCTCCAGGTTGGTTCCAACTCCTCTTGCTTGTTTCCACAGCTTCCTGTTTCCCACGCTTCTGTTTAGCCGCTTGACTTTCAAACCGCCAATTTGACTTTCATGTTTTTGGAACAGCAGAACACTTAGTACATGATGCAATCATTCCAATATGTAATGACACATTCATGTACCCTTCCCCGAGTGCCGCATAATCCGAACCTTCTAGAACATTCCCGATGAAAACACTAATCATTCCCGAACTCAAACGGACTTTCCTTATATGAATCTTATTCTCCGGACCATTCCGGATCACCTCGTGATATCCTGGATCCCATCCGAGACTCCGAACAACATTAGGTCTCTTTCTCATAATACCATAACTACTCAAACAACGTCGAATCCTTAAGTGTGTCTCCCTACGGTTCGTGAATTATGCGGACATGATCGAGACACTTCTCCGAACAATAACCAATAGAGGAATCTGGAAATTCATATGGCTCCCACATATTTCTACGATTACTTTGCGATCGAATGAACCACTTACATACGATACCAATTTACCTTTGTCTCACGATATGTTACTTATCCGAGGTTATGATCGTCGGTATCTCTGCATACCTAGTTCCACCTCGTTACTGATAAGTACTCTTTTCTCGTTCCCGTGATATGTGATCCCTTGTGACCAAGTCACATGCTTGCAAGCTAATTGGATGACATTCCACCGAGAGGGCCCAGAGTATATCTATCCGTCATGAGGATGGACAAATCCCACTCTTGATCCATGTGTTTCAACCAATACTTTCCGAACACTTAATGCCACCTTTATAGCCACCCAGTTACGGTGTCGTGTTTGATGTCATCAAAGCATCCATCCGGTAAAGGTGATATGCATGATCTCATGGTCGAAGGAATTAGGTTACTATGTATCAGAAAGCATATAGCAATTGAACTATTGAAATGACTTGATCTTTATGCTACGCTTATCTATAGGAGTATGTCCATCACATCATTCTCCTAATGATATGATCCTGTTGTTAATAACATCTCTATGTTCATGATCAGGAAACCATGATCATATATTAACCAACAAGCTAGTTTAACAAGAGGCTTTACTAGGGACTCTTATTTTAGTTTACAAATCACACAAGCATTAATGTTTCCGGTTAATACAATTATAGCATGGTATGTAAACATTTATCATAAGTGTGAAGATATGATAATAACCACTTTATTATTGCCTCTTGGGCATATCTCCAACAGTCTCCCACTTGCACTAGAGTCAATAATCTAGTTTCAAACCTTGTGTATTCAACACCTATGGCTTTACTTGTTGTATGTACACGATTGCTAGTGGTCAATCGATCTCGGATCCGACACTTCCAGTCCGTGTGTAATTGCATGCCTTTGCGTCTTCACGCATCACTCATTCTCTAATGAGATGGCTTTGTATAAATTTGGTCTTTCGGTGTGACCTTTAGTTCTTTGGGGTTAAAACATGTTGATAATATTGTCGCACAATATATCTTCATAGTATTATCCCACTGTGAACTACACCTAGTTTGATAACAAACTACTTGACACAAATGCCCTCTTTAGCTTGCTAAAATAGCAGTCATATACTTAGCCTTTTGTTGTAGTATCTGTCACAATGTCTTAACTTTGGAACTCATCCAAATCCATTATGGAACTTACTTTCCATTATATTGTGCCACCCTTAATTTAGATTGAGATAAACTTAATTTGCACTTTGTGACAAAACTAGTATCAATGTAGTACTTCTACAATGAACTAACCATCTATTTGTCACTTCTACAAATAATATATTCTTAGTTCTTCCAAAAGATCATAAGAATATCCTTACTATTGTCCAATGATCATCTTATGAATCATTCTGGTATATGCTCATAACATTTAGAGCATAGGACATATCTGGATTTGTACACATCACAGCATGATTGATATAAATACTCTTTGTGATCAAGTATCAATCTATACTTGAATTTTGTTTCACTTGCCAAATGTCAATACACTTGAATATATCATCAACATTGAACTTGTTCAATCCTTTCTGTGCGACAAGAACATCTCTTATAGTTTCTATATTGAACTCATTCAATATCTTGTCTATGTACTTCTGGCACAACCATATTAGCGTCTATTGATGCCAAATATTTGGGTTTTGCCTAAGTCTTTCATCAGGATGAAATTCTTAATATGTGTTAATAAAAGATACATTATTTCCAATCAACAATATGTCTTCCACATAATGTATTAGAAACATGTCTTAGCGCTCCCACTTAATTTCTTGCAAATGCAAGCATCTTCATTGTCTCTAATGAACTTTTAAACTCCTTTAACAGTTTCATCATAGTGAAGATTCCAACTCCGCGATGCTCACTTTAACCATTGAAGTTTGCATATGCTTTTAGCATCCTTTGAATTAACAAAACCCTATGGACCGTGTTATGCACATGTCCTAGGTAACGATTCTATTAGAAGAACTTGTTTTGTTTATTCAACTACCATATAACAAATTATATGTAGTGGTTGCTACATTAATCCGTCTAGACTAAATATCACTATGACAGATCAAATCTTGTCATAGTCAACCTTGAACATTGTTGTGAACTCTTTCCCAACATGTCGACTATTTCATAGATGTGAAACATCCATGTCTATTTCTTTATAGATCCGACACAACTATAAGGTCTTACACCTTTCTCGAGGGTCCTTCAAGTTCAAAACTTGATTTTCGTGTATGGAACTATCACGGATTTTATGGCTTCAAGCCATTTTACTGAGTCAGGCCCATCATCGCTTCTTTGCATGTAGTCGGTTCATTATTCTCAAATAATGATTCAACCCTCAAATCTTGGTATTTGATTGTTTATCCGACCTACTTGTTTCAATAGGAACTTGGATCTCCGTGACCACAACCTTTGAGGTACGTGAGCCATGAGCTTTGTTGCGCCTCCCGAACACTTTTCGGTGCGCATCAACTGCACATATAGCTAAGGTTCTTTAACCTTATCAAAATTCTATTGTTCTCCTACTTAACTTTTCACGAAAAATTCCTTCTCAAAGAAACTTGACGCTTTAAGTGACAAACACTTTTGTCTCCAATGTTATGGAGGATTACTTTAATGCTTATTCAAAATAACATACAAAGACAGGTTCATCCGACTTTGGTTGCACACATCTTTCTTATGCATAGCATACCAATGTTTAAGAAAGGACAACTTGGGTTTTATCCCAAACCATAACCTTATATGGTGTCATTTCAACGGATTATGATGAAGCTCTTTTCAGTGGAAAACGGTAATCTCTAAAGCTTTTAATCTTTAAAATATAATGGCAGTTTTATGAATTACACCTTCGATCTTACCATGTCAAACAAGGTTTAATTACATATCTCGAACACTCCATACTCTTATGGTGTTTCGGGAAAATGCAAATCCACGGAACGATTCCTTTAAATCTTAGGTATTATGCTAAACTTGTAACTCAAATATCTTCCTTTATGATCTTATCATAAACTATTTATATTCTTGTTACAATGATTTTGCACTTCATCTTGAAAGTCCTTGAACTTTTCAAATGTTTCACACTTCATCCTTATTAAGTAAATATTCATATATTCACTCAAATTTTCGGAGAAAGCACATGAAGTTGAAATCCATCGCTCTTGACTATACATAATGGACTTCATACAACAATACGCATACAAGTTCCAATAAGCTAGTCTATCGTTCCTTTTGGCCTATGAACGAAGTTTTAATTATCTCTAGGAAAGTTTCACAAGCGTCATTTGATCAAAATCAAATAGACTCCAAAATTCCATCCATATGGATTTTCTTCATGTTTTCTTTCCAATATAATTTAAACGATGTCACTTCCTAAGTAATCTTTCAATCAATTTGTCTTTCGACATCTTTAGCACTAGTTTTATGGATGTGATATCTCCAACGAGATTTGCAAATCATCCATCTTTTATAGATTACGGCAATTATTTGAACAACCCTTTTGTTCTCATAATACCTGATAAAACAAATCTTGAAGGCAAGCTTTGATGTTTAACGAGCAACACAATAACCCTTTATTTTGTTCTCTATGAACATTATCACATATTCTTTTGCTAGTTACTTAGGCCACTGTAGTTCATGAATTCTGTTGTTTTGTATGACGATTCATACCAACAAATTCAGTATCAAATACTTAAGAACCACATTGTTTAATAAGCAAAGAATATAGCCATAACATGTATATCATCTATATACTTAAATTGAACAATTCTAATCTTTTCTTTTCTGCCATATATTTATGAGATTCTCTTTCAGTATTCTGTTTGAAAGAATCTATCAATATCAATAGTGGAGTCATACATATGACACATAGTCCAAAGCGTGTATAGTTAAATACCAATGTCTTTGGACTTGCACCTTGAAGTAGATCACCATCATCAAATGTTTGGTGTTCTTTCAAATTCCTTTATTTAGTAATCTCTTGGTGTAGTAAACATTTTACCTACATCAAATATTCATCCTTATCATGGAATCGTCCATGATCAAACTACTTTAGCTTGTAACGGTGAATCGCAAGTATAATGTTGCTCTCCAAAACCTTTTGGAGGATTAGGACAACTAGTGTCTCCAACCTTTTGCAAATTCTCATCAAATATGAGAACATGACTTTTGCCATATTATACTCTATCATGTTGCAACTAAAACTTTGTTTCAGATATCACAATATCTTCCACACATCATGGTTTCAAACAACTCTTTCAGATCCTAGATAACCTTGATATTAAGAGAATCCTTTGAATATCAAGAATCGTGGAGACAAACATGATACTTATATACTAACATTGGAATTGTTACTCTTGTTTTAATACCAATTATTAAATTTCATGGAGTAACTGAACTTCTTGAAAGTTTAAAATAGGACTTTTAAACTTTAGATTAACACTTCAAAACAATACGATACCAGTCAGAAAGTAACTAACCAGAATTCTATAGCTCTATCATCTCAATTATAACTAAGCGCAAGGTGGTAAACGGATGCCAATGACTACAACAACTATGCAAATTCACTTTGATTTAGTTTATGATAAATTGAGTTCTAATTAATAATTAAATTAATCTAGGTGAACTCCCACTCAAAACAATATCCTCACATTGTTTTAGTGATCACACGAACCAAATCCACCACATCAAAACCGATCATCACGAGAGTTGATGTAGCTTCCATTTCTAATAATCAACATGTTCATCATATCTACTATATGTCTCATGCTCTACCTTTCGGTAATCCGTGTTCCTGAGGCCATGTCTGTACATGCTAGGCTCGTCAAGATCAAACCTTAGTTTCCGCATGAGCAAATCTGGCTTGCTCACGTTGTATACACTTGCGTAATCTAACACACTCTATCATCACTGGGTGCTTCGAATCAACAATCTTTAGCAACGGTGCTAACTAAGGGTGAACACTTTAAGACTTGAAATTCATGTGCATGAGGGATCATCTTATAATGCTACCGTCTGCCTACTAAGCAATACAAGATGCATAAAGGATTAACATCACATGCAATTCATAATATGTGATATGATATGGCCTTTCTTCTTTGTGCTTCCGATCTCCATCTTCCAAAGACGAACATGATCTCCATCATCACCGGCATTGCATCAAGGTCAATGACGCCTCTCCATGGTTGTCGCCCACCGGCTTCAACTATTACAACTACTTTGAATAGACACGGGTCTTAACATAAATTAAAGACAACCATATGGCTCCCCGTTGCCAACTTACAATAAGGAACATTGCATACATCATATATAATCACAATCATGGCCATATCACATCACAGCACACCCCTGCAAAACAAAGTTAGACGCCTCTACTTTCTTTGCATGTTTTACGTGGTTTGGGGCTTTCAATAAGTGTCGCTCTAACTTACGAACAAGAACCACAACATTGATACTAGTATTGTCAATCACCTGTTGTAAATTGGATCTTAACTATGCTAGGAGAAACAGGCACCATAAAGCCACTTATGCAATACAAGTTGCATGTCAAGCGTGGAGCAAGTCTCATGAACGATGTCATGTAAGGTTAGCCCGGGCCGCTTCATCCCAACATACCGCAAGATACAAAGTACACAAGAAGCAATCGACAATAAAAGCATCAACGCCCACAATGACCATTGTGTTCTACTCGCAACAGATCTACATATAGACACGGCTCGATACCATCAGAGGGGTTTGTAGCATGGAAAACAAAAATTTTCTATCGCATACAAACAAACAAGCCAAGATCTATCTACTAGATTGTAGCAACGAGTCGATAGAGGAACTCACCCTCGAAGATTCCAAAGCAGTTAACGAGAGCAGATTCTCGTGGGTGATGTAGTCGTACACTTCCGATCTCAAGATCGCGTAGACGATCCTTCCGGCCAACGTTCGCAGCGCTTCCAATCGGTCACACGTTTGGTAATTGACGAAGACCTTCCTCTCCCTTGTTCCAGCAGGCAGCGGAGGTTGTAGCACTCTCCTCGCGATTCCGGCAGCACAACGGCGTGGTACCGGAAGTAGAGGGGAAATCCCGCAGGGCTTCGCCTTAAGCCGGTGCGAGTATGGTGGAGCTTATGAGAGAGGCTATTAGTGGTCTAGTAATTAGACACACCAATTAGAAGGCTCTAAACCAATTAGAAGGCTCTAAACCGCAGGCTAAAGCAATTAGAAGCTCTAAACCAAAACGGCTCTAAACCGGAGGTAGAAGATAGGAACTTGTGTGTCTCTAGGAGGAGCCCTGCCCCTCCTTTTATGGGAGGGGGGTCTTGGCGCGCCAGGGGAGGGAGGGAGTCCCTCCCCAACTCGGCCTAGGGCTGGGCGCCGGCCTGGAGGAGTCCAACTCCTCCTCCGGGTTGGTTCCAACTCCTCTTGCTTGTTTCCCACAGCTCGCTTTCCCAGCTTCTGTTTAGCCGTTTGACTTTCAAACTGCCAATTTGACTTTCATGTTTTTGGAACAGCAAGAACACTTAGTACATGATGCAATCATTCCAATATGTAATGACACATTCATGTACCCCTTCCCCCCCGGAGTGCCGGACAATCCGGAACCTTCTAGAACATTCCCGATGAAAACACCGGAATCATTCCCGAACTCCGAAACGGGACTTTCCTTATATGAATCTTATTCTCCGGACCATTCCGGATCACCTCGTGATATCCCGGATCCCATCCGAGACTCCGAACAACATTAGGTCTCTTTCTCATAATACCATAACTACTCAAACAACGTCGAATCCTTAAGTGTGTCTCCCTACGGTTCGTGAATTATGCGGACATGATCGAGACACTTCTCCGAACAATAACCAATAGAGGAATCTGGAAATTCATATGGCTATATTTC
Organism: Avena longiglumis; assembly: GCA_030063025.1. Taxonomy (NCBI): domain Eukaryota; kingdom Viridiplantae; phylum Streptophyta; class Magnoliopsida; order Poales; family Poaceae; genus Avena; species Avena longiglumis. The sequence goes on along the minus strand of CP125977.1, from coordinate 71,928,365 downwards.
TACGATTACTTTGCGATCGAATGAACCACTTACATACGATACCAATTTCCCTTTGTCTCACGATATGTTACTTATCCGAGGTTATGATCGCTCGGTATCTCGCATACCTAGTTCCACCTCACATCGATAAGTACTCTTTTCTCGCTCCGTGATATGTGATCCCTTGTGACCAAGTCACATGCTTGCAAGCTAATTGGATGACATTCCACCGAGAGGACCCAGTATATCTATCCGTCATGAGGATGGACAAATCCCACTCTTGATCCATGTGTTTCAACCAATACTTTCCGAACACTTAATGCCACCTTTATAGCCACCCGATTACGGTGTGGTGTTTGATGTCATCAAAGCATCCATCCGTAAAGGTGATATGCATGATCTCATGGTCGAAGGAATTAGGTTACTATGTATCGTAAAGCATATAGCAATTGAACTATTGAAATGACTTGATCTTTATGCTACGCTTATCTATAGGAGTATGTCCATCACATCATTCTCCTAATGATATGATCCTGTTGTTAATAACATCTCTATGTTCATGATCAGGAAACCATGATCATATATTAACCAACAAGCTAGTTTAACAAGAGGCTTTACTAGGGACTCTTATTTTAGTTTACAAATTACACAAGTATTAATGTTTCCGGTTAATACAATTATAGCATGGTATGTAAACATTTATCATAAGTGTGAAGATATGATAATAACCACTTTATTATTGCCTCTTGGGCATATCTCCAACAAAATTATTGTTGAGTTTAATAACTGCTTTGCTGAAAGGTCCACTCAACTCTTGAGGTACATAGCTTGTCTTGATCCAAAGAATTAATTTGCTAATTTTGATAATGGTAAGTTAGTTGAACTTGCAAGAATGTATGCCAATGACTTCTCTCAGTATGAGTGTATAGTCCTTAGGGACCAACTTGCCACATTTATTGTTGATGCAAGAGATGATCCGAGCTTCACAAATTGTATTGATCTTGGGAACCTTGCTCTCAAGATGGTTCAAACAGAGAGACACAAGACCTTCCCATTGGTATATCGACTTATTGAGTTAGCCTTTATTTTGCCCGTTGCAACGACAACAGTGAAAGAGCATTCTCAGCAATGAAGATTATCAAGACAAATTTGAGGAACAATATGAATGATGATTGGATGAATCATAGTATGTTGTGCTATATTGAGAGAGACATATTTGCAAGCATTAAAGAGAATAAGATTTTGGATTGTTTCCAAAGTATAAGGTCACGCAAAAAACAAGTACCATGTGTAGGAAGTGGTAAGTTACGTACTTACGTTTTAGCAATAAAATTTATGTCTCAATTCTCATGTATTCATCCATACTATTTCTAATTATTATTTTTATTGTATTTGTAGGTTCTGGTTCTTCTCTCATGATTGATGAGGAAATAGTAGGCTAGTATGAGAGTAAGGATTCGTTATTAGGTACTATAAATGCATCTTGATTATACTTTTTAATGTTTTTATTATTGAAATTCGGTTAAATATTTCCGTCAAAACTCAACTTATGCATTTTTACCATGCTTAGGCTATTATATGTTGTTGTTGAGAGGATATTCGAAGGTATTTTTTCATAATTTAGGGATATTAGAAATTAGCCCTGGTCTTTCTCGAATTCTTGGTCTGCCACTGCGTTTAATATTTTGTTACAGCAAACCGGTGAGCTTGACAACCTCACTGATTCGTTGAGGCAAAATACAGGTCTCCGCGTTGCTTGCAACACCTGTGTGACATTTCCTTCCTCCTACTGGTTCGATAACCTCGGTTTCTTACTGAGGGAAAACTTGTTGCTATGCTCATCACACCTTCCTCTCGGGGTTTCCAACGAAGCGTCCCACGACAAGTGTTGGGCGCCATCAAGATCTTTCTAGCGCCGTTGCCGGGGAGGCCAAGGACGTCTTCACTAGGGGAGTCCTTCACTTCCTTTCTCTTTACTTTGGTTTTAGTTTGTTTTGTTTCTTTTGCTTGGTTTTGTTTGCCTCTTTTCAAAAAACCCAAAAAAAATAGTCTAGTTTGGTTTGCTTGCTTTATTTAAAAACACAAAAAAATTAGTTCCTACTCTAGTTGCCACATTGCTCTAGCTCACCATGTTGCTCCCCAAGTTCGCCCTAAAAGATCTTGCAATAGGTAGTGGCTCCATAATTGGGAAAGATAATATTGTATAATTCTTTAATTATGTTAGCAAGCATGAGGATAAATCTATACCAGAGCTTGCTCCTAATTATGAGATTGTTGTAGCTTCTTTAGTTCATATGTTGGAGGCTAGGTTTGTTAGCCTTAACCCCTTCATACAATTCTTGTTCCTAAAACTAAAAGAAGAGAAAAATGTTGAAAAGAGGGAATTCATCTTTGAAACTTTATCAAAAGAACTCCATGATGTTGTTAGGGAAGCCAAAAAAGTCTTTGAGAGTCTCAATATGCTAGGCTCAAGTGTAGATGTTGTGGGTATTTCTGATAAAACTAAGCCTAGAGAAGAATTTAAGATACCCATACCCTTTAAGCTTGTTGGAATGCATGAAGCCTTTGAAAAGAATTTTGATTGGATTGCTCCTGAAAATCTTTTTGATGAAGGTAGTAGACCAAAGAGAGATGAGAAGGGATCCTCCAAAATCCATTTGGATGAGATACCTTTCATAGTTGAAGACTTTGCAAGTATTGATGTTAATGCTTCCTCATTTGAAAATACTTGATTCTACTTCCTTCTTGTGCCTAACTTAAAGGCATTAAAGAAAAGTACTTATTGGGAGATAACCCAAGAGTTTCCTTGAGTCTTGTAAGTTATTACTTTAGTAATGACCTCTCCTTATCCTTTTTGTTTGCTTTTTGTGCCAATACTGACCTCTAATGAGAGGGAAGTAAGATTTGGCGAGTTGCTGTCCCGAAACAGATTTCTATCCTCCACCAAAAATATTCGTTAGGAGGCTCTATAACTCGGATTGAGCTCAAAATTTACGAATGAATCCCCCAGTATGATAGCTAACTTCCATTAGTTCAACACTTGTTGATTTGAGCAACAGAACATGTTCGGAAAAAAATCGGTTTCTACCTACTGGTCTGTTTTGACATATTTCTGTAATTATTTGCATTTGCTCATTATTGATTCCTTCTTGAGTTCTCTTTAGGTGAATTGAGCTTTTTGAAGGAGTTACTAAAGTAGCTCGTGTTTTTAGTGAAAAGCCTTGCTGTTCCAAAGCTTTGTGATGACCCACAAGTGTAGGGGATCGCAACAGTCTTCGTGGGTAGTATTACCCAATTTATTGATTCGACACAAGGGGAGCCAAAGAATACTTGCAAGCCTTAACAACTGAGTTGTCAGTTCAGCTGCACCTGAAAATAGTTCTTGCTCACAGAAGTTTATCAGTAGCAACAATTTGTAGTAGCAATAGCAAAGCAACAGCAGCAGCAATAGCAACAACGAAACAGGAGCAATAGTAATAGTAACAGTAACAGTAGGATTCGAGTGCGGTAGGCATAGGGATGGATGGAATTGCAGATAAATAATAACAAGCATCCAAGTACTAAACAATCCTAGGCATGTGCTCCATATATAGTCATACGTGCTCGCAATGAGAACTTGCACAACATCTTCCATCGACCCGTGGCGTGGGCCTCTAGGGAACTACTGGCAATTAAGGTGCTCCTTTTAATAGAGCACCAGAGCAAAGCATTAACACTCTATGAACACATGTGATCCTCACACCACAGCCATCCCCTCCGGTTGTCCCAATTATTTTCACTTTGGGGCCTTTGGATCCGGACAATGATATGTGTACACAACTTGCATATAAAATTACAAACAATACTATCATAATGATTCAATAATAAGTTCAGATCTGAGATCATGGCACTCGGGCCCTAGTGACAAGCATTAAGCACAATAAGTTTCAACAAAGTCAAATAGCACTAATAGAGATACTAGGCACTATGCCCCTAACAGATATTATTCAATTACATGATAGAACTCATCCAATCCCTACCAACCCCAAGCCTACAACGGGGATTACTCACTCATGGATGAGGGAAACATCGGTGGTTGATGGAGATGTATTGGTGATGACGATGGCGATGATCCTCTCCAAATTCCCTGTCCCGACAGGGTGCCAGAACGGAGTTTCTGGATCCGAATCTTGGTTTTTGGTGGCGGCGGCGGAGCGGAACTCTTTCTGGAAAACTATCGAACCCCCCCCCCCTGAGTTTTTAGGTCAGAAGGCAACTTATAGGCACAGAGGGAGGCCGAGGAGCTCAGGATGGCTAAACCCCTCCAGTGCTGGGTCGGTGGGGCTCGCGCACTGGTGGGTCTGCCCCCCCCTCCCTCCTCCTCCCTTCTTCTCCCGTGATCTGGATCTTCTGGTGAGAAATAGTTTTTGGTATATTTTCCGGGATTTTTCCTAATAGTTCATTTTCTACACAAAATCAAGACACCAAGGTAATTCTGCTAAAAACAGCGTTAGTCCGTGTTAGTTGTATCCAAATCACACAAGTATATAGGAAAAACAATAGCAAAGTGTTCGAGAAAGTAGATACGTTTTGGACGTATCAACTCCCCCAAGCTTAGCTTATTGCTTGTCCTCAAGCAATTCAGTTGAAAACTGAGTGCGATAAAAGAACTTTCACGAACACTTTGCTTCATATGATGTAAATATTCTCATCACAGGAGTAGATGCTTAGACAATTCATAATAAAGAGTACTCAACTAAGTCTACTCAATAGTCATTGCAAGCTATGAAGAGAAACCAACTCAATAATAATAAGTAGCATGAAACATAAACATAAGCAACATTGCAATGCTCATAATAAGGTATGATAGAGTGGTATCTCACTTGCCTTTGTTTGAAGAGCACAATATAAATGCCAAGGCACCACTGAAGTTCACATGAAGACTAGAAGTAAATATATCAGAGATACAAGCATCAAAGTCATGCCATAATTAACCAAGTTTTGGAACAAACACAAGAATGACAACTATGCTCTCAAGAAAGTGCTCATAGAATAAGTGGTGACTCAACAAAGTTGTGAAAACGGTTGTGTGAAGGTTTGAAAGGCTTCCCAATGCTGAAAGGAAGGTACTCATTAGCTTTGAGCTCTCATTGCCCCTATCATAGGCATCTTCATGTGGTTAAGGTGAAAGTGAGGTCCACTCTGAATCATATGCTTGACAGACCATAGACTGGAAATCCCAAGTCCCTTGAGTACGAGGGTCGCTCTGCATGCTATTCAACTTTGGTCACCTAAAAGTTCTTGTCATTGTAAATACATGCATATCATCGAGAACCGCCAATGGTGTACCCCTTGCACATGGTACAAGAGCTTTCCCATAACCAAAATGACAAGGCAAGCAGACAATGAACATCTCAGCAATCTTTTTATTTACCATGTGCATAGCTTTTTATTGAGGACGCTTCATAGATGCTCATTGTGGTGTTGCTGCAAGTTTCCACCATGATTAAGCATGGCTTAGGCTAGCGGCCCAGGCGTTTCTCAAACACAATGTATAAACTCCATGAATTCACAACTTCCCTTTTTATTTCACATCGTCGACATCCGTAAACAAAAGAGAAAAGTATCAACTGGATGAGATATCCAACAGGTGTTGAAAGCGTTCCACGGGACAGCACAGTTCTGCTGACTCCCAGCATTGTTGGAATTATGCCCTAGAGGCAATAATAAAGATGTTATTATTATAATTCTTGTTCATGATAATGTTTATATTCCATGCTAGAATTGTATTAAGCGGAAACTTTAATACTTGTGTGGTTTGTGAACAACACCGTGTCCCTAGTACCCCTCTATGGACTAGCTCATTGATTAATGATGGTTAAGGTTTCCTAACCATGGACATGAGTTGTCGATTAATAATGAGATCGTATCATTGGGAGAATGATATGGTGGGCAGACCCAAACTAAGCAAAGCAATTAGATCGTGTCATCGTGTTCGTCTTTGCGAAGCTTTTCTTATGTCAAATATTGTATTCCTTAGACCATGAGATGATACAACTCCCTGGTATCGGAAGAAAGCTTTGAGGTCATCAAACGTCATCCTATGAGAGGGTGATCATAAAGGTGTCTCTCAGGTGATCGGAAAGTTTCTGTTGGGTTGCATGTATCGATATGGGATTTGTCCCTCCCAAGTCGGAGAGATATACTTCGGGCCCACTCGGTAATCGATATCAACACCGCTTGCAAGCATGTGGTTAAGGGGTTAATCACAAAGTGATATCGGATTACGGAACGAGTAAAGTACTTGTTGTGAACGAGATTGAACTAGGTATGACGGTACCGACGATCAAATCTCGGGCAAGTAAAATATCGCGAGACGAAGGGAATATATATATGGGATTGATTGAATCCTGGCATCGTGGTTCATCCGATATGATCATCGATGAATGTGTGGGAGTCAATATGGGTGTCGCACCGCTATTGATTATTGATAGAAGATCATGTCGCATATTCTCGAACTCAGAGGTCACACACTTAACGTGTATCGGCGCTAGGATAGATTGGATAATTTGTTTATGAGTTTTTGTTGAGTCTCGGATGGGATCCGGAGATCACGAGAGGTCCGGAGTGGTCCAGAATAAGATTCATATAAGGCGGCAGTTTTTGAGTTGAATTGTTCCGGTTAATCGGTATTGAACTGAAGCTTCTAGAACCTTCCGGAAGGGACCAACGTGGCCCCACCTTCCGGGAGGGGCATGGGCCTATGAGGGAGTGCCTGGCGCATTGGGCCAGGGCACAAGGCCCCATAGGGCCCAGCCGGCCTAGAGAGGTTTAAACTCGAGATAGACCTTCTAGAAGGGGGGGTTCCTTGCCCCCCACTCCTTATCCTTTGGGGCCGCCGGTTTGGGCTTGGGGGAGGGGCTAGGGCTGCCCCCCTCTATATAAAGATGGGTGGGGGCGCACCAACCCCCCACACCTTCCCCTCCAACCCTAGCCGCCTTGCCCTCTCTCTCCCTCCCATTGCTTGTGGCGAAGCCCTGCTACAGAAATTCTCCACCATATACACCATGCCGTCGTGTTGTAGATCCAATCCATCTCTCCACCATACTTGCTGGTACGAGGAAGGAGGAGATGTCAAGGTGCTGCACGTGTGCATCTCACGGAGGCACCGCCACTTGTGGTGCTAGATCGGATCGGATCGCGAGGAGGAGAAGCGAGTACGACTACATCACCCACGTTCCGACGAACGTTCCGCTGTGCGAATCTTCAAGGGTATGAAGATCTAATCCAATCTCACTCTTTGTTTGCATCTCCTAGATTAGATCTTGGCTTTCCCTCTGTTCGCATCCGTAGAAAATTTTGATTTACTATGCCGCGAAACCCTTCAGTGGTATCAGAGCTAGATCTATGCGTAGATGTGTTTCACGAGTAGAACGCAACATGGTTGTTGCGGGCGTTGATGTTTTCTGTTGCAAGCCTCTTGTTTGTGTTCTTCTTATGACGCGGGATAGTGAGATTGAAGCGGTCCAGGCCAACCTTACGCGACGTCGTTCGCGAGACCGGCTCCGCACTTGACGTGTGGCTTATTCCACACATGCGGCTGGTGGATGTCAGGTTCTCTCACTATAGTTGTCATGGGATTAACACCGGAGTTTGGCAACCATAATATCACCGTTGTGGCTTTCCGTAGGTAAGAATCGTTCTTAGCATCTACTCCCATAAGCCACGTAAAACATGCAACAACAAAGTAGAGGCGTCTAACTTGTTTTTGCAGGAGTGCTACGTGATATGATATGGCCCAAGATGTGATGTGTATATTGTATGCGATGATCATGTTTTGTAATGTTTCACGACTTGCATGTCGATGAGTACACAACCGGCAGGAGCCATATGGTTGTCTTTATAATTGTGTATGACCTGTGTGTCAACTTCTTATACACCACGTAATAGTTTCACTTTATCGCTAAGTAGTTAGCAATAGTTGTAGTTGCTATTCGTGGTTGAGGCAATCATGGTGGAGTGATGGAGATCATGCCGGAACGCACAAGATGGAGATCATGGCGCGAATATTGGCTATACCATGTCACATAAAGTTATATGCATGTGATGTTTATCCTTTTATGTATCCTATCTGGCGGTCAAAAGGACTATGTCCTTGGGAAAGCGTTAGGTGACCCCCCTGCTGCAACTGCGCCGGCTGATGAGAAAGCTGTCTATCAGTCACGCAAGATGATTATGGTGTGATTAAGAGAACCATGTTGTTTGCTATGGAACCGGAACTTCAAAATCGTTTTGAAGACTATCCCGGGCCATTTGAGATTCTCGAAGAGCTGAAAACCATGTTTCAGACTCAGGCCCGTTCTGAGAGATATGAGATCTCTGATAAGTTCTTTAACTGCAAGATGGAGGAAGGGAGTTCCGTTAGTGAGCACGCCATTAAGATGACGGGCTACACTCAACGCCCTGAGCAACTGGAATGCACGATTCCAGAGGAGCTCAAGATTGACAGGGTTCTGCAATCACTCCCTCCCAGCTACAAAAGTTTTGTAGTGACTCATAATCAGATTGGTTCCACTGATACGATCACCGAGCTCTTCGCAAAGTCAAGGCCGCGAAGTGGACATCAAAAGGATAATCATGTGTTGATGGTCAACAAGCCCACCTTTAAGAAAGGTAAGGAGCAAAGAATCCCTTCAATAAGGGCGTGAAGCGCATCGCCTCGCTGAGAAGAAGCTCAAGTCTGGTCCTAAGCCGGACCAAGTGCTTCTATTGCAAGGACAAGGGTCACTGGAAGTGCAACTGTCCGAAGTACTTAGCGGACAAGAAGGCTGGCACCATCAAAGGTATATTTGATATACATGTTATTGATGTTTTCCTTACTAGCCCTCGTTGTAGTGCCTGGGTATTTGATACCGGTTCGATTGCTAATATTTGTAACTCGAAGCAGAGCTACGGAATGACGGCGGCTTGCGAGGATGAGGTGACGATCTGGCGTTGGCAACGGATCAAGAGTTGATGTGATGGCCGTCGGCACGCTCTCCTTAGTTTTACCTTCGGGATTAGTTTTAAACCTTAATAAATGTTATTATGTGCCTGCGTTGAGCATGAACATTATTTATGGATCGTGTTTATTGCAAGACGGTTATTCATTTAAATCAGAGAATAATGGTTTTTCTATTTATATGAGTAACATCTTTTATGGTCATGCACCTCTTGTGAATGGTTTATTTCTTCTAAATCTCGAAAGGGATGAAACACACATCCATAACATTGAGGCTAAGAGATGCAAAGTAGATAGTGATAATACTACTTATTTGTGCATCGTCTAGGTCATATTGATGTAAAGCGCATGAAGAAACTCCATTCTGATGGACTTTTGGAGTCTCTTGATTTTGAATCATTTGACACATGCGAACCATGCCTCATGGGCAAGATGATCAAAACCCCGTTCTTCGGTATGATGGAGCGAGCAACGGACTTGTTGGAAATCATACATACCGATGTATGCGGACCGATGAGTATTTCGACGCGCGGTGGATATCGCTATTTTCTCACTTTTACCGATGACTTAAGTAGATATGGGTATATCTATTTAATGAAACATAAATCTGAAACGTTTGAAAAGTTCAAGGAATTTCAGAATGAAGTGGAGAACCATCGTAACAGAAAGATTAAATTTCTACGATCCGATCGTGGAGGTGAATATTTGAGTTATGATTTTCTCACGCATCGTAAAGCAAGCGGAATCGTTTCGCAACTCACGCCACCCGGAACACCATAGCGCAATGGTGTGTCTGAACGCCGGAACCGAACCCTATTAGATATGGTCCGATCAATGATGTCTCTTACTGATTTGCCGTTATCATTTTGGGGTTATGCATTAGAAACCGCTGCATTCACTTTAAATAGGGCTCCATCTAAATCCGTTGAGACGACACCGTATGAACTGTGGTTTGGTGCTAAACCTAAGTTGTCGTTTCTTAAAGTTTGGGGATGTGAAGCTTACGTCAAGAAGTTGATGCCGGACAAGCTCGAACCCAAAGCGGAGAAATGTGTCTTCATAGGATACCCTAAGGAAACTATTGGGTATACCTTCTATCCCAGAACCGAAGGCAAAGTGTTTGTCGCAAAGAACGGTTCCTTTCTTGAGAAGGAGTTTCTCTCGAAAGAAGTGAGTGGGAGGAAAGTAGATCTAGACGAGGTTGTTGAACCTTCTCTTGAGTTGGAGAGTAGCGCAACACCTGAAATTGTTCCAGTGCCGCCTGCACCAACGATAGAGGAAGCTAATGATAAGGATCATGAAGCTTCTGACGATGCTGCTACTGAACGTCGCAGGTCGACAAGGTCGCGTGCCCCTCCTGAGTGGTACGGCAACCCTGTCTTGACTGTCTTGTTAGTAGAAGACAGTGAACCTACAAACTATGAGGAAGCGATGATGAGCCCAGACTCTGACAAATGGCTAGAAGCCATGAAATCCGAATTGGGATCCATGAGCGAAAACCAAGTGTGGATTTTGGTGGACCCTCCTAGCGACCGAAAGGCCGTTGAGTGCAAATGGATCTTCAAGAAGAAAACGGACGCGGATGGTAATGTTACCGTCTATAAAGCACGGCTTGTCGCGAAAGGTTTTCGACAAGTTCAAGGTGTTGACTACGATGAGACTTTCTCTCCCGTAGCGATGTTTAAGTCCATTCGGATTTTATTAGCAATTGTTGCGTTTCATGATTATGAAATATGGCAGATGGATGTCAAGACTGCGTTCCTCAATGGCAACATTGATGAAGAGTTGTATAAGATGTAACCTGAAGGTTTTGTCGATCCTAAGGATGCTGATAAAGTATGCAAACTTCAGCGTTCCATTTATGGACTGAAGCAAGCATCTCGGAGTTGGAACCTTCGTTTTGATCAAGTGATCAAGAGCTTTGGACTTGTTCCAAATTGCTACGAAGCTTGTATCTACAAGAAAGTGAGTGGGAGCTCGGTGACATTTCTGGTACTCTATGTGGATGACATATTGATTATTGGAAATGACATCAACATGCTTAACGATGTGAAGAGTTATTTGAACAAGTGTTTTTCAATGAAAGACCTAGGTGAAGATGCTTATATATTGGGCATCAAAATCTATAGAGATAGACAAAAACGCCTGATAGCGTTAAGCCAGAGTACATACCTAGACAAAGTTCTGAAAAGGTTCAGAATGGATAAGGCAAAGAAAGGTTCAGTGCCTATGTTGTCAGGTAAGATATTGAGCAAGGCTCAGTGTCCAGCTACGGTAAATGATAGGGAAGCTATGAGCAAAGTGCCTTATGCCTCGGCCATAGGTTCTATCATGTATGCCATCTTTGTGTACTAGACCGGATGTGTCCAATGCTCTTAGTTTGACGGCGAGATATCAAAGTGATACAGAGTGGAACACTCGACAGCCGTGAAGAACATCCTAAAGTACCTAAATAGGACTAAAGAAATGTTCTTAGTCTATGGGGTGATGAACACTGTCGTAAAGGTTACGTCGATGCTAGTTTCGACACCGACAAGGATGATTCTAAATCTCAGACAGGATACGTGTATATTTTGAATGGAGGAGCTGTGAGCTGGAGAAGCTGCAAGCAAAGCGTGATCGCGGGATCTATAATAGAAGCGGAATACATGGCTGCTACATAAGCGTCAAGTGAAGGAGTTTGGATCAGGAACTTCATCACTGAGCTTGGTGTGGTTCCAAGTGCATTAGACCCACTGGAGATATTGTGTGACAACACTGGCGCCATAGCACTCGCTAAGGAACCAAGATATCATCCAAAGACCAAGCATATCAACCGCAAGTTTCATATAATCCGAGATTATATAGCAGATGGAGATCTGAAGATTAGCAAAGTACATACAGATCTGAATGTCACAGATCCATTGACTAAACCTCTTCCACGTGTAAAACATGATCGGCACCTCGATTCATGGGTGTGAGATTGTTGCCAAATGTAAACTAGATTATTGACTCTAGTGCAAGTGGGAGACTGTTGGAATTATGCCCTAGAGGCAATAATAAAGATGTTATTATTATAATTCTTGTTCATGATAATGTTTATATTCCATGCTAGAATTGTATTAAGCGGAAACTTTAATACTTGTGTGGTTTGTGAACAACACCGTGTCCCTAGTACGCCTCTATGGACTAGCTCATTGATTAATGATGGTTAAGGTTTCCTAACCATGGACATGAGTTGTCGATTAATAATGAGATCGTATCATTGGGAGAATGATATAGTGGACAGACCCAAACTAAGCGAAGCAATTAGATCGTGTCATCGTGTTCGTCTTTGCGAAGCTTTTCTTATGTCAAATATTGTATTCCTTAGACCATGAGATAATACAACTCCCTGGTATCGGAAGAAAGCTTTGAGGCCATCAAACGTCATCCTATGAGAGGGTGATCATAAAGGTGTCTCTCAGGTGATCGGAAAGTATCTGTTGGGTTATAAGTATCGAGATGGGATTTGTCCCTCCCAAGTCGGAGAGATATACTTCGGGCCCACTCGGTAATCGATATCAACACCGCTTGCAAGCATGTGGTTAAGGGGTTAATCACAAAGTGATATCGGATTACGGAACGAGTAAAGTACTTCTTGTGAGCAGATTGAACTAGGTATGTGATGCGACGATCAAATCTCGGGCAAGTAAAATATCGCGAGACGAAGGAATATATATATGGGATTGATTGAATCCACGGCATCGTGGTTCATCCGATATGATCATCGATGAATGTGTGGAGTCAATATGGGTGTCCGACTGTTGTTGATTATTGATAGAAGATCATGTCTGCATATTCTCGAACCCGCAGGTCACACACTTAATGTGTCTCGGCTAGGATAGATTGGATAATTGGTTTATGAGTTTTTTTGGAGTCTCGGATGGGATCCGGACATCATGAGAGGTTCCGGAGTGGTCCTGAGAATAAGATTCATATAAGGCGATGCAGTTTTTGGAGTTGAATTGTTCTTGGTTAATCGGTATTGTCTAAGCTTCTAGAACCTTCGAAGGGGACCAACGTGGCCCCACCTTCGGGAGGGGCATGGGCCTATGAGGGAGTGCCCTGGCGCATTGGGCCAGGGCACAAGGCCATAGGGCCCAGCCGGCCCTAGAGGTTTAAACTCGAGGTAGACCTTCTAGAAGGGGGTTCCTTGCCCCCACTCCTTATCCTTTGGGGGCCTTGGTTTGGGCTTGGGGAGGGCTGGGCTGCCCACCCTCTATATATAGAGGGCTGGGGGCGCACCAACCCCCTACACCTTCCCCTCCAACCCTAGCCGCCCTCCTCTCTCCCTCCCGATTGTTTGTAGGAGAAGCCCTGCTGCAGAAATTCTCCACCATATACACCACGCCGTGTTGTAGATCCAATCCATCTCTCCACCATACTTGCTGGTCCAAGGAAGGAGGAGGCGTCGAGGTCTTTGCGTGTGCATCTCACGGAGGCACCGCCACTTGTGGTGCTAGATCGGATCGGATCGCGAGAAGGAGAAGCGATGCGACTACATCACCCACGTTAAACAAGCGTTCATTGTGCGAATCTTCAAGGGTATGAAGATCTAATCCAATCTCTCTCGTTGTTTGCATCTCCTATATTAGATCTTGGCTTTCCCTCTGTTCGCATCCGTAGAAAATTTTGATTTACTATGCCGCGAAACCCTTCAAGCATATAATAAGCAAGCATATAACTTTCATGCACTAGTCACAATGGTTTAGAATTATTAAGCGCAAGGAATAAAGTGTGTCATCAAGTTCGTGAGATCTTTACTAACTAACTTTCTCAAAACAAACAAACATTTTATTTTGGAAGAAAACACAGCATATGGAATATGCACTAAAATAGCAAATGATGCTAATAGGTAGGTATGGTGGACACAACTGGCAATATTGGTTTTGAGGAGTTGGAAGCACAGGTAGAACACGTACTCAGTGCAAGCGAAGGGTAGCAATAGAGAGAGCGACAAACGAGAGAGCAATAACTATCATAATCATGCTTGCAAAAAATAGGACTAATTATGGAATGGAAGTGATATAAGAACTTTGAGGCAAAATAAATCATCGAGTCTTACTGACTAATGATTAGTCATATGCATGCGTGAGTCGATTCACATAAACAGTCAAAGGAGGATACCACAATGTCATACCAAAGTATGAATAAAACAATGCAAGCAAACATTCATATGACATGCTACAAACTATTAGCAAGCTGGAGCTAATCATAGACAAGCAAGAACTACTAAGCATCCATAATGACATACACCTTACACAAACAGGCTAAGCATGCTCACAATGATGAGTATATGTACAAAAATGAAACAAATAGAGTTCGTGTGGCATCCCGCAAAACCACTACTAGAAAATCGCGTTAAATTTGTGCATTGCATCGTCATCATCATGTGTTGTTTGCCTAAAACTATTTTTGCAAAGCCCGTTTCATTTTCTAATACGCCCGTCTTAATTCAAACACCAAAACCGGATCCCCGGAATATTTTGTTTTGGCCGCTATCGGTTTGCACACGGCCCGTTTAAATCAAATAAAAAGTTTAATTGTTTTAGTGGGGGCAGTCGAACGGGCCAGATCGACCCGAACGACCACCCCGGGATTTTAAATCGGTCCACCAAACCCACCCTATTAATCCTATAGCTACCTAAAACTCTACCCACACCCAGCCTCCACCTCACCCTGGCCAATCCCCACTTGCCACCTCACCCTCTCCCTATCCCTCAACCAACCAGCCGTCGCCACTTGGCCTCTCTCTCTCTCTCCTAAACCACCCCCACTCTCCCAGCAGCCCCCTGGGCACACACACGCGGCCCGCACGCAGACTCGGGATCCCCACGCGGGACCCACCCCGTGGCCCCGCCTGTCCCCCCAACCTCCCTCTCCTCCACTCATCTTCTTCCCAGCACGCTCCCCACGGCCTTGCCTCCTCCTCCCTCCGGACCTCCCGGCCAGTCGCTGCCCGCCTCCAGCCGCCTTCCCGCGACCTTCCCGAAGCGCTCCCTCCACCCGTCGGACGTCACGCGCCTCTGCCTCGCCCGGCCAGCCCGGCAGCCCAGCCGCCGTGCTCCTCCTCCTCTCCGCCCGAGCCATGCCGTTCCGCCTCCACCCTCCAACCTCCGGCCCGGTCCGCCCGTCCTCGACCCGCCAGGCCGCCAAGCCACCGCCGTCCTGCGTCTCCCCACGCCCGAGCCTTCCAGGCGCTTCGCCCAGCGCGCTCGCCACCGCCCGGCATGTCTCCGCCGTTCACCGCCTCCCGCTCTAGCCTTCCCGCCTCAGCCAAGGCCGAGCTGCCATTGCAAGGCCCGCCGCACCTCGGCCGAGCCCCGTCCCAGGCTGCTGCCTTGCTGCCCTCGTCGGTCTGGCCTTCCTCTGTTCGAGCTCAACCCCGTAGTATCGCAGCACCGTCTCAGGTCGCCGCCTCCCCGTGCGAGCCTCGTGCCCCTCTGCACCGTCGTGTTGTCCTTCCCCAGCAAGCGACGCCTATGTCCGCGAGCCAGCGTCCTGGGCCTTACCCGAGCTTCCTCCGCGAGCAGCACCAACCACCATCGTTTGCCTTCATCGCCGCAAGCCCCCTCCGCCGCGCGTTCAAGACCACCCCTCAACGAGACAGCCACATGTACAAGTGAACGCCAAGATCGACACCGAACCCAAGTGGCGCCCATTCCAAGATCTTCGTCATGGACCCTGTTGGTCGAGGAGGGACCGAAGATGCCCGGAACGCCAAGATCGCCTCAGGGATCTGAAGGACCCCGATCGAGCCGAGTTCGCCAACGACATCAAGACGGAGCGCTAAGACCGTGCCGGATCCGGAGTCCGAACCCGATACCGCGAAGGCCACCGACGGCGAACCCTGAGGCCCTCGACGCGACGATGCCTGCTTCCAAGATCTCCGGCATGGATCGGAAAGTTCCCCGAAGACCGATCCCGATGTACCGGAGACCGGACCCTCGACACGCCAAGATCTACCCTCGGACGCCAAGACCCGAACCGGGGAACGCAAAGATCGCCATGACCGACAACATGACTCGAGGACCGCGAATGCGACAAGATCTGCATGAGACAAGATCGACTCCATACAAGGCGAGACCGATGCGCCCCCGACAGCGACCCAAGTCCTGCTTTCCGGACGCGACAAGAACTACCCCGATATCCGAGAACGAACCCGGAGCCCGAGAACGCTTCCGACGAACCCCGGACCCTGAGACCGACCCCGAACCCCGAACCCCCGGAACCCCAAGATCGTCGAGACCCCTAATGTGTGACCTTTTTCCTCGATACCCTACTTTTATAAATGATATCAACTTGTTGCATTAAATCATCCATCTCGCATGCATATTTGTGTGGTTTGGGGGCCTTATGCCGATTCACCTTATAAGTAAATATGGGGCCCATATGCGGGCAAATCTAGTCTCATATCGACCTCATTTAAACTTGTGTAGCGAACCGGTGCCATCTTTTGTCTCGATAATGCAACATTTAATTTACGGGGTAGGTAAATAACATGAACCACCTAATTAATTGTCGGGACCCCGGTTCCGCTTAACATGACCTAATTGCATCGCACCTTTGCCATGTCATGCATCATACATGCATCATGCCGATCTTCTGCCGTTGTATTAAATATTGCATCCGGTGTTATTCTAGTGTTTTGCTTCTTCGCGGATAAGGCCGATGAGTTGATGTGAGCTTTGCCCCGATCTTCGGTTGAACCTTCGACAATGTTTTCAGGCGAGCATCTCCCCCTTTCTACCTATCTTACTTTTCTAGTATTTATTCCCTCCTGTTGATCTTTGCTATCTGTGTTGCGATGCTCTAGTTTTCGTACCCGTGATATCCCTTGCAGCCATATATAGCCTTGGACACATCCTATTACCTTTTGTTTGGTAGATAGTTGGACCCGCGTGTCGTAGTCGCTTGCTCAAGTGTTTTGATTGTCGTCAAGTACCACAATTGTTGGAGGATTGCCGCATGTTGACGTTGGAGATGATCATGGCTTTACTTATTGTTCACTTTAATTCCTGTTTAACAATTAAAATTGAATTAAGCTGAGGCATCGGTGGGTGATAGGTAATATTTGGTTTCCGACCGCCCACTTGTGTCCCGTAGGACCCGAGTTCTTGACACCTGTTCCGTGATCGAGCGCGCTAACCACAGGTGGGGAGATATGGGCCCCCCATTGATTATTACCTGATTTCAAAGTATTGTACTGGGGGCCACAACTAGTTTGAGGTGTTTTTACTATCCTGTACTTATGCCATGCTACTGCTTTATTTACGATTGTGTGAGGAGCACGCTGTACTGTTTAGGAAGCGGAGTGTTTTCGCTGTATCGACAGTCCCCGATTGGGGATCTGCTGTCGTTCTGACCATTGTCAAACCCTAAGTCCGTCTCGAGACCGGCCGACTTTGTTGCGGTGTACTTAGTGGGTGGCCCCGTGCTTGCTTTGGGTCCGGAACGTCGTGACTTAGGCCCCGCGACATACCGATGGGTGTATGTTAACCGATCCGCAAAAGGGTCAAGTGCTGTTGATACTTTGGTGCACCCTGCAGGTTAAATCTTTTCGAAGCCGTGTCCGCGGTTATGGACGACTTGGAGCAAGGCTTGATCATAGACAACTATAACTAAAGTTTGTTATAAATTGACTTGTATCCGATATGACTAGTAACAGCTTCACTACAACGGAATGGCTAAGTAAAAGTACCAACAACTGGGTTTTGGGTTATCTCATGCTAATTGTATCGACTAGTAAGTGTTGCCACTATAACGGAATGGTTCACTAAAAGTGCCCATCGCTTATTTTATCGGGATGATTATCTAAACTCGACTAGTAAAGTGCCGCAACTATAACCGAATAAGTAAAAGCGCCAACCTGGTGAGTTCCTCGGTTGACTTCCTCGTTTGGTATCGAGGAAACACCAGATGGGTCTGTTTGGTGATAGCTTCGTGTTGGATCCGGTTAGATCATTCTTATCCCTCTCGATATCCGCCAGTTGTATCGAGTCTCTATAGGTTGTTTAGTGCATGCCACGCCGCTTGATCCACCATACCTATGTAGGCGAGGACCGCCAATTCTAGCCTCGCTGCATCGGCCTCGATCGACGCCTCTTTTTCCTTTGCCCTTTGTCGGCACCCCTTTGTTTAAGCAGGTCTTGAGATCGACGCCGTTAGCGTGGTTACCCTTCCGGCTTGGCTCAAGCGGGTTATGGACGCCATTGGTTATTCTTCAGGGCTCTTAGCCCCATTTGCATCTAGTCCGTAGTCGGACGCTATATCGTTTTCAAGGTGATTTGAATCTTTGTACATTTTATTGTGTTCTTGACTCATGGAGTCGTGTTGTATCTATATCTGTTCTGTGGGTCCCATCGAGGACTGTTGTGTAATGTTATTACTTTGTTTTCCACCCGCACGAAAGTGCCTGGTGGGCACCTTCGAATCGTTTCTATGCGGGTTTGGCGGGTTTCGCTAAAACTTGCATAGGGCCGATTCTGAGGGTGTTACAGAGTGGTATCAGAGCTCAGCAGTTGTGATACCCCACAAGTCCAGCCTGTAGGATAACCTAGCTAACGGCCGAAGTAGAGTGTCAAAACTATTTTGCAAAACCGGTTGGATAGTTCTGGTTAGGTCTGATTTTACTCCTTACCCCTCGTTTCTTCTCTTACCCCTACGTGTTTTGAATCCGCTTCTCTTTCTTCGAGTCCAGAATTCTCGTGGTTGGGTTCCGTTGCACCTTTAGGGTTTCGCTTCCTCCTTTGTTAACGGTGTTCTACCATCCGCATTCAAGCCACTGAGGAATCCGCTCACGGTGTTACCATTCTTTGTTCCTTGTTTGTGCCTTCCGGTGTTGGCCGATTAACGACATCCTCTACGCCAGCCTGGCGTAGTCCGTGCATCACTCCTTTGATCCGAACCTCGCTTGTCGAGATCTTCAGTCTGAATCTTGAGGGTTGGTTGCATAATCTATCTGTTCGTGTACAGAGTAATGCTTTGAGTGCGGGATGGAGTCGCGACCATACCACTACTCTTATCATTCGCTTATGTACATTGAATGGTGGATCGATGCAATTTTACTCCGTCCACGGAAGTTAGGGGTGGCTTTATTTGTGGATACCTCTACCTTCGACCTTTTGTCCCCGGAGTGTTCTCTCGACGATCACGGGCAACGACCTCTTGTTAGTGGTGTCGCGAGGATCTACACGAAGCGAGAAGACGCAGATCGCCGACCATCCTTCCGGTACCATGAGGCGGATCTCGAGGGCGAGATCCCTTGTTAGTGGTGTCGAATTGTGGCATCCCGCAAAACCACTACTAGAAAATCGCGTTAAATTTGTGCATTGCATCGTCATCATCATGTGTTGTTTGACTAAAACTATTTTCGCAAAGCCCGTTTCATTTTCTAATACGCCCCGTCTTAATTCAAACACCAAAACCGGGTCCCCGGAATATTTTGTTTTGGCCGCTATCGGTTTGCACACGGCCCGTTTAAATCAAATAAAAAGTTTAATTGTTTTAGTGGGGGCAGTCGAACGGGCCAGATCGACCCGAACGACCACCCCCAGGATTTTAAATCGGTCCACCTAACCCACCCTATTAATCCTATAGCTACCTAAAACTCTACCCACACCCAGCCTCCACCTCACCCTGGCCAATCCCCACTTGCCACCTCACCCTCTCCCTATCCCTCAACCAACCAGCCGTCGCCACTTGGCCTCTCTCTCTCTCCTAAACCACCCCCACTCTCCCAGCAGCCCCCTGGGCACACACACGCGGCCCGCACGCAGCCTCGGGATCCCCACGCAGGACCCACCCCGTGGCCCCGCCTGTCCCCCCAACCTCCCTCTCCTCCACTCATCTTCTTCCCAGCACGCTCCACCGCCGGCGCGCGCTCCCTCCTCCCCTCCGCGTGGACCTTCCCTGCCGGGCCAGTCATGCCCGCCTCAGCCGCCTTCCCGCGACCTTCCCTGAAGGCCCTCCACCCCGTCGGACGTCATCAAGCGCCTCGCCAGCCACGAAGCCCGCCAGCCGCCAAGGCCACAGCTCCTCCTCCTCTCGGCCCGAGCTACCCCACGCTCCGCGCCTCCACCTCCAACCGCCCGGCCCCGCGCCCGTCCTCGACCTCAAGCCCGCTCCGCCCGGCAAGCCACCGAGCCTTCCCTGCGCCACTTGGCGCTCGCCATCAGCCTTCAAGACGCCGTTGCTCACCGCCTCGCTCGAGCCTTCCTCACGCGCCACACAGCTGAGGCCGAGCCGCGCCGCTCCAGCCGAGCCCGACCCCGACGCGCGCGTCCCCGTCCCCGCATGCCTGCCTTGCTGCCCTCGTCGGTCCGGCCTTCCTCTGTTCGAGCTCGACCCCGTAGTATCGCAGCACCGTCTCAGGTCGCCGCCTCCCCGTGCGAGCCCCGTGCCCCTCTGCACCGTCGTGTTGTCCTTCCCCAGCAAGCGACGCCTATGTCCGCGAGCCAGCGTCCTGGGCCTTACCCGAGCTTCCTCCGCGAGCAGCACCAACCACCATCGTTTGCCTTCATCGCCGCAAGCCCCCTCCACCGCGCGTTCAAGACCACCCCTCAACGAGACGGCCACATGTACAAGTGAACGCCAAGATCGACACCGAACCCAAGTGGCGCCCATTCCAAGATCTTCGTCATGGACCCTGTTGGTCGAGGATGGACCGAAGATGCCCGGAACGCCAAGATCGCCTCAGGGATCCGAAGGACCCCCGGTATCGAGCCCGAGTTCGCCAACGACACTGAAGACGGAGCGCTAAGACCGTGCCGGATCCGGAGTCCGAACCCGATACCGCGAAGGCCACCGACGGCGAACCCTGAGGCCCTCGACACGACGATGCCTGCTTCCAAGATCTCCGGCATGGATCGGAAAGTTCCCCGAAGACCGATCCCGATGTACCGGAGACCGGACCCTCGACACGCCAAGATCTACCCTCGGACGCCAAGACCCGAACCGGGGAACGCAAAGATCGCCATGACCGACAACATGACTCGAGGACCGCGAATGCGACAAGATCTGCATGCGACAAGATCGACTCCATACAAGGCGAGACCGATGCGCCCCCGATAGCGACCCAAGTCCTGCTTTCCGGACGCGACAAGAACTACCCCGATATCCGAGAACGAACCCGGAGCCCGAGAACGCTTCCGACGAACCCCGGACCCTGAGACCGACCCCGAACCCCGAACCCCAAGATCGTCGAGACCCCTAATGTGTGACCTTTTTCCTCGATACCCTACTTTTATAAATGATATCAACTTGTTGCATTAAATCATCCATCTCGAATGCATATTTGTGTGGTTTGGGGGCCTTATGCCGATTCACCTTATAAGTAAATATGGGGCCCATATGCGGGCAAATCTAGTCTCATATCGACCTCATTTAAACTTGTGTAGCGAACCGGTGCCATCTTTTGTCTCGATAATGCAACATTTAATTTACGGGGTAGGTAAATAACATGAACCACCTAATTAATTGTCGGGACCCCGGTTCCGCTTAACATGACCTAATTGCATCGCACCTTTGCCATGTCATGCATCATACATGCATCATGCCGATCTTCTGCCGTTGTATTAAATATTGCATCCGGTGTTATTCTAGTGTTTTGCTTCTTCGCGGATAAGGCCGATGAGTTGATGTGAGCTTCGCCCCGATCTTCGGTTGAACCTTCGACAATGTTTTCAAAGAGCATCTCCCCTTTCTACCTATCTTACTTTTCTAGTATTTATTCCTCCTGTTGATCTTTGCTATCGTGTTATGATGCTCTAGTTTTCGCATCGTGATATCCCTTGCAGCCATATATAGCCTTGGACACATCCTATTACCTTTTGTTTGGTAGATAGTTGGACCCGCGTGTCGTAGTCGCTTGCTCAAGTGTTTTGATTGTCGTCAAGTACCACAATTGTTGGAGGATTGCCGCATGTTGACGTTGGAGATGATCATGGCTTTACTTATTGTTCACTTTAATTCCTGTTTAACAATTAAAATTGAATTAAGCGGAGGCATCGGTGGGTGATAGGTAATATTTGGTTTCGATCACCACTTGTGTCCGTGGGACCCGAGTTCTTGACACTGTTCCGTGATCGAGCGCTAACCACGGTGGGGAGATATGGGCCCCATTGATTATTACCGATTTCAAAGTATTGTCTGGGGCCACAACTAGTTTGAGGTGTTTTTACTATCCTGTACTTATGCCATGCTACCGCTTTATTTACGATTGTGTGAGGAGCACGCATTGTTTAGGAAGCGGAGTGTTTTCAGTCGGTCCCGATTGGGGATCTGCTCATCTTATGACCATTGTCGCATAAACCCTAAGTCCGTCTCGAGACCGCCGACTTCGTTGCGGTGTACTTAGTGGGTGGCCCCGTGCTTGCTTTGTCCGGGAACGTCGTGACTTAGGCCCCGCCGACATACCGATGGGTGTATGTTAACGATCCGCAAAAGGGTCAAGTGCTGTTGATACTTTGGTGCACCCCTGCAGGGTTAAATCTTTTCGAGAAGCCGTGTCCGCGGTTATGGACGACTTGGAGCACAGTGCTTGATCATAGACAACTATAACTAAAGTTTACTGTTATAAATTGACTTGTATCCGATATGACTAGTAACCAGCTTCACTACAACGGAATGGCTAAGTAAAAGTACCAACAACTGCTGGGTTTTGGGTTATCTCATGCTAATTGTATCTGACTAGTAAGTGTTGCCACTATAACGGAATGGTTCACTAAAAGTGCCCACTGCTTATTTTTATCAGGATGATTATCTAAACCTGACTAGTAAAGTGCCGCAACTATAACCGAATAAGTAAAACTGCCAACTGTGTGAGTTCCTCGGTTGACTTCCTCGTTTGGTATCGAGGGGGAAACACCAGGATGGGTCTGTTTGGTGATAGCTTCAGGTTTGATCCGGTTAGATCATTCTTATCCCTCTCTGATATCCGCCAGTTGTATCGAGTCTCTATAGGTTGTTTAGTGCATCTTTGCCGCTTCATCCACCATACCTATGTAGGCGAGGACCGCCAATTCTAGCCTCGCTGTATCGGCCTCAAGATCGACGCTCCTCTTTTTCCTTTGCCCTTTGTCGGCACCCCTTTTGTTTAAGCAGGTCTTGAGATCGACGCCGTTAGCAGGGTTACCCTTCCGGCTTGGCCTGGGCAGGGTTATGGACGCCATTGGTTATTCTTCAGGGCTCTTAGCCCCATTTGCATCTAGTCCGTAGTCGGACGCTATATCGTTTTCAAGGTGATTTGAATCTTTGTACATTTTATTGTGTTCTTGACTCATGGAGTCGTGTTGTATCTATATCTGTTCTGTGGGTCCCATCGAGGACTGTTGTGTAATGTTATTACTTTGTTTTCCACCCGCACGAAAGTGCCTCGTGGGCACCTTTGAATCGTTTCTATGCGGGTTTGGCGGGTTTCGCTAAAACTTGCATAGGGCCGATTCTGAGGGTGTTACAGTTTGTTACCAGCCTCTTACCACACCTCGAGTTGTCTTAATCTTCATCATCACCCTTCACTTGTGTGACATGAATAATTAACATGAAAACCAATATCCACTGAGAACGGCCGAACCCTGCAAAGAACTCACGAAACCAAAGAAGAAGAACAAATATTTTTGGTGTTTTCGATTTTTTAGAAACAAGCAAACAAGGAAAAACCAAACAAAAACAAAGCAAAATCTTTTTGGATTTTTATTTTAAGGCAAACCAAAGCAAATAAACAAAGAAACAAACCAAGAGAAACAATGAAAATATTTTTGGTATTTTTGGTTTTTTATAAAGAAGGAACAAAAACCAAAAAGAAATCAAAACAATGGATATACAAAGAACCGACCGAACATGATATATATATGAATGTGATGTCGGTATACCTCCTCCCAAGCTTAGGCTTTTGGCCTAAGTGGGGCTCAATCCCATGGTGCCCAAGTAGATGCACCTCCATAGTATGTCGAGGAAGCTCCCTCGTCCTGGTACGAGCTAGAGGCCTCCCATGTATAATGCAACACGGGGTCATATGCGGGCGCTTCCTCCTGATAGTGCCCGTGGAAGTTGAGAGAACGCAGCTTGTCATCCATATCCGCCTCCGTGCGTGACCAAGGTCCCTGAGAAATACTTAACAAAGTGGTTTGGGGTAGAGGGATCTCTCTCTCTTCCCCGTCAGTAAACAGCATTCTATAAACCAAGTTCTCAAGAGTAGAGCTAGAGGTGACAAAGTGGTGCGCCTTCATGGCAGCAAGATCAAGCCTCAGAGGAGCCAAAACTGTATCATGTGGATCAACAACAATGTCCAAGGTGGCAGCAATACGAGTAGCAATAATTCCCCCATAAATGGGTCCCTTAGCAGCTAAACGACGAGCAATGAGGGAACCAGGATTATACTTATCCTCACCATAGAGCGCAGCAGCTAAGAAGGCAAATTGATAGTTGGATATATTACTAGTGTTCTCCCTACCAAGAACACTGGTGGTAAGATAGTAGGCAAAGTACCTGATGGCTGGAAGTTGAATATTCTTTATCTTCCCTTGTTGAGCTCCGCGGTCATCATCATTAGTTATTCCCCGGTATAGTTCCAACAAATCAGCGGGTAGAGCTGTAATCTTCTTTGATGACCCAGTTGTACCAAGTCCTAGGGCCTTGCAAAATTTCTTCAATGTCATGGAATGAGCCCTGCCATAAAGTCTGAAAGACACAAAATGATTGAACAAACTATTGGTAAAGGAGAAACTCTCCACAAATGTTTTAGTAAGTAAAGCATATTGTACACTCTCATCCTGCATGAAACTTGTTAGACCATCCCTCTCAATCAAAGCCATGAAATCGTTAAGAATCCCAACAGCACACAAGAAAGTTTGACAAGGAAAGGTGGAGGGGTGTGCATCCCCTTCATCTCCCTCGTCACCAAACCGCGGAGTGATGAGATCCTGATTGTATGAGGGTCTAGAACTGGTGGATGACCTTGGAAGCCTTGCCCTTCTAGGTGCATCACTCTCAAATATGTCACCAAAGGTGTGGTGGTCCATGACTTCACTATTCTGAAATTTTAAGCAACCATCAAACCAAGTGATTCCTAAGTTGATAAATGATGAGTAACTACTATAGGAACTTGCTAGAGGACTACACATGCATCAAAACAAAGTTTCTAAGCAAAGAACAAGCATGCAAGCTTAAACACCCTGTCACATATAGCAGCAAAATACTCAAGATACAATCTACCAATCACAAATCTAATTGGACAAGTGGAGGAGGCACATACCAAGGAGCAAACCCTCCAAAAATCAGCACTTGAGATGGGCTGAACAAGGAGATCGAAAATCGCGAGCAATAACAGCAAGAACTCGAGCTTGAGCAAGTTTTTCGGTGTTTTTCGGGAGAGAGAAAGAAGGTGGCTTTGAGGAGGCAACCTGGAGGGGCCTAGGTGGGCTAGACCCCCCTAGGCGCCACCAGTCGTGGGCCCGCGCCTACCACAGGTGTGGTGTCCTGGGGTGGCCCCTGGGTCACCTCTGGTGCCTCTCTGCCCCTTTTTTCGAGGAAAAAATTATTTTAAATTTACTGGGATTTTTCGGGAAACTTTATTTATGGCCAATTTTCAGGGTATGAAAATTGATTTTCTCGCAAAAACAGTTTTTTCAGGAGATGCAAAAGCAAACCAAAAGCCAAACTATAGGAGCTCTAAGAAACTAAAACAAGCAAACAACTAGCAAAACTAAAGCTAAAGCAAAGACTAGGAAGGAGAAAGGAAAAAGAAAAGAAGTATAACCATAGTGGAAACATTATTTTGTTCATTAAAATCCTTTTGTTAACAAGGTTGATCAAGTCTTGTTACCAAAACAATCTTATATGAAACAAAACTTTGCATTACACAATGTGATTATGTTACATCATACTTGATAGCAATGGTCCCAATCATAATAGTTTCAAAATTTTCTTGTGGAATGGGACAATATATTTCTCCAACCTTGATGCCTTCAATGTTTTCAATATAATTTAGGCAATAGCTTATAACAACCTTCTTGGGGAAATAAAAAGTATGCTCTTTGTCATTAATATTGAATGTTACTTTTCCTTGATTACAATTGATGACAGCACCTGCAGTATTAAGAAAGGGTCTCCCAAGAATAATAGACATATTATCATCTTCAGGCATTTTAAGCACAACAAAATCAGTTAAGACCATGCAATTATGAGAAACTTGAACAGGAACATCCTCACATATACCAACAGGAATAGTAGTTGACTTATCATCCATTTGCAAAGAAATATCAGTTGGTATCAACTTTTCTAGCTGGAGTCTCTTATAGAGAGAAAAAGGCATAACACTAACTCCAGCTCCCAAATCACATAAATTAGTTCTAACATAATTATTCTTAATGGAGCAAGGAATAGTTGGTATACCTCGATCACCAAGTTTCTTTGGAACCTTACCATTGAAGGAATAATTAGCAAGTAGAGTAGAAATCTCCTCATTAGGAATCTTCCTTTTATTAGAGAAAATATCCTTCATATACTTTGAATAAGGAGGCAACTTAATAGCATCAGTCAAAGGAATTTGCAAAAATAAAGGTTTCATCCACTCACAAAACTTGTTGTAGTGTTCTTCCTCCTTTGACTTGTGTTTCTTACCTGGAAAAGGCATAGGTTTCTGCACCCAAGGTTCTCTCTCTTTACCATGTTTTTAGCAATAAAATCCTCCTTTGTGTACCTAGTCTTCTTAGTGTGCTTCTCAGGTTCTTCCTCACCTTCCTCCTTATCAGGAGATTCATTATTATTACCACTTTCAGTTTCAGCATCAGAGACAGATATACTATTAGGATCTACAACAGGTTCAAGTGGTTCCTCAACTACCTTATGTTTCTTTTTCTTCCTCTTACGAGTACTACCACTATCTTCACCTTGTTGGGAATCCTGCTCTATTCTTTTAGGGTGTCCTTCAGGATATAAAGGATCTTGAGTAGCTGCACCACTCCTAGATGTAATTCCATAAGCATGTTTATTCCTGAAGCATTATCTAGCATATCCTTTTGTACCTTACCAAGTTGATCAAGTTGAGTTTGAACCATTTGAAAGTGTTTAAAAAGCATTTTAATATCATTAGAAGTTCTTTCCACAATATCTTTCAACTCATGGATTGCTCTAGAGTTTTCCAATAAATGATTCTGAACTTGTTTATTAAAATTACCTTGTTTAACAATAAATGTGTCAAGTTCCTCTAAGCATTGATCAGGAGGCTTACCATAAGGAATATCACCTTCATTAAATTGGAGAGAGTGTACCTCAATAGTAGATGAGTGGGGAATTGGCTTACATAATTCTTCTATAGGAGGTAGATTCTTCACATCTTCAGCTTTAATACCTTTCTCCTTTAGACACTTCTTAGCTTCCTTCATCACTTCATCATTTAATGCAATAACTCCCCTCTTCTTTGTTATTGGTGTTGGAACTGGTTCAGGAACAACTGGTTCAGGAGTAATAGGCTCAGGTGTATTCAGCTCAGTTGAAGTCCAATCATCATAATTCTTGCTTATCTTGGTCATTAATTCTTCAGCATCTATAGGAGTCCTTTTCCTGAAAACACAATCAGCAAAGCTATCTAGGTAGGTCCTAGAATCATCAGTTAGTCCATTATAATAAATATCAAGAAGCTCATTTTTAGGTAATGGACATCCAGGATGTGCATGAATCAAGGAACAAAATCTTTTCCATCACTCAGGCAATTTCTCTTCTTCTTCCTGTTTAAAATCAAAAAGTCTCTGCAAAGCAGCATGTCTAGCACTGGGAGGAAAATATTTATGGAAGAAAGAAGCAATCAAGCAATCAGGGCTATCAATGGAACCAGGAGGTAATCTATTAAACCAAGCCCTAGCTTCTCCTTTTAGTGAAAAAGGGAAGATCTTAGCAACAAAGTACTTGTGCATCTTAAAATCATCAGAGAACAAAGCACTCATAGTAGAAAGCTCATTCACATGAGCCACAACACTCTCATTTTCAGTCCCACAAAAAGGTTCTTTCTAAACAATATCTAAATAAGACAAATCAAGAGAGAAATCATAATCTTCATCTTTAATATCTATGGGAGAAGTGGCAAACTTAGGATCAGAGGACAACTTAGGCATAATAGTACGTCTAGCAAGGAGACTCTTCATAGCACTAATACCATGTGTGTTTCGGCACTCTTCAACAAATTCATTAGTGAACTCAATGTAACCATCATTAATATCATAACTCTCACTAGACTCAGGTGAGCTAACACGTGTAACAGTGTCTTCACTAGGAGTTTCGGTATTTCCTAGACCAGCCATAGTAGCATCTAGAAAAGGACCTAATGAACCACTCACATCAAGCACAGTAGAAGTAACATCACGAGTATCAAAAGCAGTTTCATATTTAGCAGTAGTGGCAGTGTGCGTAGCATGCGTATGTGGTGGTGGTGTGACAAGCTTACTTATAATAGATGGTGAATCAAGAGCAGCATAGGTGTTTAGGATTGTACCTCTTCTTGTAGTGGATGGTAAAATAGGGAACTTTCCATCACGAGACTTCCCCATGATGAAAGGAATAACAGTGAACAATAATTGATCCAAGTGAACTTACAAATAAAGCTATGCTCGCCGGCAACGGCGCCAGAAAATAGTCTTGATGACCCACAAGTGTAGGGGATCGCAACAGTCTTTGCGGGTAGTATTACCCAATTTATTAATTCGACATAAGGGAAGACAAAGAATACTTGCAAGCCTTAACAACTGAGTTGTCAGTTCAGCTGCACCTGGAAATAGTTCTTGCTCACAGAAGTTTATCTGTAGCAACGGTTTGTAGTAGCAATAGCAAAGCAACAGCAGCAACAATAGCAACAACGAAACAGGAGCAATAGTAACAGTAACAGTAGGATTCGAGTGCGGTAGGCATAGGGATGGATGGAATTGCAGATAAATAATAACAAGCATCCAAGTACTAAACAATCCTAGGCATGTGCTCCATATATAGTCATATGTGCTCGCAATGAGAACTTGCACAACATCTTCGTACATTCCGGCAAGTGGGCCTCTAGGGAACTACTGGCAATTAAGGTGCTCCTTTTAATAGAGCACCAGAGCAAAGCATTAACACTCTGTGAACACATGTGATCCTCACACC
The DNA here is from genome assembly GCA_030063025.1 of Avena longiglumis. Classification (NCBI taxonomy): domain Eukaryota; kingdom Viridiplantae; phylum Streptophyta; class Magnoliopsida; order Poales; family Poaceae; genus Avena; species Avena longiglumis. The sequence goes on along the minus strand of CP125977.1, from coordinate 71,899,258 downwards.
ACAGCCATCCCCTCCGGTTGTCCCAATTATTGTCACTTTGGGGCCTTTGGATCCGAACAATGATATGTGTACACAACTTGCATATAAGATTACAAACAATACTATCGTAATGATTCAATAATAAGTTCAGATCTGAGATCATGGCACTCGGGCCCTAGTGACAAGCATTAAGCACAATAAGTTGCAACAAAGTCAAATAGCACTAATAGAGATACTAGGCACTATGCCCCTAACAGATCTTATTCGATTACATGATAGAACTCATCCAATCCCTACCAACCCCAAGCCTACAACGGGGGATTACTCACTCATGGATGAGGGAAACATCGGTGGTTGATGGAGATGCGTTCGTGATGATGATGGCGATGATCCTCTCCAAATTCCTCGTCCCGACAGGGTGCCAGAACGGAGTTTTTGGATCCGAATCTTGGTTTCTGGTGGCGGCGGCGGAGCGGAACTCTTTATGGAAAACTATCGACACCCCTGAGTTTTTAGGTCAGAAGGCAACTTATAGGCGTGGAGGAAGGCCGAGGAGCTGCCTGGGGTGGCCAACCCTCCAGCGCGGGTCAGGGCCCACTGGGTGGTCTGGGCCCCAGGCCTCCCTCTGCTCCCCTTCCAGCTCCGTGGATCTTCCGGTGAGAAATAGTTTTGGCATATTTTCCGGGATTTTACCGATAGTTCATTTTCTGCACAAAACAAGACACCAAGGTAATTCTGCTGAAAGGCCAAATTGCAGTTAGTTGTATCCAAATCACACAAGTATAGAGGAAAAACAATAGCAAAGTGTTCGAGAAATTAGATACGTTTGGACGTATCACTTTGCCAGAGGTCTAATATCTTTTGAATACACTAATGTTGCTAATGAATATTGTGCGAAGGAAAAATTTCAGGTGTAGAGAAAGAATGATGCAATGAGATGAAGAATGGACAAAAGCTCAAGCTTGGGGATGCCACCATGGTGTCACCCCAAGAAATATCCAAGAGGTACAAGCGTCAAAGCTTGGGGATGCCCAAGGCATCCCCATCTTCATCAATAAAAAGCTCAAGTCTGTCTAGACACTTCGTTTTTATTGTTTCATACACAATTGTGTTGTTCTTGGAGCGTCTTAGTCTTTGTTTGCTTTGCTTAGGTTGTTTAGTTTGCTTGAATAAAGCAGTTTGGACCCCCGTTTTTGTTGTGTTATTTTATAAATAAGTTGCTTGGTGTTGGAAAGGAGTAGTAAGTTCTTGCTTGAAGCGCAAGAGGAGCTTGCATTGACTATGACTTAGACTTTAGCATGACATGCTAGGTGTTGTTTTAGCATTATGCTTAGTAGTTATTGTTGTAGCATGTCTTGTTCCAAACAATTAGTATTGCTTAGTGTGCCTTGAAGAAATTATGTGTTATTTTAGCATGCAAAAGCATAGTATTGTGGTATTCTCCTTTGATGCTTTGCTTGGGTTGACTTGGCACATGCTCACACCATGTTATGACTATGACAGGTCACCACTAGCCTCTATGATCATTTAGTCCTTGACTTGTAGTACCACTCTTTGCTTTGATTGGTATGCTTTGTTGCATTGCATGATTTTGGCCATTATTGCTCTCTTAGTTGGTTGCTCCCAGTCTTTTGCTAGCCTCCACTTGTATGAGTAAGTTCTACTCATGCCTCCAACTCCCAAGAAACCAAGTTTTCCAAAGTGTCCACTATAAACTCCTATGCATGGTGTGTTACACCATTCCAAGTATATTCTTGTTTTCAACTATCTTCCAATTAAAAACTATTTTGTTATGTGAAAACTTAGTGATTAAAGCCCTCACGAACTTGATGGCACACTTTATTCTTTTCCCCTAATAAACTTGAACCATTGTGACAACTTTGTTGTATATGCTTGCACTTATAAGTTGGAATTAGCAGAACCGTGCTGTCACGGGGAACATTTTCAACATTGCATTGTACCTTGTTGTACTCAGTTTATATCATGTTCTTTTGTCTATGGATGTCAACGGTGTGAAATAAAGAGGGAACTTGTAAGCCCATGGATTTTGTATCATGTGTTAGAGAAACGCCTGGGCCGCTAGCCTAAGCCATGCCTAATCATGGTGGAAACTTGCAGCATCACCATAATAAGCTATCTATGAAGCATCCTCAATAAAAAGCTATGCATATGGTAAATAAAAAGATTGTTGAGATGCTCATTGTCTGCTTGCCTTGTCATTTTGGTTATGGGAAAGATCCTGTACCATATGCAAGGGGTACCCCGTTGGCGATTCTCAATGATATGCAAATACTTACAGTGACAAGAACTTACCTGGACCCAAAGTTGAGTATGCATGAGGTGTGTCCCTTGTTGGAGATATGCCCTAGAGGCAATAATAAAAGTGGTTATTATTATATATTTGTGTTTATGATAAATGTTTACATTCATGCTATAATGTTATTAACCGGAAACATTAATACTTGTGTGATTTGTAAACCTAAATTAGAGTCCCTGGTAAAGCCTCTTTATAATACTAGCTTGTTGATTAATAGATGATCGTGGTTTCTCGTTCATGAACATTGAGATGTTATTAATAAGAAGATCATATCATTAGGAGAATGGTATGATGGACATACTCCTATAGATAAGCGTAGCATAAAGATCAAGTCATTTTAATAGTTTGTTTGCTATAAGCTTTCTGATACATAGTAACCTAATTCCTTCGAACATGAGATCATGCTAATCACCATCACCGGAAGGATGCTTTGATAACATCAAACACCACACCGTAACTGGGTGGCTATAAAGGTGGCATTGAGTGTTCGGAAAGTATGGGTTGAGGCACATGGATCAAGAGTGGGATTTGTCCATCCATATGACAGATAGATATACTCTAGGCCCTCTCGGTGGAATGTCATCCAATTGGCTTACAAGCATGTGACTAGCTCACAAGGGATCACATATCACGGGAACGAGAAAAGAGTACTTATCGGTAACGAGGTTGAACTAGGTATGCAGAGATACCGACGATCAAAACCTCGGATAAGTAAACTATCATGAGACAAAGGGAAATTGGTATCGTATGTAAGTGGTTCATTCGATCGCAAAGTAATCGTAGAAATATGTGGGAGCCATATGAATTTCCAGATTCCTCTATTGGTTATTGATCGGAGAAGTATCTCGATCATGTCCGCATAATTCACGAACCGTAGGGAGACACACTTAAGGATTCGATGTTGTTTAGTAGATATGGAATGTTAATAGGGATACTGAATGTTGTTCGGAGTCTCGGATGGGATCCGGGATATCACTAGGAGATCCAGAATGGTCCGGAGAATAATATTCATATAAGGAAAGCCCGATTCCGGAGTTCGGGAAAGTTTCTGATGATTTCATCAGAGAGGTTCTAGAAGGGTTTAGAAGGTTCACCGGTCCGGAAGGGGAATGGTCCATGAATGTGTCATGGATATGTGGAATGATTGGATCATATCCTAGGTCACTTGGCGTTGACATTTGCAAGAGAGAAATAAAGCTCTAAATTGAAAGTCAAACGGGAAGTTTGAAAAGTCAAACTGGAACAATGGTTTCCTAGTGGGAGAAGAAACAAGTCCTTCTCTCAATCCAACTTGGGTTTGGGTTTGGATTCAAACCTACCCCTCCCAAGGCTGCCCCTCCCTCTCATAAATAGAGGGGGAGGGCTGCCCCAACACCACAAGAGCCAAGCCCTCCCCACACACCCGCGCCGCCGTTCCCAAGCCGCCCACCGCCGCGCCGCCGCCGGTTCGTCGCCGTGGCCCTAGTCGCCGCCGACACCTCCTCCTCCTCCTCCCGGTCATCTAAATCCTAGATCTCCGAGAAACCCTAATCCACCATAACTCGCATCCGGCTTAGGCAAAGCCCTGCGGGATCTTCCCTCTACTTCCGACACCACGTCGTCGTGCTGCCGGAATCACGAGGGGAGAACTACAACCTCTGCTGCCTGCCGGAACAAGGGAGAGGAAGGTCTTCATCGAGTACCGAACGCGTGACCGACTGCGGAAGCGCTGCCGGAACGCAGCACTAGAAGGATCGTCTATGCGATCTTGAGATCGGCAAGTGTACGACTACATCACCCACGAGAATCTGCTCTCGTTAACCGCGTTGGAATCTTCGAGGGTGAGTGCTTCCATCGACTCGTTGCTACAATCTAGTAGATAGATCTTGGCTTGTTTGTGTTCATGCGGTAGAATTTTTTTGTTTTCCATGCTACGAACCCCTACAACCCTCGTATTCAAGGGACTTGAGATTGCCAACTTATACTTCGTCAAGCATATACTCTAGCTTTGCCACTTTAACCTTAACCACTTCAAGATGCTTATGATAGGGGCAATGAGGGCTGAAAGATAACAAGTACCATGATTTTTGGAAGCTCTTTTTGAAACTTGTAATCCCTGCTTCCTTTACAAAAGGCCTTTCTTCCACCATTATTGAGTCTCCACCTTCTACCTTTAGGCACCATTAAGAGAGCATAGTTGTCATTCTATGTGCAGTGTTCCAAAGCTTATTAATTGATGCATATTGTGATATTACTTGTTCTTGTGCTACTTGTTTCTAGTAACCCTTGTGAACTTTGCAGGTGTCCTATGCATCTATTTGCTACTCTATGAAGGACAAGCTGATTGCCACTATGCTATGTTTTCTGCATGTGAAACAAACAAACGTTTTTCAATGCATGTTATAATGATCTTTGTTTGTAGCTTGTCATGTTGCATGCATAGTTACTATGTCCTATAGTTAGAACTCCATCTTTCATGCACATGTTTAGAGTTCTTTGATCCCAGCTTTCAATACTTGCAAATGGTTGGATCTATTGTGAGGGTGCATGTCACCTAAAAATTACTATGTTTATCACTTACCTACTCGAGGACGAGTAGGAGTTAAGCTTGGAGATGGTGATACGTTGGAAACATATCTATAATTTTTGATGCTCCATGCTTGTTTAGTATCTACTTTGCTTTACTTGTCTACACTTTGAGGTGATTTTTACATGTTTTCTGGTACTAACCTATTAACAAGTTGCAACAGTGCCAAATGCCTGTTTTCTGCTGTTTTTGGTTTCAAAAAAGTTAGTAAAGAAATATTCTCGGAATTGGACGGGACAAACTACAAAGTTAATTACTTTCTGTGGGGAACAAGAAGTCCAGAGGGGAGCCGGAGGGGCCAGCCAGGGGGGACAGACCCACCCCAGGCGTGGGTGGGCCCAGCCCCGCGCCTGGCTAGGGTTTGGCAACCCTGTCCGCCTCCTTGGCCTCCCCCTTCGCCTATAAGAAGCCCCCGATGCAAAAACCCTGGGGACCCGATCAAAAATCCACGAAACCGTCTGTAGCCGCCGCCACCATTTTCCCTAGATCGGGGGGATCTGAAGTTCTTCTCGGCACCCTGTCGGAGGGGAGATCATCCCAGAGGCCTTCTCTCCGGTATGATGCGTGAGTAGTTCCACCTTGGACTATGGGTCCATGTAGTAGCTAGATGGTTGTATCTCCTCCTTTGTTCTTTCATGTATATATCTTGTGAGCTCCGTTCATGATCAAGATCTAATATATTTGTAATCATGCATGTTGTGTTTGCGGGGATCCGATGGATATTGATATTATTATGTTGGTTTGATTAATGGTTTTGTCTTTATGATTCTACCATGGCTGTGTTGTTTGTGATCTTGCATGCTCTCCGTTGTTAGTAGCTATCTTGGCCAAGTAGTTGCTAGTGACTCCAAGAGGAGGTATTTATGCTCGATAGTGGGTTCATGCCTCTAGTTTCCAAGGGAAGTGACATAAATATCTTCGGTTGTAGATGTGCTGTTGCCACTAAGGAGAGAACAACGGTCTCTTGTTCATGGAACATGTAGACTGTTTACCTTACACACTTTTCTTAAAGCAGGTGTATCTTGCTTGCAACTTAATACTGGAGGGGGTTCGGATGATAACCTGAAGATGGACTTCTAGTCATAGATGCAGTTGGATGGCGGTCTATGTATCTTGTTATATTTCCCAATCAAATCTCATAGGATCTTTCTGACTAGTAATTGCATTGTTATGCCTTGCTCAATTCCTGTCAATTGTCCTGTTGTAATTTGTTTACCCTTCATGCCATGTTGTTTATCTAAGGAGAGAACCTCTAGTGAACTATGGACCCCAGTCCAATCTTTACCATTGATACATATTTCATTGCTACTTGTTTACTTGCTGCAAACCATTGCCTTCCACACCATATGTTTAATCCTTTGTTACAGCAAACCGGTGAGCTTGACAACCTCACTGATTCGTTGGGGCAAAGACTTGAGTTTGTGTTGTGCAGGTCTCCGTGTTGCTTGAAACACCTGTGTGACATTTACTTCCTCCTACTGGTTTGATAACCTCGGTTTCTTACTGAGGGAAAACTTGCTGCTGTGCTCATCACACCTTCCTTTTGGGGTTTCCAACGAAGCGTCCCACAACAAGTGCTAGGCGCCATCACCCTGCCGGGACGCCATCGTCATTACCAACGCATCTCCATCAACCACCGATGTTTCCCTCATCTATGAGTGAGTAATCGCCCGCTGTAGGCCTGGGGATGGTAGGGTTTGGATGATTTATATCATGTAATCGAATAAGATTGTTAGGGCATAGTGCCTAGTATCTCTATTAGTGCTATTTGACTTTATTGCAACTTGTTGTGCTTAATGCTTGTCACTAGGGCCCGAGTGCCATGATCTTAGATCTGAACTTATTATTGAATCATTATGATAGTATTGTTTGTGGTCTTATCTGCAATTTGTATACACATATCATTGTCCGGATCTAAATGCCCCAAAGTGACAATAATTGGGAAAACCGGAGGGGATGGTTGTGGTGTGAGGATCACATGTTTTCACAGAGTGTTAATGCTTTGCTCTGGTGCTCTATTAAAAGGAGCACCTTAATTGCCAGTAGTTTCCTAGAGGACCCGCTGCCACGGGGTGGCTAGACAAAAGATGTTGTGCAAGTTCTCATTGCGAGCACGTATGACTATATTTGGAGCACATGCCTAGAATTGTTTGGTACTTGGATGTTTGTTATTAATTATCTGCAATGTCCTAGATCTTGAAGTTACATGTTTAGACTTGTCCATGCAACACCCGTCCATCCATCCCTATGCCTACCGCACTTGAATCCCATCATATCAAGTATCACACTATTGCTCTGCTTTCATCGCTGTTGCTTTGCTGTTGCTACTACCAAACTGTTGCTACTGATAAACTTCTGTGAGCAAGAACTATTTTTAGGTGCAACTGAATTGACAACTCAGTTGTTAAAGCTTGCAAGTATTCTTTGGCTCCCCTTTTATCGAATCAATAAATTGAGTAATACTACCTGCGAAGAGTGTTGCGATCCCCTACACTTGTGGGTCATCACCTATCATGTGCGCCACGGGTATGTCGGTTACCTATAGCTATTTTTCTAGTAGTGTCAGCAAGGAGTACATGGCCAATCTCTCGTGGCTCAACCCTGAACACGTGACGGAGGAGGTGGTAGCCATGGAGGAGGCAGCTTCGGTGACCCCGGTGACTCCTTCGGCTTCGACGACTAGACGGCCGACTACGGCGATGACCTCGACAGAAATGGCGACGACACTGAGGCTAGTTTAGCTTAGTTTACGTTTGAAGTGTGTTTAGTTAAGTTTTGTTTAGGTTTTAGTTAAATCCTATGAACTATGTCGAACTCATGTGAAATTCTGTGAATTTTGTCCAAATCGTGTGCTTGTTTTTTGGGATCGGTTATGCCGACCACTATTTAGAGGACTAAATTTTTTCTCATCTATTTTTTCCTGCCGTTTTTGTGCTCTAAATTTTTGTATTTTGGCTAGAGATGCTCTTAGTCACAGCCAAGTTAAACTTTACGGGTTGGCTCGTTTTAAAACAGTGACGTCACACTGCATACTTTATTACCGTATATAGAAGAAAGAGATGCATAGTGGCATAACACTCTGAAGTGAAGATATGGTTGAATGCAAAACTTGCAGAAGATCCATAACATCGCTCGGACAATCTAAACAAACTAAAACAAAAAAAAACTTAATTATTACATCACAATACAACTAGTTCATCAAATGGGTTATCAAGTAGCACATGAATCAACACACAAACAACATAGAGTTTATCACATATAACAATATGAAATAGAGTTCATTACATATAACAACATGACATAAAGATAAATCTAGCCTCGAAAAAGCAGTGCACTCGATATCCACCTCTACCTAGCCACACCGATTGATCCATCAAGTCAGGTATAGTATACACCTCATTCTTGCCACTTACTTTTAGTGATCATGTTTCCTTACCGGCCATGGCCTCAGGATTGATGGTGGAATCTTTCCTATGTCCTATGAACTACACATGCCATGCTGCGAGACATTTCTTTCACCATCAATACATGCAATCAATGGAATCAATGGAGCCAAGCACACATGAAAATCCATGTCCTCATTTTTCCTCCAACAACCGAGTCATATCTTGAGCATTGGGTGCTCTCAAGAACTCAGGCCTAACCACATAAACTGTCGTCAATGGAAAGAACTTGATACACCTGATGATGCTTTGGCTATCACTCATTGCCAAGTGATCTTCGAGAAGATCTGCTAGAATACCATATTCCATCATGCGCAATGCGGCAACCGCCTATTGGTAGGTGATGTGCCCAAGGTCTTTAGCGCAATTCCCCCGTTGATCGAAGAACTGATCGTGTATCTTGACACACTGTGCAAGGTGCCTGGACAAATCGAGAGACATTTAGAACCGATGACAAAAATATCTCTCGAGAAACACCGGATGCTCAGTGGAGTAGTTGATCATGAGCTTATGGTCTGCATAAATTTGGATTCTCCGAACATACTTGTGAGTGAAGCTTCACTCTCTTGTTCTTGTGCATGAATAAGCGCATACCAATATCATCCTCCCCTATCTCAAACTCCTCACCGGAGGAGGTGGAATCGAACAAAACCATCTACAAAAACAATAATATAGATTACAAACTACTTCTACGGTGCGGCGACATTTTAAAAAATGGAGTTCAAGAATCTAACTTTGAGGCTTTTGTCAAGCACATTGTGCGCATGGAGGTGGGAACCAGCCAAAAATGGAGGGCAATCGCGGTGTGGTCACAAATTCAATGTCGACGGTGGAAGGAAGCTTATCCTCCCTTGCAGCAGCTCGACGGATGACGGTGGGCGCTAAATCAAGGCTCAGTCGCGCGGCGGCCGCCTTACACCTTGGTTGATGGCGACGGGTCACAGGAGAGTCGCATGACACCTCTGCGGCCAGCAGAATGGACGGAGGTGTGTCCGAGGTCGTTAGACAACTGTTTGTCGCGCGGCGACTTACCAAAATCAAATGGTGGTCACGTGGTGCGTGAGCCGATTCAGATTGGCAGCATGGCAGAATAGGCCATGGGAACGGTTGATTCACATGAATTGCTACATAGACAAACACAAATTGGAAAATTACTTTGCATTGCCACATGCATGAGACATGTCTGTCTTGCCTCTTTATTTCTTTTGGTGATTTTCATTATTATACAGGGTGCAACCCTATGGGTGCTTTTATACACGTTCATGCAGGACTAGACAGTTAGGGTGTGTTTGGTAGCCCGGGTGAATCCAGAATTCTCTCATCCCATACAAGCTGACCCTAGTTAAGTTGAGCTGAGATTTTCATATGTGTTTGACAGCCTATATCTGTTGAGATATGATGAGTTGAGTTGTTGTTTGGTGGGTTGAGTCCGTTTAGCCATGTTGAACTCATACTTTGTTTGGTAGAGTGCATGTGAGTAAGATGTGATTGTTGTGACTTGGTGCGATGAGCACACAAACATTTTCAAATTTCATCCATTACATCATAAATTAAAAAAAAAGCAAGTATATAGCACGAAATTACCCCAAAATGATATATTGCCAAGGCTCACTTGAGCACATAATTCAGCATGTCTACAACACCAAAAGCTAACATATAAATGCGTCCAAATTACCAAGTCTACATCATATAACATAGTAGGCATTACAAAATATATTAGATTTTCAAGTTGCATCAACTCACAACAACTCAAACTAGATCCGAATTTTTTGCTATGATACGCTTGAATGAGGCTTCACAAACATCGGCTTCCATTTTCATGAAATTAAGGCCTTTACCCTTATGCTTCGTCAAATCATCCAAAACAGCCAACCGTTTATCCATGTCGAAATTGGTAAGGTCCATAACCGTTTTGCACAAATCAGTGTGTGTTTCGATATGGCAAGTGTTATTGATAGCACCAGCCACATCACGCAATGCATCAGACATGTTGTTTACCTGAACTGCATCTTCGTCACTCAAAACCCGCTTCCTCTTTTTATTATTTGTTGAGCCAGAAGGTGAAGGAGTAGTTGCTCCGAGGCCTTAAACTCCAAAGTCGAAGGGGATTTCACCTTGCACAGAACCTTCACCATTGGTTTCTCCACCCTCCAAATCAATAGGTTTTTCTAGACCTCAACTTCAATGGGTTTCCCCAAAGGCTCATTAGACCCCATTGCAAACTTTCCTGTGGCTAGCTTATTGGCAAATCAAGCTTCCATGTATTCATAGTTTACAAGTGGTGTGTTTAAAAATTCAGCATCCTTAGGAGTATCCTATGGATATCATCAACAAAAATATATTTTAGCACTATAACAAGTTTAACAACATGTTTCCAACAGATTTTAGAATGAAACAATGGTTTTTGGACAAACCTGGATATGCCCCAAGTAATTTTGGTCTTCTAAAACAATCATCTTTTGATCATCATCCCAAAGTGCCCCGCTTAGAAGTCTCAGTTTCTCGATTCTTTGATACCTGATCTTCCACGAAGATGATTGGTTACTTGGGTAGTTGTCACATCATAACCGGTGAGTTTGGACAAAGCTTTTGTTGCTTGTCCAATATCGATCTCTTTGAATGCTTTGTCGGTCTTGACACCTTTTGCTGCAATATCGGCGAGACATCACATCATGCATGCTGACATCATAGGGGTCCAAGTCATAACCTTTAGAGCCTTCTTTTTTGTAGAACCTACATCCAGAACTTCGTGCTCAATTTCAGCCATCTACACCAAAATGCAACACCAAAATGAGTAATTCCATCACCAAATATAGTCATTTCAGCACCATATATAGACATTTCAGCAAAAGTAAAGTAGTTCCATCAATAAATATAGACATTTCAGCACCAAAATGAGTAATTCCAGCAAAAGTATGCATATTCCAGCAAAAGAAAAGTAGTTCCAACACTATTATAGACATTTTAGCACCAAAATGAGTAATTCCAGCAATAAAAATAGACATTTCAGCACCATATTGATATATTCCAACACCAAAATGCAAGTTCTAGCACAAAAGTTACACATTTCAACACCATATTGATATATTACAACACCAAATTGCAATTTCTAGCAAGTTCTAGCAATAATAAAGTAGTTCCAGTGCTAAAGTTCCAACATGATACATCAAATGTGTGTTGCCCCCCTATTCGCCCACATTGCTTGGGCAAATTCATCCATCTTTGCTTTCCAAGATTGATTATCGTAAGCAATGTCATGGTGATCTTCATTGTTGGTTTCGGGTTCCCATGTCTCCTTCGGTGGGAAATATTCATCCTCCCCAAATCGAAGGATCCAATTATAGAGAATGGCACAAGATATTACTACTTTTACTTGGGTCTTGTAAGGATGGAATGGCTTATTGTAAACAAACTTCCACCGATTCTTATACGCGGCAAAAGCTCTTTCAACTGTTATCCTTAGAGAAGAGTGTCTCAAGTTGAACAATTATTTATAGTTTTCAGGATCATTCCCTGCACCATACGCCTTCAAGTGGTACCTTGTCCTACGGTATGGTGGAAGGAAACCCGGTCTCACGACATACCTAGCTCAACAAGATAGAACTTTCCTACGAAATTCTAACTATTAGGTACATCAAAAAATATTAAAAAAATATGTGGCTGATAGGTTTTAATTATTACCTGGAGGTAATGATAACCCATCATCCCTCTCCACAACATCCGCAAGTATGAGGGCATCATGAGCTAACCCCTCCCAACCATCAAGTATATAGTAAACCTTAAATCAAAGTCTACATAGCCATAACATTTTGACTAGTACCATATTTTCTACCCATAAAGGAGGCCGAGATATTTGGTGGGACTCTATCCATGACATGTGTTCCATCAATTTCTCCAATACAATCCTAGTTCATAAATATGTAAGTATGAGTGTAGGGAGGACGAGATGAATATATAGAGTTTTCCGAATAAAAGTAGATTACCTTGAAGTAAGCATTGAAGCTGTTGTTTTCCTGAATTTTAAGGTGTATATTATTGGAGGGAGGACGGATCATCTCACCTCGCAACTCTCCAATAGCATACAACACCGCCTTAAAATACCTACTTATTACTTCAATAGATCTTCTAAAAATCGGTTGTAGAGCTCCAAACCTAGTGCTGTGGACAACTACCAGGAAAACAAGGCTACTTGTTCCTTAATGGACGTATTAATACTATCTTTCAATAATTCTCTCTCTAAACAAATTGCACAAGCGAAAAAAGGGAGCTCTTTTCATTCTTAGCTGATTTGAGCAATTTAAGTCGGTAGAATGACAAATATATCTCAAGTTTGATTCCCTAGCTATATCCATATCAATCCTATGACCTAATAACATCGGAGTGTGGTTTCTAGCTCTCCTTGAAATAAAAATCATGTAAGCTTCCAATGCAGCTTCAAGGCCGGCTGCTTGCACGATTAGTTGACGTCGTTTTTAGGCCAAATCATCCATCTAAAGAAACAAAAAAATTATTTTCACACACTGGATTGAAACAAACAGTACACACCAAGTATTCATCATGCATACAATTGCATAGAATAAAATCCCTACTGTCCACAACATTAATTTCTGAAAATATTATATGTAACCCATAGTTTTTTGCAAAGAAACAGAGGGAGAGACTACCTCAGATGCCTCTGCTGGAGAAGTGGACGGGGTGGTGCCGGCAAGAGAGGAGACCTGCGTGGTGGCCATGCAGATCGGGTCTCGGCGTGCTGACGGTGCAGATACTAGCAGTTGCCGACGTGGTGGCGGTGCAGAACGACGCAGACGATGGCCTGCTGCCGGCGTGACCGGCGGTGGTCGACCTGGTCTGGCGGGGGCGGCTGGCCGTCGGTGGCGGGGCAACTGCTGCTCACGACCACGCCGTGACCCCCATGCTGGCTTCAACCGGAGCTCGGCGGCAGTGGAATTTGGGGAACGGAGGAGTGGCGGCTGGGAAGGCGCAGGGGGAGGAAAGAATGGGAACCGCTCGGGGGAGGGAGTTGCCCTAGCGCGGGGCCGAGCGGGAGGTCTTTCGCGGACGCGCGGGGCGCAATTTTTTGGGTAAACTCGGCCAGACTCACATGCAAAGCTTGTTTTTGCCTCCCAACCTGGCCAGGCCGAGAGCCGTTTTTCACATGAGGTGAGCTTAGTCCTGTGAGTCCACCCAGCCTAACAAACACTGTCTCTGGTGGGAAAAGTAGGATGAGGTGAGATTTTCTGGGTTGGCCCATGCTAACAAACACACCCCTAGACTAGGACTAGAAATCCTAGTTATACTGTACATTTTTGCTAATCCTACACCTACACAAACAATAGTAAGGTTACCTTTTTATATTCACCTCGTTAATCTTGTTGCTTTTTTTTTTCACTTCTTACACGCCGACTTTCTCTCTCGTCTTCATGAACTTCTGCTTACCAAGGGACTTGATAAGAATATTTGGATTGATAATCGTTAGTGTTCATGTGTTGAACTTTGATCATTCCTTCCTAAACGCATTCCTAGATATAGTCAAACCGGGTGTCTATGTGATTGATCCTCTCTAGATGAACTGGGTTTTTGCATAATGAGATTGCAGCTTGTTTGTCGATCTTTAGTGACACCTTATGTATATCCTTCTTTGCAAGATCAGCTAGAAGTCTTCTTAACCACACATCTTGACAAAGTCGCCATGCTAGCAGCTATGTAGTCTGTCTCACATGAATACAATGACATCACTATTTGTTTTTAAGAATTCTAGCTGACAGGATTTAGTCCTAGGTAGAATATCATACCCAATGTGACCTCCCGATCATCAATTTCGCCTGCCATGTGGCTTTCAAAATAGCCATGAAGGATCAATCCTTCTTTTGCCTTTCGTACGTGCATTCGATCCCAAAATTCCTAATTTGGTTGTTAAGAAAGATCAAGGATAAAAATTTGAAACTGACGAAGTTTTTTTTTATAAATTTAAGTGATTTGGGAATTTGTGCTCTTGATTGACTTTGTTTGACTTGCTTGTGAGTGAAAACTCGCTATACATGAGTGTGAACACAAACCACCTAAAACTCATAAGTTGAATCATGTCAAGTGAGGAGATATTTTTTAAAAAATTCTACCCTATTTTCAAATTTAAATTCCCATTTAACTATTTTCATTCCGAGAACCCTAAAATCCTTTCTCTCGGATGAAGTTATAAATTTTGAGTGAGGAGTACTATACATGCAACCTCTTTTGGTTTCCAAAACAACTTTGTTAAAAATATTTTCATAATTATTTTCTCCCTAAAACAATTTAATTCCTTTCTTACCCAAAAACCTTGAAACCCATCTTCTCGAGAAAAGTTTGTTTTTCTATGGAACATTCTTTTATTAAAAAATCATATCTGAGACCTATATTATTTCCTTCTCACTCTACTTCAAAATAAAATACTTTTTAGGTATTTAAATAATTATTTTCACCTATTTTGTTTTATGGAAGAAATAAGAAATGAGTGATTTAATGTTGGAAAAATCAACCAAGGTTACCTTTGTACAAACGCGCGCACAAGGAGCACGACGAGATGTTCGGCTCGAAAGCCCACATAGGAACAGCCCGATGTGGCAAATGCTAATTGCGGCCCATTCACAGGTATTTCCTTGTACCTCAAGAACACAACTGCCTCCACCGCAAACAAACCTAGCGAGGCAGCAGCGATTCGGATATTTCCTTCCGCCATTGGAAGCCGCCTCCCACCTCCACCTCCACCTCCACCTCACTTCCTTGCCCCCCTTCTCTTATCCCCTGTCCACTTCTCACCATTAAACCCTAGCTAGACCCCTACCCCCCTTCCGATGCTCCTCCTCGCCTGACCCCCGGGCCCCGCCCCGCCGCCCCTTCGCAATGGCGCTGCAGCTGCGCCGCCTCCTCCCGCACGGCTACGCGCAGCGCGCCGTCACCCTCGCCACCAAGCCGATGCTGCCTCCGGCGTCCGCCATGGTAACAATTCCCCTCACATTCGCCTCCTCCTCGTCGTCACTAGGTCTAATTACCGTAATGAGACATTAACTTCTAATTTTTGTTTGGTCTAGAAAAACTTCTAATTTTGTGGGCAACGGTAGAAAAGCTAGACCGCTGCTTCTTCTATATCACCATTTTTTTTTGTTAACACAACTGCAATTAAGTTGAGACTAATAGAACGAGAAGGAATGCCTTCTCTGTTGTACCACAATTTGGCTTTAATTTCGTTTTTTTTGCATGATCATGCCAAATTAGCATGACCACACACACAATGATCATTCTGCTTGCTGCTTCTAAGTACTGTCAGTGTGTTGTTAACTTTGCAGCTTCACTTTGGGGCTTCTCAGAGATACTCATGTGCCTTCACGCCGTACTTGCCTCTCCGTCCCTGCCAAACATGCGGAGTCGCAGTCAGGAGTAGTTCAGCCAGGCAGATGTCGTCTGGAACCAGCTCGCGGCTCGCCCTACAGCTCAAAAGTAACGCCTTTTTGACTACCAGGCTCTCAGGTCATCACAGCTTCGTAAGCTCCAGAGCCGAGGGTATCTGTGGAGTCGCTTTAAAGGCTAGCAGTATTGCTAACTCATCGCGGTTCTTCTCAACCGCGTATGGTAAAAGGCTAAGGTTTCTTGTTCGAAACAAGAGCTCATTTAGCAGTCTGAATGTGCGTAAGAAAGATGGGAGTGTTGGTCATAGTTTGTTTCGTGGATCTGAGAGACGGCAAAGCACACTGGCTGCTTGTAGCACCGTATCTGACGAGGCTTCCACATCTACGGGCAAGGGCACAGATACTAAGAAGGGCACTGCCAGGAGGAAGAAATCTACAAGTAGCAAAAAAGAAGTTAGCGGAGATAAGGAAGATAAGAAAGTACCTACCAAGAAAAAGACCAGAGCTGCTAAAACTAGTAAAACAGCAGCAAAGGCAAGTGAGAAAGCTATTGTGGACCAAGAAGAGAAGAAGGCCACCACTTCTAAATCAAAGAAAGGGGTTGGTACTACTAAAGATAAAAAGACAGTAACCAAGCCGAAGAGATCTTCGAAAGCAAAGGAAACTGCTGCTGCTATTG
This sequence comes from Avena longiglumis, assembly GCA_030063025.1. Classification (NCBI taxonomy): domain Eukaryota; kingdom Viridiplantae; phylum Streptophyta; class Magnoliopsida; order Poales; family Poaceae; genus Avena; species Avena longiglumis. The sequence goes on along the minus strand of CP125977.1, from coordinate 71,882,889 downwards.
CAGCTGCTGATGCCAAGAATCGTACAAAGACCTCTGCTGATGGTTCTGGTAGTGAGAGCAAGCCACTTGTACCTCTTTACCCCCCAACAGCTAAATCAGTTGTTGTAGTTGAATCAGCTACAAAAGCAAAAGTTATTCAGAAATACCTTGGGGACATGTACGAAGTACTACCTAGCTATGGTCATGTGAGAGATCTAGCTGGAAGGTCAAGATCTGTCCGCCCTGATGATGACTTCACCATGGTATGGGAGGTGCCTACTGCTGCTTGGACACACCTTAAGAGCATCAAAGTAGCATTGAAAGGGTATGTTATCTAGGCTGGTAGTATCAGCGTTGTTCACAATTTGTTCTTGACATATAGGTTTGTTTGTAGGACAGTCACATGATTAATTACTTTAACGCTCTATGGGTCATATGCTCCATCAAATCGAATTCATGGAAAGTGGCAAATTGCAAACCCGAATCACAAATCTGTCAACTATGAAATAGATCAACCGAACTATTTAACTGTATATACGTTCTGAAGTAACAGATGCTCAATACTTACAAAGTTACAGTCATGGTGGTTCTCTTTACTTGTATTTGTTTTAATATTTTTCCCTAGCTGATTAAATTGGCTTCAACTGGAGCTTTGATTACATCCTGAATTATGGATATTTTCTTCATTGCTACCCTGAGAATACCTTTATGAGTTAAACCTTCTCTAGATCTGCCTAACACTGATACTAAGCGTTAGTGTTATGTTTGAGTGAACTCTTAACTGAAAATAGAGCTAACTCTATATACTATATAAATTTTTTAAACTTGCCCTGTGCAAGTTGCCATGCTGAGTTTATCTGCTTTGTGAAGTTGTTGATGAACTACTGATTGTTTCTGTTAAAATTGCTCAATTCTTGTCTCCAGAGCAGAAAATTTGATTCTTGCATCTGACCCTGACCGTGAAGGTGAAGCAATTTCTTGGCACATAAAGGAAATGCTTGAACAGCAGGATGTGTTGGACGGTCATGTTACTGTTGCACGAGTTGTCTTCCATGAAATTACAGAGGATGCTATTAAAAACGCTTTAATGTCTCCAAGACATATTGATATGGACTTAGTTAATGCTTATCTTGCACGCCGGTCCCTTGATTATTTGATTGGGTTTGGCATATCGCCACTTCTATGGAGGAAATTGCCTGGTTGTCAGTCAGCTGGACGAGTCCAATCTGCAGCTTTGGCCCTTGTATGTGATCGGGAGGCTGAAGTAGAACGGTTTAGGCCGCAGGAATACTGGACTGTTGATACTGACTTCAGAACCCAGTCTTCAGACTCTTCAAAAGGCCTATGCCTCACATCCAGGATAAAACATCTCAATTCAAAAAAGTTGGATCAACTTTCTATAAGCTCTCAAGAAGAAGCACAAGCTATAGAAAAAAGGATTTATTCTTGCCAATTTGAAGTAAGAGGTGTTAAGAGAAGCAACAGTCACAAGAATCCTCCGATGCCATATATAACATCCAGCCTTCAGCAGGATGCAGCAAACAAACTACATTTTCCTGCAGGGTATACCATGAAGGTTGTTTCTACTCAATAAAAAACTCGGATGCATATATATATATCGTGCTTTACTATTATATTATTACTAGCAATCTATTGACTCACGTGGCTCACTATGTGACTGCAGGTAGCCCAAAAGCTTTATGAAGGGATCAGTCTTTCTTCAGAACAAGCAACAGGCTTAATAACGTACCTCAGAACAGATGGGTATCATGTAGGTACCATCCTACTTTAAGTTGATCACAGAAGTAGTCTTGCTGTTTATAAATTTATCATGTAGGTAGGATAAAACATACTCTTGGTCTCTTCTATGTGATCTATGTTTGTGGGTTGAAATGGGTGTATTCAGACTAAAACAAACAAATCGGTTCCTTTACATGCAAGTGAAATTGTAGAGAAATATTCCACCTGGCTATGGCTTTAAGGGGAGCACGCCACTTGGATAAAGGAGACAGATTACAGAGTAGTGTGATCCAGTTTCTTGCTGACTAAGTGACATATACTCATCCTAACTTCCTAAGATAGGGAGAAAAAGCTTATTTACAAACTAAATGATGTTCAAATAAGTTTTATTTTAAGCGGAGAGTCCAGCTTGATGCGATGACCAAGGAATGTGTTCTTTTGCTTTATAAAAAACACTAAGTTTATTAGCTTTGACATCTGATCGGGAAAATTGAGTTGCATAGGTCATAGTAAATGCTATCCCGAATAAACTGTCTGCACTATTATTTTAGTCTTCATGTTCTTGCTTTTTTGTACGACTTATGTGTTTCTAGGACCCTGGCGGCAGTAGTAATATTACAATGAGGTTTCATTTAATAAAATTATAAAATATGTACCAAAATTCAAGTGGTGTTGCCTTGAACTTAGGTGGGGGATTGTGCCTCCAGTTGCCCACCCATGTGAGCTAGGTGTAATTTTAGCTTGACTTCAATCGCATGAAACACATCAAGGGTTTATATGAACATGAACTCAATCTTGGCGACAATTTGTGTGCTGTGTGCATGACCGTTATGGCTCTCTATTCCTCGATTTGAGATTTTTTCTTGTCAGTTATCAGTGATAGCAGTGTGATGTTGCACCCATTCTAATAGCCTGAAATTGTTGGCTCACTTGTTTATTCTGCCTTTTTCCCTTGAAGATTTCTAATGAAGCTGCAGAAGATATTCGTTCATTAGTGAAAGAAAGGTATACTCTATTGGAATATGTTGCAAGCCTGTTTTACTGAGTTTTTTCAGGGTTGCTAGTCTATTCTGTTTCATGTTTAATTTGTGAGTTACGTAGTTCCCAGTAATCTGGATTAGTATGATCATTTTCACAAAGTGGAAGTTTGTAGTTTTGCATTTTTTTTCTCATTGTCCAGGATTTCTGGGATGGGTATTGTGTGAGACAAAAAAAATTCAGGTTACTAAATATTTTGAACTCTTCAATCATGAGGGCTGGAGAGCTTTGTGGTATCATTTTTATGAGATTGCTTATTTTCCTCTCTAATCTTGTGATCCTGTAGAAGCTAGTTTGAGACAATCAGTGTCTTGTGAGTTCAGCATTTTACCTTCCTGTTTATCAGTATGACGCCTGGGCCGTCCATTCTTGTTAACAAGTTATTGTTCTAGGTATGGTGAGCAGTATGCATCAGAGGATATTAGGAAGTACTTGAAGAAGGTGAAAAATGCTCAAGAGGCCCATGAAGCTATAAGGCCCACCAGCATAAGGAGGTTGCCATGTAATAAACCCACCTGTAGTTTTGTGTTTACTCTATTACGGATGCTGCACTATCAGTTTTCATTTCTCTGTGCTATCTCTCAAGTTTCTGACTCTGTTTATGGTTCTAAAAAACATACTGGGTACCTGTTGGTTGGCTTCACGTGTTGCAGTTCTCATGTATACTACTTGGCAGTTCATGCCCCCATCGCCAGCTCTGATTGCTAAAGTTCTTATTAACTAAAGGTGTTCCCTATTTGTTCCAATGGGGAGAGATTGGATGAGGACGACTTGAAGTAGAATGACACTAGGTGAAGGAGAGCTGCAGTTAGGGGAGGAATAAACCAAAAAGAGACTCAATCTAACATAAGGTAACAATGGGAAAGACCATTGTAGGATTTACGGGGCCATTGGACTAGGCACCTGCTCCCTCCCTCTGACCTGTATTGCCTCCAGCGGCGATACAGTGATCCCGAAACGTAGCTCCTTTGGCCCATCTTTCTCTTTTCCCTCGTTGCTGGCGGCAGCAAGGAAGGTTGGCAACTACCATAACCTTGTTTTTACTTGCTGTTCCACAACTACCATTCTCTGTGCTATCTCTCAAGTTTCTGACTATGTTTATGGTTCTAAAAAACATACTGGGTACCTGTTGGTTGGCTTCACGTGTTGCAGTTCTCATGTATACTATTTGGCAGTTCATGCCCATCGCCAGCTCTGATTGCTAAAGTTCTTATTAACTAAAGGTGTTCCCCATTTGTTCCAATGGGGAGAGATTGGATGAGGATGACTTGAAGTAGAATGACACTAGGTGAAGGAGAGCTGCAGTTAGGGGAGGAATAAACCAAAAAGAGACTCAATCTAACATAAGGTAACAATGGGAAAGACCATTGTAGGATTTACGGGGCCATTGGACTAGGCACCTGCTCCCTCCCTCTGACCTGTATTTCCTCCAGTGGCGATACAGCGAACCGTAGCTCCTTTGGCCCATCCTTCTCTTTTCCCTCGTGCCGGCGGCAGCAAGGAAGGCTGGCAACTACCATAACCTTGTTACTTGCTGTTCCACAACTACTATAACTTTGTTTATATCGCCTCTTGATTCATAACAAAATATTGTTTTGCCATCTGTTGTGTATTTGTGTGGGTTTTCTAGTTCCTTGCTGTTCCACAACTACCATAACCTACCTCTTGATTCATAATAAATAGTGTTTTGCCATCTGTTGTTTTTTAGCTGGATTTGGTATCTGTTGCTAACATGCTTTATGATTGACCCCTTGATAACTACTATGGGTATGCTTGAAGTCTGCATGCCCTGTACGACTGAAAGAGCATCGGAAGCATGAGTTTCAACTTCAGAATTAATAGTTCCTAATGTTTTCTTTTGCCAAATCTTCTGTAGCATCTCTTGTTCTTACTTGAATATATTTTAGCATTGTAGTTTTGGTTTCTTGTTTTTGATGTATAATTCTACCATATCTCTTGCAGCATCTTTGGTTGGAATACTCAATGAGGATTGTTTGAAACTGTACACTCTAATATGGAGGAGAACAATGGCTTGCCAAATGGAAGCTTCCAGAACTGAGCTGGTTGGTTTCTGTTTTACTTCATTTTTACATGTTGTTTATTACTACCTCCGTCCCAAGGCTTAAGGCCTATATTTTTTTTCAAAAGTCAAACTACCTCAAGTTTGACCAAGTTTTTAGAGAAAAATATTAATATTTATAATACGTTATCCATACCCTTTCATACATCATGAAACATATTTTCACATGGTATCTATATAATATAATAGTTCCTGATAGTTTTTTCTAAAAGTTTGGTCAAACTTTCTGTGGCTTGACTTTTAAAAAAAAGCCTTAAGCCTTGGGATGGAGGGAGTATACTCCATTCTTTAGTATGTTGTTGTTGTTGTTCTTGTTGTTGTTATTATTATATATGTATTTACAAAACATTATTGCCCGCAGTAATGTTTTACAGAACCTAAGTTTATCTAGGCCAAAGAATCTCACTGTACGCTTGTTATTTAAGATTCGAGAATGCAAATAGTATATTAATTATGCCAATCAGTCCTCTGTCTTTCTTCATTAGAAACTGTGAATAACATGTGTTTTCTGTTTGAAAGAGCTCTGAATTCAACAAGTTTGCGGCGCATTGGTTGTGTGCCGCTCATATGTGCATATTATCTTTGCTGGTCCAGTTGACCTTAAAAAACTCCTCTCAGCTGGCTTTGAAAATCGTAATAGGTACTCCCTCCGTCTCAAAATAGATGTCGAAAGTTTGTCTAAATTTGGATGTATCTAGATACTAAATTTAAACAAACTTGTGACATCTATTTTGAGACTGAGGGAGTATTAGAATTAAGAGGGATTTGTAAGTTGGTGTCTAATCAAGAAAACGTATGTTCATTTATTTTGTTCATCTACAGAGTTACCTCATTCATCTACATAAAAGAACTAACCATAAGATTGCATATTTTTACACTGTCATGACCAAACTTTTGTCAAAATTGTCATGTCGGTCATTTTCTTCTGTTATCAGCTTAAGCACTCTGTTTCACAATTATCACCAAACCATCTTATGAAAAGACCAACGAAGTATGGAAGGCTGGCCATGCTAGCCATATAAGTGAAATTCCTTACCTGTGAACCTTTTTGATTTGGATTTTTCAGTATTTTGTATATTCGATAAAATTTCATGTTGCTTACTAATTGCATTGTAGATCCAAGTTGATATTGCTAATCCTGAAGGAGACATGACTTTTCATTCATCTGCCTCAAGACTTGACTTCAAGGGATACCTAGCTGTCTATGAGGTAAGTTCTAGATTTAATTCATCTAAGCTTGTTTATCTTCTGTTAGCTTAGTTATGTTTGCTTACGTAAGAAAATATGTTGATTGTTCCCTAATGTAGCCTTCCTCACTTTTCTTTATGCTACTTTGGTCAGCCCATGAGTAGATTTGGGTAATGCTGTATTATCTCACTAAAGATATCATTTTGTACGTTCAAGGGATGATTACATAATTGCTTTGGCCTTTATCATCTGCGTAACTTTAATTTGGTTTATGTCTGTTATGACGTGAGCTCGTCCACACAAACAGCAAAGTAGGTGCTCAGCGCTTGCTGCAAGATATAAATGTGATTAGGTTCCTTTTAGTTAAATTTCATGGGCCTTTAAGTGAATCAGTTAAGATTTAGCAGATTCTGTTTTCTTTTAGAAAGGAGAGTTGAATTAAGCAATAATTAATGAGTTTCTCTCTTCTTCCTTGCCCCAACTGGGGCGAGTGTCCTCTCTTATTTTGGTTATAAATTATAGATGAAAAATACATCCTCAGTTAGATACAAATATAAAATTGGAATGCGGCCAAGCTAAAATTCAATATATGATTAGCCCCTCTCATATTCCCTTCTTATTTTTTGTCTGTTTGTCTCCCAATCGTGGAAACTATTCTTCTTTGCAATACTTATGGAATCTGGTCTTCTTTTTTTATACTCTTTCATGTGGAATATGGGTTTTAATTTCCAGAAGTTTGGTATACATCTCCCAGATGGACATTTCTGGTTTTCTGAGAAGTTTTTCTCTAGTGCCTGGAAGGGCAATTTGTTTGTAAAACCGAGTGGTTGACTGCTCGTATTGTATGCAAGAAGGATAATACATGTTTTATGCATAAAATGCGGGCCAGGGTGTGCTTAACGGTCTCAAGTCTCAACTCTCAACTGGTATTGTTTTGGAAAACCATTATTTTTCAGCTGGTCCTTGCTGGTTTGTTTCCCCATGTTGTACAAATTCAAAATGATAATTATAAAATGCACTAGATTACAACTCCTAGTCTTGACTCATTTATGGTGAATTTGTGGAGTATACACATGATATAATATGTTTCCATTCTCGGTGGAGGACATCGGCAGCTTTCGCGTTGTGTTCTTTGGAGAGGCAGAAGAGGCCCACGAGATCTAGTTACTGTATCGCGAGTACATAAATTTGGGCCATCCTGTACCATGAGTCCAGAACTAGCTTTGTCAATCCGACCGAAATGTACCGCAGACGACCGTCAAACTCTGGCCCACCGTAATCGGGCAGCACATATATCGAACATGCAGTGCCACTATTTTCTGAGTTCCGTATCTCATGGAAAAACCTGTTAGGGAGCACATCTCGTGACCACCTCGAACACCTGGATGAGTTGCCACCCGTACTCCCTCGACCAAGCCTCCACCCCAATGCTGCGGTGCTGGAGAGCTTTTGTAGTAGCGCACCATGAGCACTGTGCCGCCACTTTCGTGTCCGTGCTGGCTGTCGCCAGTGGGGACGAGGTAGGACACGTTGTTGTACTCGTTCATGACCATGGGCACTAGCCGTGGCTCGGGGCGAAGTGTTACCTGCAGTATGCTCCCCTTGGGCGTCTAGAAGTATACACGCCCCTCCAGCCTCGACAGCGAGGAGTACCGGGACGGTATGGGGAGGGATCTCCAGGCCTCGCTGTCCACAATTTTCCAACGCTCGTCCCCTGGCTTGGTGTAGGCGATGGCAGTCGCATGTCTCCCTCTCATAAGGATTAAGGAGGACGACCGGTGTTGGGAGGTCTCGTCAGAGATGCTGCCATAGACGGTACCGCGGCCACGGCCACTCTGCCGTGGGACCATGCCACTCCCTATAAATACTTGCACCAGGTGTGTGTGGGGGGGCGGGGGAGGCTAGAGCGAAACACTTCACCATCCTTCCACGACCCAAATACACACTCCATTTCGCTGCCCCTCTCTAGGAAAGAGAATAACAGCTCAGGCTGGCTTCCCGAGAAGCCGGCCACCCCATCAATCACGCAAATTGAGCACCTCACACGCTTAATGTATACATCCGCACATGAAGTAAGGTTATTATAGGCGATCTATTCCCGGGGTCTGATGATGTATTCATCTTTGTGCCTAAGGTTGTTAGCCGATCGGATTGTGCCCACAAGTCCCCCACCTACATATAAATCCATGCCAAGGATCTCAAACCCTGACACTCACCTATCTCAGCATGATCGCGTGGCCAGAAAACGAGTGCATCTGTGACACCCCTAAATTTATTGAATAGCTTCTCGATATTAAATTTGTTTTGTCTTGGTTGTTGTGCATGACTATGTATTCTTTTCAATGATTACCTGGTGGAGTTTCTCCACAGGTTGCCCCTTCTCTTTTAGTTCAAATGCACGAATTTCTGTTGATTCATCACTATCTCTATTTATTATTATTATCTGTAAGCTTCTAGTTTTTCCTTCAAGGTGCCGATGATTAAGCTTTACATGGATGGATGATGGTTGTATGATACAAAATGACTGTGTGTCCACGTTTTATGAGCTTATTAAACCCATTAATGAGAGAATGTGTCACTTGTAGGATACTGAAGCAAGTGGGTCTAGTGAAAACCCTGAAGGAGAAGCTGCGCATCAGGATAACTTTGAGGCCTTGTCCAAATTAGAGGTTAGCAGCTGCTGATTTGCCTCGGACCATACCTTTCTATTCCCTTCTATTCATGTGACCAAAAATTGCTGGCCAGCATTCAACCATCTCATAGCACATCTCCTTTCTCTCAGATGAAGGATTTGGTGTCTCCAGTTAACGTGCATCTTGGGCAGCACTTCACTAAACCTCCATTCCGTTATTCTGAGGGTGCATTGGTCAGTAATAACCTCTTGTTTGAATTTTCACTCGTTCCTCTTATCATTATCCATGCCTGAAATAAAGGTTTTTTCTTATTTGTTTCTTCTGTAACCTATGATTTTCACTTTGTGCCTTATAATATCCAGATTAAAAAGATGGAGGAACTTGGAATTGGAAGGCCATCTACATACGCTTCTATAATGAGGGTGCTGCAGGTAGCCTAACATGCCACTTTTTGTTATGCCCAAAATACACCCTGTTGCCTTTCTTGAATGGCCGTGTAGCTATTTATAATATATATGTATGCTGATTTTTGAGTTACCATGAACGCATACTGCATTCATGGATTTTGAGTCGACGGGTCGTTCTGGGGCAGCGACTCAGAGACTAGTCAAGACTAGTCTCGACTCAGCAAGACTCATGTTTAATACTAAATTACTAATATGTATAATGTGGGATATAAATATAAGGCTGGGGACAGGGGAGTTGGGGAAAACCTGGGCAATTCCTTCCAATGGCCAAGGCCTTCCTCTTGCAGAGGAGGCGGCCAAGGGAGAGAAGGCCCAGATGCGTTTTGGCTTTTGGGGTCGAGCGGGGGAAATTGTCTCTGGATCTAGGTTTCACGGGGGAAAATAGGTAGGGGAGGAAAGAATGGAAAAAATTATGACATGTGGGGCCATTTTTTAAGTCGACCGACTCAAACCTGGACTAGTTGAGACTAGTCAAGACTAGTCGATTGACTCATCAAATGAGTCTAGTCGACTGGCCAAGTCGACCTTGCAAACGCGACTCGTCGACTAGTCTTTCGACTTGAAATCCATGACTGCATTACATGTTTGGGTTGGTTGGCTCATGGCCACATGCCATAAAGCTCACATGCGCCACCTTTGGGTTGCTCTGGGAGTTGGTTTTTGAGAACCTGGCTTTCTCGACTGGGTTCTGGTAACAGACTAACAGGCCGCCTCTGTGGTTAGTGGTTACTTACTAGTATGCTCAATTGGGTAGTTTACAGGTTTAACTGGGCTGAATACAACTAACATGTTTTGATAACAGTAACACATGGCCGACCCCAACAGTTACAAAGGTTTAGGGATTCACCATGTGCCAGTTTCTTGTTTCATTCAGACAATTGGCAGTATTTATTCATTCATTAGCAACTACTTGTGCAAATAGATAATAGTTTCTGCAATACTTGTGACATCCAGGACCGGAAATACGTGACTATAAATAGTCGAGTTCTGCACCCTGAGTTCCGTGGTCGAATGGTATGTTCTTGTTCCTTATTTGATCTTCACCCTTCTACAGATGCCATCATTTGTTGTGATATCATCTGAAATTCCTTTATGTTAGTTTAAATAGAAATAATCTGACAGCTACGTGCATTATATATTATCTCCAATGTCAGTGCATTTGTATACATTGTGGCAATGCATCTTATTTGTGATTGTACCTGTATTACTCTCTCATGGGCTCATGGCTCTTATCAAGATGGATTAACTCGCTAAAACCCGTAGATACTGCTCTGCATATCATTTTCTCTTTACAAGAGTAAATGTTTCATGGTTCTCCAAATGCCCAATTACACCTCACCAGTTATTTCATTTTTCTGCAGTTTAATTTTGTTGCATATGGTTTTAGCCTGTGTTTAGGGCATTCTTTCAGTTCACCTTGCTGAGGTTGCTAATTATAAAACTTATTTCAGTTTTCTTGCGTCTAATTTTGACATATCCTCAATGTCATCTGTTTCAGGTCTCAGCATTTCTTTCACATCTTTTCTCTGAGATTGTCGATTACAGCTTTACCGCTAACATGGAGACTGAGGTGAAACATTTTTCAGTCTATATCTTTGTGTACATTTTCTTCTATACTTGTTCTCTACTATGGTTTTAGAAACCAGCTTAGCTGGCGGTTTAGGTAAATCCGTACTTCCAGGAAATCTGCAAGTGTATCAGTAGAAAGTGAGACCCACATACTTTGAAAAGAAAGGCTGTAACTTTGTATATAATTTTTTCTTGCTTTAAAGAATATTATCAACAATATTATCTAGATATGTGTAACTGGTCCAAAATATGGAAAATTGAGTAATTTTGGCAACTTGCTGCCTCACATCCAGCCAGCATTATGGCTGCAGAGCAGTATTGGAATTATAATTCTGTATCCGTTATGGGAAAACTTATCGTGCCAAATACACATTAAAAAGACTGAAATTAGTAGTTGCACAATATAATAAAATCTCCATACTAAATGTTGGCCATGTGCGCATGTGTAACCCTGTTCTTCCATTTAAGCAATATCAAGCTGCGCAGGGGAGTTGCACTAAAATCAGAATTTGAAACAGGCTATTATTAAATGAATTGTGTAGAAGGAGAAAAGGGTTTTCACCACAATTCACGACGGAAATACTATATGAAGAAACTTGGGACAATCCAATTATGCCAATAAGCCTGTTTTGATAGGGTGGTCTTTACAGAGGTGGAATTTAGGGATTTGGCCAGACTTCTTTGTTGCTCTTTGCTTAATGAAAATAAATAACAATATGCACAGCAATAAGAAGGATATCTAATGCGAGACAAATGAACTAAAGATAGTGAAGATATGCATCTAACATCTGCATGATCCAGATGTGAAGATATGCGTCTAACAAATCTAAATATGAAGAGGCGCATTCCAGCATTCTCCTATTGAGTTTGTTTGAACAAGCCCACGGCCATGAACTGTATATGCGTCACTATTTATCCTTTCTCAATTTTTTTGATCAATAATCATAAAGGAATCAAACATAGAGTCAAGATGAATTACTACCCTAAGGCTATGATTCCTAACCGGATAGCCCTTTTTCTTGAAGATGAGTGGGGGATGATATGCTGAATAGAAGACATGGGAATATAAACAGTTTTCTTTGTTATAATGATCCTATTAATGTTCCTTTTCTGCTACATTAATAGCTAGACAATGTTTCTGCTGGGTCAACTGAATGGAAGGGCCTCCTGAAAGATTACTGGGATCGATTCAACAAATATTGTGGAGATGCTAGCCAATGGGATGTCAGAAAGGTAATGATTTTGTGGTACCTGGGAAAATATCTGTACCCTTGCACCCAGATGATTATTTTCCTAGAACAACTAGTACTCGCATGAGGTTATCGTTCTAAGTTTTCTATTTCAAGACATTTCAGTATTGAAACTTGAATCTACATATAATTACCCACTTTGTTGCAGGTAGAGAGAATGCTCGAAGAGAAATTCTGTTCTATCCTCTTTCCAGACCTTGCCAGCGATAGTAGGATTTGTCCTAGGTAAGTTTAATTCAGCTGTTTAGGAAGTCTAATTTGGCATCCCCAAACATAGATATTTGCTTAATTTGCATGGGAAACATTCAATGCTACCTTATCATGCGATGCATTAACCATTTTTCTTCCTTAATACTTAATAACACGCTTGCTGAATATGTGCAGCTGTTCTGAAGGAACCCTGAGATTCAAAGTTAGTAGGTACGGCGAAGGCTATTTTATTGGCTGTGATCGGCATCCGAAATGCAAGTATGATCTTGTTATCCCCTCTATTGAACAGTATATGCCTTGGAGTCGAGCTTAATGCTGTAATCCTTGTTTTCTCCTGTTACAAGTTGTAATTTCCACTGCAGTTTCTTGATTGTAACTGAGTATCGTCATATCTAATTATGATAGGTACATCGCTCGCACATTATCAGGTGAAGATGATGATAATGAAGCTTCTGACGAAACTCCAAAGTCTTTTGAGCCTAGGTTACTTGGTCTCATGCCTGATACAAGCGAAAAGGTTTTTTTTCAGTCTGTAATGTATCTGGCTTTCTTTATATCTCAGGTATCAAGCATGTATGACATTTTTCTCAATTCTACAGGTCTTCTTGAAACAAGGTCCGTATGGTCACTACATCCAGGTTGGAGAGGATAGGAAAGGAGCTTCTCAGAAAAGAGCTCCTCTTTCTGAGGTAACTAATACCTTACTTTGTAAATTGGCCTTCCAGAAACTTACCACAGATATCTTTAACCTACTTTTCAGGTCAAAGATATTAACTCTATCACTATCGAAGATGCAATCGAGCTACTGCAGTATCCAAAAAATCTGGTACGCTTTCTATAGAATTTAGCCTTTTGTACATGTTATTGAGTTGAAGCATCACATTATCGTTGCCAACAGGGGAAACATCCTGATGATGAGCATCCAGTACTGATCACACATTCTAAAGCTGGATTTAGTGTCCGGCACAGGAGAACCCTTGCTCCAGTGCCAAAGGTATGTTTTGTTGTTAGTAGTAGTACCTTTGTTAAATATGAAATGGGATTCCTGTGCTGGTGGAATTGTTGTCAACTTGTTATGAAGAAACTTTAATAAGAATCGTATGCAATTACATCATACAGTTTTCAGTTTGGAAATTCTCGTTGCAAGTCTTAACAATGGCTTGAAAATGTGTGATGACAGAGCGAAGACCTGAAGAAGATCACTCTTAAGCGTGCACTGAAGCTTCTGACGGGTAAAAATGTCAAAAAATTTGGTCGACCAAAGGGAAAAACTAACAAAGATGCAGAAGTCATTGAATGGCATTAAGTGATCAGTTGTTACAGAATCCAATGTGCAAACTTGCACACGCTCAGAACTAACAAAGGTCAATGTAAGCATGTGCACACAATTCAGACTGGATCAGCGGTAACAACTGGTTATGTGTGCCCATCTGCCGTCGATACATTCCTGGTTATGCTTTCTGACCAGGGGGGCCTCAATACATGACATGGCAGCTGGTCAGCTAAGCATATAACACCTGTGCTCAGATATGCTCATGTATTTACTCCTCGATTTGTATCCTAAGAGGATATATACTGCAGATAGTTGAGGCTGATCGAGCTTCATTCTTTTATTGGTCACCTTCAGCAGCTGTATAGAAAACACAGGTGACAACACAGGCGACGGACAACTTACCAGATTATACACCTATAGGTTTTTTGCCACTTCCATTTTGGGGGTATTCTTAAGTAGCTATGTTACCAGAAATAATGTCGTTGATCTGATAACCTTTGTTCCTATGCAAATGTATCTTGTTTTGTTGAGGCAAATAATGTAAAATTTAAATGAGTTTTGTTGGTTTGGTTTAAAGGTCGCCAATTATTGGTTTGTACCAGTCTGGCTGCACAGTTATTCAGATGTATACTCTTGCAGGTTCATGTTCTTCAGTACTTTGGGTATCATGCTAAGCATGAATTTAGTCTCATTTTATGATCTAAATTCAAAACGTCTAAAATACGCATTTCAAAATATTGGGAAATTCTGATTTCTTTTGTGTACATTTGGACATGTTATGTCCTCACAAAGTTTTGTGATTTTTTTTTGTGTGTGGCTTGTGTAGAAAAGACAATTTTCGATGCTTGTATTCACGATTACATTTTTTTGTCTTTTCACACATGCCATTAAAAATATATTTTTCAAAACTTTATGTGTGATATTATGGAATGATATTATAGTGAGTGCTATTCCCTCTGCTTTAAATTACAAGGTGTTTTACTAGCTTTTTTCTAAAACATGATGTTTTACTAGCTTTTTTCTAAAACATGTGTCTAAACATTTTTAGTGTATAGGTATAGAGTAAAATGAGTAAACCTACGCACTAAAAGGGATCGAGATACATGTACTCTAAAAAAAAGATTAAGTCATCTTTTTTCTAGGATACATATTGAGAGGTGTACTAAACATCTGCCAATGACAGTTACAACACCGCAAAGCGTCGAGCTAAGGCTACCAACATCGGTGTGGTAGCTCCCCTACCATCTAAGCCTACTCTCCCTCCCAACACAAATGGCACGTCCGGGAAGCCAAAAAATCTCTGAATGAAAAAGCCTAGCTAAGTGCCACTGCTTGAAGTAGCCCTTGATCCTCGTCTTGATGGCCTCCATCGTTGGGTGCATTTTGTTAAACACTACGTCGTTTCAGTGTCTCCAAATGCTCTAGAAGACTAAGATGATCGCCGTCCAGATGTCGCGCTGGTGGGCCTTCGTGCATGGCCTCGTTGTCCACCAATGGAGAAGGTATGTGTCCGCATCGGGCATCCACTGAGGTCTGTCCCACCTAAGCAGCGTCAAAGCCTAGACTTCCTGAGCCACCACACATCCAAGCAAAATGTGCTGGATGCTCTCTGGCTCCTGATCACATAGCAGACACTTGTGGGAGAGGAAGTCCACGCCGCTCCAAACGATCGGCCGTCCAACAACGGTCTCTCGCCGCTAGCCACACGATGAACTTGCAGCTATGCGGGGCTCGAGAGCGCCAGATCTGGGTGGCAGCCGGTGCTCGGGTAGTGACAGCAAAGAAGGCGGCATATGCCAAATTCATAGAGTAAGCCCCATCGCTTGACCACCGCCAGGTTAGCACATCCTCGCTCTCTAGGACAAGCTTTACCCCAACTAGCGCATGCCTAATACGTTGAAAACGTATCTACAATTTTTGATGCTCCATGCTTGTTTAGTATCTACTTTGCTTTACTTGTCCACACTTTGAGGTGTTTTTTACATGTTTTCTGGTACTAACCTATTAACAAGTTGCAACAATGCCAGATGCCTGTTTTCTGCTGTTTTTGGTTTCAGAAAAGTTAGTAAAGAAATATTCTCGGAATTGGACAGGACAAACGTCAAAGTCAATTACTTTCCGTGGGGAACAAGAAGTCTATAGGAGAGCCGGAGGGGCCGTCCAGGGGGGCTAGACCCACCCCAGGCGCGGGGGCAGGTGGGTCCGTGCCTAGCTAGGGTTTGGCGGCCCTGGTCGCCTCCCGAACTCGCCTCTTCGCCTATAAGAAGCCCTCGATGCAGAAACCCTGAGTACCCGATAAAAAAATCCACGAAACCGTCTGTAGCCGCCGCCACCATCGTCCCTAGATAGGGGGGGGGGATCCGAAGTTCTTCCCTGCACCCTGTTGGAGGGGAGATCATCCTGGAGGCCTTCTCTCCGGTATGATTCGTGAGTAGTTCCACCTTAGACTATGGGTCCGTGTAGTAGCTAGATGGTTGTATCTCCTCCTTTGTGCTTTCATGTATAGATCTTGTGAGCTCCGTTTATGATCAAGATCTAATCTATTTGTAATCATGCATGTTGTGTTATTAATGGTTTTATCTTTATGATTCTATCATGTCTGTGTTGTTTGTGATCTTGCATGTTCTCCGTTGCTAGTGGTTATCTTGGCCAAGTAGTTGCTAGTGACTCTAAGAGGGAGTATTTATGCTCGATAGTGGGTTCATGCCTCTAGTTTCCAAGGGAAGTGATAGAAATCTCTTTGGTTGTAGATGTGTTGTTGCTACTAGGGAGAAAACAACAGTCTCTTGTTTATGGAACATGTGGACTGTTTACCTTACACACTTTGCTTAAAGCAGTTGTCTGTTGCTTGCAACTTAATACTGGAGGGGGTTCGGATGATAACCTGAAGGTGGACTTCTAGTCATAGATGCAGTTGGATGAAGGTCTATGTATATTGTTGTATTGCCCAATCAACTTCATAGGATCTTTCTGGCTAGTAATTGCATTGTTTTGCCTTGCTCGGCCTCGCCAATTGCCATTGTAATTTGTTTACCCTTCATGCCATGTTGTTTATCTAAGGAGAGCACCTCTAGTGAACTATGGACCCCGGTCCAATCTTTACCATTGATACATCTTCCATCACTTGTTTACTTGCTGCAAAACATTACCTTCCACACCATACGTTTAATCCTTTGTTATAGCAAACCGGTGAGCTTGACAACCTCACTGATTCGTTGGGGCAAAGTCTTGAGTTTGTGTTGTGCAGGTCTCCACGTTGCCAGCAACACCTTTGAGACATTTCCTTCCTCCTTCAGGTTCGATAACCTCGGTCTCTCGAGGAAACTTGTCATGTGCTCATCAGACCTTGCTCTTGGGGTTCCAACGAAGTGTCCCACGTCAACACTGGGTGCACGCATCAAGATTTCTGGCGCCGTTGCCGGGGAGGCTAAGGATGTCTTCACTAGGGGAGTCCTTCACTTCTTTTCTCTTTACTTTGTTTCTTTTGCTTGGTTTTGTTTGACTTTTTCCAAAAAACCCAAAAAAATTAGTCTAGTTTGGTTTGCTTGCTTTATTAAAAAACACAAAAAAATAGTTCCTACTCTAGCTGCTGCTGCTGTTTTTGGCTTGCCCACCTTTGCCAAAATGAACTCTGCTGAGAACACCAAGTTGTGTGACTTCACTAGCACCAACAACAATGATTTCCTTAGCACACCTATTGCTCCACCTGCTCCTAATGCTACCTTTTATGAAATTAAGCCTGCTTTGTTGAATCTTGTGATGAGAGAGCAATTTTTTAGTGCTGGTTCTGATGATCCTGCTGCCCATTTTAATAGCTTTGTTGAACTTTGTGAGATGCAAAAGTATAAGGATGTAGATGGAGATATTATTAAGCTCAGGCTTTTTCCTTTCTCCTTGAGGGGAAAAGCTAAAGAATGGTTGCTATCTTTGCCTAAAAATAGTATTGATTCTTGGACTAAGTGCAAGGATGCTTTTATTGGAAAGTACTATCCTCCTGCTAAGATTATTGCTATGAGAAGTGACATTATGAAATTTAAAAGCTTGATAGTGAACATGTTTCTCCTGCTTGGGAAAGACTGAAGTCTTTGGTTAAAATTGCCCTACTCATGGACTCACCGCTTGGATGATTATCTAAACTTTTTATGCAGGTTTGAACTTCTCAAGAAACCGTTGGATTCTGCTTTGGAGGTACCTTCATGGGCCTCACTTTGGGTGCTGCAACAAGGCTCCTTGATAATATGATGGCCAACTACTCTGAATGGCATGTTGAGAGAGCTCCACATGGTAAGAAGGTAAATTATGTTGATGAAACTTCCTCTTTGAGTGAAAATATTGATTTTATTATGGCTATGCTTGCTAATGGGAAAGCTCCTCTAGATCCTAATAGTGTTCCCTTAGCCTGTTTGGTTGCTCAAGAAGAGCAAGTTGATGTGAACTTCATTAGAAACAACAATTTCAACAACAATGACTATAAGAATAATTTTGGTAGCAACAACAATTATAGGCCTTATCCTCCTAATAATGGCAATTCCTATGAAAGCTCTTACAATAATGCTAGATGTGCCCCCTCTGAACTTGAAGTAATGCTCAAGGACTTTATTAGTAAACAAACCACTTCCAATAAAACTATAGAGGAAAAGCTTTTAACCGTTGAGAAAAATATATCCTCTTTGTCTGAAGCTCAAACTTCCTTAGTTAATAAAATGGTTGCTAAACCTAAAACTATGGAAAACACCTTTGCTACTGCTCATGCCATACAAGTTACTATTGATGAAAATGTTAGGTTAGCTCAACTTCATGCTAGGTGGGAAAGGAAGCTGAAATTGATAGAAACAATAGTGTGTGCACTATCACCACTAAACCACAAGTAGCCCCTATTCCTCCTTCTATTATGCCTACTACTAGAGATCCTAAGTTTGACTTTGATATTGATGGTTGCAATATTTCTGAAGTGATTATGTTCCTGCAAAAGCTTGCTAGAAGTCCTGATGCTAGTGATATGCATGTTGCCTTTACCAAACACATTACGATGCTCTTGTTATGATTAAGGAAGAGAAGTTAAAACACAAAGCTTATATTCCTAGGAAAGTAGAAGATATTTGGGAACCCATTATTAATATGCAAGTGAATGACTTTGATCTCAAAGCTTCATGTGATCTTGGTTCTAGTGTCTCTATTATGCCTAGGAAGATTTATGAAATGCTTGATTTGCCACCATTGGAAGATTGTTATTTAAATGTCCCACTCAATGATAATGTTAAGAAGAAACTCATAGGGAGTATTAATGATGTTCTCATTATGGTTAACAATGCTTATGTCCCTATTGATTTCTATGTTTTTGATGTTGAATATAATGCTTCTTGTCCTATTACTTTGGGAAGACCTTTTTTTAGAACAGTTGGTGCCATCATTGATATGAAAGAAGGCACCATCAAATATCATTTTCCATTCAAGAAAGGTATTAAACACTTCCCAATTAGAAGAGAGAAGTTTCTTTTTGCTTCCCCTTTGAAAGCAAGATTTGATGTTAATGCTTCCACATTTGAAAATACTCGATTCTTCTTGCTTCTTGTGCCTAACTTAAAGGCGTTAAAGAAAAGTACTTGTTAGGAGATAATCCAAGAGTTTCCTTGAGTCTTGGAAGTTATTACTTCTGTAATAACCTCTCCTTATCCTTTTCGTTTGCTTTTTGTGCCAAGAATGACCTCTAATGAGAGGGAAATAAGATTTGGGGAGTTGCTGCCCCGAAACAGATTTCTGTCCTCCACCAAACAAATTCGTGAAGAGGCTCTATAACTCGGATTGAGCTAAAAATTTACGAATAAATACCCCAGTATGTTACCTAACTTGCGTTAGTTCAACACTTTTTGATTTGAGCAACATAAGATGTTCAAAAAAATTCGTTTCTACCTACTGCTCCGTTTTGACAGATTTCTGCCATTATTTGCATTTGCTTCTTATTGATTCCTTTTTAAGCTCTCTTCATGTAAATTGAGTTTCTTTGAAGGAGTTACTACAGTAGCTTGTGTTTTTACTGAAAATACTTGCTGTTCCAAAGCTTTGCCAGTGGTCTAATATCTTTTGAATAAACTAATGTTGCTAATGAAGATTGTGTGAAGTTTTGTATGAAGGAAAAATTTCAGGTATAGAGAGAATGATGCAATGAGATAAAGAATGGACAAAAGCTCAAGCTTGGGGATGCCACCATGGTGTCACTCCAAGAAATATCCAAGAGGTACAAGCGTCAAAACTTGGGGATGCCCAAGGCATCCCCTTCTTCATCAATAAAAAGCTCAGGTTTGTCTAGACATTTCGTTTTTATTGTTTAATGTACAGTTGTGTTGTTCTTGGAGCATCTTAGTTTTCGTTTTCTTTGCTTAGTTTGCTTTAGTAGTTTGGACCCCCGTTCTCGCTGTGTTGTTTTGCAAATAAGTTTGCTTGGTGTTTAGAAAGGAGTAGTAAGTTCTTGCTTGAAGTGCAAGAGGAGCTTGCATTGACTGTGACTTAGACTTTAGCATGACATGCTAGCATTATACTTAGTGATTATTACTGTAGCATGTCTTGTTCCAAACAATTGGGATTGCTTAGTGTGCCTTGAAGAAATTATGCGTTGTTTTAGCATGCAAAAGCATAGTATTGTGGTATTCTCCTTTGATGTTTTGCTTGGGTTGACTTGGCACATGCTCACACCATGTTATGACAGTTACATATTGAGAGGTGTACTAAACATCTGCCAATGACAGTTACAACACCGCAAAGCGTCGAGCTAAGGCTACCAACATCGGTGTGGTAGCTCCCCTACCATCTAAGCCTACTCTCCCTCCCAACACAAATGGCACGTCCGGGAAGCCAAAAAATCTCTGAATGAAAAAGCCTAGCTAAGTGCCACTGCTTGAAGTAGCCCTTGATCCTCGTCTTGATGGCCTCCATCGTTGGGTGCATTTTGTTAAACACTACGTCGTTTCAGTGTCTCCAAATGCTCTAGAAGACTAAGATGATCGCCGTCCGGATGTCGCTACTGGTGGGCCTTCGTGCATGGCCTCGTTGTCCACCAATGGAGAAGGTATGTGTCCGTGACGGCATCCACTGAGGTCTGTCCCACCTAAGCAGCGTCAAAGCCTAGACTTCCTGAGCCACCACACATCCAAGCAAAATGTGCTGGATGCTCTCTGGCTCCTGATCACATAGCAGACACTTGTGGGAGAGGAAGTCCACGCCGCTCCAAACGATCGGCCGTCCAACAACGGTCTCTCGCCGCTAGCCACACGATGAACTTGCAGCTATGCGGGGCTCGAGAGCGCCAGATCTGGGTGGCAGCCGGTGCTCGGGTAGTGACAGCAAAGAAGGCGGCATATGCCAAATTCATAGAGTAAGCCCCATCGCTTGACCACCGCCAGGTTAGCACATCCTCGCTCTCTAGGACAAGCTTTACCCCAACTAGCGCATGCCTAATACGTTGAAAACGTATCTACAATTTTTGATGCTCCATGCTTGTTTAGTATCTACTTTGCTTTACTTGTCCACAATTTGAGGTGTTTTTTACATGTTTTCTGGTACTAACCTATTAACAAGTTGCAACAATGCCAGATGCCTGTTTTCTGCTGTTTTTGGTTTCAGAAAAGTTAGTAAAGAAATATTCTCGGAATTGGACAGGACAAACGTCAAAGTCAATTACTTTCCGTGGGGAACAAGAAGTCTATAGGAGAGCCGGAGGGGCCGTCCAGGGGGGCTAGACCCACCCCAGGCGCGGGGGCAGGTGGGTCCGTGCCTAGCTAGGGTTTGGCGGCCCTGGTCGCCTCCCGAACTCGCCTCTTCGCCTATAAGAAGCCCTCGATGCAGAAACCCTGAGTACCCGATAAAAAAATCCACGAAACCGTCTGTAGCCGCCGCCACCATCGTCCCTAGATAGGGGGGGGGGATCCGAAGTTCTTCCCTGCACCCTGTTGGAGGGGAGATCATCCTGGAGGCCTTCTCTCCGGTATGATTCGTGAGTAGTTCCACCTTAGACTATGGGTCCGTGTAGTAGCTAGATGGTTGTATCTCCTCCTTTGTGCTTTCATGTATAGATCTTGTGAGCTCCGTTTATGATCAAGATCTAATCTATTTGTAATCATGCATGTTGTGTTATTAATGGTTTTATCTTTATGATTCTATCATGTCTGTGTTGTTTGTGATCTTGCATGTTCTCCGTTGCTAGTGGTTATCTTGGCCAAGTAGTTGCTAGTGACTCTAAGAGGGAGTATTTATGCTCGATAGTGGGTTCATGCCTCTAGTTTCCAAGGGAAGTGATAGAAATCTCTTTGGTTGTAGATGTGTTGTTGCTACTAGGGAGAAAACAATGCCTCTTGTTTATGGAACATGTGGACTGTTTACCTTACACACTTTGCTTAAAGCAGTTGTCTGTTGCTTGCAACTTAATACTGGAGGGGGTTCGGATGATAACCTGAAGGTGGACTTCTAGTCATAGATGCAGTTGGATGAAGGTCTATGTATATTGTTGTATTGCCCAATCAACTTCATAGGATCTTTCTGGCTAGTAATTGCATTGTTTTGCCTTGCTCAGTTCCTGTCAATTGCCCCGCTGTAATTTGTTTACCCTTCATGCCATGTTGTTTATCTAAGGAGAGCACCTCTAGTGAACTATGGACCCCGGTCCAATCTTTACCATTGATACATCTTCCACTGTTACTTGTTTACTTGCTGCAAAACATTACCTTCCACACCATACGTTTAATCCTTTGTTATAGCAAACCGGTGAGCTTGACAACCTCACTGATTCGTTGGGGCAAAGTCTTGAGTTTGTGTTGTGCAGGTCTCCACGTTGCCAGCAACACCTTTGAGACATTTCCTTCCTCCTTCAGGTTCGATAACCTCGGTCTCTACTGAGGGAAACTTGCTGCTGTGCTCATCAGACCTTGCTCTTGGGGTTCCAACGAAGTGTCCCACGTCAACACTGGGTGCACGCATCAAGATTTCTGGCGCCGTTGCCGGGGAGGCTAAGGATGTCTTCACTAGGGGAGTCCTTCACTTCTTTTCTCTTTACTTTGTTTCTTTTGCTTGGTTTTGTTTGACTTTTTCCAAAAAACCCAAAAAAATTAGTCTAGTTTGGTTTGCTTGCTTGCTTTATTAAAAACACAAAAAATAGTTCCTACTCTAGTCAGTCTTTGCTTTTTGGCTTGCCCACCTTTGCCAAAATGAACTCTGCTGAGAACACCAAGTTGTGTGACTTCACTAGCACCAACAACAATGATTTCCTTAGCACACCTATTGCTCCACCTGCTCCTAATGCTACCTTTTATGAAATTAAGCCTGCTTTGTTGAATCTTGTGATGAGAGAGCAATTTTTTAGTGCTGGTTCTGATGATCCTGCTGCCCATTTTAATAGCTTTGTTGAACTTTGTGAGATGCAAAAGTATAAGGATGTAGATGGAGATATTATTAAGCTCAGGCTTTTTCCTTTCTCCTTGAGGGGAAAAGCTAAAGAATGGTTGCTATCTTTGCCTAAAAATAGTATTGATTCTTGGACTAAGTGCAAGGATGCTTTTATTGGAAAGTACTATCCTCCTGCTAAGATTATTGCTATGAGAAGTGACATTATGAAATTTAAACAGCTTGATAGTGAACATGTTTCTCCTGCTTGGGAAAGACTGAAGTCTTTGGTTAAAAATTGCCCTACTCATGGACTCACTGCTTGGATGATTATCTAAACTTTTTATGCAGGTTTGAACTTCTCAAGAAACCTGTTGGATTCTGCTGCTGGAGGTACCTTCATGGGCCTCACTTTGGGTGCTGCAACAAGGCTCCTTGATAATATGATGGCCAACTACTCTGAATGGCATGTTGAGAGAGCTCCACATGGTAAGAAGGTAAATTATGTTGATGAAACTTCCTCTTTGAGTGAAAATATTGATTTTATTATGGCTATGCTTGCTAATGGGAAAGCTCCTCTAGATCCTAATAGTGTTCCCTTAGCCTGTTTGGTTGCTCAAGAAGAGCAAGTTGATGTGAACTTCATTAGAAACAACAATTTCAACAACAATGACTATAAGAATAATTTTGGTAGCAACAACAATTATAGGCCTTATCCTCCTAATAATGGCAATTCCTATGAAAGCTCTTACAATAATGCTAGATGTGCCCCCTCTGAACTTGAAGTAATGCTCAAGGACTTTATTAGTAAACAAACCACTTCCAATAAAACTATAGAGGAAAAGCTTTTAACCGTTGAGAAAAATATATCCTCTTTGTCTGAAGCTCAAACTTCCTTAGTTAATAAAATGGTTGCTAAACCTAAAACTATGGAAAACACCTTTGCTACTGCTCATGCCATACAAGTTACTATTGATGAAAATGTTAGGCTGTTAGCTCAACTTCATGCTAGGTGGGAAAGGGAAGCTGAAATTGATAGAAACAATAGTGTGTGCACTATCACCACTAAACCACAAGTAGCCCCTATTCCTCCTTCTATTATGCCTACTACTAGAGATCCTAAGTTTGACTTTGATATTGATGGTTGCAATATTTCTGAAGTGATTATGTTCCTGCAAAAGCTTGCTAGAAGTCCTGATGCTAGTGATATGCATGTTGCCTTTACCAAACACATTACAGATGCTCTTGTTATGATTAAGGAAGAGAAGTTAAAACACAAAGCTTATATTCCTAGGAAAGTAGAAGATATTTGGGAACCCATTATTAATATGCAAGTGAATGACTTTGATCTCAAAGCTTCATGTGATCTTGGTTCTAGTGTCTCTATTATGCCTAGGAAGATTTATGAAATGCTTGATTTGCCACCATTGGAAGATTGTTATTTAAATGTCCCACTCAATGATAATGTTAAGAAGAAACTCATAGGGAGTATTAATGATGTTCTCATTATGGTTAACAATGCTTATGTCCCTATTGATTTCTATGTTTTTGATGTTGAATATAATGCTTCTTGTCCTATTACTTTGGGAAGACCTTTTTTTAGAACAGTTGGTGCCATCATTGATATGAAAGAAGGCACCATCAAATATCATTTTCCATTCAAGAAAGGTATTAAACACTTCCCAATTAGAAGAGAGAAGTTTCTTTTTGCTTCCCCTTTGAAAGCAAGATTTGATGTTAATGCTTCCACATTTGAAAATACTCGATTCTTCTTGCTTCTTGTGCCTAACTTAAAGGCGTTAAAGAAAAGTACTTGTTAGGAGATAATCCAAGAGTTTCCTTGAGTCTTGGAAGTTATTACTGTAATAACCTCTCCTTATCCTTTTCGCTTGCTTTTGTGCCAAGAATGACCTCTAATGAGAGGGAAATAAGATTTGGGAGTTGCTGCCCAAACAGATTTCTGTCCTCCACCAAACAAATTCGTGAAGAGGCTCTATAACTCGGATTGAGCTAAAATTTACGAATAAATACCCCAGTATGTTACCTAACTTGCGTTAGTTCAACACTTTTTGATTTGAGCAACATAAGATGTTCAAAAAAATTCGTTTCTACCTACTGCTCCGTTTTGACAGATTTCTGCCATTATTTGCATTTGCTTCTTATTGATTCCTTTTTAAGCTCTCTTCATGTAAATTGAGTTTCTTTGAAGGAGTTACTACAGTAGCTTGTGTTTTTACTGAAAATACTTGCTGTTCCAAAGCTTTGCCAGTGGTCTAATATCTTTTGAATAAACTAATGTTGCTAATGAAGATTGTGTGAAGTTTTGTATGAAGGAAAAATTTCAGGTATAGAGAGAGAATGATGCAATGAGATAAAGAATGGACAAAAGCTCAAGCTTGGGGATGCCACCATGGTGTCACTCCAAGAAATATCCAAGAGGTACAAGCGTCAAAACTTGGGGATGCCCAAGGCATCCCCTTCTTCATCAATAAAAAGCTCAGGTTTGTCTAGACATTTCGTTTTTATTGTTTAATGTACAGTTGTGTTGTTCTTGGAGCATCTTAGTTTTCGTTTTCTTTGCTTAGTTTGCTTTAGTAGTTTGGACCCCCGTTCTCGCTGTGTTGTTTTGCAAATAAGTTTGCTTGGTGTTTAGAAAGGAGTAGTAAGTTCTTGCTTGAAGTGCAAGAGGAGCTTGCATTGACTGTGACTTAGACTTTAGCATGACATGCTAGCATTATACTTAGTGATTATTACTGTAGCATGTCTTGTTCCAAACAATTGGGATTGCTTAGTGTGCCTTGAAGAAATTATGCGTTGTTTTAGCATGCAAAAGCATAGTATTGTGGTATTCTCCTTTGATGTTTTGCTTGGGTTGACTTGGCACATGCTCACACCATGTTATGACTATGACAAGTCACCACTAGCCTCTATGATCATTTAGTCCTTGACTTGTAATACCACTCTTTGCTTTGATTAGTTTGCTTTGCTGCATTGCATAATTTTGGCCATTATTGCTCTCTTAGTTGGTTGCTCCTAGTCTTTTGCTAGACTCCACTTGTATGAGTAAGTTCTCTTCATGCTTCCAACTCCCAAGAAACCAAGTTATTCCAAAGTGTCCACTATAAACTCCTATGCATGGTGTGTTACACCATTCCAAGTATATTCTTGTTTTCATCTATTTTCCAATTAAAAACTATTTTTTTATGTGAAAACTTAGTGATTAAAGCCCTCACGAACTTGATGGCACACTTTATTCTTTGCCCCTAATAAACTTGAACCATTATGACAACTTTGTTGTATATGCTTGCACTTATAAGTTGGAATTAGCAGAATCGTGCTGTCACGGGGAACATTTTCAACATTGCACTTGTACCTTGTTGTACTCAGTTGATATCATGTTCTTTTGTCTATGGATGTCACCGGTGTGAAATAAAGAGGGAACTTGTAAGTTCATAGAGTTTGTATCTTGTGTTAGATAAACGCCTGGGCCGCTAGCCTAAGCCATGCCTAATCATGGTGGAAACTTGCAGCATCACCATAGTGACATCTATGAAGCATTCTTCTTATAAAAAAAGAGACACATTGAGAAAAGAGGAAAGAGAGAAAAAAGCACCATATTCCCATGGTACATAAGAAGAATTGCTGAGATGCTCATTGTCTGCTTGCCTTGTAATTTTGGTTATGAGAAAGCTCCTGTACCATGTGCAAGGGGTACCCCATTGGCGGTTCTCAATGAAATGCAAATACTTACAGTGACAAGAACTTACCTGGACCCAAAGTTGAGTATGCATGAGGTGTGGTCCTCGTATTCAAGGGGCATGAGATTGCCAACTTATACTTCGTCAAGCATATACTCCAGCTTTGCCACTTTAACCTTAACCACTTCAAGATGCTTATGATAGGGCAATGAGGGCTGAAAGCTAACTAGTACCATAATTTTTGGAAGCTCTTTTTGAAACTTGTAATCCCTGCTTCCTTTACAAAAAAGCCTTTCTTCCACCATTATTTAAGTCTTCACCTTCTACCTTTAGGCACCATTAAGAGAGCATAGTTGTCATTCTGTGTGCAATGTTCTAAAGCTTATTAATTGATGCATATTGTGTTATTACTTGCTCTTGTGCTATTTGTTTCTAGTCACCCTTGTGAACTTTGCAGGTGTCCTATGCATTATATTGCTACTCTATGAGGGACAAACTGATTGCCACTATGCTATGTTTTCTGCATGTGAAACAAACAAACGTTTTTAAATACATATTATGCATGATCTTTGTTTGTAGCTTGCCATGTTGCATGCATAGTTACTATGTCCTATTGTTAGAACTCCATCTTTCATGCACATGTTTAGAGTTCTTTGATCCCAACTTTCAATGTTTGCAAATGGTTGGATCTTTATTGTGAGGGTGCATGTCACCTAAAAATTATTCTTTTATCACTTACCTACTCGAGGACGAGCAGGAGTTAAGCTTGGGGATGCTGATACGTTGGAAACGTATCTATAATTTTTGATGCTCCGTGCTTGTTTAGTATCTACTTTGCTTTACTTGTCCACACTTTGAGGTGCTTTTTACATGTTTTCTGGTACTAACCTATTAACAAGTTGCAACAGTGCCAGATGCCTTTTTTATGCTGTTTTTGGTTTCAGAAAAGTTAGTAAAGAAATATTCTCGGAATTGGACGGGACAAACGTCAAAGTCAATTACTTTCCGTGGGGAATAAGAAGTCCAGAGGAGAGCCGGAGGGGCCAGACCCACCCCAGGCGCGGGGGCAGGTGGGCCTGCGCCTGGCTAGGGTTTGGCGGCCCTGGTCGCCTCCCGGACTCGCCCCTTCGCCTATAAGAAGCTCCCGATGCAGAAACCCCGAGTACCCGATCAGAAATCCACGAAACCGTCTGTAGCCACTGCCACCATCGTCCCTAGATCGGGGGGGGGGGAGGGGATCTGAAGTTCTTCCCGGCACCCCGCCGGAGGGGAGATCATCCCGGAGGCCTTCTCTCCGGTATGATTTGTGAGTAGTTCCACCTTGGAGTATGGGTCCATGTAGTAGCTAGATGGTTGTATCTCCTCCTTTGTGCTTTCATGTATAGATCTTGTGAGCTCCGTTCATGATCAAGCTCTAATCTATTTGTAATCATGCATGTTGTGTTTACGGGGATCCGATGGATATTGAGATTATTATGTTGGTTTGATTAATGGTTTTATCTTTATGATTCTATCATGTCTGTGTTGTTTGTGATCTTGCATGTTCTCCATTGCTAGTGGTTATCTTGGCCAAGTAGTTGCTAGTGACTCCAAGAGGGAGTATTTTTGCTCGATAGTGGGTTCATGCCTCTAGTTTTCAAGGGAAGTGACAAAAATCTCTTCGGTTGTAGATGTGCTGTTGCTACTAGGGAGAAAACAACGGTCTCTTGTTCATGGAACATGTGGACTGTTTACCTTACACACTTTGCTTAAAGCAGTTGTCTGTTGCTTGCAACTTAATACTGGAGGGGGTTCGGATGATAATCTGAAGGTGGACTTCTAGTCATAGATGCAGTTAGATGACGGTCTATGTATATTGTTGTATTGCCCAATCAACTTCATAGGATCTTTCTGGCTAGTAATTGTATTGTTTTGCCTTGCTCAGTTCCTGTCAATTGCTCCGCTGTAATTTGTTTACCCTTCATGCCATGTTGTTTATATAAGGAGAGCACCTCTAGTGAACTATGGACCCTCGGTCCAATCTTTATCATTGATACATCTTCCAATGTTACTTGTTTACTTGCTGCAAACCATTATCTTCCACACCATAGTTTAATCCTTTATTACATCAAATCGGTGAGCTTGACAACCTCACTGTTTCGTTGGGGCAAAGTCTTGAGTTTGTGTTATGCAGGTCTCCACGT
Organism: Avena longiglumis; assembly: GCA_030063025.1. Classification (NCBI taxonomy): domain Eukaryota; kingdom Viridiplantae; phylum Streptophyta; class Magnoliopsida; order Poales; family Poaceae; genus Avena; species Avena longiglumis. The sequence goes on along the minus strand of CP125977.1, from coordinate 71,854,212 downwards.
TGCCAGCAACACCTTTGAGATGTTTCCTTCCTCCTTCAGGTTCGATAACCTCGGTCTCTACTAAGGGAAACTTGCTGCTGTGCTCATCACACCTTGCTCTTGGGGTTCTAACGAAGTGTCCCACGTCAACACTGGGTGCACGCATCAATGCCATAAGAAGAAGAACTCCGGGACTGCCGCTTCCCCCAAGTCCGGCCCACAGTCCTCGAGCCAAGTCCCATTAAGCCCCTCCTTGATCGAATGTGCCTTCACCTTGCTCGAGGGATTGCCGCAAGGAGGTTTGGGGAAATCTCCTCAACCTGGCGCCCATTGATCCAGCGATCCTACCAAAACTTAGCTTTCTCCCTATTGCCCGAAGTGTAGCACGTGGCGGCGTGGAAGAGCTCCATAGACTGCCGCGACAAGGCATTGACCACCCTTCGCCTCTCTCCTCCCCTTTCACAAGAAATCCCGGACAATCTTGCGGAAGGCCACTAGACTCTAGGGTGGGACGTCCAGTGACATGAGAGCATGGACCGGGGTGGCCGAGAGCATGGTCTTCACCAGGGTGGTGCGCCCTCCCCTGTTCAATAGACCCACACACCACGACTGCTTCCTGTTAGCCGCATTGTCCACCACGAACTGTAGCTGCACATCCGACGACTTCCAGAGGCCCAAAGGCATGCCCAGGTACTTGCAAGGGAAGCTACCGACCTTGCATCTCAGGACGCTTCGAGCCAACACCAATTTATCAGGAGTGCACTGGATCAGATGTATCGAGCATTTTGCCAGATTGGTGCACAGGCCGGAGGCCCCTACAAAGTCCGCCACAATTGCCGCACATGTATGTAGATCCAAGGGCATATGGCGGGTGAAGGTAATGACATCATCAGCGTACATGGAGGTACGGTGGCGCAAACCACTGGTCTCTAGCTCTGAAAGGAAACCCTCAGTCGTCACCCATTCGAAGAGCTGATGGAGCACGTCCATCACCGTGTCAAAGAGAAGGGGGAAAGCAGATCCCCTTGCCCCATCCCCCTCTTGTTGTAGATCATCGCTCCAGGGGAGCCGTTCACTAGGACCTGCGTCGAGGCTGATCTCAACAATCCACAGATCATGGCGATCCATATCTCCCCAAAGCCATGCTTGGCTAAGACCTCGAGCAGGAATGCCCAATCCACTGTGTCAAACGCCTTCGTGATGTCAAGATTTAGCATGATCGTCGCTGTTTTGAGCTGGTGAAGCTTCTTGGCCGTGCCTTGCACGAGATGTAAGTTGTCGTGAATGCATCTCCCCCTGATAAAGGCGCTCTCATGGGGACCAAACAGCTGTGGCATTTTGGGTGCTAAGCGAACCGAGAGCACTTTCGCCACCAGCTTCGCCAGACTATGGATCAGGCTGATGGGGCAAAAATCCTTTACCTCCACCTCGTCAACATGTCTCGGGAGAAACGTGATCAGTGCTTTGTTCGTCGCATGGAGCCCCCAGGAGTCCCCCTCCCACAGCGTGTGGAACGCTGCCAACACATCGACCTTAATAATCTGCCAACACGAAGTGTAGAACCTGCCAGTGAACCGTCGGGCCCAGGTGCCTTGTCTAGTTCCTGGGTCCGAATCACTCCCCCACCCACCCACCCACACACACACACACTTCCTCAGAGAACAAAAGCAAGACTAAATCATCTTATATTTTGTAAAGGAGGAAGTACTACTTATCTTGCTCCAGGTGCTCCTGTTCAGAGGTGCTTTTTATTCGTGTAACCGTCTTCGCTAACTTCGGCGACGGAGGTGGAAGAGAAGGTATCAGGGGTCGATAGCTGGATGCTCGGCCTCGCTCTCTCGTTACAGTGTTGTAACAGGTTGGAGGAGGCTTTCGAGAGTGAGCACAAGGACGTTTGCCGGTTTGGCCGTGGATTCGCGCAAATACTAAGCCAAGCGTACGTAACTCAGAAATATAAATCCAATTCCTTCTTTGAGTTGGCAAAAACGTTAATGCTCAGTTACGATGTTGCTCGACCATACATCAGTACATCGATCTCTGCCCACTTAACGTCATCATACCAGATCTGTTTTTCGAGATGCATCGTTATATATCTATACATATAATTGCATTAGTAGCCGAGAGAAACCTCAGGTTGAACCGTGGCAGAGAAGAGATGCCATTACTAACCTTTATATCCATGCAGGTTCAATTAGAATTTCTTTGGTAGTACAGTAGTACTGGATGTGAGACTAGACATAGTGTCTGCCCACTTTTCATGTCTAAGTTTGGGAGGCATCGAGAAATGTGGAGGCACACTTTGCTTGTCGATGACCACTACGCGCTGTCCTGGATCGAGGCAGTGCCGCACTCCACATAGCCTTGTAAAGAAATTATGTAATGTTTGTGGCTAGAGATAATCTTTGGGAAAATAATAGACTAGAATAGATGCAGCCTAGTCTGACCACTTGTCTTGTTCTTGAGCAAAATTACTTAAACACACGAGCGAGAGAACTAACTTTTAGATGAATAGGGTGTTAGATTGATCTCTCCCGTTCGAGCCCAACGGCCCAAACAGAATCCCTCACCCGCACCCTGATCGGGGGCGTCCAACCTTATCATGGTTGGTGGGCCCCTGTCGGCGCATATAAAGAGGTGGTGGTGGTGGTGATGGTGGGGGGGGGGGGGACGCACACGGTACGAGGTTCACCGTGCGCTGCAGCCCCCACCGACACACCCACCGATTAGGGTTTGCGCTAGGCCGACGAGAAGCACCGCACACCCACGCCGTCGCCCTTTTTCCCCATGACCACCAGCACCGGCACTAGCTCCGGTATTCCCTCCGACTCGTTCTCATCGAGCCAAGGAGCAGGTAGTCTCCCTCTCCCTCTCTGATCTCTCTCTCTCTCAGATGCAATAGATCGAACCCGCATAGTGCTACCGTGACTATCTAGACTAGGAGATCCCAAAGCCTAATCTATCAATGGTATTAGAGCAAGGTTCTAGCCTAGATCTAGATTTTTTGGTAGAAAAGCAAAAAGAAGAAAAGAAACCCTAGACCTATAGTGCTCCTGCCCTTACGGCCGCGCCGTTCCTCTCGATTTAGATGGGCATCATATGGAGACATCTAGACGAAGAACAAACCCCTAACGGGGCAAAGAAACACAAAGAAAATCCCACAGATTAATCCCAAGATCCTCAGATCCCGCACCCAAAAAAAGCCCCAAGAAAAGCCCCGTTCCACTCCCCAAATCCCCTCAGAGAAGTAAATCCCCGAATCGAAAAAGAGTTTTTCGAAAGAACAAACAAAAAAGGGGAGGGGAAAAGAAAGCAGACCACCGGCTGCCGCCGTGCGCCGGCAAAGTACGTTGCCCCTGCGCCGCTTGACGACGGTGCGCCCACCCTCGGGTGGACGCACAACCGACAAGGGGGGCAGGGGGACGCCGCCGCTCGTTGCCGTCTTTCTCTCTGCATCGTCGTTTGCTGGGTAGGGGAGGTGGACTGGAAGAGAGGAAAGAACGGGGAATGAGCTCGCGTGAGGGAGGGAGGGGCTCGCCGCCGGTGCTACTGCCGGGCAGCGCGGCCGCCAGAGCGCATGCGTGCCAGAGGGTGAGGTGAGCGCGTGGGGAAAAATGGGGCTAGGGTTCCATTGGGGTGAGGCCGCTGGCTGTTTTGTTCCCGCGAGACGGGCAGGCAACCGTCTGATCTAGGGTTGGGGATCTGGACGGCTAAGATGAAGGGGCGTGAGCGGTAGTAGGCCAAGCAGGCCACGAGCCGCTAATGGGCACCGCTGCGTCCTGACGCGCACGCGACGGGGCCGCTGCATCGCGCGGCGACAGGCTGGCCATGGGCCCATGGCCCAGGGAGGGGTCTGTGCGCACTGTCTTTTCTGTTTTTTCCTCCAGAGGCCTTTTAGACAGTTTTTTAATTATCTGTTTTGATAAATTTTGTACAGTTTTTCTATTCAAAATATTTCAATGAAAATTTTGTTTAGAGAATTCAAAAGTGATAGAATTTTTCTGTAAAGTTTTAAAGTTTATTAATTGTATTATTTTTCCGCTGCAAATAAATTTCTAAAATGTAATAAAGTGATTATTAATTTTTTTTAAAGATGTGATAAAGTAAATATTAAAGTTGATTATGGTTCTGTTATTAAATGACCAACGTTGTTAATAGCATCATCATAATTTTTTTGTTTCATTATGTGTTAAAGGTGCATTTATCTCTATTTTTTGCCCAACGGTAATATAGTTTTAATTGCACAAACAGTTGTATGTTTAATTTATACCAACGTTGGATTAATGCATACAATTGTTTTTGTTATCTCATATCTTTATGGTTTTCAGGAGGTCTCAACCTCATGAGTTGCCTCAAGGACATTCTGATGCTCAGGGGGAAAACTACACTGAGTGGAGGAAGAAAGTGGACCTAGCATTCGTGTGTGCCGAGGTTGAATGGGTTGTGGAGACCCCACAACCAGTCAAGCCAAAAGACCTAGAAAGAGATCCTGCTAATGATAATACTGCTTGGGAAAAGAGGAAAAAGGACCATGCTCCACTAGAGTTGGCTTACTCAATTGACAACCAAAAGTGGGTAAATGCCAATGAAAAGTGCATGGCCTTTGTAAAGAATACGATTGAGAACACCATTATAGGCTCAATCGAAAAGTGCACTACCATTTGAGAGTTCCTTGGAAAGATAAAGAGCCAGTTCACTGACTCTTCAAAGATGTATGCCACCCAGCTGCTCAAACAGCTGGTCGCAGAAAAGTATACAGGAGGGGCACATGGCATCATGGAGCACATCTTGAGGATGAGCAACATGGCTGCTAAACTAAAGCCCATGGATGCTGACCTCGAGCTCAAGCTTGCTCTGCTGGTTCACCTTGTCATGGCTTCCCTTCTTCAGCAGTTTGAGAACTTTGTGATACAACATGTCTCCTAAAAAATGGGACATTGAAAAGACATTGGCATGTGCACTCAAGAGGAAAAAAGGTTCAAGTCCATTCATGGTGGTTCTCTGAACTACGTGAAGGACAACATGAAGAGAATCTTCAACAACAGCAACCATGTGGTTCCTCCTCCAAGCTACATGGCAAAGCCCCCCAACAGTATCAGCATCAACAGAGTCTCCCAGGGGACAAGGACCAGTGTCACCACTGCAAGAAGTATGTGCACTTCAAGAAAGATTGCCTAGAATGGCTCAAGTACATAATGGCAAAGAAAGGTATAGATACAGTTTCTTTTGTAAACGATTTCTTGTATTCACAGTTTTCGAAATCTACTTGGTGGATTGACTCAGGTGCAATTTCCCATGTTGCCAATTCTTTACAGGGATTCCATTCGACAAGAACTATGCAAAGAAGAGAAAGATGTATTGAAGTTGCGAATGGAGTTCAAGCAGAAGTTGAAGCTGTTGGTGACATTCCTTTGGAGCTAGCTGATGGTTTTATTATTCTGTTAAAAGATGTTTTATTTGTTCCTTCGGTCCATAGAAACTTAATAAGTGTGTCACATTTGGATAAAGACAGTTATGAATGTTATTTTGGACATGGCAAGTGTGCCATATGGTTTAAAGATGCTTGTGTGGGTACCACTTTACTTCACGATAAGCTTTATTTGTTATCTTGCATGAAAAAGTCCTTTCTGTGTGTAATGTGAGTGAGAAAATTTCCTTGCCGAACAAAGAACAAAAGAAAAGAAAGCGAACTCATGACTCGTCGAAGTTATGGCACTGTCGATCAGGCCATATTTCGAGGGGAAGAATAGAAATGCTCGTTAAAAATGATATTCTTCCTCCGTTAGAGTTCTCAGATATCGAACAATGCATAGATTGCATAAAAGGAAAATATGTAAAGCAAATCAAAAAGGGTGCAAACCGAAGTACAACAACACTAGAAATCATTCACACTGATATTTGTGGACATTTTCCTATGAAAAGTGTGGATGGTTATAATTCGTTCATAACATTCACAGATGATTACTCCCGATATGGTTATATTTATCCAATTAAAGAAAGATCTGAGGCATTGGATAAATTTAAAATATTCAAAGCTAAAATTGAAAATCAACATGATAAAAGAATTAAAATAGTCTGGTATGACCGTGTGTGTGTGTGTCGGGGGGGGGGGGGGAGAGTACTACGGTCGGCACACTCCATATGGTCAAGTACCTGGACCTTTTGCAAGGTTTTTACAGGAAAATGGAATAGTCGCCCAGTACTCTATGCCGGACGAACCTCAGCAAAATGGAGTAGCTGAAAGGTGTAATCGTACTCTTATGGATATGGTGCGCAACATGATGAGCTATTCCATCCTCCCATTAGGATTATGGATGTACGCGCTTAAAAACTCCATTCATATTCTCAACATAGTACCAAGCAAGTCGGTTTCCAAAACACCGTACAAGTTGTGGACATGCAGAGTCCCCTCTCTGCGCCACTTGAGGGTCTGGGGGAGCCCAGTTGAGGCAAAAGTTTTTAATCCAAATATTGCAAAGTTAGACCCCAAAACAGTGTCTTGCCACTTCATTGGCTATCCTGATAGATCAAAAGGTTATCATTTCTACTGCCCTGACAAATACACAAAGTTTGTAGAAACGAGACATGCAGTCTTCTTGGAGGATGAATTGATGAGGGGGAGCATGGTAGCTCGGAAAATCGACCTTGAGGAGAAGAGGGTGCATGCACCTAATCCGATGACTCAGGATCCATTTTTCTCGCTACCTGTTGTGTCACCATCGACAACACTTGAGGTTGTGGTGCAGGCACCTGTTATGACTCCACATGTGACAACAATGGGAGAAGGTCCAAAACCTGTCCGTCAGGAGCCGCCTGAACCCACTGTTGAGCACAAAAGGGAGACGGAATAGCCACACACAACAAATGTGCCAGAACCTGAGGCACGAAATGAGCAAGAGTCTGACGAACTCAGAAGGTCTAAAAAAGAAAGAAGACTAGCCATTTCTAAAGAAATTTATAAAGTTTACAACACAGAAACAGTTCATATGGAGGATGATCCCACCTCATATGAAGGAGCCATGAGAAGCCCTCACTCAGCCAAGTGGGTTGAGGCAATGGAAGATGAAATGAAATCAATGAGTTCTAACAATGTTTGTGACTTAGAGGAAATTCCCAAAGGATCCAAAATAGTAGGTTGCAAATGGGTCTACAAAACAAAGTCTGACTTCAATGGGAATATAGAAAAGTATAAAGCAAGACTTGTGGAAAAAGGCTTTACGCAAAGAGAAGGGGTAGATTACGATGAGACTTTTTCTCTGGTCTCATGTAAGGATTCCTTCAGGATCATAATGGCACTAGTTGCACATTTTGACTTAGAGTTGCATCAGATGGATATAAATATGATATTTCTAAATGGAGATTTAGAAGAGAATGTTTAGATGAAACAACCCGAAGGTTTTTTCATGGAGGGGAAGGAACATATGGGATGCCGTCTAAAGAAATCAATTTATGGGTTAAAGGAAGCCTCTAGATAGTGGTATTTAAAGTTCAATAATACTATCAAAAGATTTGGATTTAAAGAGAACGTAGAGGATAACTGCATTTATGCAAAGTTTAAAAGTGGGAAATACATTTCCCTAATTCTGTATGTGGATGATATCTTGCTTTCTAGCAGTGATGTCAGCCTACTACTAGAAACAAAGAAGTTCTTGTCTTCAAATTTTGATATGAAAGATCTTGGTGAAGCTTCTTATGTTTTGGGCATAGAAATTCACCGAGATAGAAAGAATGGAGTATTAGGACTGTCGCAGAAAGCATATTGTGAAAAGATTCTAAAGAAATACAATATACATGCGATTAATGCCACACCTGCTCCCATAGTCAAGGGCGACAGTTTTGGAAAATTTCAATGTCCAAAGAATCAATACGAGGTCGATCAAATGAAAACAGTACCATATGCTTTGGCCGTTGAATCTTACAGTATGCACAAGTGTGCACTCGCCCTGACTTAGCTTTTATCACCGGGGTACTCGGTAGATATCAAGAGAATCCAGGCATAGAGCACTAGAAAATGGTAAAGAAAGCTTTGTGTTATGTGCAAGGCACAAAAGGCCTCATGCTAACATATAAAAGATCTGATTCCCTAGAAATAGTTGGGTATTCAGATGCAGATTTTGCGGGAGATAAAGATGATAGAAAGTCCATGACAGGATATGTCTTTACTCTCGCAGAAGGTGCTATTTCATGGAGAAGCACCAAACAGTCAATAGTTGCATCATCTACGGTATATGCAGAATTTATAGCATGTTATGAGGCCATGGGACATGCGTTATGGTTAAAGAAATTTCTACCCGACTTGAGAGTGGCATACTGCATTATCATGGCACTAAAGATGTATTGTGACAACGAGCCCGCAGTATTCTATGCTCGCAACAACAAGTCGAGTAATGCTACAAAGTCAATAGATATAAAGTATTATGTTGTGAAGGATAAAGTCCAGAATCAAACTATAAGTCTCGAGCATATAAGGACAAAGGATATGCTTGCAGATCCGCTAACGAAAGTCTTACCACCCAATGTGTTCAAGGAACACTTAGCCGGCATGGGATTAATGGAATGCCTATGATTCCTGGACTACAGAGGCCCAAAAGTAACATGATTTGTTTCAAAATAGAAAAGTATATAGTGACTGTCTGATTCTATCGGCAATTGAGCCGTGACGATAAAACAAGCCTAATATACTGATCCGTGATGGAACGAGTAAAGTATAAAATATAAAGTTAAAAGCAAAGTCGAGATCAAGGGAGAGAATGTTAGATTGATCTCTCCCGTTCGAGCCCAACGGCCTGAATGAAATCCCTCACCCGCGCCCTGATCGGAGGCGCCCAACCTTATCATGGTTGGTGGCCCCCTGTCGCCAGCGCATATAAAGAGGTGATGGTGGTGGGGGGAGGGGGGGGGGGGGACGCACACGGTACGAGGTTCACCGTGCGCCGCAGCCCCCCACCGATTAGGGTTTGCGCTAGCTCTCTCTCTCTCTCTCTCTCTCTCTCTCTCTCTCTCTCTCTCTCTCTCTCTCTCTCTCTCTCTCTCTCTCTCTCTCTCTCTCTCTCTCTCTCTCTCTCTGATGCAATAGATCAAACCCGCATAGTGCTACCGTTGCTATCTAGACTAGGAGAAAAGCCTAATCTATATCATAGGGGACTGAAGCCCCCGGTTCCATTGATTAAACGAAACCAGATACAACAGCCTCATGTCCCAAGAGTACAGGAAAGAAAGCAACTATACTCAAACTAGTGTTTATTGGCTACGAGAGCACTAACTGAGATCTTAATCTTGACTATAATAACCAGTCAATGGATCATTATTATGCGCTACTACAATACCACCTTTGTGATGGCAAGGACACACTGACACACATAATTGTAAACTGCTAACTATGAACTTGACTTGCAAACATACCTAAAAAAAAACTTGACTTGTAAACAGTTCTCCTAACTATTTCACAACATATGCAATTGTGGTTCAAATAATGCTGGATGACGACTGGACAAGCCTTTCTGAGAGCTGGTTGGTGATCGGTCTGTTCGCTACTTCACCTATAAGTGGGCCTTTTATATATGAACTTGCACGAGTGCAAATAAATGCATTAGTTATAACTATTTTAGTTTAAAGCCACTAGAAAGCAACTTTTTTCCTTTGATGTAGACGGTCATGTCCACCGGCAAACACTGATTTTTCCTAGAAACATACATGTAGAATGCATCTTCGACACAATAAGGAAAATATTGAAAGGCGCACAATATCATTTACAGCGAGAATAAACTAGTCCACTTAATGCTTTCACGTACCCTAATGAAATATACTGAAACTTCTCTCAAAATATATAGACATGTGATCTAGTTTCGTTGCCCTCGTCGATATATTTGAAAAAGTCATTAGTCCAAACGCTCCTTTCGTCGCCTCTCATAACATAAAGTATGTTGCGTTCAATGAGTCGAATGAATCTATTTGAAAAAACGTCAGACATGTCAACTTTGACAGTGTACGACGACTTTCACTAAGGTTCTGTACACACGATCTGATCATGTTTTGTCGCGATCACTAACCATTTAGTCTCTGCAACGTCCAGTTCTCTTAAAGATAGACACACACTTCTAATCTCATATTTTAGTCAGAGACTAAGGCCCAATCAGAATGAAGATCACTACTTCTCTAATATATCTATCTATTCTATACCTAATAATAAAACACGAAGTGTTTCTCCCGGTCCAACACTTTTTTAGACGATTTTACCCTTTTACTGGTCACATTATATCCACCGTGCCAACCCTAAGTGGACGTCTCCGTGTCGTATAGGTTTTTTTTAGAGACTCTGTCGTATCGTAGCATGAGAAATAGAACTCCGGCTTGACCAGCCAAAGATTACAATGAGCTATGGGCCGGTCTACACATGCAAATGGGGCCTTCCATCGTCTGCCTTAGTTTTTAACGTTTTGGTTTTGACCCCACGGTTCGCTGGCCAGAGGCAAATAGTACCACCCTGCTCCCTTATAAAAAATTCCACTAATTTATATACTTTAATACATTGGTTGTCAACAAGCCAAGCTACAGGCGATGAGATAGAACCGAAATACACTTGTGGGAACGTCGGGAGCTGAACGGATATAATAAATAAACAAAGCAAACCAAAGCAACATGGCCCTCTCGTCCGGAGACGCCTGGGATCCAATCTCGACAACGACGGGGCGTAGCCAGCCGGAGAAACATGAGCATCAGCCCGTAGGGCCGTAGGTGCGAGCGGCGCGATCAGACGGTCTCCACGTCGCGCACGACCTCCCACCTTCCCTTGAATGAGCCATTCCCGTCACCATACTGTTGCGGCATTTGCTTCTGGTCACAAAACTCGTCGCCAACGCAAAGCCCAAACCAGCCGTTAAGAACATGCAATGGTGGCAAGAAAATTTCCCCTGCGTCTAGATTTCAAGGGAGCAAATATTCTGTCTTTTCCTCCGTGCCCAGCAACCGCGGGACCCTCATGACACTATAGTGTTTAATTTTTACCTGAAAGTCACCGTCCACCGTCCGGTGCCATGTTTGTGGGCATACTTTTCAGCTGATACTCACCATGGCTGAATTTTTTATGACAGAGAGATTACCGTGTTTGCGTTTCTAGGCACTGTTGCAATGCCATGTATATTCTTGTTAATCATCACATTGAAGTATACTGTCATGAACATGATAGCAATTTCAAGTCATACACCTCTCTCTCTCTCTCTGCCATGGCGGGTGCTCAGGATCTAAAGGAAGAACGGACACGAGGGATGGTCATCGAGGGAGGCTGAGCAAGGTCGATGGCAGAGTGGGCATGCTCATACCTAGGTGATTAAGGCCGATGTCCTTGAATAACTCAAGATACAAACGGACATTACGCGTCTGCAAGACCATTGTGGATATTACGGCCGAGAATTATCATCGATCGTCCAGAATTCCAACAAGGTTTTCCCATATTTTACCCCTAAATATTCATGTGTAATCTATTCAGATTGATGATCAATCAGTATATTAGAGATCATACTTGCGATAATACATGTTAGATCTAATGATTTTTAATTATTTGACACAATATCAAAAAATAAAAGTTCAAGGAGACATCAATGATGGCCCAAAGGTCAACATGAGGCTGTTGGCATCGTAAAAAGTAGATATGACGAGTACGAGCTCGGTATTGCACATGTTTTCAGCTCTCCGTGGCCCACGACGGGCATACGTTCATCCAGGAAAGAAGTATATAAGCATATTGTTTCTCCTTTCGCCGCAACGCGCGGGCATTTTGCTAGTATATACTAAAAGCAATATAACAGTGTTTTTCGAGACACCATGTTGTTCCACATCATCTAAACTATTTTATATAGTTGAATCTATAATCTATGGTTAAGATTTAATGAAAGATTAGTCCATATGGCACGTTACGTGCAAAACGAAGCCAATCGTATAGCCTCCAGATAAAAAGGTACTGTTCAAGCTTATCGAGACGTTGTCAAGCATGATACTTGATTCGCAAAACAGGCAGATCATATTGTACAATTTTTTTAAAAAATAACTGACTGTGCTCAACTTATTTTAACGTGTCGAGATTGGACTCTTTTTCTTTCCTATTCTTATCTTTTAAATTCAAGACGGATTTTAAAAAAAATTCAAGACGGGATCTCCAAGTAGTCCTTGCTAGCAACGACCAAGCCAATAGTTCCGAAGATGGTCATAAAAAGGAAAATCAAAACTGATCCTTGTATATAGGAAGGTAACTCCAGGGTAGATCGTTTCTGGAAAAATTCCAAAGCCGATCAATGACCTTTTTTGCTTATACTTCTGCGTGTCCGGACATAACAATATGACACAGGACATGGTCGCAATTTATTAGGTACAATATGTATAAATATCACGGCATATACACGAGAAAAAGAAAAACTCAAATTAACCTCATGGGTTAAAAAAATTATATGAGAAGTTGACTCAAAAAGTGTAGGACCCTAAGTGGATGGACGCATGCTGGTACACGAACACACTCCTTGCAAACGATAGATTATCAAGTCACCATTTTGTTGCCCTGAGGAAAAAAAATACATGGAGCCAGTAAAACCTCTTTTCCGTATGCTATCTCAACTACCAACACATTGTCATGATGTAACATATCTCAACTAGACTTCATATGTAACATCCCAAGATTAGCACCTAGAATTAGAAAGGACATATGTGTGTGCATTGCATCCATGCATCAGAAAATCCGGAGAATTTTTGCGCAAAACTAAAAAAACTATAGAGGGATCGAGATCTCTCTTGTTCTGATGAAAACATAAGGGCAGGTGCGATGGATTTCAACATGACCTTTGTAGAACTCTTTATTAAGAGGAAAGATATTCAAATATGAATACGAGTTTCACATTCGAATTCAAATGAATTTAGAAGAAAAACCTCAAATTGAATTATAGATTATTTAAATGGAACTTCTTGAATAAAGTAATATGATCTTATAATAGATAGATGATAATAAAGTAATTAGAAACAATATTACAAAGTCTTACATTTATCCAAATGGAAAAGAATGTTATTATAAGAAGAAGAAAAATAAAATAAGAGTTGAATAAGTAATTATACACAAGAGATAAATATTTATAAGTTCCAAATTTCAGTAAAGAAGAAAACATTTACTTTATTATCATAGAAATAATAATACAACAACTTTACAATTTCCAGGAATAGTTATAAAAGAATAACTTTAAAAACATAACACAAACATTACTGTTTTTACAAATGTTGAAAAGGAAATTACAAGTATATGAATAAAAAATTATATAAGAATAAATAAAAATCCTATACTAATCTTTCAGAAGATTTCTTCATCTTCTTGATTCTTTCTTCTTTATTAGATCCCTGCAAATGAGAATAGCAAACAAAGAAAATAAGAAGAAGGGGTTAGTATTAAAAGAGGATTGCTCTCAGAATGAACAGTGTGATGCACTGTAACCATTTCATTACTGAGCTAACCATAAGTGGGGCAAGTTTCACCATTAATTAAATCTGTTCTTATCAGTGCATCATTTGCCTCACCACAGCTTCATAGGCATTAGGGGAAAATTGCACTTGGTAGCAAAACAAAAGTATCAACACAAGGATAACGTTGCCATCTCAGCTGAAGCACATCCACAACACGAAGTCCCCATTTGTGGAAACTTGCACCCAGTGGGTCCTGGCCGTAAGCAGCACTGTCATACATGCAAATGATGTGTTGTCCACACAACAGAGAAAGGACCAAGCATATAAAAGAGCCAGAACATCCGCAACAAAGTTGTTAACTCACTACTCTTCACTCCACCACATACACATCAACACCAGTTCATCTAGTTCACTAATAGTATACCATGGAGTTCATCACCATAGCTCTCATGAGCACTCAAATATAAGCAATACAATAGCACCAGTAGAAGAGATAGATCAAGGATAGAGGAAGAGAAGGTCAGTAATGAGGAGGAGGATAACATGAGAGTGACCAAGAGCAACAGTAGCAGATTCAATCGTTTCACAAGCTCTCAGCACCACATCATCTGTCCACACCAAAAACAACAAGGTAGATGGAAGTATATCTAGATCTTGTAGCATATGTTCTTATTTAATTCTTGCAATGACATCTTGGAGAGTAAGGGAAATAATAACACATAGCAACCAAATCCACCTATCCTTCAACTAGAATATATCTAGGAGGATTGGATTGGGTGGTACTCTCAGTATTGCAAAGTGTTGCTTTGCAAGATCATCATAGAGACATACAAAGATTCCCAAATCTTAGTATTTGTTCTTAAATAAAATCTTGCCTCAGTCTCTTGTTGGCGTGTTATTGAAGCCTCGTTGAGAGACCCCAAGAGCAAGGTGTGATGAGCACAACATCAAGTTTTCCCTCAGTAAGAAACCGAGGTTATCAAACTAGTAGGAGGAAGGAAACGACTCAAAGGTTTTGCTAGCAACTTGGATACCTGCACAACATAAACTCAAGACTTTGCCCCAACGAACAATGAGGTTGTCAATCTCACTGGTTTGCTGGAAAAAAATTATTAACTGTATGGCGTGGAAGGTAATAGTGGTTTGCATAAAGTAAACAGGAACAATGGAAGATGTATCAATGGTAAAGATTGGACCGGGGTCCATAGTTCACTAGAGGTGTTCGCCTTAGATAAACAAACATGGCATGCTGGGTAAACAAATTACAGCAGGGCAATTGACAGGACTGAGCAAGGCATAACAATGTAATACTATACATTCATGATCCTATGAGATTCGATTGGGCAATACAATAAGATACATAGACCGCCATCCAACTGCATCTATGACTAGAAATCCACCTTCAGGTTATCATCCGAACCCCCTCTAGTATTAAGTTGCAAGTAACAGATAACTGCTTTAAGCAAAGTGTGTAAGATAAACAATCCACTTGTTCCATGAACAAGAGACCGTTGTTTTCTCCCTAGTGGCAACATCACATCTACAACCTTAGAGATTTCTGTCACTTCCCTTAGATTAAATAGAGGCATGAACCCACTATCTAGCATAAATACCCCCTCTTGGAGTCACTAGCATCTACTTGGCCAAGATAGCTACTAGAAACACAACATGCATGATAGTATCAATAATAACACAGACATGATAGAATCAATAATACAAAACCATTAATCAATCTGACATAGTAATCTAAATATCCATCGGATCCTCACAAACACAACATGCATGATTACAAATAAATATGATCTTGATCATGAACGGAGCTCATGTGGCATCCCGCAAAACCACTACTAGAAAATCGCGTTGAATTTGTGCATTGCATCGTCATCATCATGCATTGTTTGCCAAAACCATTTTCGCAAAACCCCGATTTGTTTTCCAAACGCCCCATCTTATCCAAACACCGAAAACCGGGTCCCCGGAAGGTTTTGTTTTGTCCGCTATCGAATTGCAAAAAACGTTGTTTAAAAATAAATATTTTATTTAATTTATTTTTGTAGGGGCAGTCGAACGGGCCAACCCGACCCGAACGACCACCCCCATAAAATAATAAACGGTCCAGCTGAACCGCCCTTCTAATCCTATTCCTACCAACTAGTCTACCCTCACCCAAACCTCCACATCACCCCCTCCAATACCAGGCTGCCACATCACCCTTCCTTTTCCCCTAGCCAATCAGTCTTTGCCACCTCCCCAGCCCCCTCTCTCTCTTCTCTCTCTCCCTCACACCCTCACACCAGACCCACCCCCACTCACACAGGGCCACGCGCACACACACGCACGCACACGCCTCTAGACCCAACCGCTGACCCTGGGCCCGTCCCCCACTCTCTGCCCCACCTGTCGGCCCCCACGCACGCCACACTCGCGCTAACCCACGCACCCCACGCGCACTCCGCGCCAGCCGCACGGGTCCCACCCCCTGACCCCCTGTTCCCCCCCGCAGACGCGTCCTCCCTTCTCTTCCATCCCGCCCCGCTCGCGTGAACCGCCCCAGCGCCCACGCGTGCCCCGACGAGCTCCCTTCCCCGCCACCGGCTCCGTCGCCGGCGACCCCCGTGCTCGCCCCGTCGGCTCGCCCGCGCCACCTCCCGGTCCCGGCCTCCCGCGCGGACGCCTCCTCCTCTGGCGCCAGCGCCACCCTCCGATCGCCGCTCGCCTCGCCACTCCTTCCAGCCGCTTCCCTCTCTCCAGCCTCACGCCACGCTCTCCCTCTCCCTCGCCGCTCTGCCTGCGCCGCCCGGCCCCGGCTCGCCCCGCTCCTCTCCACCGCTCCACCGCCCGCCGCCCGCGCGCCTCCGCATCCTCCTCCTCCGGCCGCTCTCCCCGACGCCGGTGCCGCCCTGTGTGGCCTCGCGTGCGTCCGGCCGTCGCGCTCCGTCGAGCCCGCAGACCTGCCGCCAACCCTCTCCCTCCACCGCCTCGCCGGCCTCCTCCACCCCCACCCCTGCTCGCCTCCGGCCCCGCCATGCCCTCCTCTCGCCGGCGCCCACCTCTTCTGCTTCCCCCCCGTCGGCGGGCTCTGCAGGCCCGCTCCTCCGTCTGCAGCGTCGCGCGTGCCAAGCCCCTGCCCCGTTTTCCCCTGTGCTCGTCTCCTGTTCCTGACGCGTGGGGTCCAGTACCTCTGTTTGGGTATGCTTATACAGGTGTAGGGATGTGCTTGTGTGAGCTAACCCGACCAAGGACGTCATCAGCGACAGAGACCGAGAACCCGGATGCCCAGATCCTCGACTCGGAGATGACGGAAACACCAAGTTTGTCGAGACCCTGAAGACCCGTTCCCGGAGGCGAAGGCCGAAACCGACGCCGAACCAAGTACTCCCTCGCGGACGCCAAGTACTCCGTCACAGACCCGAGTTCGTCAACAATGCCATGGCCTTCGACAAGGATTCGACAATATCGCCTATCGGATGCAAGTTCTCCTCACGGAACCCAAATGCGATATGTGATCGAGGGGTGATGCATGCCAAGCCGAGGATCCGGTGACGTCGGTACAACAAGTTGTTCAGGGAGCGCCGTTGACGCCACCGCAGACCCGAAGACCGAACCAAACCCGATGGCTCGACATGATCTTCCTCGGGGAACGCTAAGACACCGTCGAACCTCGGTACCGGACAAGTTCGCCATCGACCTCGAGGACGCCTACACGAAAACTACAAGACCGTCACACGGACGCCGAGACCCCTAAACCCTGGACCCCGAGACCGGACCCTGGACCCTGTCGAACCCCGAACCTCGGAACCCCAAGATCTGCCGAACCCTAAATGTGTGACCCCTTTTCCTCGAACCCTATTTTATAACATAACAACTTGTTGCTTATTTAATCATTCTTCTCGCATGCATTCATGTGGTTTGGGGGCCTTATGCCGATTCCCCTAATAATTAAACATGGGGCCCATATGCGGGCAAATCTAGTCTCATATTGGCCTCATTTAAACTTGTGTAGCGAACTCGGTGCTATATTCTTGCCTTGTTTAAACAACATTTAAATTGCGGGGCTTCTAAACAACATGAACCATATAATTACTTGTCGGGACCCCGGTTCCACTTAATATGACCTAATTGCACCGCATCTTGCCATGTCATTCCTCGTGCATGCATCATGCCGATCTTTTGCCTTAGTATTAAACAGTGCATCCGGTGTTCTTTTAGTGTTTTGCTTCTTCGGATAAGGCCGTTGAGTTGATGTGAGCTTACCCGATCTTGGTTGAACCCTTCGACAATGTTTTCAGGCGAGCATCTCCCCCTTTCTACCTATCTTACTTTTATAGTCTTTATTCCCTCCTGTTGATCTATTGCTATCTGTGCTGCGATGCTTTAGTTTCCGTACCTGTGATATCCCTTGCAGCCTTATATTGCCTTGGACACACCCTATTACATTGTTTGGTAGATAGTTGGACTTGCGCGGCGTAGTGCTTGCTCAAGTGCTGATGTGTGTCGCCACTTGCCACAGTTGCTGATGTATTGCCGCATGTTGATGTTGGAGATGATGCTAGTTTTACTTATCGTCACTTAAATTTCTGTTTAACAACTAAAATTGAAATAAGCAGAGGCATCGGTGGGTGATAGAAAATATTTGGTTTCCGAACGCCCACTTGTGTCCCGTAAGACCCCGAGTACTTGATACCTGTTCCTTGATTTATCGCTATCCACATTCGGGAGTATGGGATCCCCACGAGCGAGCTTGATTCCGTCTTATTTCTTGGGGCCACAACTAGTTTGAGGTGTTTTACTATCCTGTACTTATGCCATGCTACTTTCTGTATTTAAATTGTGCGAGGAGCACCTTTGTCTTGTTAGGATCGGGACACGATTCATGGTGTCGACAAGCCCAGCCACACTTTCGGGTTCCCGATCGTTCACAAACCGTCTACCCAAACCTTGAGCCCGTCTGAGTCAGTGGCCGTTGCGGGATCTACTTAAGGTGGCCTGAAATATTTCAATCCTGTGATTGTTCACCGTGAAAGCCTCGTTGGGTTTTGTTTTGGTTTTCCGAGGTTGATCGGCGTGTGTTGCTATTGGTGCACCCGGGTAAAACTTTCTCAAAGCCGTGTCGCGGATATGGACGACTTGGAGCACAGATATCTCGATCATAGACAAGCATAACTAAAGTTTACTGCTATAAATTTGACTTATAATGACTAGTAATCAGCTTCACTATAATGGAATGGCTAATTAATACTGCCCACAATTGCTTGTTTGGTTGTCGCTTGCGACAATTGTATCGACTAGTAAGTATTGCAACTCTACGAAATGGCTGAATAAAAGTACCAACAACTTTGGGTTTTGGGTTTATCTCATGCTATCTCAGTCTCGATTAGTAAATCGCCACTATAACGGAATGGTTAACTAAAAGTGCCCACTTTTACTTTATCGGGGCGATTATCTATACCGACTAGTAAATGCGGCACGATAACTGAATAAATAAAGCGCCAGCGGTGTGAGTTCCTCGGTTGACTTCCTCGTTTGGTCTCGAGGGGAAACACCGGGATGGGTTTGTTTGGTGTTATCTTCAGTTAGATCCGGATAGGTCATTCTCACCCCTCTCGATTGGCCTTGTTTTTGAGTCTCTATAGGTTGTTTAGCGCATCTTTGCCGCTCGATCCACCATACCTATGTAGGCGAGGACCGAATTCTAGCCTCGCCGTGTCTTGGCCTCGATCTTGACTCCTTCTTTTTCCTTTGCCCTTTGTCGGCACCCTTTTGTTTAAGCAGGTTTTGAGATCGACGTCGTTAGCGGGGTTACCCTTCCGCTTGGCACAGGCGGGGTTATGGGCGCCATTGGTTATTCTTCAGGGCTCTTAGCCCCATTTGCTTCTTGTCCGTAGTCGGACGCTCTACTGTTTTCAAGGTGATTTGGATCTTGTATATTATATCTGTATTCTTGACTCCTTGAGTCGCGGTTATATATATCTGTTTTGTGGGTCCCATCGAGGACTGTTGTGTAATGTTATTACTTCGTTTTCCACCCGCACGAAAGTGCCTGGTGGGCACCTTTGAATCGTTTCTATGCGGGTTTGGCGAATTTTGCTCAAACTTGCATAGGTCCGATTCGAGGGTGTTCTGAGTGGTATCGAGCTCAGCGGTTCGATACCCCCAAGTCCAAATCAAGGATAACCTAGCTAACGGCCGAAGTAGAGTGTCAAAACTATTTTTGCAAAATCGGTTGGATAGTTCTGGTTAGGTCTGATTTTACTCCTTACCCCTCTGCTGTTCTCCTCTTAACTCTACGTGTTTTGAATCCGCTCTCATCCCTCTATTCGAGTCCAGGATTTCTCGTGGTTGGGTTTCCGTCGTACCTTCAGGGTTTCGCCTTCTTCCTTTTGTAACGGAGGTGCTACGATCATCAATCTGCAACTTGTCTGTTGAACCTTCATCCGATCTTTTGTTCTTGAGATCTTTATCCATCTGTGTTCCTTGCTGGATATCAGTGTCGTTGAAAAACATATGAGAAGGACGAGCTTTGGTGAAGTTGGGGTTAACCTTGAGCATGTGTTGTTCATGCCAATCAAACCACCGCGAAACCTAATCAGTGTGTCTTTCATACGATTTCTGCTGGCAGCATCCCTTTGTTCCGGATACCACCTATGAAGATCTTCAGTCTAAATCTCGGGAGTTGAGTTGCCTGATTCTCCTACCCATGTATAGAGTTGATAGTTGGGTCCGGGATGGACTGATCACCCTACCCGACTCTTACTGTTCGCTCTGTACATCGAACTGGTGGATCGATGTAACTTTTCCCTCTTCTAACGGAAGTTAGGGGTGGCCTTATCGTTTGATGCCTCTACCTTCGTCCTTTGTTTCTCCGGAGTGTCCCCTCGACGATCAGGAACAACGACCCTTTGTTAGTGGTGTCGCGAGGCTCTACACAAAGCGAGAAGACGGAGAACGCCGACCTTCCTTCCGGTACCATGAGGCGGATCTCGAGGGCGAGATCCCTTGTTAGTGGTGTCGAATTGTGGCATCCCGCAAAACCACTACTAGAAAATCGCGTTGAATTTGTGCATTGCATCGTCATCATCATGCATTGTTTGCCAAAACCATTTTCGCAAAACCCCGATTTGTTTTCCAAACGCACCATCTTATCCAAACACCGAAAACCGGGTCCCCGGAAGGTTTTGTTTTGTCCGCTATCGAATTGCAAAAAACGTTGTTTAAAAATAAATATTTTATTTAATTTATTTTTGTAGGGGCAGTCGAACGGGCCAACCCGACCCGAACGACCACCCCCATAAAATAATAAACGGTCCAGCTGAACCGCCCTTCTAATCCTATTCCTACCAACTAGTCTACCCTCACCCAAACCTCCACATCACCCCCTCCAATACCAGGCTGCCACATCACCCTTCCTTTTCCCCTAGCCAATCAGTCTTTGCCACCTCCCCAGCCCCCTCTCTCTCTTCTCTCTCTCCCTCACACCCTCACACCAGACCCACCCCCACTCACACAGGGCCACGCGCACACACACGCACGCACACGCCTCTAGACCCAACCGCTGACCCTGGGCCCGTGCCCCACTCTCTGCCCCACCTGTCGGCCCCCACGCACGCCACACTCACGCTAACCCACGCACCCCACGCGCACTCCGCGCCAGCCGCACGGGTCCCACCCCTGACCCCAGACGCGTCCTCCTTCTCTTCCATCCCGCCGCGTGAACCGCCCAGCCCACGCTACGCCCGGACGAACTCCCTTCCCGCCACCGGCTCCGTCGCCCGGCGACCCCGTCTTTCGCCCGTCGGCTGCGCTCACCTCCCGGTCCCCAGCCTCTCGCGGACGCCCTCCTCCCTCTCTGGCGCCAGCGCCGCCACCCTCCGACGCGCCGCTCTCGCCTCGCCACTCCTTCCAGCCGCTTCCCTCTCTCCAGCGCCTCAGCCCGGCCAGCCCGCTCTCTCTCCTCGCCGCTCACTGCCGCGGCCAGCTCGCCCGCTCTCTCCACGCTCCCGCGCCCGCCCTTGCCCAGCGCCTCCGCATACTCCTCCTCGGCTCTCCCCGGCCGGTGCCGCCTGTGTGGCCTCGCGTCCCGGCCGTCAGCTCCGTCGAGCCGAGACCTGCCAACCTCCCTCCACCGCCTCGCGGCCTCCTCCCACCCCCTGCGCCTCCGGCCCGCCATGCCCTCCTCTCGCCGCGCCCACCTCTTCTGCTTCCCCACGGCGGCTCTGCCCGCTCCTCGTCTGCGTCGCGCGTGCCAAGCCCCCGCCCGTTTTCCCCGTGCTCGTCTCCTGTTCACGCGTGGGGTCCAGTACCTCTGTTTGGGTATGCTTATACAGGTGTAGGGATGTGCTTGTGTGAGCTAACCCGACCAAGGACGTCATCAGCGACAGAGACCGAGAACCCGGATGCCCAGATCCTCGACTCGGAGATGACGGAAACACCAAGTTTGTCGAGACCCTGAAGACCCGTTCCCGGAGGCGAAGGCCGAAACCGACGCCGAACCAAGTACTCCCTCGCGGACGCCAAGTACTCCGTCACAGACCCGAGTTCGTCAACAATGCCATGGCCTTCGACAAGGATTCGACAATATCGCCTATCGGATGCAAGTTCTCCTCACGGAACCCCAAGTACGCCGATATGTGATCGAGGGGTGATGCATGCCAAGCCGAGGATCCGGTGACGTCGGTACAACAAGTTGTTCAGGGAGCGCCGTTGACGCCACCGCAGACCCGAAGACCGAACCAAACCCGATGGCTCGACATGATCTTCCTCGGGGAACGCTAAGACACCGTCGAACCTCGGTACCGGACAAGTTCGCCATCGACCTCGAGGGCCCTACGAAAACTACAAGACCGTCACACGGACGCCGAGACCCCTAAACCCTGGACCCCGAGACCGGACCCTGGACCCTGTCGAACCCCGAACCTCGGAACCCCAAGATCTGCCGAACCCTAAATGTGTGACCCCTTTTCCTCGAACCCTATTTTATAACATAACAACTTGTTGCTTATTTAATCATTCTTCTCGCATGCATTCATGTGGTTTGGGGGCCTTATGCCGATTCACCTAATAATTAAACATGGGGCCCATATGCGGGCAAATCTAGTCTCATATTGGCCTCATTTAAACTTGTGTAGCGAACTCGGTGCTATATTCTTGCCTTGTTTAAACAACATTTAAATTGCGGGGCTTCTAAACAACATGAACCATATAATTACTTGTCGGGACCCCGGTTCCACTTAATATGACCTAATTGCACCGCATCTTGCCATGTCATTCCTCGTGCATGCATCATGCCGATCTTTTGCCTTAGTATTAAACAGTGCATCCGGTGTTCTTTTAGTGTTTTGCTTCTTCGCGGATAAGGCCGTTGAGTTGATGTGAGCTTCGCCCCGATCTTCGGTTGAACCCTTCGACAATGTTTTCAGGCGAGCATCTCCCCCTTTCTACCTATCTTACTTTTATAGTCTTTATTCCCTCCTGTTGATCTATTGCTATCTGTGCTGCGATGCTTTAGTTTCCGTACCTGTGATATCCCTTGCAGCCTTATATTGCCTTGGACACACCCTATTACCTGTTGTTTGGTAGATAGTTGGACTTGCGCGGCGTAGTGCTTGCTCAAGTGCTGATGTGTGTCGCCACTTGCCACAGTTGCTGATGTATTGCCGCATGTTGATGTTGGAGATGATGCTAGTTTTACTTATCGTCACTTAAATTTCTGTTTAACAACTAAAATTGAAATAAGCAGAGGCATCGGTGGGTGATAGAAAATATTTGGTTTCCGAACGCCCACTTGTGTCCCGTAAGACCCCGAGTACTTGATACCTGTTCCTTGATTTATCGCGCTATCCACATTCGGGGAGTATGGGATCCCCGAGCGAGCTTGATTCCGTCTTATTTCTTGGGGCCACAACTAGTTTGAGGTGTTTTACTATCCTGTACTTATGCCATGCTACTTTACGTATTTAAATTGTGCGAGGAGCACCTGCATCTTTAGGATCGGGACACGATTCGGTGTCGACAAGCCCAGCCACACTTTCGGGTTCCCGATCGTTCACAGCCGTCTACCCAAACCTTGAGCCCGTCTGAGTCACCGGCCGTTGCGGGATCTACTTAAGGGTGGCCCCTGAAATATTCTGAATCTGTGATTGTTCGATCGTGAAAGCCTCGTTGGGTTTTGTTTTGGTTTTCCGAGGTTGATCGGCGTGTGTTGCTATTGGTGCACCCGGCCGGGTAAAACTTTCAAAGCCGTGTCGCGGATATGGACGACTTGGAGCAGATATCTCGATCATAGACAAGCATAACTAAAGTTTGCTATAAATTTGACTTATAATGACTAGTAATCAGCTTCACTATAATGGAATGGCTAATTAATGCCCACAATTGCTTGTTTGGTTGTCGCTTGCGACAATTGTATCGACTAGTAAGTATTGCAACTCTAACGAAATGGCTGAATAAAAGTACCAACAAGCTGCGGGTTTTGGGTTTATCTCATGCTATCTCGATGTCGATTAGTAAATCGCCACTATAACGGAATGGTTAACTAAAAGTGCCCTTGTTTACTTTATCGTGACGATTATCTATATACGACTAGTAAATGCGGCAACGATAACGAATAAATAAAGCGCCAGCGGTGTGAGTTCCTCGGTTGACTTCCTCGTTTGGTCTCGAGGGAAACACGGGATGGGTTTGTTTGGTGTTATCTTCGAGTTAGATCCGGATAGGTCATTCTCACCCCTCTCGATTGACGCCTTGGTGTTTGAGTCTCTATAGGTTGTTTAGCGCATCTTTGCCGCTGCCATCCACCATACCTATGTAGGCGAGGACCGCCTTCTAGCCTCGCCTGTCTTGGCCTCGATCGACGCTCCTTCTTTTTCCTTTGCCCTTTGTCGGCACCTTTTGTTTAAGCAGGTTTTGAGATCGACGTCGTTAGCGTGGTTACCCTTCGGCTGGGCAGGGTTATGGACGCCATTGGTTATTCTTCAGGGCTCTTAGCCCCATTTGCTTCTTGTCCGTAGTCGGACGCTCTACTGTTTTCAAGGTGATTTGGATCTTGTATATTATATCTGTATTCTTGACTCCTTGAGTCGCGGTTATATATATCTGTTTTGTGGGTCCCATCGAGGACTGTTGTGTAATGTTATTACTTCGTTTTCCACCCGCACGAAAGTGCCTGGTGGGCACCTTTGAATCGTTTCTATGCGGGTTTGGCGAATTTTGCTCAAACTTGCATAGGTCCGATTCTGAGGGTGTTACAGCTCACAAGATCTAAACATGGTAGCACAAAGGAGGAGATAAAACCATCTAGCTACTACATGGACCCGTAGTCCAAGGTGGAAGTACTCACGCTTCATACCGGAGGATAACATGATGAAGAAGAAGGCCTCCGAGATGATCTCCCCTCCGGCAGAGTGCTGAGAAGAGCTTTAGATCCCCTGATCTAGGGACGATGGTGGCGGCGACTACAGACGGTTTCGTGGAATATTGATCGGGTACTTAGGGTTTATGCATCAGGGGGTCTTTATAGGCGAAGAGGCGAGGCAGGGGGTGGCCATGGTGGTCACACCCTCCCAGGCGCGGCTAACCCTAGCCCGTGTCGCCAGGGGGTGTGGCCCCCTGGTGCCTCCCCTCCGTCTCGTACTATGGCTCCGTGTTCCCCATAGTAAAATATTGACTTTGGCTTTTGTCCCGTCCAATTTCGAGAATATTGATTTTCTGCCTTTATAGAACCAAAAACAGAAGAAAACAAGCAACTGGCACTATGGCATCTTGTTAATAGGTTAGTACCAGAAAACGTATAAAAACACCTCAAAGTGTAGACAAAGCAAAGCAAAGTAGATACTAAACAAGCATGGAACATAAAAATTATAGATATGTTTCCTACGTATCAAGCATCCCCAAGCTTAACTCATGCTCGTCCTTGAGTAGGTAAGTGATAAAAAGAATAATTTTTGAGGTGACATGCACCATCAAAATTAAGATCAAACCATTTGCAAGCATTGAAAGATGGGATCAAAGAACTCTAAACATGAGCATGAAAGATGAAGTTCTAACAGTAAGACAAAGTAACTATGCATGCAACATGAAAGGCTACAAATAAATATCATGAATAGCATGCATTGAAAAACGTTTGTTTGTTTCACATATAGAAAACATAGCATAGTGGCATTTAGCTTGTCCCTCATGGAGTAGCAAATATATGCACATGACACCTTCAAAGTTCATAAGAGTGACTATATACAAATAGCACAAGAACAAGTAATATCAACAATATGCATCAATCAATAAGTTTTGGGACAATGCACATTGAACTAAGAATGACAACTATGCTCTCTTAACTGGTGCCTAAAGATAGAAGGTGAGACTCAATATAATAGTGGAAGAAAGGCCCTTCATAGAGTGAAGCAGGGATTTCAAGTCTCATAAAGATTCCAAAAATTATGGTACTTGTTAGCTTTCAGCCCTCATTGTACCTATCATAAGTATCTTGAAGTGATTAAGGTTAAAGTGAACAAACTATGGAGTATATGCTTGACAAAGTTGTAACACCCTCGGAATCGGCCCTATGCAAGTTTCAGCGATTCCCGCCAAACCAGCATAGAAATGATTCAAAGGTGCCCACCAGGCACTTGCGTGCGGGTGGAAAACGAAGTAATATCATTACACAATAGTCCACGATGGAACCCACAGAACATATATATACAACGACTCCAAGAGTCAATAATACAGATATACAGTAAAAAGATCCAAATCACCTTGAAAACGATTCAGCGTCCGAGTACGGACAAGATGCAAATTGAGCTAAGAGCCCTGAAGAATAACCAATGGCGTCCATAACCCTGCCCAGGCCGAGACGGAAGGGTAACCCTGCTAACGACGTCGATCTCAAAACCTGCTTAAACAAAAGGGGTGCCGACAAAGGGCAAAGGAAAAAGAGAGCGGTCAATACTGAGGCCAGTACACGTCGAGACTAGAATTCGGCGGTCCTCGCCTACATAGGTATAGTGGACTGAAGTGGCAGCGCAACATGCACTAAACAACATATAGAGACTCAATACAACTGGCGGCTATCAGATAGGAATAAGAAAGACTTATTCGGATCCAACCTGAAACTATCACCAAGCACACCCATCCTGGTATCACTACTAGGAAAACAGCTATAGGTAATCCACACTTCTGTGGCACACTTGCTAGTGGTGCCCCACGGGTAAAATAGGCGTGACGCACTACCCACAGGTGCCCTACGGATAACTTTCATAAGCGTGGCGCACATGGGGATGGTGCGCCACGACTATGTGTGGGCCAGAGCACAGATGGCCGCAACACACATACCCGTAGCGCACTAGGTCAAGGTGCGCTACGAATGTGTCACTTAGTCGTAGCGCACATTGACCTAGTGCGCTATAGGCATGTGTGCTACACCAGCTGGGTCAACTTAGCCGTAGGGCACTCTGCCCTAGTGCCCTACGGCTAAGTGGCCTGCACCAACTCCACCCCCCGTGGATCGCCTTTTTAGGTTTTGCAAAAAATAAAAAAAAAATGATAAACACTTCCAAAAATTTAATCCTTTCATATTTATGTAGGTAATGTGGTATAGTTTGTAGGAAAATTAACAAACAATAATTTCGACTTTATCTACAAAAAAAGTCATGCCACGGTAAAATGGCCGTAACTTTTGCATATGATATAAAAAAATCGTATAATATACCAAAATGACGATATGGAGCCACGATTTTGGTGTTTAGATTATCTATGAGTGGCTGTCGGAGGTAAAGTCGGACCTATATGGAGCTTTCCAAGGGCATCACCAGCTCATAGAGTCTTCGGAAACTCATCATGGTTATTTCTTAACCGGGAGGGGGCTTAACGGAGATGTATTCAGCCCTGAAGGATCATGCAGACATATGGGGTCGCTGAGAGGGCAATGATTGGCTTGGATCATCTACTGGGCCCCACATCAAGGAATTGTGGACGGGAATAAGCTGTCCGATTGTGCAACAAGGATTTGATCTCTCATGGGTAAAGTAACGCATCTCTACAGAGTGTGAGAAGTGTAACTTGTTACTCCCTGTTCCGGTAAGGAGCTACGAACGCAACAGGAAATAAACTTCATGAAAGTTCTGGTAAACCTGTGAAGGCTGACGGACATAGATTTTTAGAATAAAAGCAACCTTTGAAGAAATGTTTACGAAAACCTGCATTGCCTATGACCTATGGTCTGTGGCTGTAGTTAGTGCATCAAACAATTCTTTTTAGTGAACTTGCTAAGTATGCTCGTACTCAACGTATCTTCTTAACCCTTACTAGATTCTGAAGTCAATAAAGAGAAATTCTACAATAACCCGAGTTCAGGGAATTGTCATCAAAAGCTCAAGCTATTCAATGAAGTTAATAAAGTCAATATATACATCAACTGAAGTGGAGACGAAGTTACTGATTAGATAAGAATATAATCTCTAGTCATAGAACCTATTTCTGTAGAATATTGCAATAGCAGCAATACAAGCCAAATAATTAGATGCTAATTTTATTAAGCATGATAATTATGAGTTGACTATTTTTTATTCTTATTTGTAATAAGTTTCTTTCTCTCTCTTTAACCTAGAATGTTCTCTGAATGTTTTATAAAGAGTCGAGTTATAATCAATAGTCATGTCTTGGACGTGCTATATTTCCGTTGTACCACTTTGAGAGATGTAATACTAGTGAACGGTGTTTTATTGGTGTTATGTCAACTACTATAGTGTATTATATCATGCAGTGGTATATTGGGTCACCGCATCATAAGATTGATTAGTGCCTCTCTAAAACCTCCCATGACCTTTATCACTTGGTACGATTGAATGGAACTAGGCAGAAATCGGAACAAGTTTTTTCCAATTCCAACGAAGAGGCATAGATCAGGTTTGGGGTCAAATGAATTCCAGAATCAAAAAGTTGGCTAGGCTCCTTCATAAACGATCAATCTAGCCATACATTATACAAGCAATGCCACCACAAACGCAGTCATAATCATATTTTACTTAATGCAAAACATTTGTGGTGGTCGTATGATCATGTTATTTATAGTTGTATCAACAAAAATTACCAAAAACCCACTAATGATGATGCCCTCGCATTTGCCAGGGTAACTCTACTAGGAATGACACCTCCAAATTCATATTGATTACATTCCTACATCTCAATTCTATTGGAATTTCAGCATCCACTCTAACCTCTTTATTACACTTCGTGTGTATGATTGAAACACTTTTCCTGTATTCCATCCAATATGACTATTCCTATGGTTTTATTTGTTTTACAATCCTCTATACGTGTACGGTGAGTATACGTCTAAGAGGACTATACGGACTTCGGGTGGGTTCGTAAGGTTTTTAAAACGAATTGGTATCGAGTTTTTGTTAGTATCAAAGTTTGAAAAGGAGGGGAGGGGGGGCGAAGAAAAAGTGTTGAAAGTTTTATATACATTTGAAGATTTTGGTGATATTCATGTATGGGATTAGAATAGCCATTCAATTTTCCTATGGCCCCATGTAAGGGGTGTATCTTAGCTAGAACATAGCACCAATGTATCTTCTCATGAACTATAGTGCCAAATACTCCCTGCATCCTCAAATAAGTGCGCTTCTAGATCTTGCTCTAAGTAAAAAAGAATTAAACTTTGACAAACTTTATTCAAATGAGTAGCGACATATACGACATCAAATTGGTACAATATGGAAATACATCTCAAAACAGACCTATTTACACTAAATTGGTGCATTAAATGGTGTTACTTTCCCAATAAATTAGTCGAACTTAAATTATTTGACTTATAACAAGATCTAGAAATAAACTAATTTGAAGACAGAGGGAGTATGCATTTTCCTATGATATTGCACCAAGAGACTACAATTGTGAAATTCTCAAGGTGAGGGGAACAAGCGATATATAAATGATGGATTGTTTTGACGTGGGCATATGAACTTCCTTAGTAGATATTTTAAGATTTTTCTATTTTTAAAATAAAAAGGACATAAGGACCATTTATTCATCCATCGTTTCTACTCAGTCGGTTCACCTTAAACTCAACAATCAATGAGGCATCGCTTGCTGAGAAACACAAATTCAACCTTGGTCGTGTAGTTAGATAAATTTCAGTATTTTTTGTACCGGAAGCCAAAGTGAAGACAGCTGGGTAGATTCATATTCAAAAGAATTTTCTAACGGTATAACTTTTGTGGTGTATGTCTTATATTTTGTGGACAAATTAACGATTCGTTTTTTCTTAAAATACGTGATGGCCTAATAAACCAGTATAGAGGGAATATTATTCCTATATAGAAAAATGAAGTCATATCTGCACTTCAATAATTCATACATGTTCAGCCAATATTATGAAAGTTTTAAGCCTTAAATATCTACAAAGCCACCAGTTTAAACACATTCAAGTTGATGCCCTCGTATTTGTGAGGGCCACCATGCTAGTTGTAGAAGTAAATAGTTATCAGACCACTGATATTATATTTATATATGTAGCTTTGATTTAAATTACTTCCTCTGACCCAAATTAGTTGACTCAAGTTTCTCAAAATACGGATGAATCTAATACTAAATCTTGTCTAGATACAATCGAATCTAGACAAATCTAAGTCAATTAGTTTGGGTCAGAGGGAGTAGCATGTTTTTGAGCAAATGACTACTGAGCGCTCATGAAATTTCATATCAACTGGTGATATGATAGCATATAAATCACCGCTTCAATTTTCTCACTTTCCTCAAGAACATCCTATGAAGCCCAAGGCTCAATCATAATGTAGCTCATGTTAGAAATAATGGGGCTAATCCATTTAGGCCCATGTGTATTTCAGATTTTCCCTAAATCTCAAAGCCCAAATTTGTGGCAGCCCATATATGTTTGGGCCCATATTTGTGGCAGCTCACATGGGAGTGGAGTGGGAGCTAAAGTTTAGTCCCACGTGTAAAGTTGAAGGAGAGTTGCACCGCCTTATAAGGTGGAGTGTTGCACCACTTTGTAAGTGAGTGGCAATAAGAGAGATACACACGCGCGCTCCTCCTTCGACGACGCCGCCGCTCGCTCGCACGCACGCACGCACGCACGCCTCGTCACGACGCGCCGCGCCGCGGGTTACGGGTTGCGGGTTGTGGGAATCTCGCCGAGCCGCAGACGTGTCAAACGGTTAGCTTATTCGGGTCGCTCACTGTAACCGACCGACCCGAACGTGCCCACGTTCGCCTCCGTTAGGGTTTCCTGAGCCGCTCTATATAAAGTCCTGCGCGGCTACCGCCGCAACACCACCGAAAACCAATCTAGGGTTTTGCCATCCTCTCTACTTGCGCCGTCACCGTAGTCTACTCCATCCCGCTTGCTGGCGTGCACCGGCGGACGGGAGAGCAGGTCTCCGGAAGCACTCGCCCTTGTGATCCTGTACGGGAGAGGGCGAATAAGGTTTTTGGGAAGCGCTCTGCGCGACTGCTCGAGTTCTCCATCACGGGTCATCTTCCATCCAAGTCAGGCGGTGCTGCCTACCGCCGTCTTCGTCGGCATCTGCTGCGATCACTCTTCCCCAAAGTTTCTAGTATGACAACCGAACGGTACGTGCTACGTGATCCTGTTTGGTTATCCATCATGTTCTGCGAGTACATGTTAAGCTGCTGTTTGTTTCCGATCATCCTGTTGTTTAGTACATCTAGTATGTTCGAGTTACATGAGCTAGTAGCTGGTTTTGTCATGATTTATATTCTGGAATTAATCGTGGAAATTATGCCTAATATTCCAACAATCCAAAAACCTTACTGTAGGCAATTTCCTAAATTAACAATGGCTGGTTTTACCGATGCACTGAGGCCGGATAAGTTTACCGGTGTGCACTTTAAGAGGTGGCAATGCAAGGCTGAGCTTTGGCTGACCACGATGAAAGTGTTCCATATCAGTAAAGGCAAACCTGAAGGAACTATATCTGACGAGGATCAGAAGAAGTTCGAGGATGCCAATACTGTCTTTGTGGGATGTATTCTGAGCATTCTTGCTGACCGTCTGTGTGATGTGTTTATGCACATAAAAGACGGGAAGGATCTCTGGGATGCACTGGATGCCAAGTTTGGTGCTGCAGATGCTGGCAGTGAACTGTATATCATGGAGAGCTTTCATGATTTTAAGATGACTAAGGACCTTCCTGTGGTTCACAAGCTCATGAGATACAGTGCATTGCCAAAGAGCTCGAACTCCTTAAGTGTACCTTACCCGACAAGTTTGTGGCGGGATGCATTATTGCTAAGTTGCCCCCTTCATGGAGGAACTTTGCCACAACTCTCAAACACAAGAGACAGGAGATATCAGTTGAAAATCTGATAGCATCCCTTGATGTTGAGGAGAAGGCTCGGGCTAAGGACACTACTGAGAAAGGAGAGGGTCTTGCTACTGCTAACTTTGTGCAGAAAGGCAAATCCGTAGGCAAGAACAAAGGGAACTTCAAACCCTCCTTTAACAAGCCTGTAAAGACTACAACCTTCAATAATAAGAAGGCGAACAGGGACAAGAGTGAACTGTCTTGTTACACTTGTGGAGAGCCCGGCCACTTTTCCAAGGACTGTCGAGAACACGCAGACCGCAGAGGGAAAAAGGCCAAGACTGTCAACGTCGTGACCGCTAGCAATACTGATGGGTATGGTAATTTATTTACTGTTCTTTTAGTATTTCAATCACCGTGTTGGTGGCTTGATACGGGTGCTAATGTTCATGTGTGTGCTGACATCTCTATGTTCACTTCTTATCAGGTCGCTCGGGATTCATCCGTCCTAATGGGGAATGGATCACATGCTTCTGTTCGTGGTGTTGGCACGGTGGATCTGAAGTTTACTTCCGGAAAGATCGTGCAGCTGAGGAACGTGCAGCATGACCCTACTATGAACAAGAATCTCGTTAGTGGCTCCCTTCTATGCAGAGATGGGTTTAAGGTTGTCTTAGAGTCTAATAAAGTCGTTGTCTCGAAACATGGACAATTTATTGGTAAAGGTTATGAGTTCGGAGGCTTGTTCAGATTTTCACTTTCAGAGTTTTGTAATAAATCCGTGAATCATAATTGTGGTGGTGTTAATGATGATACCAGTATTTGGCATTCTCGTTTATGTCACATTAATTTTGGTTTGATATCTCGGATGTCCAGCATGAGTTTAATTCCGAATTTCACTATTGCCAAAGGTTCTAAGTGCCATAGTTGTGTGCAATCAAAGCAACCTCGAAAGCCTCACAAGGCTGCCGAAGAGAGAAACTTGGCACCTCTAGAACTCATACATTCTGATCTATGCGAGATGAATGGTGTGTTGACAAAAGGTGAAAAGAGATATTTTATGACGTTAATAGATGATGCTACTAAATTTTGCTATGTTTACTTGTTGCAAACTAAAGATGAGGCTTTAGACTACTTTAAAATCTATAGGGCCGAAGTTGAAAATCAACTAGAGAGAAAGATCAAGCATCTTAGGTCGGATCGTGGTGGTGAGTATTTTCCCAAAATATTTGATGAATTCTGTCAGGAACACGGAATTATTCATGAGAGGACGCCTCCCTACTCGCCCCAATTAAACGGGGTTGCCGAGAGGAAAAACCGCATGCTGACTGACTTGGTGAATTCCATGTTAGCCACTGCTGGTTTATCAAAGGCATGGTGGGGGGAGGCTTTGTTGACTTCATGTCATGTCCTGAATAGAGTTCCTAACAATAATAAAGAAAAGACCCCTTATGAGGAGTGGGTTGGGAGAAAACCATCACTTTCGATTCGTGCATTTGGGGTGTTTGGCGAAGGTCAACATACCGATTCCCAAGAAACGCAAGCTCGGACCCAAGACAAGTGGATTGTATCTTTCTAGGATATGCTCCACGAGTGTAGGCTATAGATTTCTAGTGGTTAAATCTGAGTTACCGATATGCATGTTGATACTATAATGGAATCTCGTGATGCAACATTCTTTGAGAATATTTTTCCTATGAAAGATATGCATAGCATTGGTAGGATTTCTTCAAATACTTCTAATCTAGTGCATCTATTGATAATTACGAACAACCACATGAGTAATTTCTTGAGAAGGATGACGATGAATCTCTCACGAGGAGTAAGAGATGAGGGTTGCAAAATCCTTTGGCAATGATTTCATCGTGTACCTTGTGGATGATACTCCCGGATCCATTCTTTGAGGCATATGCATCTCCCGATGATGATTGGAAAGAAGCTGTCCAAAATGAGATGGACTCGATTCTTTCTAATGGAACTTGGGAATTATCGAACGACCCTATGGTTGTAAACTGTGGGATGTAAGTGGGTGTTCAAGAAGAAACTAAGGCTGATGGTACTATTGAGAAGTACAAGGCGTCTTATAGCTAAGGGCTACACACAGAAAGAAGGCGAAGATTACTTCGACACCTATTCACCTGTCGCTAGACTGACCACCATTCGAGTACTACTATCCCTGGCTGCCTCTTATGGTCTTCTCGTTCATCAAATGGACGTGAAGACAGCTTTCCTTAATGGAGAGTTGGAAGAGGAGATCTATATGGATCAGCCGGATGGGTTTGTGGTAAAAGGTGAAGAGACAAAGGTGTGTAAGTTATTAAAATCTTTATATGGCCTGAAACAAGCACCTAAGAAATGGCATGAGAAGTTTGACAGAACTCTACTTTCTGCTGGCTTTGTCATTAATGAGGTTGATAGGTGTGTTTACTATCACCATGGTGGGGGCGATAGCGTTATATTATGTTTGTACGTGGATGACATTCTGATCTTTGGTACAAACATGAAAGTGATAAATGAAGTCAAGTCTTTCCTGTCAAAGAGTTTTGATATGAAAGATATGGGAGAGGCTGATGTCATTCTGAACATCAAGCTTATTAAGAACGAGAATGGGATTACTTTAACGCAATCTCATTATGTTGAGAAGGTCTTGAGACGATTTGGCTTTAATGATGGCAAGACTTCTCCAATACCTTATGATCCCAGTTTGACATTACGAAAGAATAAGAAGGAACCAACAGATCAGCTGAAATATTCACAAGTTGTTGGTTCTCTCATGTACTTAGCAAGCGCTACAAGACCCGATATCTCTTTTGCTGTGAGCAAGTTTAGTAGGTTCATGTCTAACCCGGGTATTGATCATTGGCATGCACTTGAAAGGGTCATGCACTATCTATGTGGTACAATGAGCTATGGGATTCACTATTCAGGGAATCCTGCTGTGCTTGAAGGATATAGTCATTCGAATTGTATCTCTAACGTTGATGAACTCTACGCCACGAGCGGGTATGTGTTTACCCTTGGAGGTGGCGCAGTGTCATGGAGGTCTCGTAGACAAACCATATTGACGAGGTCAACTATGGAAGCAGAACTTACTGCTTTAGACACAACCACTGTTGAGTCAGAATGGCTGCGTGAGCTCTTGATGGACTTGCCTGTGGTTGAGAAACCTGTGCCGGCAATCCTTTTGAATTGTGACAACCAAACTGTTATTGTCAAAGTGAACAATTCTAAGGATAACGCGAAGTCATCAAGACACGTGAAGAGACGTTTGAAATCTGTCAGGAAATTGAGAAACTCCGGAGTAATAACTGTTACGTATATTCAAACAGACAAAAACCTGGCAGATCCCTTTACAAAGGGACTATCACGAAATGTGATAGAAAGTGCATCGAGAGAGATGGGGTTGAGACCCATGGATGTCACACCTTAGTGGTAACCCAACCTATGTGATCGGAGATCCCGTGAATTAGGACCTGGGAAGAACAAGCTAGTGGTTTGACTGAGGAGAGTATTTTGAAACCCTCTCTATGTGAAGATGCATGACTCTCATAATCTGTAAGGCAGGTTGGCAACATGCCTTAATGTGTTTCTGTTGGCTTTAATTAGCAAAGATGCCGTCCTACAGGGCATTCTTGAAAGAACACACCTATATGAGCTCATTTAACGCATGGTCTATGAGATTTGGGTGATCTCTAGTAAACTCATGAAGAGACCAGGGAGTATGACGCATATGCTCCAACCCGCGGGGTAGGCTACTGACATCCAAGTACTAGTTATGATTTTGAGCGAAATCTATTGGCACCAAACTTGCAATTCAAGGTTCGTCCATTGTTCAAGTTGTTGATGGACGTAGTTCAAGATTCTAGGCGGAAGTTCAACTTAACAGTCTCTGCTGAAACACTGGTATATAAACAAGTAGCAAGGATTGGAAAATCTTCAAATGGGCATTTGAGATCTGGTGGGTGATTGTTAGAAATAATGGGGCTAATCCATTTAGGCCCATGTGTATTTCAGATTTTCCCTAAATCTCAAAGCCCAAATTTGTGGCAGCCCATATGTGTTTGGGCCCATGTTTGTGGCAGCTCACATGAGAGTGGAGTGGGAGCTAAAGTTTAGTCCCACATGGAAAGTTGGAGGAGGGTTGTACCACCTTATAAGGTGGAGTGTTGCACCACTTTGTAAGTGAGTGGCAATAAGAGATATACACACGCGCGCTCCTCCTCCGACGACGCCGCCACTCGCTCACCTCGTCTCGTCTCGTCACGCGCGCGCGCCGCGGGTTGCGGGAATCTCGCCGAGCAGGAAAATTGACAGACGTGTCAAACGGTTAGCTTATTCGGGTCGCTCCCGGATCGTGGGCTACTGTAACCGACCCGAACGTGTCCTGAGCCGCTCTATATAAAGTCCTGCGCGGCTATCGCCACAACACCACCGAAAACCAATCTAGGGTTTTGCCATCCTCTCTACTTGCGCCGTCACCGTAGTCTACTCCATCCCGCTTGCCGGCGTGCACCGGCGGACGGGAGAGCAGGTCTCCGGAACCACTCGCCCTTGTGATCCTGTACGGGAGAGGGCGAATAAGGTTTTTGGGAAGCGCTCTGCGCGACTGCTCGAGTTCTCCATCACGGGTCGTCTTCCATCCAAGTCAGGCGGTGCTGCCTACCGCCGTCTTCGTCGCCATCTGCTGCGATCACTCTTCCCCAAAGTTTCTACTACGACAACCGAACGGTACGTGCTACGTGATCCTGTTTGGTTATTCATCATGTTCTGCGAGTACATGTTAAGCTGCTGTTTGTTTCCGATCATCCTGTTGTTTAGTACGTCTAGTATGTTCGAGTTACATTAGCTAGTAGCTGGTTTTGTCATGATTTATATTCTGGAATTAATCGTGGAAATTATGCCTAATATTCCAACAGCTCATATATCAGTACATCTCCAACCACTTCACTGCATCTTCAGTATGCCTGGTTGTTACATTGACCCAGGTTAATCAAAGGCACTTCACTTACTTAAATATACAAGATATATAAGAACGAAAGATAGATGTCCCAGTATATGAGAGGTACCTCACTTTGGCAGAGAAGAAGTGCATATGTATCCATATGCATATGCTTTACTCATTCATCTTCGATAGTTCTTCTAGAATTTGCTTGGTGATGGATGAACTGTTGTGTGGTATATTATAAGACACGCTGGCTAACCAATTTAGTTTGTCAAATGTCTTGTAATATGAAACAAAGTAGGCAGGTTTAACTGTGGCCTAGGTTTTGGAGGCATTAGGGAATGCATCAACACCAGCTCTGTCCAGTTTGGTGCTATATACAATCTCGAGCTCCACAAAGTGCCCTTGGATGAGCTGCAAAGCGATGGTGATTCACTATCAGCGAAGTATAATAATACAACATATGTAGATCAGTCTGCTAACGTGCCTTGTTTGAGAGCAAAATTAATCAAAGCAGTGAGTAAAAAGCATTATTATTACGATAACTGGGATCTGAATCTTGCCTATAACCAGTTAATATTTTGTTCATACCAGGTACCATCTGTGTCATGGCAAGGTTTAACATACATAACAGAACATCACGAATAAATATATTTAAGCATATTGACAGAATGTTCAAGAAATACTGGTTGGGCACATTGGCAAAATGTTCAAGAAATACTGGTTGGGCACACTAGTTGGGAAAACACCTCTGCGCTGAATCAACTGTTCTATTTTTGTCACTACGGTTCTCCCACCATCAGTCTTTTCCCTGCATCACTTACAAGTTGGCATTTTCATGGCATGAACTTGCATCGTTGCAAATAATTGAGAAAATGACAAGGAACTACTACATTTGAGGCCGCCTTGACATATAACTACTGACTTGCCTGTTTTGACAGGAAGCATCGCGAACTAGGGCAGCCAGTTGACAGATAGCACTGATTGTGCGATTGGGACGGTATAACCGCGTTTCTGACAGGGCGGACCCATTGGCAGGTACACGTGGCGACGGACGCCGTCTCTCCCGTCTCACGGCCGTTAGGGCGTCTCTCCCAGCGCGCTTCACTCCACTCCAGTACCGCTCCACGTGCGTGAGCAGAGACATGGCGACTCCCAACGGCGGCGGCGGTGGCCACAACCGCATCGCGCCCGACGACGACCACCCTACGTATACAACAGGGTCGACCAGCAGCAGTGCATCCATTGTAGCGTCACCGTTGATCCAGAGCCGATCCCATTGCTGCAACCGGCGATGCCCCAAGCTTCAAATTCGGAGAAAACTTGGTCGTCGGCGGGGCAAACCTCCAACAATGATCCACTCAGCCACTATGTCTTAGACGCCGGGTTAGCCATTCCTCCCCCTTCAGCAGATGTTGTGTCTTGTACTAAATAAATAGGGGATTAGGTCTGAATCTTGATATTAGATTTGGAATTCCTTCGAATTGGCAATGCAAAACTACAATGTAGGCTTGAATAGTTATTTTATTTCCATGTAGGACTCACTCTGATATTTGGGAGCTTTTTATCCAATTTGATGGTGTCAATTTGTGCAAAAGACAATGGAACAACATGATGTTAGATATCTTAATTTGCTCTCAGTAATGGAGAAGGAAGGCTATGGCATTTGTGATTCAATGTACCATGTTAAAGAGGAATGGGAGGGACTAGAAGGACTAGATTTGATAGATAGCCAAGTGAAGGTGGATGAAATGATTAGAAAATATGAGAGAAGCAAGAAATTGGTGCTCACAGTGATGAGGGACAAGAGGAAGCATGTTGAAGTTCTGTCCCTAGTGAAGAGCAATAATTCTATGAAGTTTGTTGCAAAAGAGCATCCAAGTTACATTGATGTAGATATAGGGGAGGACCAGCCCATTCCTTATCAGGTGCAGACACAAGATAGTGTGTGCTACCAGCCTTTGCACACCAATGATCAGGCTATGGATGACCAGTTTGGTACACAGTACAGTTTTATACCTGGAAATGTGCATACCCAAGTTGAAGAAAATCAGATAGAAGAAGTAGAAGAAGAGGAAGAGGATGGAGATGCATTCGATGATAGATTCATTTGGTTTGATGATGGATAGTATGATCCAGAGTATGCGGCTGAGATGATAGAAAAGAATAGGAGGAACTAATGGCAAGATTCGCAGAGAGGAAGAGATAGAGAGAAGACCCACTGTTGCACTATGAGGGTGGGATAGATGTTGAGGACATTTTTGTCAGTGATCATGATGATGTACTTGAAGAAATACTAGTAGAGCAGCCTATGAAGAAGAAGATCAAGAGGCCAGGGCCTACACTCAGAGCACACTCTCAAGTAGTTATTCCTGGCATACCTGATTGGGATCCTTCAGATGATGAAGTGGAAGATGGGTTCCTAAATGAGGAAGATGATGATTTATTTGAACCTCTTTCTTTTGTTTTGCCTAAAGGAAGAAACTCAAGAGGAAAGAAACAGAAACCAAGGATTTGGTATGATGAGAACAGAGAAAACTCTAAGCAACAATTCATGTTGAAACTTTGCTTCAGAGATGTTACCGGTTCAGAGAGGCTTTGGCTAGACTGCACATTACCCAAGTCAGGAATTTCCATTTCCATAGGAATACTCCTGATAGGATAATTGTGTGATGTAAGCAAAAAGAGCAGACGAAATTTGATTGTGAATTCTTCATGACAGCCTCCAAGATAGCTCATGACAAAACATTCCGTGTTAAGAAGATGCACCTCAAGCACACTTGTCCAACTGATCCATCCAGCACTAGAGTGAATTTAAGGTGGCTGAGAAAAGTTTTTGTGGACACCTTTAGGTCAGATCCAATCACTGTCATCAGTACTATACAAGACAAAGCCAAAAAAGATTTTGGAGTGGAAGTACCAAAAAGGATGGCTTATAGGGTGAAGACCAAAGCTAGAAACATTGTACTAGGTTATCACAAGAAGCAGTACCACAGGATCAGGGATTACCTACAAACTATGATAGATAAAAATCCTAGGTCAAGATGTATTGTGACCACAGTCAATGGCCCAACAAAAGATCAATTGGAAGCAATGAAAAGAGTAGAAGAGGTAGACATAAGCTATAATCCAAGATTCCATGGTCTATTATTCCTAGTGTCAGTGCTACAAAACAAGGATTTCTTAATTGATGTAGGCCTTTCATTGGTTTGGACGGCTCTTTTGTTAAATTGACCACATGAGCACAGATCCTTGCAGCCACATGGAGGGATGGAAATAATAATATATACCCTATTGCTTGGGATGTTGTTGCCAAGAAAGATATAGCTAACTGGGTTTGGTTTCTAGAACAACTAAAGGAAGGTTTGGGTGGAGAATAAAGAAAATTTGACTACTACACAATAATGTCTGACATGCAAAAGGGTCTGCTAAAAGTAGTGGCCACAGTTTTCCCTAACTGTCCACAGAGATTCTGCATTAGACATATATATGCCAATTTTCAAACTACAGGATTTAGAGGTGAAGATTTAAAGAAGTGTATGGATAATGCTACATACTCTTGGACCAGACATGGCTTTGACAGTGCAATGGAAGAGCTAAAGAAGCAGTGTGAGCTAGCTTGGGTCTGGTTCTCCAAGATTCCTATGCAGACATGGGAAAGGTGGGCCATGGACACCAACTACAAGACAGATTTAATCTATAACAATCTAAGTGAAACATTAAATAGATACATCCTTGATGTTAGGAGCAAACCAATAAAGACAATGTTAGTAGGAATATATGACAAGCAGTTGGTGAGATTTGATGTAAAGAGGGAAGGAGCATCCAAGGCAAGATGGGAAATTACACCACACTTTGCAGAATATCTAGAACTTATGAAAACATATTCTAAACATTGTGTTCCTAAGAGAGCAGATCTTGGACTGTGTCATGTGAAGAGTGGTGATGTCACAAACTCAGTAAATCTGGACTCTAGAAGCTGTTCTTGTAGGAAATGGGACATGTCAAGGCTGCCTTCTAACCATGCTGTTAGTGAAATATACAAAGCTAAGCTACATCCAGAGGATTTTGTCTCTAACTTCTTCAAGAAACCTATGTACTTGAACAATTACATGCATGTGTTTGCTCCTATGCCACAACAACATGGGTGGACAAAGACCAACACTGAGGACATCATGCCACCTGGTTTCAAAGAGCACCAGAAGGGAAGAAGGCAGGAGAAAAGAAGAAAAGGAAAATTGAGGTGCCAAAACCAAAGGAAACTTCTAGAATGGCCGTAGTCGCTTGTAGCAATTGCAAGATGCAAGGCTATAAGTACACTAGCTGCTTGCTTCCTCTAAGGGAAGACCTTGCCATGAGAAAAAAAACACAAGGTACAATACTTACTATAGACATGCAACAATGTGTAGTACATGCATTTTATATGTTATTCTCTATTCATATGTTCTAAACAAGTAGATCAATGCCTCCTCCTGGTGCATCAAGGGCATGTACTACTGGTGTTCCTCCTCCTGCTGCATCAAGTTCATCTACTGCACCTGTGCCTCCACCAACAAGGCCACATGCACCAAGGCCTCCATCAGCTGCAGCTAGGACTCCATTTGCTGCCCCTGGAGCTGCTCCTAAAGGTGTGATGACATATTTCATAGCTGGTGCTAATGCAGGTGTTGGAATGGATGCCAAACAACCACCTCTGCCTAGAAGATCTTCAGCAGTCCCCTAGTTCTTCTTTCTATAATGCAACTGGTGCTACTAGCCACCTCTGTCATGTCAAACTAGTGAAAGAATATGTGCTATTTTGTGATCAGTGAGATGCAAAACAACCCCTTATGGCTGGTACAACTTGCTTTGATGTCCTGGAAACACTGAGAACAATATGTGCTACATGTGACATGTGTGTTTAAATGTGATGATTAGGTTTCACCTGCTGTTTCACAATCTTTTGCACTAATAATCTGCAGTAATTTCTGTAAACAAGGGACATGCTGTCCATTTTTATATAAACAAGGGACATGCTGTCCAACTTGCAAGCTGCAGTAATTTCTATAACCTTTACACAATATAGTAACAACACAATTATACCAAATACAGAACTGATCTCATCTACCCTATCAACAACACAATTATACCAAAGCCATTAATACACAATATATTTCAACATACCATTGATAGAATTCAACAACTAATAGTACCACAGATCTCAGAGAATAATTCAGGACATAGGTAGCTCAACAAAGTCACAGTTCAACATACCACTACTAGTACATTACACTTACAAATGCATGCCTCACAAATCACAACTCATCTAATAAATCTTTGATCTTCCTAATCTTTGACCTACTGCCATCATTCTTATTCACAAATTCTGCAATCATGGACTCCAGTTTTCTCTTATCTTCCTTCAATTTGTCCCTTTCCTTCTCTTCCTTGATCCTCAACACCATGTGCATGTTACTAGCCTGGGTATCCAGCTTCTTCTTCTCCTCCAGTTCTGCCCTGGCATCAATGAGTGCTTGTTCAGCCTGTGCCTTAAGTGCAAGTGTGACCTGCTTCTCATTCTCAGTCTTCTCTACATCATCTTGGACAATCTTGAGATCACGGTGCAGCATGGTATTTTCATCCCTGAAATTGAACTTCTCCTCCACATGGCGCAAAGTAGCATTAACTCTCTCTTCCTTCAGTTCTCCATACATATGCCATAATTTCAGAAGAGCTTTCTGGAGAGAAGCTTGCCATTCTCCATCTACCCATTTAACATAATCACAGGATAGCCCAAACTACAGAAAACATGTTCCAGATTAGCTCTAAATTGAGTTTCTACACTAATTTTGATAGATGACAAAGCATTGACTAAATAATATCACACACCTGGACAACACATGTCATATATCTCCTCCCTGTTACTGCTCCTTCCCAAGCAACAAACTTTTCTAACATGCCTCCAAATTTATAGCGCGGAGCTTTTTGCCCCTCAGCTAAGCCTTCTCACTAATAATCATACATGTTTTCTAATCCCTAAAAAGATCAATGTGCAGCAGGTTCAAAGAGAAACCCTAACACTAACCCTACAAATCCATAAATCAGAGGAACCCTAACCCTAGAAATCAAGAACAAGCAAATACTAACCTCACTGCTGCCATTGTTGTTGTTGTCCTCAGACGATTCCTCACCATATCCCCACGATACCATGTCGGGTGGCGAGGTAGATGTGGCATCCCGCAAAACCACTACTAGAAATCGCGTTAAATTTGTGCATTGCATCGTCATCATCATGAATTGTTTGTCAAAAACTAATTTCGAAAACATATTTTTGTTTTCCAAACGCCTCGTCTTCGTTCAACACGCAAACCCCGGGCCTCCGGATTATTTTTGTTTGTCTACTATCGGTTTGCAAACGGTGTTATTAAAACAAATAAAATTTATATTATTTTTTAGTGGGGCAGTCGAACGGGCCGACCCGACCCGAACGACCACCCCCAGTATTTAAATCGGACCAACCAATCAGTCCACCCAAAATCCTACAGCTACCTACACCTAATCTACCCCCCCCCAACCAGCCACCTCACCCCCACCAATGACCTCCTGACACCTCACCCTCTCCCTCCCCCATAACCAACCCAAAACTGCCACGTGGCCACACCCCTCTCTCCTCTTTCCCCGCCACCCTCTCAACCGCGCTCGCCACCACCGCCTCCCGCCAGACCACCGCCCCCTCCTCCTCTTTCCCCGCCTCCCGTGCCTCCTGCGCCACCACATGACGGCCGTCCTCCCTCAACCTCCCCGCTGGCTCCCGTTCTCCGCTCGCCTCCCTTGAGCCCGCTGCTCCGCCGTTCCTCTGCTCCTCTCCTTCCGCTGGCTCGCCCATGACCTTGCCTCGAGCTCTGCCGCCTTCCTCCTCCTCCGTCCGCCGCCCGGCGCCTGACGCGACCCCTCGCCCGGCTTCGCCTCCGCCCGCTCTCCGCCCTAGCCAGGTCTGCGCCCCGTCGTCCCCGCGTCCTCCTCCCTCCACTCGCTCGCCGGCCGCCATCCCCGACCGCCCCGGCCGCATCCAGCGCTGCCGCGTCGGCCTCTTCTCCCCTCTGCAGTTGGCCAGCGCCGCCGGCCACCACCGTGGTTCTCTGCATCCCCGCAACCGTGGCCAGAGACGGACACGACGACCCCGCGTCGCCCGCGTGCCCATCCTCTTGGCCGCGTCAAGTCCGGTGTTTGCCTCCTGCCGAGGGTATCTTGTCCTTTTCGTGCTGCCCGACGTGTGCATGGTGCTGCTGTTCACTGCAGTAGATGATGTGCATGATGCAGGTCTGCCCTCACGAGATGACAAGGTCAATCTTCGACAAGAACCTCCTCGCACAACCCCGGCCAAACAAGTTCGTCCACGGATAAAACCTTCTATGCGGAACCCCAAGGCCTTTGGCAAAACAAGAAACGCCAAGTACTCCTTCCGGCTTCGAAGCCCGGCCCCGGGGACCGACAGGATCTCCAACACGGCCGCTAGTAACCTCGTCGTGGAACGTCGAGCTCTTCCTCACGGAACTCGAGAACGCCGAGTGCTCCTTCCCGGAGTCCGAAGGACGCTCTCGCCGAGAACCCGGACGCCAAGATCGCCGATGCTAAAACGCCAAGCCCGTCTACCCCGGACATCGCACGACAAGTTCTTCTTCCCGGACGCGAAAACCGACCCGACACATGGACCCGACAAGATCGTCGCAACGACAAGATCGACACCGACCCGGAAGAACCCGATGCGCCCCCGGACACCGAGACCCCGGTGCGACAAGTGCTACTTCCCGGACGCTGATTCCGCCGCGAACGTTTCCGTCGAACCCTGAACCCTGAGACCGACCCCGAACCCCGGAACCCCA
This sequence comes from Avena longiglumis, assembly GCA_030063025.1. Taxonomy (NCBI): domain Eukaryota; kingdom Viridiplantae; phylum Streptophyta; class Magnoliopsida; order Poales; family Poaceae; genus Avena; species Avena longiglumis. Next base: position 71,809,720 of record CP125977.1, on the reverse strand, counting down.
AGTCCGTCGAGACCCCTCAATGTGTGAACCCCTTCCCGAAAACCCTATTTTATAATACAATACAACTTGTCGCATAATAATTGTCTTGCATGCATACATCCATGTGGTTTGGGGGCCTTATGCCGATTCACCTTATAATTAAATATGAGGCCCATATGCGGGCAAATCTAGTCTTATATTGGCCTCATTTAAACTTGTGTAGCGAACCGGTATCTTATCTTGCCTTGTTATAACAACATGTAAATTGCGGGGTAGCTAAACAACATGAACCTAAATATCGTCGGGACCCCGGTTCCGCTTAATATGACCTAATTGCATCGCACTTTTGCCATGTCCTCCATTATACATGCATCATGCCGATCTTCTGCCGTGTATTAAATATTGCATCCGGTGTTACTTCTAGTGTTTTGCTTCTTCGCGGATAAGGTCGTTGAGTTGATGTGAGCTTCGCCCCGATCTCCGGTTGAACCTTCGGCAATGTTTTCAGGCGAGCATCTCCCCCTTTCTACCTATCTTACTTTATAGTCTTTATTCCCTCCTGTTGATCTATTGCTATCTGTGTTGCGATGCTCTAGTTTTCGTACCCGTGATGATCCCTTGCAGCCTTATATTGCCTTGGACACATCCTATTACCTGTTGTTTGGTAGATAGTTGGACTTGCGCGTCGTAGTCGCTTGCTCAAGTGCTGTTGCGTGTTGTCAAATGCCACAGTTGTTGATGTATTGCCGCATGTTGATGTTGGAGATGATCATAGTTTTATTTACCGTTCATTTTAATTCCTGTTTAACAACTAAAATTGAAGTAAGCAGAGGCATCGGTGGGTGATAGATAACATTTGGTTTCCGAACGCCCACTTGTGTCCCGTAGGACCCCGAGTACTTGATACCTGTTCCTTGATTTATCGCGCTATCCACATCCGGGAGGTATATGGGACCCCCCTGAGCCAGAGCTTGATTCAGTCTTATTTCTTGGGGCCACAAACTAGTTTGAGGTTTTATTTACGATCCTGTACTTATGCCATGCTACTTATGTATTTACGTTTGTGCGAGGAGCACACTGTACTGTTTAGGATCGGGACACGATTCCGCGGTGTCGACAAGCCCAGCCACACTTTCGGGTTCCCAGTCGTTCACAGCCGTATACCCAAACCTTGAGTCCGTCTCGAAGCTTGCTTACTTCATTGCGGGTCTACTCAATGGGGTGGCCCCCTGAAATATTTCTGAATCCTGTGATTGTTCAGTCGTGAAAGCCTCGTTGGGTTTTGAGTTGGTTTTTCCGAGGTTGATCGAGCGTGTGTTGCTATTGGTGCACCCCGGCCGGGTAAAACTTTCTGAAAGCCGTGTCCGCGGATATGGACGACTTGGAGCACAGTATCTCGACCATAAACAAGCATAACTAAAGTTTATTGCTATAAATTTGACTTTATAATGACTAGTAATCAGCTTCACTATAATGGAAGGGCTAATTAATACTGCCCACAATTGCTTGTTTGGAGTGTCGCTTGCGACCATTGTACCTGACTAGTAAGTATTGCAACGACAACGGAATGGCTGAATAAAAGTACCAACAACTGCTGGTTTTGGGTTTATCTCATGCTATCTGTATCTGATTAGTAATTGTTGCAACTACAACGGAACGATTAACTAAAAGTGCCCACTGCTTATTTTAATCAGGATGGTTATCTATACCTGACTAGTAATTGCTGCAACGATAACTGAATAAGTAAAACTGCCAACTGTGTGAGTTCATGTTGACTTCCTCGTTTGGTCTCGAGGGGAAACACCAGATGGGTTTGTTTGATGGTACTATCAGGTTGGTTCCGAATAGGTCATTCTTACCCCCTCTGATAACCGCCAGTTGTATCGAGTCTCTATAGGTTGTTCGGTGCTTGCTGCCGCTGCTGCTTCAGTCCACCATACCTATGTAGGCGAGGACCGCCGAATTCTAGCCTCGCCGTGTACTGGCCTCGATCGACGCCTCCTCTTTTTCCTTTGCCCTTTGTCGGCACCCCTTTTGTTTAAGCAGGTTTTGAGATCGACGTCGTTAGCAGGGTTACCCTTCCGGCTTGGCCTGGGCAGGGTTATGGACGCCATTGGTTATTCTTCAGGGCTCTTAGCCCCATTTGCATCTTGTCCGTAGCTGGACGCTATATCGTTCTCAAGGTGATTTGGATCTTTGTACTGTATATCTGTATTCTTGACTCATGGAGTCGTGTTGTATATATATCTGTTCTGTGGGTCCCATCGAGGACTGTTGTGTAATGTTATTACTTCGTTTTCCACCCGCACGCAAGTGCCTGGTGGGCACCTTTGAATCGTTTCTATGCGGGTTTGGCGGGTTTCGCTAAAACTTGCATAGGTCCGATTCTGAGGGTGTTACAGAGTGGTATCAGAGCTCAGCAGTTGCGATACCCCCACAAGTCCAGCCTGTAGGATAACCTAGCTAACGGCCGAAGTAGAGTGTCAAAACTATTTTTGAAAATCGGTTGGATAGTTCTGGTTAGGTCTGATTTTACTCCTTACCCCTCTGCTATTCTCCTCTTATCTCGACGTGTTTTGAACCTACTCTCTTATCTTTTCTTCGAGTCCAGGATTTCTCGTGGTTGGGTTCCGTCGTACCTTCAGGGTTTCGCTTCCTCCTCTGATAACGGTGATCTATCATCCGGTGTTCCAGCTGCCTGAGGAATCCGTCTGCTGTGGTACCATTCTTTGTTCTTTGTTTGTGCCTTCCGGTGTTTTCTGACGCGACGACATCCTCTACGCCAGATCCGATGCAGAGTCTGCATCCCTCCTTTGTTTTCGAACCTCGCTTGTCGAGATCTTCAGTCTGTTTCCGAGAATGGCTGCACGCTTTTCCACTGATTGTGCGGAGTAATAGTTTGGGTGCGTGATGGATTGGCCCCCATGCCGACTACCCCTTCTATTCGCTTTTGTACATTGAAGTGGACGAGAATGCATCGATTCCCTCTTCCTATCGAAGCTAGAGGTGGCTTTATTTGTTGGTACCTCTACCTTCGACCTTTTGTTCCGGAGTGTCCTCTCGGCGATCACGGACAACGACCTCTTGTTAGTGGTGTCGCGAGGATCTACATGAAGCGAGAAGATTCAGATCGCCGACCTTCCTTTCCGGTACCATGAGGCGGATATCGAGGGCGAGATCCTTTGTTAGTGGTGTCGAATTGTGGCATCCCGCAAAACCACTACTAGAAAATCGCGTTAAATTTGTGCATTGCATCGTCATCATCATGAATTGTTTGCCAAAAACTAATTTCGAAAACCTATTTTTGTTTTCCAAACGCCTCGTCTTCGTTCAACACGCAAACCCCGGGCCTCCGGATTATTTTTGTTTGTCTACTATCGGTTTGCAAACGGTGTTATTAAAACAAATAAAATTTATATTATTTTTTAGTGGGGCAGTCGAACGGGCCGACCCGACCCGAACGACCACACCCAGTATTTAAATCGGACCAACCAATCAGTCCACCCAAAATCCTACAGCTACCTACACCTAATCTACCCACCAACCAGCCACCTCACCCCCACCAATGACCTCCTGACACCTCACCCTCTCCCTCCCCCATAACCAACCCAAAACTGCCACGTGGCCACACCCCTCTCTCTCTCCTCTTTCCCCCGCCACCCTCTCAACCGCGCTCCGCCACCACCGCCTCCGCTCAGACCACCGCCGCCCCCCCTCTCCTCCTCTTTCCCCCGCCTCCCCGTGCCTCTGGCGCGCCACCCCGCGGCCGCGGCCGTCCTACCTCAACCCCTCCCCGCCGGCTCCCCCGTTCTCCGCGTCCGCCTCCCGCTCGCGAGCCCGCCGCTCCGCCGTTCCTCTCTGCTCCCTCTCCTTCCGCTGGCTCCGCCCGCGACCTTGCCTCGAGCTCTGCCCCGCCGCCTTCCTCCTCCGTCAAGCGCGCCCGGCGCGACCCTCGCCGGCTTGGCCTCCTCCGCCCGCTCCTTGCCTAGCCAGTCTGCGCCCGTCGTCCCGCGTCTCCTCCTCTCCTCCGCTCGCCGGCCGCCATCCCCGACCGCCCGGCCGCATCCAGCGCTGCCGCGTCGGCCTCTTCTCCCCTCTGCAGTTGGCCAGCGCCGCCGGCCACCACCGTGGTTCTCTGCATCCCCGCAACCGTGGCCGGAGACGGACACGACGACCCCGCGTCGCCCGCGTGCCCATCCTCTTGGCCGCGTCAAGTCCGGTGTTTGCCTCCTGCCGAGGGTATCTTGTCCTTTTCGTGCTGCCCGACGTGTGCATGGTGCTGCTGCTGTTCACTGCAGTAGATGATGTGCATGATGCAGGTCTGCCCTCACGAGATGACAAGGTCAATCTTCGACAAGAACCTCCTCGCACAACCCCGGCCAAACAAGTTCGTCCACGGATAAAACCTTCTATGCGGAACCCCAAGGCCTTCGACAAAACAAGAAACGCCAAGTACTCCTTCCGGCTTCGAAGCCCGGCCCCGGGGACCGACAGGATCTCCAACACGGCCGCTAGTAACCTCGTCGTGGAACGTCGAGCTCTTCCTCACGGAACTCGAGAACGCCGAGTGCTCCTTCCCGGAGTCCGAAGGACGCTCTCGCCGAGAACCCGGACGCCAAGATCGCCGATGCGAAAACGCCAAGCCCGTCTACCCCGGACATCGCACGACAAGTTCTTCTTCCCGGACGCGAAAACCGACCCGACACATGGACCCGACAAGATCGTCGCAACGACAAGATCGACACCGACCCGGAAGAACCCGATGCGCCCCCGGACACCGAGACCCCGGTGCGACAAGTGCTACTTCCCGGACGCTGATTCCGCCGCGAACGTTCGTCGAACCACGAACCACGAGACCGACCCGAACCCCAGAACTCCAAGTCCGTCGAGACCCCTCAATGTGTGAACCCCTTCCTGAAAACCCTATTTTATAATACAATACAACTTGTCGCATAATAATTGTCTTGCATGCATACATCCATGTGGTTTGGGGGCCTTATGCCGATTCACCTTATAATTAAATATGAGGCCCATATGCGGGCAAATCTAGTCTTATATTGGCCTCATTTAAACTTGTGTAGCGAACCGGTATCTTATCTTGGCTTGTTATAACAACATGTAAATTGCGGGGTAGCTAAACAACATGAACCTAAATATCGTCGGGGCCCCGGTTCCGCTTAATATGACCTAATTTCATCGCACTTTTGCCATGTCCTCCATCATACATGCATCATACCGATCTTCTGCCGTGTATTAAATATTGCATTCGGTGTTACTTCTAGTGTTTTGCTTCTTCGCGGATAAGGTCGTTGAGTTGATGTGAGCTTCGCCCCGATCTCCGGTTGAACCTTCGGCAATGTTTTCAGGCGAGCATCTCCCCCTTTCTACCTATCTTACTTTATAGTCTTTATTCCCTCCTGTTGATCTATTGCTATCTGTGTTGCGATGCTCTAGTTTTCGTACCCGTGATGATCCCTTGCAGCCTTATATTGCCTTGGACACATCCTATTACCTGTTGTTTGGTAGATAGTTGGACTTGCGCGTCGTAGTCGCTTGCTCAAGTGCTGTTGCGTGTTGTCAAATGCCACAGTTGTTGATGTATTGCCGCATGTTGATGTTGGAGATGATCATAGTTTTATTTACCGTTCACTTTAATTCCTGTTTAACAACTAAAATTGAAGTAAGCAGAGGCATCGGTGGGTGATAGATAATATTTGGTTTCCGAACGCCCACTTGTGTCCCGTAGGACCCCGAGTACTTGATACCTGTTCCTTGATTTATCGCGCTATCCACATCCGGGAGGTATATGGGACCCCCCTGAGCCAGAGCTTGATTCAGTCTTATTTCTTGGGGCCACAAACTAGTTTGAGGTTTTATTTACGATCCTGTACTTATGCCATGCTACTTATGTATTTACGTTTGTGCGAGGAGCACACTGTACTGTTTAGGATCGGGACACGATTCCGCGGTGTCGACAAGCCCAGCCACACTTTCGGGTTCCCAGTCGTTCACAGCCGTATACCCAAACCTTGAGTCCGTCTCGAAGCTTGCTTACTTCGTTGCGGGTCTACTCAATGGGGTGGCCCCCTGAAATATTTCTGAATCCTGTGATTGTTCAGTCGTGAAAGCCTCGTTGGGTTTTGAGTTGGTTTTTCCGAGGTTGATCGAGCGTGTGTTGCTATTGGTGCACCCCGGCCGGGTAAAACTTTCGGATATGGACGACTTGGAGCACAGTATCTCGACCATAGACAAGCATAACTAAAGTTTATTGCTATAAATTTGACTTTATAATGACTAGTAATCAGCTTCAGTAGTGTGGAAGGGCTAATTAATACTGCCCACAATTGCTTGTTTGGAGTGTCGCTTGCGACCATTGTACCTGACTAGTAAGTATTGCAACGACAACGGAATGGCTGAATAAAAGTACCAACAACTGCTGGTTTTGGGTTTATCTCATGCTATCTGTATCTGATTAGTAATTGTTGCAACTACAACGGAACGATTAACTAAAAGTGCCCACTGCTTATTTTAATCAGGATGGTTATCTATACCTGACTAGTAATTGCTGCAACGATAACTGAATAAGTAAAACTGCCAACTGTGTGAGTTCCGCGGTTGACTTCCTCGTTTGGTCTCGAGGGGGAAACACCAGGATGGGTTTGTTTGATGGTAGTATCAGGTTGGTTCCGAATAGGTCATTCTTACCCCCCTCTGATAACCGCCAGTTGTATCGAGTCTCTATAGGTTGTTCAGTGCTTGCTGCCGCTGCCGCTTCAGTCCACCATACCTTTGTAGGCGAGGACCGCCGAATTCTAGCCTCGCCGTGCATCGCCTCGATCGACGCTCCTCTTTCTCCTTTGCCCTTTGTCGGCACCCCTTTTGTTTAAGCAGGTTTTGAGATCGACGCCGTTAGCAGGGTTACCCTTCCGGCTTGGCCTGGGCAGGGTTATGGACGCCATTGGTTATTCTTCAGGGCTCTTAGCCCCATTTGCATCTTGTCCGTAGCTGGACGCTATATCGTTCTCAAGGTGATTTGGATCTTTGTACTGTATATCTGTATTCTTGGCTCATGGAGTCGTGTTGTATATATATCTGTTCTGTGGGTCCCATCGAGGACTGTTGTGTAATGTTATTACTTCGTTTTCCACCCGCACGCAAGTGCCTGGTGGGCACCTTTGAATCGTTTCTATGCGGATTTGGCGGGTTTCGCTAAAACTTGCATAGGTCCGATTCTGAGGGTGTTACAGTAGAACTCTGGCGGCCGACGGCGACGACGACGGGAGTGGGGTGGCGGCTGCGAGGGTGGTGACAAGCGCGAGGTGAACTGATACATGCCCTCCTGAAACATGTGATTTATCCCTTCCTCACCCTACCCTAACAGCTATGATACGGGGGAGACGACGCCCATCACCACGTGTACCTGCCAGTGGGTCCGCCCTGCCAGAAACGCGGTTATACCGTCCCAATCGCACAATCGGTGCTATCTGTCAATTGTCTGCCCCAGTTTGCGGTGCTTCCTGTCAAAACAGACAAAGTCGGTAATTATCTATCAAGGCGGCCTTAAATGTGGTAGTTCCTTGTGAATTTCTCCAAATAATTGCATCATTTCTGCCCTATTTAGTTTGCTGTAGAAAATGGGACAGGTGCAATTTTGCATCATATTTTCTGCAGTTAATTAATTAAAAATCTATTTTGGCACTTAGAAGTAAAAAAACCAATGTTCTGTAAGAAAAAGTTGGAAGTCCTTTTGACACTATTATTTGGCATGGAAAGATGCTCGTAATTACCAAATATGGTCACTTTATCATGAACCATGCCATATATATATGACCATGAACTTGAGAAAATTCTAAATACTTGTTTTCCATAGAGAGGTACAATTTTGCACCATAGTTTTTGAACTTGCTCCACAAAATACCCATTTATACAATTAGAAAATAAAAATGGGCCTACTTTTCTGTTATGTTTTCATCTAGGAGTTACCATTTAAAGTTTTATATTTGATTGTACTATTTATAAAATATGGCTTCGTTCCAATATTTAATTTCTGACTAATTTTAGGTATTATTTCATTTTCCCTATTAAAGAGCTCTAGAAAAGTGTAGATAATTGTTTTTGTTGAAGAAAATAAACTAAAAGTTCAAAAATTTTCTCTTCAAAATTCAAATGTATATGTGCATACAATTTTATTTTACCTCTTTGCTGAGTTCTTTTCAAAAAACACTTGCAAAATAAATCCTACCACTCGGCAAAGTCGAATGTTTGCCGAGTGTCCGAGCTCGATTCTGGTAGTGTTTATCTTGGAATACTTGGCAACAAGCTAGGTTCCGGTAGTGTTTACCTTGGAATACTCTCCGAATCAATGCTAGAGACAGTCATAAACTCACGAAAAATATAACTCATAACTCAGTACCTCTGCAGCCACGTTGCTAGATCATTTATTTGCATGGTTATTGCATTGGACCAGATTGCGCTTTAAGACCATGTGCCTTTATTTAAAAGTTGAAGGAAGGAAAGATATATGCTTCAGTAATTTGTAGAGATATCCCTCAATTTGGCAGAAAGCAGCGGTACACATTTGTGGATCATTAGTTCCTTGGCAATGGATGGGAAACATGCCGGCCATTGTACGTGGGCGCAAACTTAAGTCTAAGTTTGAGAGGCATTGAGGAATACAACTACACCAGTAACCTTCAGTCTCGTTACTGAATTTTCCGCATTCTCAAGGGTTGAAAGATGGCGAGCACCAGGTTGGCGAGTCATTCAGAAAACAACCCAGTTCGATGCAACCAGTATGGACCAAGGCTCTACTCGGAGTTTATCTACATGTCTAGGCATACAACTACATGTGTCAAGCACTAGTGATATGTAACAGGTTGCGCCACCAATGAAAACTATGTCCGGTTGTGTCAAATGTCCAATGAAGACTTGCTTTGTACAAGCAAGTCATGCCGCACCGTTGTGTCATACTCATATCATATGCTTGGCAGGTGTGTCTCGATGGAGGTTCTCGAGGGGATTAGGGGGTTTGAGGAGGTGGATGGAAAATATTAGCTCGTGTTTCATTTGTAACTGGGACATGGTAATGTGAGTGCAGCTTGGGTAAGGGCGGCAAAGAGGTATCTGGTTGCCGTACCATGTATGTGCTTTCTCAAAGTACTGTCAAAGATTTGTTTCAGAAGTTCCAAAAGATAAAAGATGTGTTGTAGCCCGAGCTCTAAAACGATTTTGCCGGGAGAGGGATGCGGACGTTTGTAGCTCGGGCTATAGGTAGCCCTTTTTTTCAACCATTCAAAAATGGCATTTTGAGGTTTCAAAACAATTCGACCAAAAATTGAGATGTAGAAAATAATGTACTCTTCAAATCTGAAAAACTCTCAATTCAAAATACCTAGTATTTTGGGCTGTAGAAAAATGTCAAAATCTGACATCTAAAATAGTGAACATTGCCAAATTTCAAACAACAAGTTATGTCAGATTTTATCATTTTTATTGGGACAAAAATATAAGGTATTTTGGGTTGTGACTTTGTGTGTTTGGTAGAATACATCATTATGTACTTAAAATCAAGTTTTCAAATTTAGAAAATATAGTGCTACATGTAGCCCAAGCTTGTTACAACGATTTTGCCGGGAGCTAGTGCGTATGTAATATGTACTTTACGTATCGCGATGAGGGTATACTCTGTTCTGTCTAAGCTTGAATGCTGCTTCTGATTAACAGTATACCAATTGCTATTGCTACTCATGCTTTGTTCAAGGGAATATATGTTACAATTGCGACAAGAAGATAACGAAGAACGAAAACGAAAAACACAGCAAGGAGACACAGATTTAACGTGGAAAACCTCTCCAACAAAGAGAGGAAAAAAACCACGGGCGCCAGCCAGCGAAACTTCACTATATCGAGTGTTTACAACGCCGGGATTTCACAGATCGACTATCCCAACCGCGGCTTACAAGGGTTTATATATCGGTGGAAACCTAGGTCTTCGACGATCCAGACAGATTAGCGGGGCTATCGCCCCGCACCTCCCACAGGCGTCCCTGGGCACGGTGTGGCCCAGACTCACACACTCGGCCCAAGCCTCCGGCGACGGGCCTCGCTCCACTCGTCAGAAGTAGGCCTATACTTTGTAGAATTTGGATCAACATATAACAATATACATTGTCGTGTTTATTCTCAGGTGATGGTTCAGCAATTTTTTTCTACTCCCTCCGACCCATATTAGTTGACTCCAATTTAGATGTATCTAGACAAGTTTTTGTAATAGATACATCCAAATTAGAGTCAACTAATATGGGTCAGAGGAAGTACTGAATATGTTGTATTATTTAATCCTAGACCAGCGGAGAGTTCTGCTCTAGACGCTTGCGTTCATACATCGTCTTCCTAACACGTGGGACTGAATGTAAAATCGTCTTCCTTCAGCGCATGCAGTAACTTGTGCCTAGTAAATGAAATCGACCTAGTCTTACAATGCTGTCATGCATGCTGTTTTTGTTTGGAGTGTACCGACCAGACGTCCAGACGGCAATGCCTTGTCAAACGCTAGGAGGAAAAGAATAGAGTGGAGTTAGTAACAGTGCATAACGATATTGGTTTTTTTGTTTGCAGGTATGTTCCTAGTTTGCTTTACACCGCAAGATTACACTGGTTCTTCGGGTGGAAATATAGACGAAATCCAATTCGACTCACGGGTGCAAATCAATCAATTGTTTGAAAACATATTTTAAAATGTTAAAAAAATTCAAAATAAATATTCGCATGTACATTAGACATACTATGTCCGCACACAAGTTTGGGGGAAAAACATTTTTTGTGTCCCATGTAAAAAGACAAATTCGGAAGCTCTAAAATGATTATTGTTGAACATTGTTTTGCCTTTTTACACAAGTTACATAAAATGTTTATTTTTTACAAAAACTTGTGTACTGACTTTTCCATAAATAAGCCAAGACCCACAAAGCCAAATAAGCATGTAGTTGTCAGGTCTCTTATATCTTCCTTAGCTCTACTTGCCATACATTCACCATTCGTGCCTACAATGTTTTATGTTATAGGTTATTCTGATTCTGTCGCGAAACTACATTGTATATTTGTTCGTCTATGGCACATTTGAAGGATAGAAATCTAACTTATTATTTATCGCTTTATGCTGCAATTGAATTAGTTGAGCTAGTCTAGAGCTATGCAACTTGTAACAATAGCCAAATTTGGACCGTGTATGTTATAATCATGATGCATTTTTCATTATTTGATATCTATCGATACCGTGTGTGCTAGTGAACTGATCCTAGGACTAACACTATAGACAGGAACTCGACCTTATTAGGTGAGGTCGCTATACACAGAAACAACCTTATCAGGTGAGTATTTTCACCGTCATCACGTGATCAGGTTCTGCATGACAGTGTGATGATCTTTTTGGTGACTAAGGTTTGTATTAGACATATTCTAATTTTGTTTCTTGGATGGCTCAAGCCCATGCAGGTGCACATGTTGATGCCTAGTAATACTAAAATAGCTACCCTTTTTTATGCAGGATCTTCTTACCATATGCGTATTTCCAGTTTGGTGTAGCAAGATATACAGTCCAAAGGAACTTTTTGGTAATTATGTCGAAGTGAGGTACTCAAACCATGCCATCCTCATTGTTATAGTACAACATAATTAAATACGCCGGTACATATGGTGTTGAACCATATACCATATCAAATACACACACATCAATTTGTCTATAAGTATGGAGAAGAGATGCAACATGCCTACCTCTCAGAACGAGAGATCTGTGCAAGTCGGGAGAGGATTAGCAATTTAGCATGCCGGTGTCTGATAGGCGAAATATCTAAATTCTATGCGAGTCCAATTGAGATTTATGTTCTCAACATGGCAAAGTTCTTGTAACCTCGTATCCTGGTGTGCCTAGTAGGATTAGGAGACATCGGAGAATAGAATAGCCCTAAGTACAACCAAAGTGGTTAGCTTGCTTCTTGGCACTACAGTGTTGCATGCTATATTCGCTTTTCATTTTGCACCGTGTTGTTTGGGATTTATGAATCGGCCAGCTTTATGCTGTGGCATGGACGGAGGTACCGTAGGGGTCACATACTTCTACCGCGACAACACGCGTAGGTCTATGCTGCGGCAGCGACGGCTCCAGCTCCCGGTATATGCAGCGCACGAGCTGGTGCCATATGCCACATCTTCTACACGATGCCTCACACTGGCGTTTAGGATCAACTTCTTCAACTGTCTTAGACTAACTCGACCAGATCCCTTAAATACACGGCTGTAAAACTCATTTATAGGATGTATAAAAATGTTTTGCGGTTCCATTTACGTTGGCGGCTTTACGGATTGAGTTACGGGATCCGTTTTGCGCCGACGCAAGTGGAACAACCGCAAAACAAAGTTTTACCATTTTCAACATTTTCATACCAAAATGAACAAGATAAAAACATACACAAATTTTTATAAATGTTTCAAACATGATAGCACACAATAATCATACGAATTGCAATATTGTTCAAATCAAATTACAGTAATTAAACAAATAATGAATGGTTTTGAGGGAAAATCATTGTTCGTGTCACACATACATAAATCAAATGAGTAAAAGAGGTAGACCATGGGCGGCCATGCAGCTGTCAATGGTGTCAGATGAGGTCATTGTTGAGTTGGGCCGATGCGTCTCAAGAAATGCTTGAATGTGATCAGGATTCCTTTGTGGTTCCACTTGATACCAACATTGTAATAGAAAAACTATAAGTTCAACCCACTTTCATCCTCGATGATCATGTTGTGAAGGATCACACAACATTTCATGATGTTTTGGAGTGTTTTTTAATCCCAAAAACGAGCAGGACCACGAACAATTGCAAATCTTGCTTGAAAAATACCAAAATCTCTTGGATGGCTGTAGCCCATGCAGGTGGACATCTTGATGACTACTATATTAAAATAGCAACGTTTTTATTTTGAGGATCTTCTTACAGTATGTGTATTTCTAGTTTGGTGCAACAAGATATACAGTCCAAAGGAACCTTTTTTTTTGGCAATTATGTCGAAGTGAGGTACTCAGACCATTCCGTCCGCTTTGTGATAGTACAACATAACTAAATACACCGGTACACTTGGTGTTGAACCATATAATTAATCCATATCAAATGTACACATATGGATTTTTTTATAAGTATGGAGAAGATATGCAACATGTCTGCCTCTCCGAACAAGAGATCTGTGCAAGTTGGAAGAGGATTAGCAATTTAGCTTGCAGTGTCATCAAGATTTTATGTCCCTAGCAGGGCAAAGTTCTAAATTTCATGCAAGTCTAGTTGAGGTTTATGTCTCTAGCAGGGCAAAGTTCTTACAACCATGTATCCTGATGTGCATAGCAGGATTTAGGAGACATTAGGGAACACACAATAAATCCCGGTTATAAACCTCCGCGCTGCAGTGCAGCATGCCACATTCATTTTTCTTTTGCACCGTGTTTTCTGGGATTTAAGCCTCGTCCAGCTATAGGCTGTGGCAATGTGGCATGAATGAAGGTAGCGAAGGGGTCGCATCCTTCTACCGCGGCAACATGTGTAGGTCTATGTCGTGGCAGCGACGACTCCAACTCACAGTACGTGCAACACATGAGATGGTGTCGTATGCTACATCTCCATCACCAATAAATCTATTTAAGCGTATTGTCAAAATGTTCAGGAAATACTTGTTGGGCACACTAGTTAGTAATTAAAAAAAAATTGTCACTAGTTGGAAAAATACCTCCACGCTGAATCAATTCTTATATTTCTCAGTATGGCTCTCCCACCACCAGGGAACTCCAACGGCCCCGCAAAAGGACCGGCGCCGTCCGAATCTGTCTGATCGGATATGTGACAAGGCCCACGGCGCCCCGCAAACAGAACGCGGCGTACCGGTCCATTTCTCCACATTCCCTAGACCAAATTTAGTTGGCTTTACGGTATAGCAGACATGTCGCACATCCGGGGAGCACATCTATTTTGTTCGGCTCGAGCTCTCCAGCCAGGCACACACCTGCCCTACCAGGGCCCATTCACATTTTGCCCCTCCACTCACCCATACGTCACCCGTTGCCTCCGAACACTAGATCCATGGAAGGGGGATGAGGCCACGAGAATGGTCCCTACCGAAGGCTAGAGAACGTGGCCTCCGTGCCGACACGACGGTGAGGACATGTATACTGGACCCACTAGTAGAAATGAGGGCAATGACCCAGCCCCCATATTCCCATTAGCTCCGATTCCATTAAAAACCAAGACCAATGCCCCGTAATGGCCTCATTTCGGTTTGCGCCGCCGTCCAGGAGCAATAGCCCCGGTTAGGTTATGGGAAATAGCCCCGGTTCGGGGCAAAAACCAGGGCTAATTCTCGCGCGCGCGACACGTGTCGTTCCGTGGAGCATTAGCACCGGTTTTTGCCCCGAACCGGGGCTATTGCCTCTCCCTGCCTATATATACACCCCCATAGCCCAGTTTTTTTTCTGGCTGGATTTGTGAGAGGGGTGGGTGCTAGGAATTTTTGCCGTTGCTATGCACACAAGGTGTTCGGTGAAATGCCCGAGCCACACTTAAGTTGAAAAAAATGGTATCCTTGTCCGAGGTTAGCAACCTTGTCCTTTTCATCTGTATTTGATTCAAAAATAGTGCATCTGTGCATGTAAGATAGTCATTTGACTATATATTTATGATGCAGATCAATGCACGGAAGGGATGGATGTATGGCGACCGACGCGATTCCGACTTCATTGCAGGCCTGCATAAATTTATCGATGTGGCTGAGGATAACAAGGTGGACAATTTTATGCCTTGTACATGTGTTGACTGTCAGAACGTCAAGGAGTACACCAACTCGAGAACCATTCAATTCCACCTACTTCGCCAAGGTTTCATGCCCGGATATTATTGTTGGTCCTTGCACGGAGAAAGAGGGGTTATGATGAAAGACAATGAAGAAGAGGAGGATGATGACAACTATCGTATGTTTCATGAAGAAAACGAGGATACTGCAATGGAAGACAATGAAGAAGAAGGAGGTAACAATAAAGAAGAAGAAGACGGCAATGAAGAAGAACACCAGACATCAGATGAGCCCGTTGATGGTCTTGGTCGGGTCATTTCTGATGCAAAACAACAATGCGATACAGAAAGGGAGGAGCTAAAGTTGGACGCCATGCTAAAGGATCACAAAAAGTTGTTGTACCCAAATTGCAAAGATGGCAGCACAAAACTCGGTACAACACTCGAACTTCTGCAAT
Organism: Avena longiglumis; assembly: GCA_030063025.1. Classification (NCBI taxonomy): domain Eukaryota; kingdom Viridiplantae; phylum Streptophyta; class Magnoliopsida; order Poales; family Poaceae; genus Avena; species Avena longiglumis. The sequence goes on along the minus strand of CP125977.1, from coordinate 71,794,452 downwards.
GGAAGGCTGAGGCTGGTTTGTTTGATAAGAGATTTGAGCAGTTAGTGAAAATAATGAAGCCAAATCTTCCAAAGGATAACGAGCTGCCCGAGACAACGTATGAAGCAAAGAAGACTATCTGCCCTCTAGGATTAGATGTGCAGAAGATACATGCATGCATTAATGACTGCATCTTGTACCGCGGTAACACTACTAGAGAAAAGCCTATCCGAGACACACCAAAAAGCCTATCCGGGGCGCATATCACATGTGCCTCTAGCTTCAAGCCTCGGGTATTTCTTATGCGAGGCGCATCTGATATGCGCCTCCTATACTTCACATATGCGAGGCGCATATCGATATCGTGGTGAAATACCGGTCTTCTTTCTCGACGCTCTTGGCCCACCTGACACGGAACATCGGCACCTTCTCCGTAACATAGTCGAGCTCCCAAATCTCCTCGATCCTTCCATAGTATCTTTCCGGGATGTCGCCGGTGTAGAATATCCCTGTTACCCCTGAGTTCTGGTAATCGCAGTTATTGTCTTTTTTCTCTGTGTAGAACGTGTATCCGTTGATATCGTAAGCCTGATAGGTCATGAGGTTGCGCGAGGCGCCCTGTGACAATGAGAATATGAGTTTATCTTCCTCCGAGTACTCGCCCTGCGGTGGATTAGCTATGACCTTCTCCCTAAACCACCGCGTGAAACCGGAGTTGTGCTCCTTGATAACATCTTCCTCCCTCGGGACCTGGCGCCCCTGATCAGCGTAATTCTTCTTGATAAACTCTTTGTGCTCATGTATGTATGGATCAACCACCTGCAGGTGTTGCAGCGCGACCAGGTTTGCTCTTTCAAAGTCCTTGGTTCGGCCCTCCATGTCGACATGCTTTGCACGTCGACCCTCGCGGTGACCCCATCCAGCGAGCCTTCCGAGGTGCTTGTTGAATGGCATACCAAGAGGGGTCTTGGTTTGTAGAAAGTTCGAGCAGAAAGAGATGCACTCTTCGGCCAGGAAGCCGTTTGCTATGCTTCCATCTGGACAGGACTTGTTCTTAACGTATCCCTTGATGTGTCCATTGAGCCTTTCGAACGGCATCATACTTCGCAGAAACGCAGGACCGAGCTGGACGATATCCTCCACGACATGGAGAAGCAGATGAAGCATGATGTCGAAGAAAGCGGGAGGGGGGAATAGATCTCGAGCTCGCACGTTATCACCACGATCTCGTCCTGTAGCCTCGTGAGCTGCTTAATGCCTATCGACTTCCGAGAGATGACGTCAAAAAAGTTGCAGAGGCCAAACAGTGTTTCACGGATGTGCTTGTCCATTATACCTCGGATCGCGACCGGGAGTACCTGCGTCATTAGCATGGCGACGTCGTGAGACTTCATCCCGCTGAAGCGCTGCTTCGTCTCGTCTAGCCATCTGCTTATCTTCCCCGCGTAGCCGTTCGAAAATTTGACTCCGAGGAGGCACTTCATAAACTGTATGGCCTCCTTCTTACTCAGAGTGAAGCATGAGGCCTTGAGCTTGACCTCTCCCTTCTTAACCTTTTTCCCCTTGCGACGACGGCTATTCTGTGTTTCTGTCTCCTCCACCTCGTCCTCCTCCTCATCATCTCTAGGTGGTGGTTGAAGTTCATCCCTGATTCCCATATGCTTCAAGTCGTTCCTTGCCTTCGGCCCATCTTTGGTCTTGTCGGTGTTAAGGAGGGTGGAAAGCAGACTCTCGCCCACGTTCTTCGTGATATGCATGAGATCAAGGCTATGAGGCACGCGGAGTATCTTCCAGTATGGCAAGTCCCAGAAAACAGACCTCGCCTTCCATACCTTCAGCAACGGCTCTGGCTTCTTCTGGGTCTTTCCTGGCGCATGGCACTCCTTCCAGTTATTCAACAACTTGTAGATTTCCGCGCCACTCTTCTGGTGTGGGATTCCTCGGAGCTCGATCGTCCCATCGAACAGATGTCCTTGCTTTCTCCAGGCGTGATTCTTGGGAAGCCACCTCCGAGCCCCAAGGAACACGGTTTTCCCGGACCCGGGATCTTTCTGTAGCTGGCGGTACGTTGTATTATCCTTGCACCTAACGCACCCATAGAATCCTTGGACCACCTGCCCGAGAAGTATCCGTAACCAGGATAGTCTTGCACCGTCGTGATCACTGCCGCTCTCATGTCAAAGTACTCTTGTCTCGAGGCGTCCCATGTACGGGCTCCTTCTTCCCATAACGTGGCCAACTCCTCTTTCAACAACGTGAGATACAGATTGATGTCTGTACCAGATTGTTTTGGCCCTTGAACGAGCATACTCATGGTTACGTACTTCTTCTTCATGCACAACCAGGGAGGGAGGTTGTAGATCCATACAAACACGGGCCAGTCTTTGTGTGTGCTGGCTTCCAAACGGATTGAGTCCGTCAGTGCTCACGCCCAGCCTGAGGTTCCTTGACTCTTTCCCAAAATGTTGGTAATATTGTAGGTCCAACACCTTCCACTAGCAAGCATCCGAAGGGTTCCTCAACATTTCCTCCTTCTCTGGATCATCGTCTTCCGGCCTCTTTATTTCCGCGTGCCAGCGCATGAGCTGTGCTTCCTTAGGGTCTGCGAAATACCGCTGCAAACGAGGAGTTAGAGGAAAGTACCACACCACCTTCCTAGGACCTTTCTTGGTCCCTCTCTTGTATCGAGAGGTCTTGCACACCGGACACGTGGTCTTCTCCATGTCCTCGCCCCGGTAGATGATGCAATCATTTATGCAGACGTGGTATTTCACGTGCGGTAGATTGAGAGGGCACACGACTTTCTTCGCCTCAGCGATACTAGTCGGACATGTGTTCCCCTTCTTGGGAAGAATATCGAGAATACAATGTTGTCGCGTCGAAACATTCGGTCATTTTGTGTTTCGCCTTCATCTCCGTGAGCCCTAAGAGTTACATTTAGACGGTATCCCGTCGTTGCATCCGTCAAACAATGGAGTGACCGCGTCTTTCTCCATTTTCTCCAGCTTTAGCCTTCTCTCTACCGCGGCTCTGGCGTTACTCGTCTCCTTGAGAAGCAGATCTTGGACATGAGGGTCTCGCAACCAGCTCGAATCATGGTCGGCACCACCTTGATCATCTTCGTGTCCATGCCCGACGCCACCTTGATCATCTTCGTGTCCATGTCCAATGCCACCACCCTGATCTTCGTGATCGTGACTGGCGTCTTGATCTTCGTGATCATCACTGGCATCTTGATCTTCGTGATCATCACGTATCCATCGAGTGTAGCCATCCATGAAACTACGTCGAAGCAGGTGCGACTCCAGCATTCCGGAATCATGCCTTATCAGATACATCAGCTTGCAGTCCCGACATGGACATCTTATCTCTGTCTTGTTTGCACGTTCCATGTCGGCCCTCACGCATGTCATCCACCTATCCACGCGGGCATTGTTGATCAGTGGTCGGACCATGGCCGCCTGCGTGGTACAAAGAGCAAGAGAATAATTAGAGCATATATGGACGTGGATCGCCGGAAAAATTCGGCATGACCTCCCCTAAAAAGAGGACATCCACGAGTGCCAGAAATTCGCCAGAAAAGAAATAAATCGACATTCCGGTGAAACATTGGCATCTCAAATGAAATCCCTGCACAGAAAGTAGCACCACAACACAATCATATAGTCGGTATCTCCGACAATGCGCATACATGCAAGCAACGCCTTCACGCTTCCTCCAACAACGACTTGCGCAAGAGAGCCGGAGGAGAAGTAAATGGACATGTTGTAGATCTAGAGGAGCAAGAGACTTCACTTACATATGGGTGTCAACCAATGGATGTTGAGCAAGCTTCGAAGGTGAATCAATAGGGGAAATGAGGTGGGGAGGAGGAGGGGGGCGACCAGATTTGTTTTGGTGGAGGAGGAAGAAGTGACACAAGTGAGTGGGGTGGTAGTTGCCTCCATGTGCAAAAAGCTGAAAAAAAGTGGTGCCAGCTTATGCGAGGCGCATATTGCACAATATGCGCCTCCTATAATTCAAACCATAGGAGGCGCATATAGCAATATGCGCATCGCATATGCGGCCACCTACCAGCGCCCGGGCCCGCATGAGTTACTTGAGGCGCATATGGCCATATGCGCCTCGCATATTGTCAAATATAGGAGGCGCATATAGCCATATGCGCCTCGCATATTCGTGCACCTACCAACACGCGGGCCCACACAGAATATGCGAGGCGCATTCTGGTCATATGCGCGCCTGATATTATCAAATATAGGAGGCGATATAGCCATATGCGCCGCATATTCGCCCACCTACCAACACGGGCCCACACAAATTATGCGAGGCGATTCGCCCATATGCGCCTCGCCTATCTGATATATAGGAGGCGCATATGACTAGAATGCGCCTCGCATAATATGGGGCTGCTAGATTCTGTCCGTACAGGGATTATAGGAGGCGCATTCTTATCATATGCGCCTCGCCTATTTTTATACTAGAGGCGCATATCGTAAAGTGCGTCTCGCCTATTTTTATAGGAGGCGCATATGCTAAATGTGCCTCGCATAAGCATGTCTCCTATAGCCTTTTCTCTAGTAGTGTAAGGAGTATGAGAATATGGATAAATGCCCGGTATGCACTACATCTCGGTACAAGATCGGACAAGATGACCCTGGTGATGTTGAGGGCGATGACAATCCCCCCAGGAAGAGGGTTCCTGCTAAGGTTATGTGGTATGCTCCTATAATACCATGGCTAAAACGTCTTTTCAGAAACAAAGAGCATGCCAGATTGTTGCGATGGCACAAAGAAGAGCGTAAGAAAGACGGGTCGAAGTTGAGACACCCCGCCGATGGGTCGCAGTGGAGAAAAATCGAGAGAGAATACCCGGACTTTGCAGGTGACGCGGGAAACTTATGGTTTGGTCTAAGTACAGACGACATGAATCCTTTTGGGGAGCAGAGCTGCAGTTACAGCACCTGTCCCGTGACTCTATGTATCTACAACCTTCCACCTTGGTTGTGCATGAAGCGGAAGTTTAATATGATGCCAGTGCTCATCTAAGGACCTAAGCAACCCGGCAACGACATTGATGTGTACCTAAGGCCATTAGTCGATGAACTTTTGCAGTTGTGGGCCGAACCAGGTGTACGTTTGTGGGATGAGCATAAACAGCGGGAATTTGACCTACGAGCGTTGTTGTTCGTAACCATCAATGATTGTCCAGCTCTTAGTAACATTTCAGGACAATCAAACAAGGGATACAATGCATGCACACACTGTTTAGATAATACTAAAGGTATATATTTGGAGAAATGTAAGAAGGTTGTGTACCTGGGGTGTCGTCAATTTATTTTGACCAATCATCAAGTGAGAAAGAAAGGCAAGCATTTCAACGGTGATGCAGATCACCAGAAGAAGCCTAAGCTCCCTAAAGGTGCTGATGTATTTGGTATGGTGAGGGACCTGGAAGTAATCTTTGAAAAGGGTCCTGGCGGTCAATCTGTTCCGAAAGACAACATTACCGGACACGCGGCCATGTGGAAGAAAAAATCAATATTTTGGGAGCTACCCTATTGGGAATGCCTAGAGGTCCGGTCTTCAATTGACGTGATGCACGTAACGAAGAATCTTTGCGTGAACCTGCTAGGCTTCCTGAGCGTGTATGGAAAGTCAAAAGACACACCAGAAGCACGGGAGGACCAGCAATGTATGAAAGACCCATACAACAAGCATAGTGATAAAGGGCGTCAATACTTAAGCAGCTATGCTCTTACGAAAGCAGAGAAGGAAATTTTTTTTGAATGTCTGAGCAGTATCAAGGTCCCGACTGGCTTCCCGTCAAATATAAAGGGAATAATAAATATGACAGAAAAAAATTTTAGAACCTGAAGTCTCATGACTGCCACATGATTATGACACAGTTGCTTCCGGTTGCATTGAGGGGGCTTCTACCGAAAAATGTCCGAGTACCCATTGTGAAGCTATGTTCATTCCTCAATGCAATATCTCAGAAGGTAATCGATCGAGAAAGTCTGGATAGGCTACATAGGGATGTGGTCCAATGTCTTGTCAGTTTTGAGTTGGTGTTCCCCCCGTCCTTCTTCAATATTATGACGCATCTCCTGGTTCACCTAGTCGACGAGATTTCCATTCTCGATCCTGTATTTCTACACAATATGTTCCCCTTCGAGAGGTTCATGGGAGTCTTAAAGAAATATGTTTGTAACCGTGCTAGACCAGAAGGAAGCATCTCCAAGGGCTATGGAACAGAGGAGGTCATTGGGTTCTGCGTTGACTTTGTTCCTGGCCTTAAGCCGCTTGGTGTTCCTGAATCGCGACATGAGGGGAGGCTAAGTGGAAAAGGCACGCTAGGAAAGAAAGCAATGATATGTAGGGACGGGCGTTCTTTCACTCAAGCACACTACACAGTTCTACGAAATTCCACCTTCGTGGCTCCGTATATCGAGGAACACATGAATGTTGTACGCTCCAAGTTCCCGGGGAATGCTGACTCTTGGATCGAAGAAAAACACATGGAGACTTTCAGAAGTTGGTTGCGAGTACGTCTCCTGAATGAAAACACTATTGGAGATCAGCTCTACTTGTTGGCTGCGTCACCATCTTCGACTGTATTGAGTTTTCAAGGGTACGAGATAAATGAGAATACATTTTACACGATCGGCCAAGATAAAAAGAGCACAAACCAAAACAGTGGTATCCGCTTTGATGCAATAGGCGAGAATGGGAAAAAGGACACATACTATGGTTACATAGAGGAGATATGAGAACTTGACTATGGACCTACTTTTAAGGTCCCTCTGTTTCGGTGCAGTTGGGTCAACATGAATGGGGTAAAGGTAGACCAACTGTACGGAATAACAACAGTGGATCTCAAGAATCTTGGTTACAAAGACGAGCCATTCTTCCTAGCCAACGATGTGGCTTAGGTTTTCTATGTGAAAGACATGTCCTCCAGACCGAAAAAAGAAAAATAAGCAAACGAATACATCAGACGATGAGTCCAGGCGTCACATAGTTCTTTCAGGAAAAAGAAACATCGTGGGAATCGAGGACAAGACAGACATGTCAACAGATTATGATAAGTTTGATGAAATTCCGCCCTTCACCTTGAAAACTGACCCAAGCATCCCGTTAAATAATGAAGATGCTCCATGGTTACGGCCTAAGAAGCGATCATAGGCAAGGGATCGACATACGCGAAGAAGGATTCATGACTTTCATGTAAAACTTATGTGTGCCTTCATGTATTAAAACTTATGTGATGTTTTAAATCTTCCAAGTTTAATATTTTTCCTTGTAACTTTGACACATAATATGACACCACGCGAAGGTTTCACATTCTTTCGATCATTTTTGAATTATTTATGCCCATTCCAGATACACCGGTTGGGAAATTGTCCAAGTAAGGTTTCACATTTAATTTGGTGGTTGCTTCACAGAATAGTGGGTCATTTTTAAATTTTTAATGCCCGTTCAGAAACTTCCTCCTGCAAAAATTGTTAGTAAGAATAGTTATTTTAGAAAACAGAAAATGGCTTTGGATTATTTATTCAAATTTGTAGACTTTTCATGTTGAAAGTGTTTTCAAATTGAAAAATATGGAATACATATTTGTTAATGCATTTTTAATTGAAAAATACATATGAAAATATGGAATACAGATTTTTGAAATTCAAAAATAAATTTGCATTGAAAAATACATATGTAATAATACTCCTAAATCCATAAAAAAAGGCGGGAACCTCCAAAAAACTCAATCTTTTTTTGAAAAAGGCTTATTAGCCCCGGTTCGGCCCAAGAACCGGGGCTAATAGCCCACGATGCGCGCCAGCCGGAAATTTTTGGGCCAATAGCCACGGGCCGGGCGCTGACCCGGGGCTAATAGGGCAATAGACCCGGTTCTTGGTAGGAACCGGGGCCGATGCTCCTCCTACTTTAGATCGGCGCCGCGCTCCTTCCTTCCCATTCACGCACGCGAGGAGAAGCAGACGCCGTCAGGCTGCGCAACTCCGCCGCCGGCCCGCGCCTCCGCGTGCGTCCCCGCCGGCCCGCGCCTCCGCCTCCATGTCGTTGCCTCCGTGTCCTCCCCGCCGGCCGCGCCTCCATGCTCGTTTCGCCGCCGGCCCGCGCCTCCCGAGCACTGCCAGTCTCCGCTCCATGAGCGCAAGGTGAGCCGCCGCCGGTCTCCTCTCCTTTTTCTCCTCTTGCGTGCACGAGACCGAGCCGCCGCCGCCGTGAGCGCGCACCACCGCCGTCGCCGTCCACGAGCCCGAGCTGCCGCCGCTGCGCGCTGCGTGCTCAGCCGTGCGTGCGCAGCAGGCTTGTGCCACCACCGCCGCCGCCGTGCGCGCGTGCACGAGCCCGAGCCGCGCGCCGATTTGCTGCGTGGGAGGCGGAGGGGCCGGGGTGCTGTCGGAGATGCACATCCGTGGCGGAGGTAGCATCGGGGGCGTGCTTGGTGGCGGAGCACGGGGGCCGCGGAGGTGGCGTCGGGCCGTGTTTCGCGGCGGAGTAGGAATGCGGCGGCTCGGTGGCTACGGCGGAGTCAGGAGAAGGCCGTCCGCCGCTTCTGTTAACTATTTCTGTGTATTCTTTTGTTTGTAGATACTATGGATCCGGGACTCGACAGAGACGATTATCAGGAGAACATCATGGAGGGTTTCATCCGCGGGGATGAAGTTATTGTCGGCGATGTCACCAAGCAGTTTCTGAACGACTCCGGAGAGGGAGATGAGTCTCTCAGCCGAGGAAGTAGATGCTCCGGTGAGGTAGACGCCGACGCCTCGGGCGAGGGAGGACTCGGCGGCTCCGATGAGGGAGAAGACGACGAGTAAGAAGTCGAAGAGAGAGAAGTCGATGTCTCCGGCGAGGTGTATATCTATATTTGATGTGCACTAATGTATTTAACAAGTGACCATATGAAATACATATATTAACGCGCTAGCTCTTTCTTCTTTTAGCCCTCCGGATCGAGGAAATCGTCTGTACGGACTAAACGAGGCCCAAACAATAAGATGGATGATGGTGTCCGGTATAGAATCGAAAAGGTCGATAAAGTCGGGAAACCAATTAAACCTGATAATGTTGCAAAGAAATTTGTGAAGGCATGCGGAGTTGTCGTTAGGGACCACATCCCTATCACCACTCGAGAGTGGAGGCAGACAAAGACGGAAACCGTGTCATATGTCGGCCAAGCAGCCAAAGAAAACCTTTGGACAAAGCTCATGCTTAACTTTCACCCTGCCGGCGCCAGAGGTGGATCCAGACGAAGAGGTGCCAAATGAGGCAGAAATGAGGAGTCAAAAAGAGGCCCTAGAGAAAAAAGTCAAGGCGTGGGCTCTTTCGAAGATGGGCGAACTATTCAGGGACTGGAAGAAAAAATTATGCCAGAACTATATCGAGCTCGATAAGACTCCGGATTTCGATAAGGGCTATGAGAAGATAAGAGACTACTGGGCCGAATTTGTGGAGTACAAGACGAAGAATCCGGACACGTTGCAAAAGTCTGCAATAAATAAGGCGAATGCTGCTAAGAAGAAGTACCACCATACTATGGGGCCTGCTGGCTACGTCGGTAGAAAGAATAAGTGGGAGGCACTTCAGGCACCATTTCTGGCCAAGGGGATCATGCCAGAGCCCTTAACATGGATTGAATGGGCAATGAATTGGTTTTACAGGCACGGAGGCACGTTGAACGAAGAAGGGAAGGTAGTGTATAACCAAAGACACAAAGATAATCCCCTGCTACCCATCGACGACATTAGAAGTGCGGTACAAGATGTTGAAGAGGGACGGTTCGTTCCTGATAGAGAGAAGGACGAGCTGACATGCGCCCTTAAAAATAAAGAACACAAAGGACGATCACGGGGCACCGAAGGATCCAAGACGTGGACAGTTGCGTTTTCCGAGGAAAGGAAGAGATTTCCTGATAGAAGCCATCAGAGGAGGAAGGAAAGGGAGGCAGCTGACAAAGCTGCTGCTGAGGCTGAGAAAGCTGCTGCTGCAGACCGGCTGCGTAATGTAGAAGAGGTATTAAAGCGACATCAGGATCAAATCGAAATACTTAGCCAGCAAGGTAGCGACCAATCTCAGTGGTACCTGATAGAACCTGCATTCCATGCTACCGGCGCCCCATCGAATAAGAAGAGCAGCGTCGCTTCCACGCAGCTCCAGGATGATGGTGATGATGATGCACTGACGGCTCCGGAACATCGTTACCCAGTGGATGATATCACAAAGAGCACACCTTGTGAGTTAAAGGTGAGAGTTGCTAACTTAAGGTTGACAACGGCGCTCGGCATGGCCCTACCAATTGGACCTAAACCAACTTGGCATTGCAAACCGGTTCCAAAAGGGTATGCTATCGTCACGGTGGACCAAGTCATGCCAGATTATGAGGAGCTGAAGCTGGACTACCCCGCAGGTGAAGATGGGGAGCTGACTGAACTAGGAGAAGTAAAAAGGGGGACTGCTGTTTGGCCAAAGGAGCACATCCATCTTCCAAATTATGTGCCTCCAAGGCCAGCCACTCCTCGGATCAGCAACAATCCACCTTCGCCGCCACATGACCATTCTCCAGCGCAACCTTCACCTTCGCCGCCACATTACCATTCTCCAGCGCAACCGTCTCCATCGCCGCCGCTGCCGTCTCCACCCCCACCATCTCCAAAGCAGAAAAGGGGTCGTACGACTATGAGGGGCAGCAGCAGCAAGAGGTTCATATCACCGAAACGTAAGATATCGCCCCTCCCAAAAGTACCCCATGCAAATATAGATTTCAGTAAACCCCGACCTGGGGAGATGACAAACGAGCAACTTGATGCGGCCTCAGAAGCCAGTTATCAAAAGTGGAAGATTGACATAGCTAACAAGAAAAGCCGATAGAGCCAATCTTTCTGCGCACCGAAGAAGATGTAGCACAGGCAATATCCTAGGTGAAGCTCATGGCCGTGTACCCGCCGCCGCTACCAGAAGACTAAGACCGCTCTATTCGCAAGTTGGCTGAGGCAAAAGAACAACGGTTGCAGAGTATCAGCTCCAGTGGAAAATCAAGCGAAAAATCAGTTGCCCAACTCGAAGAACAGAAAAATCAATCGTGCCCCCCGCTAAAAGTGTATTCCGATGCCGAGGTGCGGTCGAGGAGAGCTGCGGCCGAACAGAGGCATGATCCGGAAACTGATCCGGAGTTAGTAGAGTTGTACGGAGAAACGGCAGCGGCTCAAGGCATGTCTATTCGTAGGTACTTAAACCATATAAATGAATTGGCAATGGCTGTCCAAATGTGCCATGTGTGTATGGGCATTCGAAGAACAAATGCCACCACGACCCAAGGCTTCGGTTGCATAGGGCAGATATAGTTGTTGGGCCATCCCCGGCGCTGCAGCCTGTCCAAATGTGCGGTGTCGTATGTGTATTTCTAGTTTGGTGCAACAAGATATACGGTTCAAAGTAACTCTTTGGCAATTATGTCGAAGTGAGGTACTAAGACCATGACATCCTCATATATATGTGTACACCACGACTCAAGGCTTTGGCAATTAAATACGCCGGTACACATGGTGTTGGGCCATATATACTCCATATCAAATGTACACATATAAATTTGTTTATAAGTATGCAGAAGAATGCAACATGCCCCGCCCCTCAGAACGAGAGATCTGTGCAAGTCAGAAGAGGATTAGCGATTTAGCATGCCGGTGTCTGATAGGCTAAGTATCTAAATTCCATGCGAGTCTAGTGGAGGTTTATGTCCCCAGCAGGACAAAGTTCTTGCAACAATGTATCCTCGTGTGCATAACAGGATTAGGAGACATCAGAGAACACAATAGCACAACATACATGCAAAGTGGTTAGCTGGCTTATCTCCGTTGCAGTGTTTCATTCTACATTTGTTTTTTCTTTTCCACCGTGTTGTCTATGATTTATGCCTTGTCTAGCTCTATGTTGTGGCAATGTGGCATGGACCGAGGCACATATGTGTAGGTCTTTGACGTGGCAGCAACGGCTCCAACTTCTTTAGCACAATAAGGTCCGCTCGCACACTAGCATTCGAGACCAACTTCTTCAACTATCTTAGGACTGTAATTACTCCAAGATGACGTGCTCAAGGAAGTTTGGTAGTATTGAAGAGTTTGGATGCACTACCACCCTCACACATTCTTGCCACTCTCTCTGGCACTTGCGTGATGTTGTACCGAGTTTCATGCTTCTTACTTTTCTTTGATCGTTTTTTCTGTCCATCTTTGTAGGACCCATGAATTGTGATACTCTTGTTCAAAACGCTGCAATAAATATGGTTTTGTGCAATTATTCTTGCAGAGATCATGGTCCATTCCATTTTCCAAAAAAAAGGTGTGCCGCTTGTACTTGTTGTCAAGAGTAACAATGAAGATCTTGATTTCTTTTGTCACTTTGCAGAAGAAATTCCTGGTTTTCACTATACTCAAATTTTTTTCTTCGAAAAAAGCACTATACTCATTTTCTTTCTCAAATATATTTTGTAATCATGCATGTCACTAAGTTTTTGTTGCACAATTCAATCTCTACCTTGGTGGGTAACCCCTAAAGGAGGGCGTCCTGAGATCGTAAAACTGAAAAATATGTTTATGTTTTATTGTTCCTTTTGATTCTTAGTCATCCATCCATCGTTAGAAGCAGTAGAATTTTTGATATTTTTTTGTCACATAGCGCAAGGAAGACTGCACGTTCCACCCATCATTCGAACAATTAACCATCCCATTCATGTTTTCTCGATGTTACACAGTAAATACTGCTGATTATTTGGTAGGATCTCTATAGTAGAGTTTGTTAGAAACTATAAATAAGGCTCTAGCTAGTTCACCAATATTGAGCATGTCGTTACATTGTGTTCGGACAAAGGCCAAAGGGCATCGTCTCACTCTAGTAGTCTAGTAGTATAAAAGTTAGCAGTTGGAAAAGTATGTCTCATGCTAAAACCTAATAGTCTACGTATAAAGTTCATTTGGTAACGGAGGGCAGAACTAAAGGTCTCTACTGCGCTAGCAGTTCAGATAGTGTAGAAATATGTAGGGCTGTGAGGTACCAGGAATTACATGCTAGTGATGATGCGCTGACACTTCATTTGCGAGCTTATGATATGTCCACATGGCGTTCTTTTTCCCCTTGAAGTTGTAATGTAATGTGAGGTAGACACAATCTGCAGTAAAGCAAGTTGAGACGGCCTCACAGGATTCCAGTGATCCGGGAAAACGAGGAAATCCGCCCATTCCTCCACAACTTAGCCGATTGGAAACCGAGGATGGTGTGCAGTTGGTGATCGATCACTTCATTGTTAAGGCAGACAACTCGTTACACATCACGTTCTCTTCCTGTATGCACTACGGGACACGCGCGCTACGCCGAGGGCAAAAGGCCGTCGGCGTAGGCCAAAATGCCCTCGGCGTATGGTACGCCGAGGGCAGCCCTCGGCGTAGCCTCCTCGGCAAAGATCTCCCTCGGCGGAGCACACTCAAGCCGTCGGCGTATCAAAATGCCGTCGGCGTATGCTACGCCGAGGGCTTTGCCGTCATGAGCGTGCCGTCGGCATAGCGTGTCGACTGGTTGCAAAAATATTTTTTTTTGACTTTTTGTGAAAATAATATTTTTTATTTTTTCTCAATTTTTATTCTTTGAATTGTTTCACTTGTTAATCTCCTACTTTGAACATTTTTAACACTAATTATACTTACTATTTGATTAAATTCTAGTCTTAGTCAAACTTCCCAGCAGTCACCCATCCTAATACTACTCCATTTTCAAAGACGCTTAACATCCTCGCTCCTTCGTAATCCGCTTTCCAAAGTAATTCATACATTGGTGTCAATACTATGATATCAATCCTATTAACTCTTATATAATCATGTCACATGTTTGTATTTTTTGAAATTACAAACAATTATTTAAGTAAATATTAATGAATAAGTAAAAATATTATTGAATTCAAATAAAAATATAATAATTTTATTTTTTTGTATTTTTCTATTTAATATAGAATAATTAATATCTTTAAATCTGTAAATCGAAATTCAACAAATAATATGTTTAAATTGATCATAAAAATGAGAGGAATCCAAATATGATATCCATATCAACTAATCACAAACCCTCCGTTTTTGAATTAGCTATTTGGTGGTTGCTTTAGAAAATTCCCTTTTTGCGCTCGGATAATGAAAAATGCCTTTTTGGTGCGATGAAAAGGAAAACTTGCATTGGATCTTTGATAAAATAGCATATTGTGAACCTAAAAATGATTTTTGTAAAAAAACATGAGCATCGGATCATGTACCTGTAGTTCATATCTGACCCACTTCCTGCCGATTCGGCATGAATTTGTCTTTTTCACCGAAGGTGGACGGAAAGGTTTCGGATCCCCCTGTTGGGACATTGTCCATATAATGTGGTATAGTATTTTTGTAAAATGTGGTGGTAGTATTTTGAATTAGCAATTTGGTGGTTGCTTCACAAAACCGTCCGTTTTTTATACTCGGAAAATAGAAAATGGCCTTTTGGTGCGACGAAAAGGAAAACTTCCTCCTGCAACATTGTTCGCCATCCCATGATGCATGTGTATGCATAATATGGGCATATTATCACAAACTATGCCTTGATTCTAGCCATAACATTGGTCATTTGACCCGAAAGCCAAGAAACCTCGAATGAGATTGGTCATTTTGTGAAGGGTTTTTTGAGACATAATCAATATATCAAGTTTGCTATTTTTCCTTATAAATATGTCACATAACATGACACCACGCGAAGGTTTCGCATTGTTTCGATCATTTTTCAATTTTTTATGCCCGTTTTAAACTATCGTTAAACTTTGTCAAACATGGACATAAGATTCTTAGCTCGGGGCCGAGCCTCGCTAAACTTTCATTAGATCTTTGATAAAATAGCATATTGTGAACCTAAAAATGATTTTTGTAAAAAAACATGAGCATCGGATCATGTACCTGTAGTTCATATCTGACCCACTTCCTACCGATTCGCAGAATTTGTCTTTTCACCAAGGTGGACGGAAAGGTTTCGGATCCCCCTGTTGGGACATTGTCCATATAATGTGGTATAGTATTTTTGTAAAATATGGTGGTAGTATTTTGAATTAGCCATTTGGTGGTTGCTTCACAAAACCGTCCGTTTTTTATGCTCGGAAAATGGGAAATGGCTTTTTGGTGCGACGAAAAGGAAAACTTCCTCCTGCAACATTGTTCGCTATCCCATGATGCATGTGTATGCACAATATGGGCACATTATCACAAACTATGCCTTGATTCTAGCCATAACATTGGTCATTTGACTCGAAAGCCAAGAAACCTCGAATGAGATAGGTCATTTTGTGAAGGGTTTTTTGAGACATAATCAATATATCAAGTTTGCTATTTTTCCTTATAAATATGTCACATAACATGACACCACGCGAAGGTTTCGCATTGTTTCGATCATTTTTCAATTTTTTATGCCCTTTTTAAACTATCGTTAAACTTTGTCAAACGGCGGACATAAAGATTCTTAGCTCGGGGCCGAGCCTCGCTAAACTTTCATTAGATCTTTGATAAAATAGCATATTGTGAACCTAAAAATGATTTTTGTAAAAAAACATGAGCATCGGATCATGTACCTGTAGTTCATATCTGCCCACTTCCTACCGATTCAGCAGGAATTTGTCTTTTTCACCGAAGGTGGACGGAAAGGTTTCGGATTCCCCTGTTGGGACATTGTCCATATAATGTGGTATAGTATTTTTGTAAAATGTGGTGGTAGTATTTTGAATTAGCCATTTGGTGGTTGCTTCACAAAACCGTCCGTTTTTTATGCTCGGAAAATGGGAAATGGCTTTTTGGTGCGACGAAAAGGAAAACTTCCTCCTGCAACATTGTTCGCCATCCCATGATGCATGTGTATGCACAATATGGGAACATTATCACAAACTATGCCTTGATTCTAGCCATAACATTGGTCATTTGACCCGAAAGCCAAGAAACCTCGAATGAGATAGGTCATTTTGTGAAGGGTTTTTTGAGACATAATCAATATATCAAGTTTGCTATTTTTCCTTATAAATATGTCACATAATATGACACCACGCGAAGGTTTCGCATTGTTTCGATCATTTTTCAATTTTTTATGCCCGTTTTAAACTATCGTTAAACTTTGTCGAACGGCGGACATAAAGATTCTTAGCTCGGGGCCGAGCCTCGCTAAAATTTCATTAGATCTTTGATCAATAGCATATTGTGAACCTAAAAATGATTTTTGTAAAAAAACATGAGCATCGGATCATGTACCTGTAGTTCATATCTGACCCACTTCCTGCCGATTCGGCAGAAATTTGTCTTTTTCACCAAAGGTGGACGGAAAGGTTTCGGATCCCCCTGTTGGGACATTGTCCATATAAGGTGGTATAGTATTTTTGTAAAATGTGGTGGTAGTATTTTGAATTAGCCATTTGGTGGTTGCTTCACAAAACCGTCCGTTTTTTATGCTCGGAAAATGGGAAATGGCTTTTTGGTGCGACGAAAAGGAAAACTTCCTCCTGCAACATTGTTCGCCATCCCATGATGCACGTGTATGCACAATATGGGCACATTATCACAAACTATGTCTTGATTCTAGCCATAACATTGGTCATTTGACCCGAAAGCCAAGAAACCTCGAATGAGATAGTTCATTTTGTGAAGGTTTCTTTGAGACATAATTAATATACCAAGTTTAATATTTTTCCTTCTAACTATGTCACATAATATGACACCACGCGAAGGTTTCGCATTGTTTCGATCGTTTTGAATTTTTATGCCCGTTTTAAACTATATATAATGTTTTATATTTTACTTAATTTTTATTTACAAATGTGTAATATTTTAGTGTAGATAGATAGGTCTTATTTTTCTGCAAATTTTGATATATTATTTGTATTTTTCCGAATTAGAATTATTTAGTTATGATTTTTCAAAGTTTAATGAGATAAAATAAAAAATAGCTACGCCGAGGGCAGCCGTCGGTGTTATGCGCCGAGGGCAGCCGTCGGCGTAGCATAGGATATGCCGAGGGCAATTCTACGCCGACGGCTGCTTGGCGGAGCTGGCCTAGACGATTGCTACGCCGACGGCCCCGACGTTTGGCCGTCGGCGTATCGACCGGCCGTCGGCGTAGCTTCCCATTCCTGTAGCGATGGTATGTCCCTACGTCCACCTACACACACCTAATAAGAACAACGTTGGTACTGGGACACTACCAACGAGCCAAAAGCGGTCATAGCGACACACTCGACGTATGTGTTTCTAGCACTATCTCTGGCTAAGGGAACGTTCTCATTTGCTGACTCACGTGGTCGCTTGTCTCCATTCATTAAGATAGAGAGGGTTTTGCAACTGTTTTAATCTTTTTTCATAGCCAATGACCTAGGTTCTAGCATTTTACGAATTTTTCCCTATAACCCGGAATGGAGGGATCAGTATAATTCGTTAGATGGTATGGAAGCCATTAGGCCCAGTTCTTTTGGGGCCTTCTCTAAGAAGCCGCCCTCCCCCAGCTTTCTGGGGAATCCGGTTTAAAAAAATTGCGAGGCTTCCAAAATAGTGTAGGCTAAACAAAGTTGGTATGCTTTTCTATAGAATTTAGCCTTTTGTACGTGTTGTTGAGTTGAAGCGTTACATTATCGTTGCCAACAGGGGGAAACATCCTGATGATGAGCATCCAGTACTGATCACACATATTAAAGCTGAATTTAGTGTCCGGTACAAGAGAACCTTGCTCCAGTGCCAAAGGTATGTTTTGTTGTTAGCAGTAGTACCTTTGTTAAATATGAAATGGGATTCCTCTGCTGGTGGAATTGTTGTCAACTTGTTATGAAGAAACTTTAATAAGAATCGTATGCAATTACATCATACACTTTTCAGTTTGGAAATTCTTGTTGCAAGTCTTAACAATGCCTTGAAAATGGGTGATGACAGAGTGAAGATCCGAAGAAGATCACTCTTAAGCGTGCACTAAAGCTTCTAACAGGTAAAAATGTCAAAAAAAAATTGGTCAACCAAAGGGAAAAACTAACAAAGATGCAGAAGTCATTGAATGACATTAATTGATCAGTTGTAACAGAATCCAATGTGCAAACTTACACTTGCTCAGAACTAACAAAGGTCAACGTAAGCCTGTGCACAAAGTTCAAACTGGATCAGCGGTAAGAATAAGAAGTTTTGTATTTATGCAACTGGTTATGCATGCCCATCTGTCATCGATACATTCTTGGTTATCCTCATGTTTCCCGGGTTGTATTTTACTGCTTGATTTGTATCCTAAGAGGATATATACCTCACATAGTTGAGGCTGATCTCTATGAGCTTCATTCTTTTATGGGTCACCATCAGCAGCTGTATAGGAAACACAGCTGACAACATAGGCGCCGGATAATTTACCAGATTATACATCTATAGGTTTTTTGCCACTTCCATTTTGGGGTATTAGATATGATCATAAATTCTTTCATTGATGTGACAACCCTTCGTTCCTTCACAAATGCATCTCTTATCCTGTTCTGGTAAATAATGTAAAATTTAAATGAGTTTTGTTGGATTGGTCCAAAGGTCGCAAATTATTGGTTTGTACCAGTCTGGCAGCATAGTCATTCAGAGGCAAACTCTTGTCGGTTCATGTTCTTCACTACTTCGGCCATCATGCTACGCATGAATTTAGTCTAATTTCATTATCTAAGTTCTAAATGTCTAAAAAATGCATTTCAAAATATTGGCAAATTCCGATTTCTTTCGTGTGTACATTTGGACATTTTATGTTCACTGGCATGTGTAGAAAAGACATTTTTTTATGCTTATATTCACGTTACCTTTTTTTGTCCTTTTCACCACATGCCACTACAATTTTTTTTCAAAACTTTGTGTGAACATAGAATGCCATGTTTTTTCTGGAGTTTTTAATTTTTTAAAAGAGTATTTGTATGTATTTTTTATAATAGGTGCTTCACGCCTAGTCCCAAAACAGTGTCTGATTCAACAAAATTCGAAAGCACCATTCTGTGCAAGCTAAGCTAGGTCTGTTAAAAAATGTGGATAGATTCAAACATTCTAAAGCTAAGGATTTGAAACTCAAGGCATTGTCTCACTACAGGAATCAAATGCTAGGCCGAGAGCAAATAGCCATCGGGCGTAGCCAAACAAACCCACAGCGTACGCTATGCCGATGGCTGCCCTCGGCGTAGCTCCTCGGCGATGCTCTCCCTCGGCAGAGATGCTACGGCCCTCGGCGTAGCTAAAAAGCCCTCGGCGTAGGATAACCCGATGGCCCCACCTCGACCGTTGGCGTACAGACCGTCGGCGTCGCGTGTCCACGCCGTCACAACGCGAGGCTAACGGCACAGAGCTACGCCAACGGCCTCACCCTCGGCCTAGATGGACACGCGTCCAGCCCCAACGCCCCCAGCGAGCACCTACGCCGACGTCCTCGCCCTCGGCATAGATGGACACGCGTCCAGCCCCAGCGCCCCTCCAGCGAGCACCTACGCCGACGGTATCGCCCTCGGCGTATCTTGGACACCTACGCCGACGGTATGGCCCTCGGCGTAGCCCTGACCAGGTTTTTTTTTGCAGCTGGGCAGTTTTGTTCGATTTTATTTCACAACAATATTAGATCATCGAAAGCATAAACATTTCACACAGCAGTAATTATTAACATCATTCAAACATGCTCACATCGTTCATACATCATTCAAACATGCTCACATCGTTCATACATCATTCAGACATTATCACACAACCATAGACATCATTCATACACAACCATAGACATCATCCCTACAACTATGGGAGACGGGGTGAACTCGAAGATCTTCCTGGTGAGAGAAGGCATCCTGGGGCGAGGTTGCCGTCCAGTAGAAGCAGCAGAAGAACCAACAGGCGAGGGATTTGTGGGCGAACCACCAGCAGAACGGCGAGGCGAAGGACCATCGGGGTGGGTGGGTGTGATCATCTGATGGCTACCCGGCGAGGCATGACCAAAGTGCTCGTTCTCGGAATATCCTGTCCCCTACAAGTTCCCTACATGTTAGCAACTAGCCGAGGTGTGGTGTTGTGTTGAAACATCCAAAACCTACTAGTCTCCGGGTGCATATTCACAAGGTGCGACACTATCCTACCCGGTTTCACCTGAACGGGGAGTTTCCCCCTTATACCAATCCAGTTTAATGTATCTTTTCAACTCAGCGGTTCTATGTACTTGAATGCAATGGAATAAAGCTTTTTATGATCAAACATATGATCCCTCTCCCACTTGCACTTGCTCTTGTCAATCTGGCACCGGGTTCAGTAACATGGTCTATTGCATCGCATAGCACTTATTATATCGATCCGGTAGTTTTCCAATGGTTAGTAAGGAATGGTGTAAAAAATAGGTTGGCGTAGAAAAAGCATTGAATCTTTGAACAACTCCTCCAAAATGTGTGATACATAAAATTCACACACATGCGATAATAACAAATACAAAGATGCAAATTTCTCGGGGCGTGAGAAAATTCGCAACGTCATTTCATGTGGGCATGGACTGTTATTCGAAGGGTACAAATTCATCCAATTAATAAAAAATAGAAGATAAATAATTAATAATAGTAAATAAATACAAATACAAAATAAGATCATAATTTGGTGCAAAAAAATAAAAATGCAAAGGAGGTACGCCGAGGGTGGCCGTCGGCGTATCTGGGTTGACTCTACGCCGACGGTAGCCGTCGGCGTAACGTTGCCGCCGTTAGGGGTCCGTCCTGTCGTGGCCGGCAAATGCCACGTGTCTGCGAGCTATGCCGAGGGCTAGCATGCGCCGAGGGTAGCCGTTGGCGTAGTGTCTCCTACGCTGACGGCGCGGCTACGCCGAGGGCTGGCGAAGGGGGCTGGCCTGGTCCGGTCCTACGTCGACGGCCCCGACATTTGGCTGTTGACGTAGCGGCTGGCCGTCGGCGCACCGCGCCATTCCTGTAGTGTCTGATCCAAATGTTGAGTACAACTTATCTTCCTCCAGGGTGCTCCTATTCAGAGGTGCCTTCTATTCCCGCGTCCGTCTTCGCTAGCTTCGGAGACGGAGGTGGAAGAGAAGGGAGCATGGGCCGGTAGCTGGATGCTTGGTCTCGCTCCGTCTTTGCGCACTACCGGACCATGGATTTGCGCAAATAGAAAGCCAAACGTACTACCGCCTAACTCCAAAGTTGAATATAATTCCAATTCGTTCTTTGAGTTGGCGAAAACGTTGGTGCTCAATTATGTGTTGCTCGACCATACATCAGTAAATCGATCTCTGCTCACTTTACGTCATAGTACCAGATTTATTGTTTGAGATACATCATTATATCTATATATAGCTGCTTTAGTAGCCGAGAGAAACCTCATGTTGGACCAGGCAGAGAAGAGGTGCAGTGCATGCATACCCATGTGCCATACTAACCATTATATCTATGCAAGTTCAATTCGAATTTCATTGGTAGTCCGGGATGTGAGACTAGACATAGTGCCGCAGCCAACTTTTCAGGTCTAAGTTTGGGAGGCATTGAGGAATGTAGAGGCATACTTTGATATTCGACCACTACTTCTCGTTTTCCAACATCGAGGCAGTGCCGCACTCTACACAGCCATATCAACAAATTATGTAATGTTTGTGTCCAGAGATAACTGCAAGGAAAATGATACGCTAGAATCGAGCTCCAACATAGTCCGAGAACATGTCTTGTCCCAGGGAAAAATTACTTAAACACGCGAGCGAGAGCGCTAACTGAGATCTTAATCTTTACTATAACCAGTCAATGTTCATTCTTATGCGTTACTACAATACCACCTTCGTGATGACAAGGACACACACACCGCCACACATAATTGTAAACTGCCAATTGAGAACTTGTCCTAAGTCCTAACTATCTCCAATAGTGGTTCAAATAACGCAAGATGAGGGCAAGCCTTTCTGGGAGCTAGTAACTTGGCAATAAAGCATGCATGAAGAAATCTCCTTAACTATGTTAAAAAGTTTCAGAAATGCTGGTAGGGATAGTTTGCCCTACCCGCGTACCCTTACTCAAGTCATTCATTTCTCACGATACATTCTTCCACCTCGGTCTATCCTCTACTTTTGTATATATGAACTTGCACCATTGCAAATAGATGCATCAGTTATAACGATTTAGTTCTTCTAATCCACAAATGACACCTCCGTTATTCGCCTGAATCAGTTATAACGATTTATGTTCATAATCTTATATTCGCTTGTATGCCTCCTCCGTTTGTATATTTATCTTAATTCCTCAATACAGGCAAGTTTATGTTCCCTGATCCATGTTTGGTATTATACGTGCGAACCATATAACAGATGGTATAGAGGATATACACCTTGAAAACCTATAGGAGAGATAGTTGGTCCTCGTGATGCCATTGTTGAAGCATGGTGCAGGTGCATGGGAGGCGACAGGGGGAAATGTGTGCACATCAGAGAAAAACTCTATTCTATCCAAACCATACAGTACAATCCCATCATAAAAATCAACTCCAGTTTTACCCCATTATTAGGAGTAGGAACTGGAGGCATTGGAAAAGAGAAGGATACTCAATACGTATACTCACCTGAAGGTTACAGAAACATAGAACAAAGGCTTAATTATTCGTTTGGCACTAGAGATGGTTATATGCTTTGCCATTAGCAGGAAATGGTGCTCAGTTTTGCCACTACTTCGGGTACAACTACTATGGTGAGGCCAACTGGCCAGTTTAAATGAGCATAGCAAATTAAAAAAAAAATCAAAAAATGAAACACATGAACACATAGTCTTCTCCCTCTGACGATTGGGTGTAGTTACGTGCATGCACAACCTGTTCAGATGAGATCTGTTGTTCTTTTTACATCTAGAGACACCAATCCTGGTCTTTTATTTTCCCGGCCATTTTGATCTTGAGAGCAACACATGAACATGATGTTTAATTTGATTGCAGTTAGAGATTTCATTATCTACTATCATACTACATCACAAGAAATGGATAAGGACATAATGGCAGAAATGCATACGTGAATTTTAGTTACTAACATGAGCATGTTGATTAACCAAACTCATATTTCCGGATTACCTTTGTCGTGGCTGCCGCTAGTTGATCAACCTTGATCCTCGAAAAAAGAACCCGAGCTAACGTGTGTAGTTGTGTTTTTAAGATATTGTTTCGCACAGTTAAGTCTCTCCCTGATGGTCACTCTTTAAAATTGGAAAATATGTTAATGTTTTATTATTAGTTCTCATTTCTTTCATCGATTCACCACTATAAGAAGTTATTCTGATCATTTCTATTATGTATAGTTCAAGAAAGATTAATATAGTACATTCTACATCAATAAAAATATTAATGATGGCATGTGCTCATCTCGGCTTCTCAGCGGTATGATGGTTTCGAAAAGTCAGGAATTTGGCTTCACTTATTAGCAACCCAGCGGATAACATACTAGCAAAAGTTTGCTACGATTTTTTCATAGCATTAATTTGTTTTAAACATTTTCATAATGTTCAGGATTTAATATACATATGCTTTTATAGGTTTGGTTCAAGTCCGACCAACTAAAGCAGATGTTCACGTTTAAAATCGGACTATTTTCATAGATATATATATATGGGAACAAAAGCAGTGTCAGAAACTGAGTATAAACACAACTTTGGGACGGTGGTAGACTTGTAGCACCATCCCCTTCTTGAAAACTAGATAAAGAGTAGAGACATACTCCCAAAGATCAACTTTCAAACAAACCACCTGTTGTGAGAAAATTTCAGTGCATTATATGATCTGATAAAAAGACCAGTACGTATGCTAGCCATAACATAGATTGCATGGGTTACGTGATCGGACTGAGATGTACTGGGAAAATGGGACATGCAACCCTCCTGGTTTCTCTAGGAAGCACTCACTCAGATGGAGGTTCGCGTGTTAGATTCTTTTTCCATTGACGAACGATGATGGGAAGCGGCCGAGCCTCAAACCGACGATGCGGTACGTTTGGAAAGAGAGGAAGGGTTCTCTTCAAAATTCTATGCTGTTTGAGAAGATTCGATTGCCGTGGCTTTCCTTTTGCAAGATGATATCGATCGTTAATGTTGCATGCCAAGTATTAGTATGGTTGTTCAAGTGTATAGTCTTCCACTCACACTGCTAGAGAAAACACTTTGCTTATTTCAACTAGTTTAAATTTCCCGCATCAAGTCGTCGGATTCCTTATGAGAAGTGTAGAGTTCACCGCCTTCATATGTGCTACATGTGTGTAATAAGTGGCATGGAGCACAATGTTCTTTACCATTTTAACTGATTTCATTAGAAAATTTGGTGACTAAAACGATTCTAGGCCGAGCATGAGCCTGGCCCTGAAAAGGCCAAATTATATACTCATGCCAAGGACTGCAAAAAAATATAGTATTTTAAGTAAGATATTATTCATTTCTCGATAATAATAGTGATATATAATCATTTAATTTTTAAGGAATACTCTGACATTTAGTAAGAACCATGAAAACCTATATAGATGAAAATAAACTATACTTAATTCAAGTTTTGATTCCTGGTTCCTTGCGAGGAGCTTAACACTCTCCAAAGGAAAGGAAAACCAGTAAGAACCATGAACCTAGTCACCAACGGCTACCTACGGCTTTCCTTTTACCTCCACTCTAACCTAACCATGACATAAACGATGAGTCCTAATTGGTTATCGCTTCGCTAGGACCTACTACGCATCTACACCGTTAAGTTCTTTGCTAACCCACTAGTTATCGCTTTACTTTGCCTCGCAAGTTGCTAACATGTAGGCAACATGTAGGGAACGGGAGCTTTTGGGAACCGGCACTTTGGCCACGCCTCGCCGGATGGGCGTCAGATCACACCGCTTCATGACGATGGTCCATCTCCTGGCCATTCTGCAGGTGGTTCTCCCGAGCTTCACACTTCTACTCCCTCGCCAGGTGGCTCTTCTGCTGCTTCTACTAGACGCAACCCTCGGCAGAGGTCGCCACTTTTCACCAGGGGAGATCTCGGGTACACCCCCTCTCCTCCAGAGTTGTAGGCATGTGTGATGATGTATGAACGATGTATGGATGATGTATAAACAATGTGTGATATGACCATGTGTGATATGAACAATGTTTAATATGAGCATGTGTGATATGAACAATGTGATATGAGCAATGTTTGATATGAGCATGTGTGAAATAAAGGCGAGCATTGCTGTGAGCTGTGAGGGTTTGATATGAGCATGTGCTGAAATAAAGGTGAGCATTGCATTGCAGAAAAAAAAACTGGGGCTGGTCCTACGCCGACGGCCTTGCCCTCGGCGTAGAAGGTACGCGTGACTAAATGGTCACGGCTACGCCGACGGCGGGCCAGCCCGCTGCTGCCAGGCCGCTCCGCTGCCTCCACGTGGCATATGTACGCCGAGGGGGAGGCCGTCGGCGTAGGCGCTGCGCCAGGCCGCTCCGCTGCCTCCACGTGGCGAGCGTACGCCGAGGGGGAGGCCGTCGGCGTAGCGGCTGCGCCAGGCCGCCCGCCTGCCTCCATGTGGCGAGAGTACGCCGAGGGGGAGGCCGTCGGCGTAGCCGACGCGCCGTTAACTGGCCGTTAGACGGCGCAGCCGGCGTTCGCCGACGGCCTCTACGCACGGGCGCCGTCAGGCTGTCGGCATTGACCTACGCCGACGGTCTTGTCCTACGCCGACGGCCGC
The DNA here is from genome assembly GCA_030063025.1 of Avena longiglumis. Lineage (NCBI taxonomy): Eukaryota > Viridiplantae > Streptophyta > Magnoliopsida > Poales > Poaceae > Avena > Avena longiglumis. Next base: position 71,768,727 of record CP125977.1, on the reverse strand, counting down.
GCCTGCTCCGCCGAGGGAGAGGTCCACCGAGGACGGTACCAGGCGTTTCCTGTAGTGTTGGTTAACACATCGTATCAGAGGGAATACTCCCATAAGTTTTGTTGAGTCGTCTTTGGACTGAGTGTCAAGTACCAAATTCTAGATTTGTTTGCAGGAAGTTTGAGAAAAATAAACGTGATTGCTCCCTGCATAGGAGATGACGTTTCTGCTTCCAGCAGGTGATCCTAGACCCCGGATATATTTTTCCCAAAATACAAAAGCTTCACATTAAATATTTACAGGAACAAGGCAAAAGCCTGAAAAGCAATCAGTGACAGCAAATGTATTTTGCTCTTCTTAATTTTTTTACATGATAAAATCTATGAAACTTGAACTATTTTTATGAGATGTGCGACAAACTATGAAGTATTCAAAAACACAGATTGCCTTTTGTGGAGATGCACAACCAAACCATGTGTTATTCAGCAAGGAAAGATGTGCACCCGGCCGTGTCTCCGATACGCTAAGGAGTGCACATGTGGTTCTTAAATGTTGAAGCCCGTAAAAGAATTTAAAGAAACTTTTTCATGGTTGTTGCACCGACCACATCAAATCACGTCTGCTCATATTGCTATTTAAGTGACAAGAATACATGGAGCGGCCGGCCGGGTTACAAAATCGACTTCAAGGATCAAACTGTATCGTCTACTCTTCATGCAAAAACACACATAAAAGAATAAAGCCTGCCTACCTGAGCATTGCGAGGATATTCAAAACTCCGATGCAGGAAATAACGTGTAACCCCCTTTGTAGTGCCGTCACAAATCCCAGTAGGCATCCTAGGAGTAAGAAGCATCAGGAACTGATACTATGAGATCATTTTCTTTCACACGGTGTAGCATCTAAGACACGGTCAGTGTGAGATGGCTTTCCGGCCGATACTCACCCTCTTTCTAGAAGCTTGATGCGCCACATAATTAGTACAGATATTTGTGTTAATTGTAGTTCAAACTCTAGACATTACCAGGTCGAGGCTCTCCAGCTCGTCCATGCAGTTTCGCTCGTCCAGGTCAACGCGCGGTTATAGGGAACAGGCCGGCGGCGGAGGAATAAGGGCACGGTCACGCTCATCCAGGTCGAGGCTCCCCATCTCGTCCAGGCACGGTCGCGCTCGTCCAGGTCGAATCATGGTTCCCGGGAACCGTCCAACCATGGCAGAGCTGCGAGATTCACGAGGGGGCTGCAGGCTGGAGTACTGAAGTATGATCTAAAGTTATTAAGGAGGTTAATTTCTGACTGAGCGGAGCGAGACCCGTTGCCACCCGTTGCCGGAGGTTTGGACAGAAATGACCTATTTTGGAAAAATGTTCTTAGAAATGACCTATCATGTACGAATTTTCATGTCTTTCAGGCCAAACGACCAAGGCAAAATTGTGACATAGTTTGTGATATTGTGCCTATATTATGCACACAGGTGCATCTTGGAATGGAAGAAAGTTTTCATTTTTGTCCCACAAAAAATCCGTTTTCTATTTTCCGAGTATAGAAAACAGAGTGTTTTGTGAAGAAATCACCAAATAAAATTTCAAAAATGCTACCATCCTATTTTTCATAAATACTAGACCACGTTACATGGAGAATGTCTTAACCGGAGTATCTTAATCCTTTCCGTTCACTCCTCGCGAAAAAGACAAATTCCTGCTGAATCGGTTGGAAGTGGGTCATATTTAAACTACAGGTACATGTTCTAATACTCATGATTTTTTGCAAAAATCATTTTTAGATACAAATATGCCGTTTCATCACATATCCACTAAAAGTTTAGCAAGATTTCATCCCTAGATAAGAAGGATCACTCCCGCTGTTTTGACCGTGACTTGAAATCATAACTAATGTTGTGGCCACAATCATGGCATATAGTTTGAGATAATATGCTCATAATGCGCATACATATGCATCTTGGCATGAAAAACAATGTTGCCAAAGAAAGTTTTCAACTTTATTCATTTTTTATTTTCCAAGTGTCAAAATGAGCTTTTTGTGAAGCGTCTACCAAATATATATCGCAAAATGGTGCCTTCGCATTGCATCATTTTATATTAAAGAAATTTATGCACCTCCTAAATATATATTAATTTTTATATCATTTCTATTTGACGTCATATGCAAAAATTATGAAGAAATTATATTTTTATACTTATGAAAAAATAAAGTCCTTCCATTTGTGTGGGCTCAAAGTTTGTAAGAATCCTATAATTTCCAGATAAATAGACCTACTAATGGTCTATTGGGCTATTGGCCCAGCCGGGTAAACAAAATATTATGAATAAAAAGAGGAGGCTGCCTTGTTCACTTGACATTGCTCCCTGAAAAGGAGATGACGTTTGTGCTTCCAGCAGGTGACCCTACGACCCTGGATATATTTTTTTCAAAAGACAAAAGCTTCACATGAAATATTTACAGGAACAAGGCAAAAGCCTGAACAGGGCCTGTTCTATATTTTGCAGGGCCCTAGGCCTAATAGACGACATGGGCCCCTAAGGTTAAAATACATGTATACATATTTAAAAAATATAAGATATATGTATCCATTTTCTCTTAAAAATATTAGAAGTTATCCTCCAACTACATATTCTTAGTTCTAGATGACTATAAATAATTGTTAAGCACTTAAGCAATGTCATATTGCGACAAAAAAACTAAAAAAAGTAGCAAAATATAACTAGTAGTATTTTCTTTTTGTTTGATTACCTCAAATAAGAACGAAGTTCCAATGAGTCGACAATAATAATGCTTTGGTGCTTTACAAAAAAAGCTTCTTCGCGTATTTTTTAGATACAAAATCATTGAGGATAGTCTAAAGATCAATATTGTCCAAGATTCCTTCTTAATACAACATGCAGGGTGACTGATGCTTTCATATTTGATTGGGAAAAAAGTCAAAAGACGATCATGGATTCTTGCCTGATTGAGATTGTATCCTTCAATTCACTGATTCCACATGCCTGAATGTATACGTACCAGGGGCAGGGCCGTGAGGGACCAACAGTGGCGAGTAGAGCGAGGGTGCGACGCACGACATATGATTAAATTGGATGAAATTACAGATTGAATCGAAGTTACCCGCTCAGGCACTTAGGGTGGCACTTAGGCAGGCGGCCGAGGCATGGAGTGCATGGTCGCACCTAGGCATGGACAAACATAGAGCCAAACTGCCGAAGGGTTGATCAGATCAATTGCTTCGCTAGGCCTGGAGAAGTGGAGATTTGATCACATCGCTAGTTGCTATGCGTTTTGTGCACTCCCCAATGGCCCGATCTGCCTTTTCCTCTATTTTCTTTTCCATCTCAACATAACAAACAACTGTGGACCCGTATAGATTATGGGCCCCACCTAGACGTGGGCCCTAGGCAATTGCCAAGGTCGCCATGGGTTAGAGCCGGGCCTGAGCCTGAAAAGCAATCGGTGACAGCAAATTGCTCTGTTGAATTTTTTGACATGATAAAGTCTATGAAACTTGAACTATTTTTATGGAGATGCGCGACAAGCTATGAAGTATTCAAAAATACAGATTGCTTTCTGTTGATGCACAACCAACCGTGTGCTATTTAGCAATGCAAGGAGAGATGTGCACCCCGTGTCTCCGATACGCTAAGGAATGCACATGTGTGCTTCTTAAACGTTGAAGCCCGTAAAAGAATTTAAAGAAACTTTCTCATGGTTGTTGCAGCGACCATATCAAATCACATCTGCTCATATTGCTATTTAAGTGACAAGAATACATGGAGCGGCCGGGTTACAAAATCGACTTCAAGGATCAAACTGTATCGTCTACTCTTCATGCACAAACACACACATAAAAGAATAAAGCCTGCCTACCTGAGCATTGCGAGGATATTCAAAACTCCGATGCAGGCAGATGCCATACGAGCATGCGTTGCAATAACGTACAACCCTTTGCAGTGCCGTCACAAATCCCTGTAGGCATCCTAGGAGTAAGAAGCATCAGGAACTGAGGCTTTGGGACGGATCAACTTTAGCCATGGATCATTTGTCTCACATGTCGGAAACTGAGTATAAACACAACTTTGGGACGGAGACTTGTAAAGAGTAACTTTTAAATATTAGACCAACTGAAACTATGTCAAGATTTATGAAACACTTCGTTTTTGGCACTCGGAAAATAAAAAATAGCTTTTTGATGTGACGAAAAGGAAAACTTCCTCCTGCAACATTGTTCGTCATCCCATGATATACACGAGTGCACAATATGAGCACATTAGTGCAAACTATATCGCAATTCTAGCAATAACATTGGTCATTTGACCTGAAATCCAGAAAACCTCGATTGAGATAGGTTATTTTGTGAAGGTTTTTTTGAGACACGATCAATATACCAAGTTTTGTAGTTTTCCATGCAACTATGTCATATAATATGACACCACGCGAAGTTTTTGCATTGTTTCGATCGTTTTTAAATTTTTTATGCCTGTTTCAAACTATCGTCAAACTTTCTAAATCGAGGGGCATGAAAATTCTTAGTTCGGGGCTGAGCCTCACTAAACTTGCATTAGATCTCTGATCAAATAGCATATTTTGAACCTAAAAATGATTTTTGCAAAAAATCATGAGCATCATATCATGTACCTGTAGTTTAAATCTAACTCATTTCCTGCTGATTCGGCAGGAATTTGTCTTTTTCACGAGGGGGAACGGAAAGGTTTGAGATACCCCGATTGGGAAATTATCCATTCAATATGGTATAGTATTTTTGAAAAATGTGGTATTGTCATTTTGAAACTTTTATTTGGTGGTTGTTTCACAAAACGCCCCGTTTTTGCACTCGGAAAATAAAAATTGGCGTTTTGGTGCGACGAAAAGGAAAACTTCCTCCTGTAACATTGTTTCGCCATCCCATGATACACATGCGTGCATAATATGGGCACATTATCGCAAACTATGCCGTGATTCTAGCAATAATATTGGTTATTTTACCTGAAATCCAGAAAACCTCGATTGGGATAGGTCATTTTGTGAAGGGTTTTTTGAGACACAATCAATATACCAAGTTTGGTATTTTCCCATGCAACTATGTCACATAATATGACACCACGCGAAAGTTTTGCATTGTTTCGATCGTTTTTGAGTTTTTTTATGCCCGTTTCAAACTATCGTTAAACTTTGTAAATCGAGGGGCATGAAGATTCTTAGCTCGGGGCTGAGCCTCACTAAACTTGCATTAGATCTCTGATGAAATAACATATTGTGAACGTAAAAATCATTTTTGCAAAAAATCATGAGCATCATATCATGTACCTGTAGTTCAAATCTAACTCATTTCCAGCCGATTCGGCAGAAATTTTTCTTTTTCACGAGGGATGGACGAAAAGGTTTGAGATACTCCAGTTGGGAATATGTCCATTTAATATGGTCTAGTATTTTTGAAAAATGTGGTATTATCATTTAAAACTTTTATTTGGTGGTTGTTTCACAAAATGCCCTCCTTTTTGCACTAGGAAAATAAAAATTGGCTTTTTGGTGCGACGAAAAGGAAAACTTCCTCCTGCAACATTGTTCGCTATCCCATGATACACATGTGTGCATAATATGGGCACATTATCGCAAACTATACCACAATTCTACCAATAACATTGGTCATTTGACCTGAAATCCAGAAAACCTCAATTGAGATAGGTCATTTTATAAAGGTTTTTTGAGACACAATCAATATACCAAGTTTGGTATTTTTGCATGCAACTATGCCACATAATATGACACCACGCGAAGGTTTTGCATTGTTTTGATCTTTTTGAATTTTTTATTCCCGTTTCAAACTATTGTCAAACTTTCTAAATCGAGGGGCATGAAGATTCTTAGCTCGGGGCTGAGTCTCACTAAACTTGCATTAGACCTCTGATAAAATAGCATATTGTGAACCTAAATGATTTCTGCAAAAAAATCATGAGCATTATATCATGTACCTGTAGTTCAAATCTAACTCATTTCCTGCTGATTCGGCAGGAATTTATCTTTTTCACGAGGGGTGGACGGAAAGGTTTGAGAAACGTTGCTTGGGAAATTGTCCATTAAATATGGTATAGTATTTTTTGAAAAATATGCTATTATCATTTTGAAACTTTTATTTGGTGGTTGCTTCACAAAACACCCCGTTTTTTTACACTCGGAAAATGAAAAATATGTTATACGAAAGTATTTATATTTTTTATATATATTTTTGTAAACAAATATGTAATATTTGAGTTTATATAGATAGATCTTATTTTTCTGCAAATTTTTATATAGTATATGTATTTTTCTGAATTTAAATGATTTAGTTATGATTTTTTTAAGATTAATGGGGCAAAAAAGAAAAATGGCTACGCCTTTGCCGTCGGCGTAGACTTGACGCCGTTGCTCTGCCGTTAGCCTAGTATGCTACGCCGACGGCCCCGTTTACGCCGACGACGTATGAAAGGGCCGTCGGTCTATATTGTTATTCCCGTAGTGAATTTTGAGAAAAATAAATGACATTGCTCGCTACATAGCTGACGCCGTTTTGTGCTGCCATCAGGTGACCCTATGGCCCGGATATACTTTTTCCAAAAGACATTCTCTTGGAAGCATTCACGCAGATGGAGGTTCGAAAGTTAGATTCTTTTTCTATTGACGAACGATGGGAAGCAGAACCTCAAACCGACGATGCGGTACGTTTGGAACGAGATGAAGAGTTCTTCAAGATTGTATGCTGTTGGGAAGATTCAATCGTCGATTTAGAAGAGAACTATCGTTGATGTTGCATGCCAAGCACTTGAAAGTATGTTTGTTCAAGTGTACAATCATGCCGCCTACACTGCTGGAGAAAACACTTTGCTTATTACAACTCGTTTAAATTTCCCGAACCAGGGTGTCGATCGGATTCCTTAATTAGAAGCGTAGAGTTCATCACCTTCGCCTGTGCTAGAAAAAAACATGTGTGTAATAAGTGGCATGGAGCACAATGTTCTTTACCATTTTTTTTACTGATTTCATCAAAAAAAATGGCGACTAAAACAACTCTAGGCCGAGCATGAGCCTGGCCTGAAAGGCCGAATGATATACTCATGCCAAGGACTACAAGATAATACAGTCTTTTGTAAAGTAAGATATTATTCATTTCTCCATAATAATAGTGCTATATAATATTTTTTAAGAAATACACTGACATTAATCTTCTATCTATTATATACTAAAAGCAATATAAAGATGTTTTTCGAGGCACCACGTTGATCCACATCATCCAAATTATATAGACAGTTAGATCTAACATGTACTGTTAAGATTTTCCAGGTTGCCTATGTCTCCTCACGCACGCACGCACGCCCGGCCTCGATGCCCTTGACCGTCCGGCTCTATTCCCGTATTTCCAGTTCAGGTTTTACCAGAGATACCGATTATGGGCTGATGTAGCTTCTCCTCATGGCGCCGCAACTATTGATCTTGATGCCTTTTGCCGGCCGGCCGGCTCTCTTCCTGTAGCCCATACCTCGGTACTTGTATGCACATCAACGGGTCATACTTCAATCTTGGCTCACGTATGTAGCTGCACAAGAATAATCCAAGATTTGGCGCTGGACCATGTCCTGGACCGATCTCACTGATGCGCGTTTTCATCGGCGGCATGCGGCAGAAGATCTCTTAGTCAAGACCAAGTCTTGGCCCGATCTCGGTGCTGTCTATTTCCATCATCGGCATGCAGCGGCATATCTTACTCGAGCTCAAGCTCTGCCGGCCCCATGAAATTCGACATTGTATAGATGGAGGAACGAAGCCTGAAATTTCACACGTATGCAGATCCAGGAGTATTGCGCTGCCGAAAAGAAGGCTACACGAACCGAGGTGTTGTGGCTGTTGCTACACGAACCGAGGTGATGTGGTAGCTTTCTTTAGTTTTTCACTAATTTGTCTCTTAATTTCTGTGTAGATAGTGCAATCTAAGCACGGTAGTACGAAAGATGGCCTGATCAATTCATTTGATTCGGTGGCTTTGCATATATACCAACCAGAGAATAACAATAAATCCATTGCATTATTAAAAAAGGTGTGGAGTAGCCAATTTGTTAATACTCCAAATAAATATGATGGAAAGTACTGAGAGTATAATGTAAATTTGAGATAACAAGGTGTCAATACTTCATCTGAAGGAGTCTATAATTTGTTTGAGCTTCAGAATTTTTGGCAAGATTATACGGGTACAAAATTTAGCCAACGTCTACAAGGTGGTGCAGCAGAAACTGGAATGACGCAGCTACATGGTAAGTGCAATTAAATTGTTTCTTAATTTTTTTTCTCACTTAGTATTTTTTTCATTACCAATCAAATTTAGAAAAATTAATTAATATAGGAGTCTATTTACAATAAAACATGTTACATTTGGAGTCTATTTACTATGTATTGTAACACAAACAGTGATGCACCATAATCGCATTGGAGGAAGAAAAGTATGACTTACAAATTTTAGCAACAAAGAGTCACTATAAATGTATGTGTGTCATAATCAGTTTTCTGTTATGGTAATAAAATATTATATTTCTGGTGCTTGATACCAATGTAATATATCATAATAACAATTTTCTAGCTCGGCATTTGGATTTCAAGCACTAATCTAATACGGGTGAACTGACCCGTGCATGCAATTCTACAATCTCATGTACATACACCACAACAATAGCTGGCATACTATTTTCTATATACTCCATCCAGATTTCTAATAGTTGATGATTTGGGCATCAACATATATAGTATTCGAAATTGAACCGCTAGCTTACTGTAGTACAATTGTAAGTGCCCGGAAAATCATATGTTATAGAGGTACTTATAATGATAAAAAAAACATGTTTCGGGTATCCAATCTAAAGTATTATTAAAAAGGATGGTGGTCCAAGACTTTTGTTATGCTTAAAACTACTTTATTAAGAACAAATATAGAAGGGTAGTAACAAAAACATATGAGTTCACGAAATTAAAGATGGTTAGAAATTTAATGTTTCCCACATAAGCTTACCATATTTTTTTGGGAAAAACATACAACAATGAAACGAGGGAAACACCATAGTTCCATATCATGAAATAGGCAAGCCAAATATTCACATCTTCCATTTTTCTCAATGTAGGCTAAGTACATACTTCGGCCAACATCTAGATAGTACCTTTTTCTACTATAAAATCTTGCAAATAATGATAAAATGAATAGGTTTCCCTCGCAATTGCGAGGGCCACACTGCTAGTTATATACTAAAAGTAATATAAGGATGTTTTTCATGGCACCATATTGATCCACATCATCTAAATTATTTTTGATGGTTAGATCTAAGATTAATGGATATGATTAAATGAATTTGCATTACGTGGTTGTGTTTTCACGAGGTACGCGTCGCGTGAACATGTTTACTATATGGGCTGGAGTGCGCACGTAAAAACTGGTAGATAGAGTCTCCGTGCATTTAATATAGATTTTCGTGTGAACATAGGTCTCTTCCTAAGGCTAACAATCTGAGTAAAAAAATGCAAACTATGAGAAAACAAGTTAGCGCCGACATGCTAGGGTATATGTTCTTAAGAACCTATACGGGCATTAATGAGTGTATAGGTACACAATAAAAGAATTATCTGACTCGATTGACAGGTGGAAACATATATTCTAGGATAGATCTAAGGTGTTAGAGTATATATTTGTATATTATAGTTTCCCCGTGTGTTAGGGGGTTTTCTGTATATTTACGTTTGTATATGTTCTATATATTGTGGCATTTGATCGTCTGGTAATACAACAAGTCTATTACCCTAACATGGTATCAGAGCTGTAAGGTAGCTCCTCTCCTTGCAGCCACCGCCGCCGCCCGCCCGGCTTCCTGCCGCCGCGCCCGGCCGTCGCCGCTGCCTCTCCCTCGCCTCCTGCGAGCTTGCCCCGTCCTTCCCGGTCGCTGTCACCCGTACGATCCGCCCCGGCCGCCGCTCGACTGCCCTGCCCGCCCGCCGGCTTGTCGCCGTCCACCGCCCGGCCTGTCGACCCCGTCCGCCGCGGCTGTTGTTGCGTGTTGCGGATCTGATCAGATCAGATCTGATCTGATTTTCATCAAAAAAAAGGAAAAAAAAAGCAAAAAAAAAATGTCTTCCTCGTCGGGCTATCTTGCGATTCCTAGCCGCCCGGTGATTTTTTATGGCGCGAATTATCCTGATTTCGCTGTCTTTATGCGCGTCTACATGCGCGGTCTTCGTCTTTGGGGTGTGCTTTCTGGACAGGTCTCCTATCCGCCACGCCCTGCTGCTCCTACGTCGCCTATTGCCCTTGCCACCGATGCTTCTCAGGATCTGACTAACTACACTCAGTGGATAGATGAGGATGCTCGTGCTGCTGTTGTTCTTACTTCCAGTGTTCTGCCTTAGTATGCTGCTGAGTTCATGGGTCTTCCCACTGCTGCTGCTCAATGGGCTTTTCTTCGTCAGCGCTATCAGCCGTCTGGGGATGCTCCTTACCTGTTTGTGGTTCACCGGGAGCATGCTCTTCAGCAGAGTGACTCTACTGTTGATGAGTTCTATACTCAGAGTGCTGCTATTTGGCGTCAGCTTGATTCTCTTCGTACAGCTGTGTGTGCCACCTGTCCCTGCTGTCTGACTGTGCGCGCGGATCTGGAGTTTCAGCGCGTTTTTGAGTTCTTGTCGCGGCTCCGTAAGGAGTTTGAGCCGCGCCGTGCCCAGCTGCTTGCCCGTGGTCGTGTTCCGCTCTCTGAGGTACTGTCTGAGCTTCGTGCTGAGGAGACTCGTCTTCGTGGTGCTGGTCTTCTTGAGGTTCCCTCCGTACTTGCTGCTCATGGTCCTCCTGTGCCGTCGGCTTCGTTGCGGTCTCCAGTACCGCCGATACTCTCTACTCCTCCGGTCCAGGGCCAGAGTCAGCCTCAGCAGCCTCGTGGTATGACAGCACCTCCTCGTCCTCCCTGTGCCTACTGTGGCAAGCCTGGCCACGATGTCTCTAGCTGCTGGAGGAGGGATCCTAGCTTACGTCAGCAGTACCATGCTCGTAGGCAGGCTGGTTCTTCAGGATCTTCTGTTGTTGCACTATCTGATCAAGACATTTTTCGTGGTCTACTCGCTACTACAGACTCTTCCTCGTTGGGTACTGTTGGTTCTGTGCCTGGCTCTTCTGGCACCGCGCGACCACCACCTCCTACACAGTCAGGTACGTCATCCCCGTGGTATCTGGATTCTGGAGCTTCTTTTCATATGACTTATGCGTCCTCTATTCTTTCTGCTCTTCACTCTCTTATTTCTCATGTCCGTGTTATCACGGCTGATGATATCTCTCTTCCTGTTTCCAGTCGAAGCACCCTTTCTACTTCATCTTTCTCTGTTCCTGACGTTTCTCATGTTCCTAGTCTTAAGATGAACCTTTTCTCTGCTAGTCAGCTTACTGATTCTGGTTGTCGTGTCATTCTTGACGCTGATTCTTGTCTTGATTCGGGACCGCCGTGCGAACCTGGTTGGAGCTGGTCCTTGCAGCCTTGAGTCTCCGGGACTATGGGAGTTAGACTGGCTTCGCGTTCCATCCACTGACACTTCATCTACTAGTTCTTCTGCGGTTGCTTTGCACATCGGCTCTTTTCAGCGGTGGCATCATCATCGGGTCACCTTTGTGGCTCCGTTTATCGCCCTTAGTTCGTCGTGGTCTTCCGGGGTGCATCTCGGAAGATGTGTCTTCATTAAATGTCAGGGTTGTAGGTTAGGCAAACAGATTCAGCTTTCCTATCCTACTAGTGTGTCTGTATATCAACGACCTTTTGATTTAGTTCATTTAGATGTTTGGGGTCCGGCTTCCTTTGATTTCAAAGGGGGCCATCGATACTATATTTTATTCATTGATGATTTTTCACGGTACACCTGTTTGTTTTTTATGCGCTCTCGCAGTGAGGTGATCTCTATTTATCAGCGTTTTGCGGCCATGTTTCGTACTCAGTATTCCACGCCTATTCGTGTGTTTCGTGCTGATTCCGCAGGAGAGTATATCTCCCAGCACATGCGTGGTGTCCTTGCTGAGCAGGGCACCCTCGCTCAGTTCTCGTGTCCCGGCGCCCATTCTCAAAATGGTGTCGCCGAGCGTAAGCATCGTCATATTCTTGAAACTACCCGTGCTATGATGATTGCTTCCTCTCCGCCGCATTTATTTGAGGCTGTCGCTACGTCGACTTACCTCATTAACATTCAGCCTTCTGCTGCCCTTCAAGGTGGTATTCCTCTCGAGCGTCTCTCTGGTAGCTCTCCAGACTATTCGACTCTTCGTTTATTTGGTTGTGTTTGCTATGCCCTTCTACCTCCTCGCGAACGCGCAAACCGACCGCTTCGATCATTGAGTGTGTTTTTCTCGGATACAGTGATGAGCATAAGGGTATCGCTGTTGGGACCCCGTTGGTCGTCGGATGCGCATCTCTCGTGATGTCACGTTTGATGAGACGCGTCCCTTCTATCCTCGCCCCACCTCTGGTACTTACCCGGTGGATGATATCTCTTTTCTTCTTTTTCCTGATGCACCTCCTGTTGTCCCTTCTTCTCCACCTCTTACTTATGATGCGTGCCCTTCGATTTCGGCGCCATCCTCTTCTCCGTCTAGTTCCCCTAGTTATCCTCGTTCTCCCCTAGTTTCTTCTCCACCTCGTTCTCCGGCTTTGAACCCTTCCTCTGATGTTCCTTCTTCCTCTTCTTCTGATGAGTCGTCCTCCGCTGATGAGCTTCCCTCTTCACGGCCTGTTCGTCAGCGTCGTGCTCCAGACCGTTACTCTCCTAGTCAGTATAGTCTCTCTGTCGTCTCCGAGCCGACTTCTTATCAGGATGCCGAGCGTCATCCTGAATGGCAGCTTGCCATGGCTGAGGAGATCGCTGCGCTTGAGCGCACTGGCGCCTGGGATCTTGTTTCTCCCCCTCCTGGTGTTCGTCCTAGCACGTGTAAGTGGGTCTATAAAATTAAGACCCGCTCTGATGGATCTCTTGAGCGCTATAAAGCGCGTCTTGTGGCTCGTGGCTTTCAGCAGGAGCACGGCCGTGACTATGATGAGACTTTTGCCCTTGTGGCTCATATGACCACTGTGCGTACTCGTCTTGCTGTTGCTTCTGTTCGACGCTAGTCTGTGTCCCAGCTTGATGTTCAGAACGCTTTTCTTAATGGCGAGTTGAGTGAGGAGGTTTACATGCAGCCTCCTTCTGGGTATTCTGTTCCCGATGGGATGGTTTGTCGTCTTTGACGTTCCCTTTATGGCCTGAAACAGGCCCCTCGTGCCTGGTTTGAGCGCTTTGCCTCTGTGGTGACTGCTGCTGGTTTCTGTCCTAGTTTTCATGATCCAGCGCTATTTGTTCACACTTCTCCTCGTGGTCGCACTCTTCTTCTTCTCTATGTTGATGATATGATCATTACTGGTGATGATCCTGAGTATATTGCCTTTGTCAAGGCTCGTCTTCATGATCAGTTTCTTATGACTGGTCTTGGTCCTCTTTGCTATTTTCTTGGGATTGAGGTCTCCTCCACTTCTGATGGCTTTTCTATCTCTCAGGAAAAGTATATTCAGGATCTTCTTGCTCGTGTTGCTCTTGGGGATGAGCGCACTGTGGAGACTCCTATGGAGCTTAATGTTAAGCTTTGTCCTACTGATGGTGATCCTCTTCCTGATCCCACGCGTTATCACCATCTTGTTGAGAGTCTTGTTTATCTTGCTGTCACTCGTCCTAATATCTCTTATCATGTTCATATTCTGAGTCAGTTTGTCTCAGCTCCTACCACCGTTCACTACAGTCATCTCCTCCGTGTCCTTTGTTATCTTCGTGGCACGATCACTCGTCGCCTTTTCTTTCCTAGTTCCAGCTCTCTCTAGCTCCAGTTCTATTCGGATGCTATGTGGGCGAGTGATCCTACAGATCGTCGTCCACTTTCTGCTTATTGTGTGTTTCTTTGTGGTTCGCTTGTTGCTTGGAAGACGAAGAAACAGGTAGCGGTTTCCCGTTCGAGTGTTGAGGCCGAGCTGCGGGCTATGGCTTTGTTGATTGCTGAGGTGACCTGGTTATGGTGGTTGCTTGCAGATTTTGGGGTCTCTGTTATGACACCCACTCCACTTTTGTCTGATAATACAGGTGCTACCAGTATTGCACGTGATCCGGTCAAACATGAGCTGACCAAGCATATTGGTGTTGATGATTTTTATACACGTGCTCAGGTGCAGGATCAGGTTGTTGCGCTTCATTATGTGTCTTCAGATTTGCAGTTGGCGAATTTCTTTACAAAGGCACAAACTCGAGCGCGGTATGACTTCTTACTCTCCAAACTCAGTGTTGTGGATCCACCATGAGTTTGAGGGGGGGGGGGGGTGTTAGAGTATATATTTGTATATTGAAGTTTCTCCTTGTGTTAGGGGGTTTCCTGTATATTTGCGCCTGTACATGTACTATATATTGTGACCTTTGGCCCTCTGGTAATACAACAAGTCTATTACTCTAACATAAGGCACGTATGAACGAATCTATTCTTCTCCTCATCACCGGATGCACCAATTTCATCGCCAAATAATATTACATCAATAATGGTTGCTGCGCATTTCAAAAATAAATGATGGTTTATGCGGCATTGACATACTAGGTTAGTTGGGTCAGATTGTTTATCGTCACCGGTTATATTCATGCATGACTTTGATTCATACAATAGTCCACACAGTAATCATTAATATTTTTTCCACAGGAATCACACATATTGAATATTTTCTTCCTAGGAGAATTAGAGTCTTTAATTTGTCCTAGAGAAATCAAAATTTATCCGACAATCTCATGGTTCGATGACCAAGTTAATAAAAATTGGTGCATGACTTTTGTTCATATAGAAGTATACCTCAATTTTTAATATTTTCTTACCAGGGAAATCAAAGTATTTGATATTTTATTTTCCGGGGATGAATATCTTTAGGACCCACAAAAGCACGTCCTCGGGAAATTATGGTCACGGAAAGAAAACATACATGCCAAGTGGGGGCTTAATAGTTTCTTTCTGGAGAAATCAAAATCTATTCCATGGTTCAACACTCAAGTTAAAACAAAGGGGGCTTATATAGTAAGGATAGTTATGTGAGACAAAAAGATATCATCCTTAACTGGAAATTGTAGAATACATTGAAATATTTATGTATAGTTTTTTTCATTTGTATGATTGTAAATATTTGTATTTTTATTTCTACACCACTCAATTTGAAATGAAAAATCTTTGGAGTTGAATCAAACACTATAGTGGTATTGTGGCGCTACTGGGCCTGTTGATGACTAGCTCGCACACATATATTGGTGGCAAGGGGAAGTGAGTGAGTGAGAGAGAGAGAGAGAGAGAGAGAGAGAGAGAGAGAGAGAGATGAATGGAGCTGCATTCTCGGTCATTGGTAATTAAGCATGTGATTAGAGGAGACCATTGGTATTATTAAAATATCAATAACAGGAGAAATGGTTGCTGCTAGAGAACTCATTCACAAAGACACTTAGATCTTCACCCTTTTCATTCAATGATTTTTACAAAACAATTGTAGAGTTCATTGAAATATTTATGTATAGTTTGTTTCATTTGTATGATTATAAGTATTTGTATTTTTCTTTCTAGACCACTCAATTTGAAATGGAAAATCTTTTGAGTTGAGTCAAACACTGTAGTGGTATTGCGGCGCTACTGCGGATGTTGATGACTAGCTCGCACACATATTTGTGGCGGCACGGGGGTAGAAAATATTTTGTAGGTAAATGAACGCATTAAAATTTATGATTGATAGTGGTGTTGATATAATTGTAATAGGAGACACCAATGTCAAATAGATGATGATCTCGAAATCTTGCTCTAGCTTGGACTATATATATGTACAAATACAAATACTATTGGAAAAGAATAAAATAAAGACATATCACAAAAAACTATGCTACACATATTTTTAAATTTTGTGGAAACAACTATATACATAAATTGGTGTCTATAATGTCATGTCTAAATTGTAACTATTTTCTATACTCCTATATAGTGTACCAATAGAGATGAATTGCAGTCATTGGATCATTTCAATCTAACGGTTCACATTCTGGACATGTAAGTTAGGAACAATTAGAACCGTCGGATCATTTGTATCCTAGGGCTAGAAATGCAGGGATTTGCACCACATGTTGGATAGCTCCGTACCTGACTACTTGAGACCCAGCGGAAACTGTAAATTCCAAAAAGAAAAAAACAACGGAGACGGTAGTCCCTAGCTTCCTCTAGATGTTTCGTTCCTTCTCTCCATCTTCTTTTCCCATTTTTTATTCAGGTTCTACATAGACACAGGTAAATTTTGTGTTAGATGTATATATTTGTATTGTATTTTCTCCATATGTTGGGGGGCTTCCTGCATATTCACACATGTACCTGTATTATATATTGTGGCTTTGGCCCCCAGAGGTATACATGTTGCATATTTCTGACATGCTATCAGAGCTAGGTTAGACAAATTTTTTTGCAACATCGTCACAGCCGCCACTGTCCCTGTCGTCGTCGTTTATCCGACGTCGCCGCCGCCGGTTGCCGCTGTTTCTTCTTGCCCCGATTGAATCTGCCGTCGATTGCATCTGCCGCTGTTCAAGCGCTCCCTGGATCACGCCGCCCTGCTGCAACCGGACTCCTGTACGCTGCCCCGTACGCCTCTCTGTACGCCGCCCGTACTAGGACTCCTGGCGCCTGCTCCGATCCGCCCACGTCGCTCTCCCTGCTGCATCTTGGATCGAAGTCTCAGGGAGCCTCCAATCCACGTAGATCGAAGCCTCCCTGCTGCATCTTGGATCGAAGCCTCCAATCCGCCCTGATCCCTCCTTGATTCCGCCGGCCTCCCGTCGAATCGACAGCTTGTCCCAGCCCCGCCGCCGTCCTCTGCGCGACTGCTTCTCGCCGCCGGCCACCGCCTCCACTAGGCCCCGCCGCCGTCCACCGCCTCCACTCGGCCCCGCTGCAGGCCGACGCCCCTACTCCGTAGGCACTCGTCCCTGCTCTCGCCGACCTGCATCTCTGATCCCTCCGGCCTCCCGTTGGTCTGCTCGATCGCGATTGATTGAGCGTTGACCAGAAAAAAATTGAGAGAGATATGTCTTCCTCATCGGGTTATGTGGCGATTCCTCGCTGCCCGGTGATCTTCGATGGCGCGAATTACCCTGATTTTGCTGCCTTTATGCACGTTCACATGCGCGGTCTCCGTCTTTGGGGTGTTCTCTCCGGCGAGGTCTCCTGTCCGCCGTGCCCCCTGCTCCTGTGGCTCCTGTGGCTCCTCTTCCGCCGACACCGATTGTTCTTGGCACTGATGCTTCTCAAGAGGCCAAGGATGCTGCCCAGCGAGCCGATGACAGTGCTGTTGCTGCCTATGACCTGAAGCTCAAGCAGTACTCTTATGATCTCGAGGCCTATCGTCATGATCTCACTGCCTACACTTAGTGGGTCGATGAGGATGCTCGAGCTGCTGCTGTCCTCACCTCCAGTGTTATGCCCCAGTATGCTGCTGAGTTCATGAGTCTCCCTACTGTTGCCGCTCAGTGGGCACATCTTCGTCAGCGCTATCAGCCGTCTAGGGATGCCCTTTACTTGTCTGTGGTTCGCCAGGAGCATGCTCTTCAGCAGGGTGATTCCACTATTGATGATTTCTATACTCAGAGTGCTGCTATCTGGCGTCAGCTTGATTCTCTCCGTACTGTTGTGTGTGGCACATGCTCGTGCTGCCATATTGTGCGATCAGATTTGGAGTTTCACCGCATATATGAGTTTCTGTCTCGGCTCCGCCAGGAGTTTGAGCCCCGGCGTGCTCAGCTGAATGCTCGTGGCCGTGTTCCGCTCTCTGAGGTGTTGTCTGAGCTTCGGGCTGAGGAGACCCGTCTTCGTGGTGTTGGGCTTCTTGCGGTTCCATCTGTGCTTGCTCGTGGTCCACCTATGACGCCTGCTCCCTCGAATCAGACGCGGTCCTCTGTGTCGCCGCCGATATTACCCACTCCTCCTGGTCAGGTCGAGTCGGCTTGAGCTCGTGGATAGTACCAGCAGCCTCGATCTCGGGGCGAGTCGATGTCGGCGGGCTCGTGGTTAGGGTCACCGTGGTTCTCTTCGTCACTGCTCTTACTGTAACAAGGATGGACACACTTGGTCCACCTGTTATACCCGGGATCCCAGTTTACGCCAAAGCAGACCGTGCTCGTGGGATCAGGCTCTTCGGCTCTTCAGTTGCTCTCTCCGATCAGGACATTATCAGGAGTCTTTGCGGTCTGCTTGCTGCTACAGGATCTTCTTCGACAGGCACTGTTGGCTCTGTGACTGATTCTTCAGGCCCTGCGCGACCACCACCTTCTACACAGTCAGGTACGTCCCCATGGTATCTGGATTCTGGAGCTTCCTTTCATATGACCTCTGAGTCTTCTTTTCTGACCGCCCTTCGTTCTCTCCCTTCTCATGTTCGTGTTTTCACGGCTGATGGTACCTCCCTTCCTGTTTCTAGTCAGTGCACCCTTTCTACTTCTTCCTTTTTTGTTCCTGATATTTATCATGTCCCTCTTCTTAATATGCATCTGTTCTCTGCTAGCCAGCTCACTGACTCTGGTTGTCGCGTCATTCTTGATGCTGATTCTTGTGTTGTCCAGGACCGTCGCACGCAGGCCCTGGTTGGAGCTGGCCCTCACAGCCGTGACACTTTAGGACTTTGGGAGCTAGACTGGCTTCGTGTTCCTTCCGCTGCCACTACATCTGCCAGTTCCTCTCCGGTCGTCGCCTCTGCTACTAGCTCCTTTCAGCAGTGGCATCATTGTCTTGGTCACCTTTTTGACTCTCGCCTGTCGTCGTTAGTTCATCGTGGTCTTCCGGGGTCTGTCTCAGGAGATGGGTCTTTGCATTGTCAGGGTTGTAGGTTGGGTAAACAGATTCAGCTTCCCTATCCTACTAGCGCGTCTGTATCTCAGCGACCTTTTGATTTAGTTCATTCCGATGTTTGGGGTCCGGCTCCTTTCGCTTCAAAAGGGGGCCATCGCTACTATATTTTATTCATCGATGATTTTTCTTGGTACACTTGGTTGTATTTTATGCGCTCTCGCAGTGAGGTGGTCCCCATATATTAGCGTTTTGCGGCCATGGTCCGCACTCAATATTCTACCCCCATTCGTGTGTTTCGTGCTGATTCTGCTGGTGAGTATATCTCCCAGATGTTACGAGGTGTTCTTGCTGAGCAGGGCACCCTTTCTCAGTTCTCCTGTCCTGGCGCTCATGCCCAGAATGGCGTTGCTGAGCGTAAGCATCGTCATCTTCTTGAGACCACTCGTGCCATGATGATTGTTTATTCTCTTCCGCCGCATTTTTGGGCTGAGGCGGTTTCTACGTCTGCTTACCTCATCAATATTCAGCCTTCTGCTGCTTTGCAGGGTGGTATCCCTCTTGAGTGCCTCTCTGGACAGTCTCTAGACTACTCCATGCTTCGCTTGTTTGGTTGTGTTTGCTATGTCCTTCTTGCTCCTCGCGAACGCACCAAACTGACCGCTCAGTCTGTTGAGTGTGTTTTTCTTGGAGACAGTAATGAGCATAAGGGCTATCGCTGTTGGGATCCTGTTGGTCGTCGGATGCATATCTCTCGTGATGTCACTTTTGATGAGACGCGTCCTTTCTATCCTCGTCCCACCGCTGGTACCTACCCGGTGAACGATATCTCTTTTCTTCTCTTTCCTGACACACCTCCTTCTACTCCTATTGTGTCCTCTTCAGGATCTCCTCCCCCTGCTGTCTCTTCTTCGACACCGCCCTCCTCTGCTCCGTCTAGTTCTCCTAGTTCTCCTCGTTCTCCGGAGTCTTCCTCTGCTATTCCTTCTTCATCGTCATCTCCTGCGTCGTCTTCCTCTGATGAGCGTCTCTCTACTCGTCCCGTTCGTCAGCGTCGTGCTCCTGACCGTTACTCTCCTAGTCAGTATGGTCTTTCTGTTTCCTCCGAGCCGACCTCTTATCGGGATGTTGAGCATCATACTGAATGGCAACTGGCCATGGCTGAGGAGATTGCTACACTTGAGTGCACGGGCACCTGGAATCTTGTTTCCCCCCCTCCCGGTGTTCGTCCTATCACGTGTAAGTGGGTCTATCAGATTAAGACCCGCTCTGATGGCTCTCTTGAGCGCTATAAAGCGCGTCTTGTGGATCGTGGCTTTCAGTGAAGGGAATATGCCCGAGAGGCAATAATAAAGTGGTTATTATCATATTCCTTATTTATGATAAATGTTTATTTTGCATGCTATAATTGTATTAATACGGAAACGTTAATACATGTGTGTTTAATAAACAAAAAGAAAGTTCCTAGTTATGCCTCTCTTATAAACTAGCTCGTTGATTAACAAGATGATCAAGGTTTCCTGATCATGGACATTGGATGTTGTTAATAACGGGGTCACAACATTAGTGTAATGGTGTGATGAACATTCATCCGAAGTATAGCATTACGATCAAAGTCATTGAGTTTATATTGCTATAACAACTTACGAAGTGATCCTAATCCTTAGACCATGAGATCATGTCAATCACTAACACCGGAAGAGTTTCTTGATAACATCAAAGCGTCACCGTAACGGTGATTATAAAGATGGGTTCGTAACTAATAAAGTGTTATGTTGAGGCCCATGGATCGAGAGTGGAATTTGTTCATCCCGATGACGGATAGATATAATCTGGGCCCTCTCGGTGATATCACATTGGTTAGCTTGCAAGCAAGTGATTTGATCACTAGAATGTTATATCACGGGAACGAGAAAAGAGTGCATGTCGGTAACGAGATCAAACTAGGTATGGAGATACCAATGATCGAATCTCGGACATGTAATATATCGCGAAACAAAGGGATTAAGATACTAGCGTAAAAGGTTCCGACGATCACAAGAAAGTCATTGTTGAATGTGTGGGAGTCAGTATGGGTCTCCAGATCCCGCTTCTGATTATTGATTCGAGAGGGGTCTCGATCATGTCCGCATTATTCACGAACCGTAGGGTGACACAGTTAAGAGACACCGACATCCATTTGGAGCAAAAGTTTCATGCCGAAAAGAAAAAGAAAGCGCAGGAATTTATTTCACTAGACACCGAAACTGTTTCGGTTGAAATTGCTGAAACTGGTTCTGCATGTGAAATGGAATACTAGCAAGGGGTTTTATGTGAATGTTTGTTAATTAAAGTAATTAACAAAATTCTGAATAAATAAATAAATAAAAGAGTTTTATTTAAATGAGAGCTTGCATTAAATTTGGTGGAAATTTAATGCATGTGAGTGGATTTATGAGTGGAGGCTTTTTAATGGGAGTGGAGGCTTTTCATTTTGAGTGGGAGCTCCACCCACATGAATGTGGAAGAGGTGGGGGCAGCCCCATGGCTGGGCGCCATGGCCCTTGGGTGCCCCCCCTCTCCCCTATAAAAGTCCCCCCTCTCCTCCTCTCACACCACACCTCCTCGTGAAGGATCTCTCTCCCCCTCTAGAATTTATCCCCCATGGTCTCGGACTAGCGAGATACATGTTCCCGGTGGCTATTCGGCAAGAAAGAGTTGTGCTTCCTGCATCGCTGGGCGAGGAGGCGGAGGTTGCTCGGTGCCTCGAGCGTGTGTGTGCGAGCGGATCTTATTCTTGTTTCGGCGCTAGGACTTCCTCTCGATCTTGAGATCGGCAAGAGATCGTCTACATCAACCACGAGTTTGGACTCGTTAAGCTTTGTCGGTCTTCAAGGGTATGTTCTCTCGGATATACATCCGCCGTTGTTTGTATCTAGTAGATAGATCTTGGTACATAGTTGTTCCCATCGTAGGAAAATTTTTGTTTTCTATCTTGCGAACCCTTGATTGGTATCGAGCCGGATCTATGCGTAGATACTTTTGCAGGTAGTACACATATGAGTATGTGGGCGATGATGATCATTTTATTGCTTCTTAGTTGTACTTTGGATATTGGTGGCATAGTGGGATGAAGCGGCGGACAAACTTTACATGTCCTCGCACATGAGACTGTTCCACGCTTGACATGCAACTAGTTTTGCATAAGTGGCTAGCGGTGTCTGTCTCTCCTACTATAGTCAATATCTAATTTGCAACGAGTTGTCAACAATTTGGTTATCCTCGTTGTGGTTCATGTTCATAGGTAAGAACGGTTCTATCTTGAAAGCCCTAAGCCACGTAAAATTTGCAATGGATAAATTAGGCGTCTAGTTTATATTGTTCTTTGGGCTAGTGTTATGATATGGTGATCTTGTAAGTAGAAGTATAAGACGATTCTCTTACAACACACATAACGTGTAATCTCCATCGACCTTGGACTTACACATAAAGGTATGATAGTGATCATACCACGGTGCACATGATAGAGATCATATGCGGGAACCATATAATTTCACTAATAAACATATGATGTTTGATTACATCTTATATTGCTTGTTTAGCGCTTTGTTAAGCATAATAAGATGTTCCTCATTTAAATATCAAGATAAGAATGTGTTCTTCCTTTAGTATGCACCGATTATGTTTTCGTCGCTCCAAGACATCACGTGATGATCGGGTGTTCTTGGATCTCGACCATACTTGGTGTAAAAAGCGATTACACCGCAAAATACTAAGGTTCTTACTTGGCGAGCCTAGCATGTATGAGACATGGCCTCGGAACACGGACGAAAGGTTAAGCATGAGTCATATAGTAGATATGATGCCCATTTGATGCTCGCCTTTGAAGCTACGCCGACTCACGTGATGATCGGACTTGGTGTAGTGGATTTGGTTCATGTAATCACCAAAAAGGCACGAGGGATGTCGTTTTTGAGTGGGAGTTCATTTCTAATTTGGATTAGTAGAACTCAATTTATCATAAATTAAATCAAAGTGAATTTGCATAATTTGTTGTAGTCATTGGCATTCGTTCACCACCTTATGCATAGTTGTAATTGAGATAATAGAACTATAGAATTCCGGATATATACTTTACGAACTGGTATCGTATTGTGTTGAGTGTCAATCTAAAGTTTAAAGTCCTATTGCAAACTTTCAGCAAAATTCTATTTACTCCGTGAAATTTAATAATTGGTATTAAATCGAGAGTAACAATTCCATGTTAGTATCTTAAGTATCATGTTTGCCTCCATGATTCTTGATTTAAACATCAAGTTTATCTAGGAGCTGAAAGAATTGTTTGAAACCATCATGTGTGGCGAGATATAACGATATGTGAAACAATGTTTTGGTTGCAATATGATAGAGTATAATATATGTTCTCATATTGGATGAGAATTCTGAAGGTTGGAGATGCTAGACATCCTAATCATCCAAAAGGGTTTTGGAAAGTAATGTTATACTCACGATTCGCCTTTATAAGCTAAAGTAGCTTGATCATGAAAGTCGTCATGATAAGGGTGAATAGAATATGTATGTAAAATGTTTACTACACTAAAAGATTACTAAAGAATGGATTTTGAAAGAATACCGATCATTTGATGATGGTGATCTACTTCAAAGTGCAAGTCCAGAGGTATTATTATTTGAATATACACGCTTTGGACTAGGTGTCATGTATATGGCGCCACTTTTGATGTTGATAAATTCTTTTAAAAGGAAAAGGAAATGCTGAAAGAGAATCTATAAAATATATTTGGCAGAAAAGAAAAGATTGGAAATATCCAATTTAGGTATATGGATGATATACATGTTATGGTTGTATTCTTTGCTTGTTAAACAATGTGGTTCTTGGGTATTGGATACCGAATTGGTTGGTATGAAATTTCATACGGAATGACGCAATTCATGAACCACAATGGCCTAAGTAACTAGCAAGAGAATATGTGATGATGTTCATCGAAAACAAACAAACCGTTGTTTGTATTTCTCGTTGACATCAAAAGCTTGACTTCAAGATTTGTTTTAATAATTGTTATTTGAATCAGGTATTATAAGAACAAAGGTTGTTCAAATAATTACCGTATTCCATATAAGATGGATGATTTACAAATCTAGTTGAAGAAATCACATCCATAAAACCTAATGCTAAAATGTTGCAAGACAAATGATTGAAAGATCACTTATGAAGTGACATCGCTGTTTAAATTATATTGGAAAGAAAACATGAAGAATCTCCATTTTCATGGATTTTTGGAGTCTTTGATTTGATCAAGTGACGCTTGTGAGACTTTCCTCGGGATAATTAAAACTTCGTTCAAAGGCCAAAGAAGAACGAACGACTAAAATATTGGAATTTATACATATCGATGTATGTATTCCATTATGTGTAGTAAATGGCGATGGGTTTCAACTTCATATGCTTTCTCCAGAAATTTGAGTGAATGTTCACTTAATGCGAAAGAAGTATGAAATATTTGAAAATGTTTCAAAGATTTTCAAGATGAAGTGAAAAATCATTGTAACAAGAAAAATAAATGGTTTATGATTTTATCATAAGGGATTTATTTGAGTTACAAGTGTAACAAGAAAAATAAATGAATTATGATTTTATCATAAAAGGGATTTATTTGAGTTACAAGTTTAGCAAAACACCTAGATTTACATCTCCCGAAACACCATAGGAATATGGAGTGTTTGAGATTTGTAATGAAACCTTGTGAGACATGGTTGGATCAAAGGTGTTATTTATAAAACTGCCATTATGTTTTAAAAGATTAAAGCTTTAGAGACTACCTTTTACCTTTGAAAAGAGCTCCATCTAGATCCGTTGAAATGACACCATGGAAGTTATGGTTTGGGGTAAAACCAAGTTGTCATTTCTTAAATTTTGGTATACTAAACATAAGTAAGATGTTTACAACCAAAGTCGGATGAGCATGTCTTTGTAGGTTATTTGAATAACAATTGGTTATTCCTCCATAACACCGAGGACAAAAGGGTTTGTCGCTTGAAATGTAAAGTTTCTTGAAGAAGGAATTTTCATAAATGTTAAGTGGGAGGACAATAGAACTTTGATAAGGTTAACGAACCTTAGCTAAATGTCTTTGAGTTCTTTGTAGGAAATGGTTCTGGAGGCTGCCATAATGCTCATAGCTTATGTGCCTCAAAGGTTGTGGTCACGGAGGTCTAAAGTTCCTATTGAACCAAGAAGGTCGGTTAAACAATCAAATGTTAAGATTTGAGAGTAAATCATTATTGTTTGACAATGATGAACCGAATACATACAAAGAAGCGATGATGGGCCCTGACTCCGTCAAATGGCTTGAAGCCATAAAATCCGTGATAGTTCCATATACGAGAAATCAAGTTTTGAACTTGGAAGACCCTCCGGAAGGTGTAAAACCTATCGGTCGTATTTGGATCTATAAAGAACAGAACATGGATGTCTCACATCTATGAAATATTCGACATGTTGTAAAGTATTTTATGACAATGTTCAAAGAGTTGACTATGACAAGATTTGATCTTTCATAGCGATATTTAGTCTGAACGGATTAAAGTAGCAACCACTACATATAATTTGGTATATGGTAGATGAATAAACAAAACAAAGTTCTTCTAATAGAATGGTTACCTAGGACGTGTACATGACACGGTCCAAAGGGTTTTGTTAAATTCAAAGGATGCTAAAAGGGCATGCAAACTTCAATGGTTGAAGTAAGCATCGCGGAGTTGGAATCTTCACCATGATGAAAAGGAGTTTTTCATCAGGAGACGATGAAGATGCTTGCATTTGCAAGAAATTAAGTGGGAGCGCTGAGACATATTTCTAATACATTATGTGAAGGACATCTTGTTGATTAGAAATGATGTATATTTTATTGACAAAGGTTAAGAATTTCATTTCGATGAAAGACTTAGGCAAAACCGAATATTTAGCGTGAATGTCTATAGTGGATGAGCGGTGACGCTAATATGGTTATGCCAAACGTACATATATGAGATATTGAAGGAGTTCAATATAGAAATGACAAGAAACAGTTCTTGTCACATGGAAAGGAATTGAATCAAGATTCAAGTGTATCGACACTTGATAAGTGAAACAAGATTCAAGTGCTTTGACACTTGATGAGTGCAATCACGAGAATGTTTTGATCAATCATACCATGATATGTACACATCCAGATATGTCCTATGCTCTAAGTGTTATGAGCATATACCAGAATAAATCATAAAATGATCATTGGACGATAATGAGGATATTCTTATGATCTTTTGGAAGAACTAAGAATATATTTGTGTAGAGGTGACAAACAATTACAAATAGTTCATTGTAAAGCGTTACATTGATACTAGTTTTGTCACAAGATACAAATTAAGTTTATCTCAATTTAAACTATGGGTGGCACAATGTAATGGAAAGGAGATTCCATGATGGATTTGGAAGAGTTCCAAAGTTAAGACATTGTGACGAATACTACAACAAAAGGCTAAGTATATGACTGCTATAGTAGCGACAAAGGAGGAATTTGTGTCAAGTAGTTTGTTATCAAACTAAGGTGTGGTTCGCAACGGGCTAACACTAAAGATATATTGTATGACAATAGTATCGACGTGTTTTAACCCCAAGGAACTAAAGGTCTCACCAAAAGACCAAATTTATACAATAACATCTCATTGGAGAATGAGTGATGCGTGAAGACGCAAAGACATGCAAATACACACGGACTGAGCGTCGACCGTAGATTATGTTAACCACTTGCAATTGTGTATATGGAAAGCCATAGGTGTTCAATACACAAAGTTCTCAAACTAGATTATTATCTCTAGTGCAAGTGGGGCTGAAGGAATATGCCCGAGAGGCAATAATAAAGTGGTTATTATCATATTCCTTATTTATGATAAATGTTTATTTTGCATGCTATAATTGTATTAATCTGGAAGCGTTAATACATGTGTGTTTAATAAACAAAAGAAAGTTCCTAGTTATGCCTCTCTTATAAACTAGCTCGTTGATTAACAAGATGATCAAGGTTTCGATCATGGACATTGGATGTTGTTAATAACGGGTCACAACATTAGTGTAATGGTGTGATGAACATTCATCCGAAGTATAGCATTACGATCAAAGTCATTGAGTTTATATTGCTATAACAACTTACGAAGTGATCCTAATCCTTAGACCATGAGATCATGTCAATCACTAACACCGGAAGAGTTTCTTGATAACATCAAAACGTCACACCGTAACAGGGTGATTATAAAGATGGGTTCAGAACTAATAAAGTGTTATGTTGAGGCCCATGGATCGAGAGTGGAATTTGTTCATCCCGATGACGGATAGATATACTCTGGGCCCTCTCGGTGATATCACATTGGTTAGCTTGCAAGCAAGTGATTTGATCACTAGAATGTTATATCACGGGAACGAGAAAAGAGTGCATGTCAGTAACGAGATCAAACTAGGTATGGAGATACCGATGATCGAATCTCGGACATGTAATATATCGCTAAACAAAGGGGTTAAGATACTAGCGTAAAAGGTTCCGACGATCACAAGAAAGTCATCGTTGAATGTGTGGGAGTCGGTATGGGTCTCGGATCCGCTTCGATTATTGATTCGAGAGGGTCTCGATCATGTCCGCATTATTCACGAACGTAGGGTGACACACTTAAGAGACACCGACATCCATTTGGAGCAAAAGTTTCATGCCGAAAAGAAAAGAAAGCGCGAATTTATTTCACTAGACACCGAAACTGTTTCGGTTGAAATTGCTGAAACTGGTTCTGCATGTGAAATGGAATACTAGCAAGGGGTTTTATGTGAATGTTTGTTAATTAAAGTAATTAACAAAATTCTGAATAAATAAATAAATAAAAGAGTTTTATTTAAATGAGAGCTTGCATTAAATTTGGTGGAAATTTAATGCATGTGAGTGGATTTATGAGTGGAGGCTTTTTAATGGGAGTGGAGGCTTTTCATTTTGAGTGGGAGCTCCACCCACATGAATGTGGAAGAGGTGGGGGCAGCCCCATGGCTGGGCGCCATGGCCCTTGGGTGCCCCCCCTCTCCCCTATAAAAGGCCCCCCTCTCCTCCTCTCACACCACACCTCCTCGTGAAGGATCTCTCTCCCCCTCTAGAATTTATCCCCCATGGTCTCGGACTAGCGAGATACATGTTCCCGGTGGCTTTTCGGCAAGAAAGAGTTGTGCTTCATGCATCGCTGGAGCGAGGAGGCGGAGGTTGCTCGGTGCCTCGAGCGTGTGTGCGAGCACGGATCTTGGCCTGTTTTGCGGCGCTAGGACTTCCTCTCGATCTTGAGATCGGCAAGAGATCGTCTACATCAACCACGAGTTTGGACTCGTTAAGCTTTGTCGGTCTTCAAGGGTATGTTCTCTACGGATATACATCCGCCCGTTGTTTGTATCTAGTAGATAGATCTTGGTACATAGTTGTTCCCATCGTAGGAAAATTTTTGTTTTCTATGCTGCGAACCCTTCATTCAGCAGGAGCATGGTCGTGACTATGATGAGACCTTTGCTCCTGTGGCTCATATGACCACTGTGCGTACTCTTCTTCTTGCTTACATTGCGTCACAGTGCATGTCCCATCTTGATGTTCAGAACGCCTTTCTCAATGGTGAGTTGAGTGAGGAGGTTTATATGCAGCCTCCTCCTGGTTATTCTATTCCCGAGGGAATGGTTTGTCGTCTTCGACGTTCTCTTTATGGCCTCAAACAGGCCCCTCGTGCCTGGTTTGAGCGCTTTGCTTCTGTCGTAACTGCTGCTGGTTTCTCCCCTAGTGCTCATGATCCAGCGATGTTTGTTCACACCTCTTCTCGTGGACACACTCTTCTTCTTCTTCTCTATGTTGATGATATGATCATTACTGGTGATGATCCTGAGTATATTTCCTTTTTCAAGGCTCACCTTCGTGATCAGTTTCTTATGACTGATCTTGGTCCTCTTCGATATTTTTTTGGGATTGAGGTTTCCTCCACTGCTGATGGCTTTTACATCTCTCAGGAAAAGTATATTCAGGATCTTCTTGCTCGTGCTGCTCTTGGGGATGAGCGCACTGTTGAGACCCCTATGGAGCTTAATGTTAAGCTTCAACCTACTGATGGTGATCCTCTTTCTGATCCGACATGTTATCATCATCTTGTTGGCAGTCTTGTTTATCTTGTTGTCACTCGTCCTGACATCTCTTATCCTGTTCATATTCTGAGTCATCTTGTTTCTACTCCTACCACCGTTCACTATAGTCATCTTCTCCGTGTTCTCCGTTATCCTGATGGTACGATTACTCGTCGTCTTTTCTTTCCTCATTCCAGCTCCCTCCAGCTCCATTCGGATTCGACGCTTATGTGGATCCTCCTTCTCGCGCTTCTCGCTTCGCTTGGTTTCTTGTTGTGTGGTGGGGGGTTTGCTCTTTGGAAGAAAAGAAGAAAAAAGCTTTTCTCGCTCGCTAGTTTTGAGGAGTTGCCTTTTGCGTTTTGGCCTTTGACGATTGCTGAGTGGTGTTTTACTTGGTGGTTACTTGCGGATTTTGGGGTCTCTATTACTACACCCACTCTGGTTTTGTCTGACAGTATAGGTGCTATTAGTGTTGCACGTGATCCGGTCAAGCATGAGCTTACCAAGCATATTGGTGTTGATGCTTTCTATACACGTGCTCAGGTGCAGGCTCGGGTTGTTGCGCTTCAGTATGTGCCTTCAGATTTACAGTTGGCGGATTTCTTCACGAAGGCATAGACCAGAGCGCAACATGATTTCTTACTCTCCAAACTCAGTGTTGTGGATCCACCATGAGTTTGAGGGGGGGGTGTAAGATGTATATATTTGTATTGTATTTTCCCCATATGTTATGGGGCTTTCTGCATATTCACACCTGTACCTGTATTATATATTATGGCCTTTGGCCCCTAGAGGAATACATGTTGTATATTCCTGACATTTTGTACTCTTACTTAAGTACTATGTAACGTGCTTTTGCACGTACTAATTACTAGTTTAGTATGGATGGTGATCACCGAGAATTTCAGGAGCCACGACAATAGGTGAGAGGTGAATTATCCAAACGAATAGGTAAGACAAAAGATATCACCATTTGTTGGCATGCATATCTACGAGGATAAATTATAAAGTTTATTGGTTCATTAAGTAGTTAAGGTTTTTTATTACATCAAAGTATGATATTAATATTCAAGGTTCTATAAAAAACCTAAACAAATATTATTTTATCATTGTGTATTTTTTAACAACCATGTTCTTCATTCAAAATAGTGGCCACTCATATATTTTTGATGTCTCATATTTTCTTTATATTCAAAGCACAAATCCTTGACTAGAAAAGGAGAACCGATATGGAAATTTCATGAATTAGATTTGATTATAGATTTCAACCTTAGATGTAATATATTATTTACCATCTTAGTTTGATGTTTTATTATATTTAATACCACCACTAGTAGAAAACAGGCCATCCATTCGCGCCCCCTTAGAGCATTAGTCCCGGTTGCGCCACCAACCGGGACTAATCTTGTCTCTGATCGGTTGGCGGGCACGGGGCCCGGAGGCATGCGTCCCGGTTGGTAAGGGGGCATACGTCCCGGTTGGAGCCACCAACCGGGACTAAAGGTTTGGCCACAACCACGTGGCTTGGCACACACCTTTAGTCCCGGTTGGTGGCTTCAACAGGGACGTATGCTCCCGCCCTCTATAAATGCAACGCCCCAGCCCCCTCTGCCTCCATTCTGTTTTTTCTCTTGGTGGAAGGTGTGAGGGGTGTGCTAGTTTTTTCTCTCCTATGCATGCATTCAAGGTGTTTGATGAAATGTTTGAGTGAATAATCCCGTTCAATTTCTCATAGAACAAAATTATAGAAGGTGTCCGAGACGCACTTGAGCTTTCTCCTCTTTATGTCCCTCGATCGAGGTTAGCAATCTTATCTTTTCTCTGTCATTGATACAATGCATGTGTCGATGTGAATTGGTCATTTCACTATTTATGATGTCCTATTTTTTGATAAACTTGCTTATATGATGCAGATGAACGGTCGGGAATGGATGTACAGTGACCGGCGCGTAGCCGGGTATATGAAAGGCGTGGATAAATTTATCGTTGTGGCTACGACAAACAAAGAGAATGGTTTTATACGTTGTCCATGTGTTCAATGTCGGAACAACAAGGAGTACTCTTCCTCGAAAATCATTCGCGGCCACCTGATTATGAAAGGTTTCATGCCCAACTATAATTGCTGGACCAAGCACGGGGAAAGAGGGGTTATGATGGAAGATGGTGAAGAAGATGATGATAACAACTATCATCATATGTTTCCTGAATACAGTGATACTGCAATGGAAGATAATGGAGAGGAAAGAGGTGAAGAACGGGCATCAGATGAGCCGACTGATGAACTTGGTAGGGTCATTTCTGATGCAAAGCGAGGCGTGAAATGAAAATGAGAAGTTGAAGTTAGGGCATGTTAGAAGATCACAAGAAATTGTTGTACCCAAATTGTGAAGATGGCAGCACAAAGCTCGGTACCACTTTGGAATTGTTGCGATGGAAGGCGAGTGTGGTCTAACGACTCCTCATTTGAAAAGATGCTGAAAATAATGAAGCCAAAGTTTCCAAAACATAACGAACTTCCCGAGAGTACCTCTGAAGCAAAGAAGACTCTCATCCTCTGGGATTAGATGTGCAAAAGATACATGCATGCATTAATGATCGCATCCTCTCTACATGATAAGGAGTATGAGAATTTAGATAAATGCCCGGTATGCAATGCGTTGCGGTATAAGATCAGACGAGATGACCCTGGTGATGTTGAGGGAGAGCCCCTCCGGAAGAGGGTTCCTGATAAGGTTATGTGGTATGCTCTTATAATACCAAGGTTGAAACGCATGTTCAGAAACAAAGAGCATGCCAGGTTGTTGGCACAAAGAAGACCGTAAGAAAGACGGGAAGTTGAGACACCCTGCTGATTGGTTACACTGGAGAAAAATCGAGAGAGACTTCCCAGACTTTGCAGGTGACGCAAGGAACTTATGGTTTGGTCTTAGTACGGATGGCATGAATCCTTTTGGGGAGCAGAGCTGCAGTCACAGCACCTGGACCGTGACTCTATGTATCTACAACCTGCCTCCTTGGTTGTGCATGAAGCGTAAGTTCATTATGATTCCAGTGCTCATCCAAGGCCCGAAGCAACCGGGCAACAACATTGATGTGTACCTTAGGCCATTAGTTGAAGAACTCTTACAGTTGTGGGGCAAACTAGGTGTACGTGCGTGGGATGAGAACAAATAGGAGCCATTTGATCTACGGGGGTTGTTATTCGTAACCATCAATGATTGGTCTGCTCTTAGTAACCTTTCAGGACAGACAAACAAGGGATATAAGGCATGCACGCACTATTTAGATAAGACTAAAGGTACGTATTTGCATAAATGCAAGAAGGTTGTGTACCTGGCGTATCGACGATTTCTTCCGACCAATCATCCCGTAAGAAAGAAAGGCAAGCATTTCAAAGGTGAGGCAGATCACCGAAAGAAGCCTGAACTCCCTGCTGGTGATGATGTATTTGGTATGGTCAAGGACATAGAAGTAATCTTTGGAAAGGGTCCTGGCGGTCAATCAGTTCCAAACAACGTCGCTACAGGACATGCACCCATGTGGAAGAAGAAATCTATATTTTGGGAGCTTCCATATTGGAAAGTCCTGCGTGTCCGCTCTTCAATCAACGTGATGCACGTGACGAAGAATATTTGCGTGAACCTGCTAGGATTCCTAGGCGTGTATGGGAAGACAAAAGATACACCAGAATCACGGGAGGACCAACAAATTATGAAAGACCCAAAGAACATGCATACACATAACAATACGGATAAATGGCGTCACTTAAGTCGTGCCAGCTATGCTCTTACCAAAGCAGAGAAGGAAATATTTTTTGAAGTCCTTTACACACTAGAGGAAAAAGGGCCATCCGTTCGCGACCCCTCGGAGCATTAGTCCCGTTGCGCCACCAACCGGGACTAATGCTGGCACGCGTCCCGGTTGGAGCGGGCACGGGGCCAGGGGGCATGCGTCCCGGTTGGTAAGGGGGAATACGTCCCGGTTGGAGCCACCAACCGGGACTAAAGCCCTGACCACGTGGCGTGGCACACACCTTTAGTCTAGTTCTTGGCTCCAACCGACTAAAGACCCCTCTCTATAAATGCAACGCCACCCCTTTGCCTCCACTGCTTTTTTCGAATGGTGCAAGGTGTGAGGGGTGTGCTAGTTTTCTCATGCATGCATTGAAGGTGTTTGTTGAAATGTTTGAGTGAAAATACCGTTGAATTTCTCATAGAACAAAAATATAGAAGGTGTCCGAGACGCACTTGAGCTTTCTCCTCTTTATTTCCCTCGATCGAGGTTAGCAATCTTATCTTTTCTAGGTCATTGATACAATTCATGTGTCGGTGTGAATTGGTTATTTCACTATTTATGATGTCTGTTTTTGATAAACTTACTTATATGATGCGGATGAGCGGTCGGGATGGATGTACGGTGACCGGCGGGTAGCCGGTATATCAAAGCGTGGATAAATTTATCGATGTGGCTACGACAAACAAAGAGAATGGATTTATCGTTGTCCATGTGTTCAATGTCGGAACAACAAGTACTCTTCCTCGAAAATCATTCGCGGCCACCGATTATGAAAGGTTTCATGCCCAACTATAATTCTGGACCAAGCACGGGAAAGAGGGGTTATGATGGAAGATGGTGAAGAAGAAGATGATGATAACAACTATCATCATATGTTTCCTGAATACATGATCTTGCAATGGAAGACAATGGAGAGGAAAAAGGTGAAGAACGGGCATCGGATGAGCCTGATGAACTTGGTAGGGTCATTTGATGCAAAGCGAGACTGTGAAATGAAAATGAGAAGTTGAAGTTAGAGGGCATGTTAGAAGATAACAAGAAATTGTTGTACCCAAATTATGAAGATGGCAGCACAAAGCTCGGTACCACCTTGGAATTGTTGCGATGGAAGGCGAGTGTGGTCTAACGACTCCTCATTTGAAAAGATCTGAAAATAATGAAGCAAGTTTCCAAAACATAACGAACTTCCCGAGAGTACCTCTGAAGCAAAGAAGACTCTCTCCTCTGGGATTAGATGTGCAAAAGATACATGCATGCATTAATGATCGCATCCTCTACATGATAAGGAGTATGAGAATTTAGATAAATGCCGGTATGCAGCGTTGCGGTATAAGATCGACGAGATGACCTGGTGATGTTGAGGAGAGCCCCTCCGGAAGGGTTCTGCTAATGTTATGTGGTATGCTCCTATAATACCAAGGTTGAAACGCATGTTCGAAACAAAGAGCATGCCGGTTGTTGCGATGGCACAAAGAAGACCGTAAGAAAGGCGGAAGTTGAGACACCTGGCGATGGGTCACGGTGGAGAAAAATCGAGAGACTTCCTAGACTTTGCGGTGGCCAAGGAACTTATGGTTTGGTCTAATCGGATGGCATGAATCCTTTTGGGAAGCGAGCTGCTCCACGACGGCCCGTGACTCTATGTATCTACAACCTGCCTCCTTGGTTGTGCATGAAGCGTAAGTTCATTATGATGCCAAGTGCTCATCAAGGCCCGAAGCAGCAAACGCGACATTGATGTGTACCTTAGGCCATTAGTTGAAGAACTCTTACGGTTGTGGGGCAAACCAGGTGTACGTCGTGGGATGAGAACAAGCAGGAGCCATTTGATCTCGAGGGTTGTTCGTAACCATCAATGATTGGCTGCTCTTAGTAACCTTCGTGACGGATAAACAACGGATATAAGGCATGCACCCACTGTTTAGATAAGACCGAAGGTACATATTTGCATAAATGCAAGAAGGTTGTGTACTGGCGAATCGACGATTTCTTCCAACCAATCATCCGTAAGAAAGAAAGGCAAGCATTTCAAAGGTGAGGCAGATCACCGGAAGAAGCCTGAACTCCTGCTGGTGATGATGTATTTGGTATGGTCAAGGACATAGAAGTAATCTTTGGAAAGGGTCCGTCGGTCAATCAGTTCGAGCAGCGTCGCTACAGGACACACACCCATGTGGAAGAAGAAATCTATATTTTGGGAGCTGCCAATTGGAAAGTCCTGCGTGTCCGCTCTTCAATCGACGTGATGCACGTGACGAAGAATCTCTGCGTGAACCTGCTAGGATTCCTAGGCGTGTATGGGAAGACAAAAGATACACCAAGCACGGAGGACCAACAAATTATGAAAGACCCAAAGAACATGCATACATATAACAAGAGGCGGATAAAGGCGTCACTTAAGTCGTGCACTATGCTCTTACCAAAGCAGATAAGAAATCTTTTTGAAGTCCTTTACAAGATCAAGGTGTCGTCGGGCTTCTCATCTAATATAAAGGGATAATAAATATGGCGGAGAAAAAGTTCCAAAACCTGAAGTCTCATAGTATCACGTGATTATGACGTGATTGCTTCCGATTGCATTGAGGGGCTTCTATCGGAAAATGTTCGAGTACCCATTGTGAAGCTGTGCATTCCTCAATGCAATATCTCGAAGGTAATCAATCCATATATTACGCCAAGGTTACGGAAGGATGTGGTACAATGTCTTGTTAGTTTTGAATTGGTGTTCCCACCATCCTTCTTCAATATTATGACGCATCTCTGGTTCATCTAGTGGAAGAGATTGCCATTCTCGGTCCGGTATTTCTGCATAATATGTTCCCCTTTGAGAGGTTCATGGAGTCTTAAAGAAATATGTTCATAACCGTGCTAGACTGAAGGAAGCATCTCCAAGGGATATGGAGCAGAGGAGGTCATTGAGTTTTGTGTTGACTTTATTCCGACCTTAAGCGATTGGTGTTTTGACTCGCGGCATGAGGGAAGACTAAGTGGAAAAGGCACGCTGGGAAAGAAAGCAATGATATGTAGGGACGGGATTCTTTCACTAAAGCACACTACGCTTCTACATAATTCCACCTTGGCACTCCGTATATCGAGGAACACAAGAATATTATACGCTCCAAAAACCGGGAAGCTGAATCATGGATTCTGAGATGAACACATGAAGTCTTTCGGTGGTTGGATGCGGACACATCTCTTGAATGACACCACTATTGGAGATCATCTATACTTGTTGGCGCGTCACCATCTTCTCTTGTATTGAATTTCCAAGGTACGAAATAAATGGGAATACATTCTACGATCGCCAAGATAAAAGAGCACCAACCAAAATAGTGGTGTCCGCTTTGATGCAATAGGCGAGAATGGACAAAAGGACACATATTATGGTTACATAGAGGAGATATGGGAACTAGACTATGGAGTCTCTTTTAAGGTCCCTTTGGTTCACTGCAAATGGGTCAACCTGAATGGGGAAGGGTAAAGATAGACCAGTTATGCGGAATGACAACAATGGATCTCAACAATCTTGGCTATAGAGATGAACCATTCGTCCTAGCCAATGATGTGTCTCAGTTTTCTATGTGAAGGACATGTCCTCCAAGAAAAAAAGAAAAAATATGCAAACGAATACATCATATGATGAGCCAAAGCGTCACATAGTTCTTTCAGGAAAAGAAACATCGTGGGAATCGAGGACAAAGGCAGACATGTCAGAAGATTATAATAAGTTTGATGAAATTCCGCCCTTCACAGTGAAAACTGACCCAAGCATTCCGTTAAGTAAAGAAGATGCTCCATGGTTACGTCTGAAGCGGTCATAAGGAATGACATATGCCAAGAAGTTCACGCTCATATTATGTAACTCTAGTTCATGTCTTTCGCGGTTTGTGGCTTGACCAAAGGATATCTTTCGCGGTTTGTGGCCTTTAGTCCCGGTTTTGTAGTCTCAGTTTTTAATATTAATAAATGTCTTGAGTGTTAGTCCAGTTTTGTGGCTGGACCGGGAGTGCCTCTATGACCAGTTTCTTGGAGATGCCGGAGGACTGGGCTCCATCGGCATCTCCCTGAAACTGGTCGTAGTGGTGTCCCTGCTCTCGAAAACCATCTTGCAGCTTGTAACTTCACTAACTAGATCAATACGCCTCGGAGCTAACTAATTTCACATATTAGGGAGTGCCTCTATGACAGATTTCTGGAGATGCCGGAGGACTGGGCTCAAGCATCTCCTGAACTGGCCGCAGTGGTGTCCCTGCTCTCGAAAACCATCTTGCAGCTTGTAACTTCACTAACTAGATCAATACGCCTCGGAGCTAACTAATTTCACATATTAGGGAGTGCCTCTATGACCAGTTTCTTGGAGATGCCGAGGACTGGCTCACGTCGGATCTCCCTGAAACTGGCCGTAGTGGTGTCCCTACTCTCTAAAACCATCTTGGAGATGCCTCAAACTGGCTGGAGGACTGGACTCACAAGGATGCATATTTATAGTACAAGCAGCTAGGCATAATGTCGACACTCACGACATAATGTCAACACTCACCCCTATTATTAGTGCTGACTCATCTTTTGTCCCGGTTGGTGTCTCCAACCGGGACTAAAGGTTTAGTCCCGGTTGGAGACACCAACCGGGACAAGGTAGAAGCCGCACAACATAATGTCGACACTCACCCCTATTATTAGTGTTGTCTGGCCCACTCTGCCGCAATCCCTTCAGTCCCGGTTGGTTTCTCAAATCGCCCGTGATTTTTTGAAAAAATCATTTTTAGACTCGCAATATGTGGTTTCTTCAGAGATCCAATGCAAGTTCTAACAATGCTCGTCCCCTATCTTCATGCACACCGGTTCGACCATAGTTAGAAATTCAGATAATTCAAAACGGGCATAATAAATTCAAAAAAAATCCGAACAATGAAAATCCTTCGCGTGGTGTCATATTATGTTACATAGTTGAAAGTAAAAATACCAGACTTGGTATATTGATCATGTTTCGAAAAAACCTTCACAAAATGACCTATCATGTTCGAGGTTTCATGGCTTTCGGTCCAAATGACCGATGTTATGTGTTGAATCACGGCATAGTTTGTGATGTTGTGCCCATATTATGCATGTGTGTGGACATTGGTATGGAGAACAATGTTGCAGAGGAAGTTTTCCTTTTGTCGCATCGGAAAAGCCCTTTTCCATTTTCCGAGCGAAAAACGGGTCGCTTTTGTGAAGTAACCACCAAAATGCCGCTTCGTAATGCTACCGTCCTATTTTCCTAAAATACTAGACCACCTTACATGGACTATCTCCCAACCGGTACATCTCAAACCTTTTCGTCCATCCCGTAAAAGGACAAATGTCTGCCGAATCGGAGGAAGTGGGTCCGGTTGTACTACAGGTACATGATCTATCGCCCGTGATTTTTTAAAAAAATCATTTTTAGACTCGCAATATGTGGTTTCTTCAGAGATCCAATGCAAGTTCTAACGATGCTCGTCCCCTATCTTCATGCACACCAGTTCGACCATAGTTAGAAATTCAGATAATTCAAAACGGGCATAATAAATTCAAAAAAATCCGAACAATGAAAATCCTTCGTGTGGTGTCATATTATGTTACATAGTTGAAAGGAAAAATATCAGACTTGGTATATTGATCATGTTTCGAAAAAACCTTCACAAAATGACCTATCATGTTCGAGGTTTCATGGCTTTCGGTCCAAATGACCGATGTTATGTGCTGAATCATGGCATAGTTTGTGATGTTGTGCCCATATTATGCATGTGTATGGACATTGGTATGGAGAACACTTTTTTTGAATTATTTTATTTAAATCCAAACACTTTTTATGTTTAAAGTTTTTCTAAATTCCAAATTAATATTAAAAATATATAAGTTAATTCATTTTTAATTGTAAATGGTTCATAGTTTAAATGGTTACATTAATTATTTTTTAAAAGATAAAATGTTTTTGAATTATTTATTTAAATCCAAACACTTTTTATGTTTAAATTTTTTCTAAATTCCAAATTAATATTAAAAAATATAAGTTAATTCATTTTAAAAGGTTACATTAATTATTTTTTAAAAATAAAATATGTTTTTGAATTATTTATTCAAATCCATACACTTCTTATGTTTAAAGTTTTTCTAAATTCCAAATTGATATTAAAAAAATATAAGTTAATTCATTTTTAATTGTAAATGGTTCATATTTTAAATGGTTACATTAATTATTTTTTAAAACAGAAAATGGTTTTGAATTATTTATTCAAATCGAAACACTTTTTATGTTTAAAGTTTTTCTAAATTCCAAATTAATTATCATTTAAAAAACAATACAAATTTAAACCCCAAATTAAAAAATAAGGCGGGAACTGAGAGAAAATACCTGAAATTTTTTGAAAACAGGGGAATATGTCCCGGTTGGATCCACCAACCGGGACTAAAGACCTCCTGCGCGCCAACCCTTGGTCTGCTGAAAATATTGGAGTATAGGTCCCGGTTGGTGGCTCCAACCGGGACGTATAACCCTTTAGTCCCGGTTGGAGCCACCAACCGGGACTAAAGGTCCTTTGGTTATAACTGGGTGCCCCTCCTCTTCTTCTTCCCCATCTCCCCTCCTCTTCTCTTCTCGCGCACGACGCCGTCAGGCTGCCCCGCCGCCGTGCACGCCCTACCGGCCGCCCCTCGCCCAGCCAAGCGTGCAGGAAGCTTCGCCTCGTCGCCCCGAGGCTTCTCCCTGAAGGAATCGGCCCCGCTCGCTCCCAATCGTCGCCAACGACCCTCGAGCCCGACGATCGCCGCCGTCGATTCGTCGGCTCCCGACCTCGCCTCGCCTCCCCGACACCACCACCGCACACCTGGTATGCTGCTGGTCCTCGTGGACCCTCTCTCTCGCCCCCTCTCGCTCTGGTTCATCCTCCCCGTCGACCACCTGCCACCACCGCCGCTCACCGTCGTCGTGCTCTCTCTCTGGTGACCTTTTGGAGGCGGCGCCGCTACTCTTTGGCTCGCCTCAACCTCCTCTCTCTAACTCGCGCACGCACGCGCCCTAGATCTCACCCTAACGCCGTTCCCGATCACCGTCCTGCAAGCCACCGCCGGCGTGACATCACCCGTGCATCAGCGCGACCCAGCCAGGGAGCCACTTTGCCTGCATGGCTTTCCTATGTGGCCTCTGGCCCACAGGTCAGCGTCTCTGGCTAGCCCCAGCCCGAGTGAAAAATGCCCCCCTGAACCACTTTTGCTTGTGTGGCTGCTGAGGTGGCTCCGGGCCCCTCTGTCAGTCACTGTGGGTAGGTTTGCCTGCGGTGTAAAAAGTTTAACCAGCTTTTAATAATTTCAGAAATAATTATAATCTTATAAATTCAATAACTTTTAATCTATAAGTCATAAAAATATGAATAATATATCAAAATGTTCAGAAAAATGAAACCTATCTATCTAAGCTATAATCATGCATTGTTCAACAACATAAATTACAAGTTTAATTAGAAGAACAAATCCACCCCTCTCATGTGTTCCGGAGTTTCTCCGAGTTAGGGTTTCACCCCTCGGAACCCCGATTAAATCGTCGAGCATTTCTTAGGGTTACATTCCAATGCAAATTAACTTGTCATATCATCATACTTGCTTGAGCATTGCATCGATGCCATGTGTTGATTGTTTCCCTTTCTTTTTGGTGTTTGGATTATTAGGTTTATTATTAGTTAGGTATTATTAGGTTTATTAATTAGTTTGGTATTATTGGTCTTCGCCCCACCGGATCACCGTGGGTAGCCCTGCACCGATTCACATTTTCAAGCAACTTAGGTGCATGTGGGTTCGACGATGTGCCTATCTACTACACGGTTTCCTTTCTCTTCATTTTTATTATTGTGTATGTATATATTAGGGTTTCTCTGAATTAGGGTTTATATCTCTCAACACCGTACTTAACTTTCTCCTTTAGCCGCTTTGACTTATTCGTTTTCCACCTATGCGTAAAATATGGACCCACACGTCGAGACGAAGAAAAGGAAGAGTTGATCCAAGGTGTGATCCGTGGGGAAGATAATTTAGACGTATCAACGTTTTTACGAACAACTCCGTGAGGGTGATCCTCTTTACCGGAGTAGATAACTTGTTTGAGGTTGAAGGTGTTGCCTTCATGAGGGAGAAGGCGATGCCTTGTGTAATCGAGAAGACGACCGCTCCGGCGAGGTGCATGTAATATAAATCAATTCATTAATTAATCATCTGCTATCTATATAGAAATAGTAACGACGATCTTTCTTCTTTTAGCCCTCCGGATCGAAGGAATCTACTAAAAGAGCAGATGAGGCCCAACCAAAAAGTTGCAAGACCATGAGAGGTTCAGGATCGAAGATATCGGCAAGACGGAATGACAGCGGCTCGAAGTTGTCGCAACCAAATTTGTGGCACAATGCGGAGTAATCGTTAGGAACTTAATCCCGATCACCATTAGAAATTGGAATAGGCCTGCTAATTTCAAAGATTTACTATGGAAGAGGCTCATGGTTAATTTCAAACTACCGAAGATAGAGCTGGATCCAAATGCGGAGGATCCAGTTGAGGACGCCTTACAACATGGGAGAGCCATGGAGGCTAAGGTCAGGGAGTGGGCTTTGAAGAAGATGGCCCAGTGTTTCACCAAATAGAAGAAAAGATTGCACCTTGACTATGTCGTGAAAAAGAAGACTCCCGATTTCAAGAATATTCAGTTTGAGAAGATAAAGCCATTCTGGGATGAGTTTGTGGAATACAAGAAATCAGAAAAAGCTAAGAAAATGTCTGAAACGAATAAGCTGAATGCTGCTAAGAAGAAGTATCACCATACTATGGGCAAGGTGGCTACAGGGTTGGCATTCCTAAGTGGGAGAAACTTGAGCAGGAACTGCGTGATAAAAATATCACCCCGCAGATGCGATTGGGTAGAACGTGCAAGGAATTGGTTTTACCTGAGCATGGGGCACGTTGGACTCGGAAGGAGGTGTATATATAACATACGACATAAAGAAGACCCTTGCCAATCGAGAGGATCGAAAAGCAAGAAGGTGTTAAAGATGGGGACTTCATTCCCGATAGAGAGAATGATGAGCTCACACTCGCCTTGGAAATAAGGAACATGATGGACGAACACGAGGCACAAGAGGCTCCCAATCATGGAGGACTGGTTTCCAAGAGAGGAAGAAATATCCCGATAGAAGCCGCCGAGGAGAAAGGATGTATGGCGGTTGAAGCGAAAGTTAGAAAGAATGCGCGTTTAATTGAAGAACGATTAAAGCAAAAACAAGATGAAATTAACACACTTAAAGAGCAAAGTACTACCGGCGCCCCATCTCAGCAGCACACTGCATTCGATGCTACCGGCCTATCGAGTAATCGAAAAAGCAGTGTGGCTTCCACCGAGGTCCCGGGTGATGACAATGGCGATGTCGATGATGCACCGACGATGGCTCCTGTTGGCTACCCAGTGGATGATATCACAGAGATGACACACTGCGAGCTACATGTCAAAGTTGTGAACATATCAATGAAGGTGGCGGTCGGCTATGCCTTACCAATTGGACCCACACCAACTTACCACTGTCGTCCGGTTCTAGAGGGCTACGCTGTTGTCGGCGTGGATGAAATCATGCCCACCTTTGAGATTTTGGATCTTCACTACCCTACTGGTGAAGGGGATGTGACTGTGCTGGGTGACGCAAAAAACGTCACCATTCTATGGCCGAAGGATTGTATCGTGCTTCGAAATCACACGCTAAGGCCATCTTCGCCGCCGCCTCACCCGTCTCCAGCGAGGTCGTCGCTGCCGCGGCAGCCGTCTTCGTCGCCTCACCCGGCTCCGTCGCCTCACCAATCTCCGGTGCAGCCATCGCCACGGGAGCCATCGCCGGCGCCTCACGATAAAAAGCGTAAGCGTGCCATCTTGTCGTCGTGGCGATCGCCAAACGTAAACAAGAGCCTCTTCCAAAAGTACCAACGGTTCCTCCCAAGAGAGCTTATGATCTTGAAGAGGAGATCATGCGATCGTTGATGCAGAAACGACAGCGTTTTTCGCTAAGCTGAGGCGGCCGAAAGAGCCAGAGTTCCCCAGCACCAAAGAATCTTCATCAACCCGAGCCAAAGCTTTCATCAGACTATGAGCGTTCTATTCTCAAGTCACATGCGGCACAAAAAGCCTCGAAGAGCAGTACTGATGCAAGCGGGAAATCTGTTGCCCAACTCGGAGAACAAGCAAAACAGACTTGCGCCCCTCTCAAGGTGATTTCTCAAACCAATGTGGGGTCGAGAAAATATGGGTAAGAGCAAGATGATCCAGAGGTAGTTGCACAATCGGAGAAGCCGCTGCTCAAGGTATGAGTATTGCCCAAGATTTATCCCTTAGAGTTCTTCCCGTGAGTAAAGTAGCATACCAATACCAGATCGGAAAACCTCTCGTCAAACTGAGGAGGTAAACAATCTTCCAACAATATGAAGATTGCATAACTGGTACATGCATGCCACAAGGGCCGGGGCTAACTGGATAGTACTGAGGGTTACAAAAAAGCATCATGGGAAAGATAAGGATGACATGATATCCATTGAATTTGATGAACTATTTCAATTATTCAATCAAGACGCCTTGGACAAATCGATCATGAGTGCCTATTTTTCTGTAAGTACTAATTCTGTAATTAATTTAGTCTCCAGCTATATTATTTTGTTTATTGCATGTATATAATCATACTGTAATATGCAGAATGAAGATTCTCGAATGCAGCAGAGGACAAATCTATGACATTGGCTTCATTGACCCATATTGGGTTCATGAAGCTAATCTCAAAATAAGCCCCCAGGATACGGAGGATAATATAGTACACGCGTTAAGGTTTAAAGAAACCAAAAGGGAAATACTATTTCCTTACAACTTCCAGTGAGTGTTATTGTCTTGTATACACTTTCTATTTCGCTTACTCGATGTTAAGTATATGATTGATTAGTTCTGCATTCGCAGGTACCACTATATTCTGTTAATCATTCAACTTGACAAAGGGCGTGTACTAGTCATGGACTCGAAACATAAAACCTTGAGACGTGGAAGGACATGCAGATACTTCTCCAAATGTAATTCTAATCATTACGACACTATATCGAACGTTCATGAATTTTATGATATCAAGTACTTAATAACTTATTTTATTCGCTTTTCACGGGCAGCGCTTGGAAGCAGTTCACCAAGAAGGCTAGGGTGTTTGGAAGAGGAGCTTACATTTCAACCACTAGATGTAAGCACCACTAGCTATATCCGCGCATCTCTTTGATTCTAGTTTTGATACAGTTATTATCATGCTTGATTATTATTTTGATTGAACTCTGTTCTCGTAAAGTGCCTGACGCAGGGACAAGGTAACAATCTATGTGGATACTATGTATGCGAGTTCATCCGGCAGATGCGATGAGAAGGGCAAAATTTAGAGCAACTCCACGTCGTAAACAATTTCTATAGTTTTTATTACAATCAAATTGTGTTTAGTTTCATATTCATAGGGTGACTCCTTTTTAAATCAGATCGAGCGTCTACGGGACGGTCTTACGCCAAAGGATCGCATACGAGCAATTCAGGAGGAATTGGCGGGATTCTTGGATGCGTAAGTCCTAAACACACAAGGAATACTACTCGGTGTGTATAGACAATAGGAATTGTAAAAATAGCAACTTTCAAGAAATTGGCCGGTAGCATCAAATAGCAACTTTTGTATGTAGTGCATGAACTCGATCCGTGTATTGAATGTAATGTTGTCATGATGATCTTGTGTAATATAAGGTTCCTTCGTTGATAAGTGCACAACACTAAATAAACAATAAAACAACCTAAATGAATTCTGCCGCGGCACAAAAGTGGCGAAAATCTTGCCGACAACAAAATGTGCCAAATGAAATCTACGTCATGGCGGAGAAATGGGCCAAATCTACTGCCAGCAGCAGGTTATTAGTCCCGGTTCGTGCTCGCGCTCTGATGCCGCCACGTGTGCCCCATTTGTCCCGGTTGGTGGGGCAACCGGGACTAATGGTTAGAGCTTTAGTCCCGATTGGCCCGTCCCGGTTGGGCAACCGGGACTAATGGCCCTTACCAACCGGGATGCATGGACCCTTTTCTACCAGTGACAGTATC
Organism: Avena longiglumis; assembly: GCA_030063025.1. Taxonomy (NCBI): domain Eukaryota; kingdom Viridiplantae; phylum Streptophyta; class Magnoliopsida; order Poales; family Poaceae; genus Avena; species Avena longiglumis. The sequence goes on along the minus strand of CP125977.1, from coordinate 71,723,748 downwards.
AAGGTGCCGTCGGGCTTCTCATCTAATATAAAGGGGATAATAAATATGGCAGAGAAAAAGTTCCAAAACCTGAAGTCTCATGACTATCACGTGATTATGACGCAGTTGCTTCCGATTGCATTGAGGGGGCTTCTACGGGAAAATGTTCGAGTACCCATTGTGAAGCTGTGTGCATTCCTCAGTGCAATATCTTAGAAGGTAATCAATCCAGATATTCTGCCAAGGTTACAGAAGGATGTGGTACAATGTCATGTTAGTTTTGAATTGGTGTTCCCACCATCCTTCTTCAATATTATGACGCATCTCCTGGTTCACCTAGTGGAAGAGATTGCCATTCTCGGTCCGGTATTTCTGCACAATATGTTCGCCTTTGAGAGGTTCATGGGAGTCTTAAAGAAATATGTTCATAATCGTGCTAGACCAGAAGGAAGCATCTCCAAGGGATATGGAACAGAGGAGGTCATTGAGTTTTTTGTTGACTTTATTCCTGACCTTTAGCCGATTGGTGTTTCTGACTCGCGGCATGAGGGAAGACTAAGTGGAAAAGGCACGCTGGGAAAGAAAGCAATGATATGTAGGGACGGGGATTCTTTCACTAAAGCACACTACACAGTTCTACATAATTCCACCTTGGCAGCTCTGTATATCGAGGAACACAAGAATATTGTACGCTCCAAAAACCCGGGGAAGCCTGAATCATGGATTACAGATGAACACATGAAGTCTTTCGGTGGTTGGATGCGGACACATCTCTTGAATGACACCACTATTGGAGATCATCTATACTTGTTGGCCGCGTCACCATCTTCTACTGTATTGAATTTCCAAGGGTACGAAATAAATGGGAATACATTCTACAGGATCTCCCAAGATAAAAAGAGCACCAACAAAAATAGTGGTGTCCGCTTTGATGCAATAGACGAGAATGGAAAAAAGGACACATATTATGGTTACATCGAGGAGATATGGGAACTAGACTTTGGAGTCTATTTTAAGGTCCCTTTGTTTCGCTGCAAATGGGTCAACCTGAATGGGGAAGGGGTAAAGATAGACCAGTTGTACGGAATGACAACAGTGGATCTCAACAATCTTGGTTGTAGAGATGAACCATTCGTCCTAGCCAATGATGTGTCTCAGGTTTTCTATGTGAAGGACATGTCCTCCAGACTGAAAAAAAGAAAAAAATATGCAAACGAATATATCATATGATGAGCCAAAGCGTCACATAGTTCTTTCAGGGAAATGAAACATCGTGGGAATCGAGGACAAGACAGACATGTTAGAAGATTATAATAAGTTTGATGAAATTCCACCCTTCACAGTGAAAACTGACCCAAGCATTCCGTTAAGTAAAGAAGATGCTCCATGGTTACGTCTGAAGCGATCATAAGGAAGGACATATGCCAAGAAGTTCATGCTCATATTATGTAACTCTAGTTCACGTCTTTCGCGGTTTGTGGCTTGACCGAAGGATATCTTTCGCGGTTTGTAGCCTTTAATCCCAGTTTTGTAGTCTCAGTTTTTAATATTAATAAATGTCATTAGTGTTAGTCCCGTTTTGTGGCTGGACCGGGACTATGAAGAAGTTGTCCCGATTCGTACTTACCATTAAGATCTGATCTCCAAACGCGATCACATATTAGGCAAGGTTCTATGACGATTTCTTGGAGATGCCGGAGGACTGGGATCCGGCGGCATCTCCCTGAAACTAGTCGTAGTGGTGTCCCTGCTCTCGAAAACCATCTTGCAGCTTGTAACTTCTCTAACTAGATCAATACGCCTCGGAGCTAACTAATTTCACATATTAGGGAGTGCCTCTATGACCAGTTTCTGGGAGATGCCGGAGGACTGGGCTCCGTCGGTATCTCCCTGAAACTGGCCGTAGTGGTGTCCCTGCTCTCGAAAAGCATCTTGCAGCTTGTAACTTCTCTAACTAGATCAATACGCCTCGGAGCTAACTAATTTCACATATTAGGGAGTGCCTCTATGACCAGTTTCTCGGAGATGCCGGAGGACTGGGCTCCGTCGGCATCTCCCTGAAACTGGCCATAGTGGTGTCCCTGCTTTCGAAAACCAACTTGGAGATGCCTCAAACTGGCTGGAGGACTGGACTCGGAAGGATGCATATTTATAGTACAAGCAACTCGGCATAGTGTCGACACTTAAGAAATAATGTCGACACTCACCCCTATCATTAGTGGTGACTCGTGTTTTATCCCGGTTGGTGTCTCCAACCGGGACTACAGGTTGATATTTAGTCCTGGTTGGTGACACCATCCGGGACAAGGTACACGCCGCACGACATAATGTCGACACTCACCCCTATCATTAGTGCTGCCTGGCCCAGCCTGCCGAAATCGTCCATCCTGGGTAAAAAGGACAAATGTCTACCAAATCGGCAGGAAGTGGGTCCGGTTTATACTACAGAGATCCAATGCAAGTTCTAACGATGCTCGTCCCCTATCTTCATGCACACCGGTTCGACCATAGTTAGAAATTCAGATAATTCAAAACGGGCATAATAAATTCAAAAAAATTCCGAACAATGAAAATCCTTCGCGTGGTGTCATATTATGTTACATAGTTGAAAGGAAAAATACCAGACTTGGTATATTGATCATGTTTCGAAAAAACCTTCACAAAATGACCTATCATGTTAGAGGTTTCATGGCTTTCGGTCCAAATGACCGATGTTATGTGCTGAATCACGACATAGTTTATGATGTTGTGCCCATACTATGCATGTGTGTGGACATTGGTATGGAGAACAATGTTGTAGGAGGAAGTTTTCCTTTTTGTCGCACGGAAAAGCCCTTTTCCATTTTCCGAGCGCAAAAAATGGGTCGTTTTGTGAAGTAACCACCAAAATGCCATTTCAGAATGCTACCGTCCCATTTTCCTAAAATATTAGACCACCTTACATGGACTATCTCCCAACCGGGACATCTCAAACCTTTTCGTGCATCCCGGGTAAAAAGGACAAATGTCTGTCGAATCGGTAGGAAGTGGGTCCGGTTTGTACTATAGGTCCATGATCTATCGCCCGTGATTTTTTGAAAAAATCATTTTTAGACTCGCAATATGTGGTTTCTTCAGAGATCCAATGCAAGTTCTAACGATGCCCGTCCCCTATCTTCATGCACACCGGTTCGACCATAGTTAGAAATTCAGATAATTCAAAACGGGCATAATAAATTCAAAAAAATCCGAACAATTAAAATCCTTCGTGTGGGGTCATATTATGTTACATAGTTGAAAGGAAAAATACCAGACTTGGTATATTGATCATGTTTTGAAAAAACCTTCACAAAATGACCTATCATGTTCGAGGTTTCTTGGCTTTCGGTCCAAATGACCGATGTTATGTGCTGAATCACGGCATAGTTTGTGATGTTGTTCCCATATTATGCATGTGTGCGGACATTGGTATGGAGAACAATGTTGCAGGAGGAAGTTTTCCTTTTTGTCGCACGGAAAAGCCCTTTTCCATTTTCCGAGCGCAAAAAACGGGTCGTTTTATGAAGTAACCACCAAAATGCCATTTCAGAATGCTACCGTCCCATTTTCCTAAAATACTAGACAACCTTACATGGACTATCTCCCAACCGGGACATCTCAAACCTTTTTGTCCATCCCGGGTAAAAAGGACAAATGTCTACCAAATCGGCAGGAAGTGGGTCCGGTTTATACTACAGAGATCCAATGCAAGTTCTAACGATGCTCGTCCCCTATCTTCATGCACACCGGTTCGACCATAGTTAGAAATTCAGATAATTCAAAACGGGCATAATAAATTCAAAAAAAATCCGAACAATGAAAATCCTTCGCGTGGTGTCATATTATGTTACATAGTTGAAAGGAAAAATACCAGACTTGGTATATTGATCATGTTTCAAAAAAAAAACCTTCACAAAATGACCTATCATGTTCGAGGTTTCATGGCTTTCGGTCCAAATGACCGATGTTATGTGCTGAATCACGGCATAGTTTGTGATGTTGTTCCCATATTATGCATGTGTGCGGACATTGGTATGGAGAACAATGTTGCAGGAGGAAGTTTTCCTTTTTGTCGCACGGAAAAGCCCTTTTCCATTTTCCGAGCGCAAAAAACGGGTCGTTTTGTGAAGTAACCACCAAAATGCCATTTCAGAATGCTACCGTCCCATTTTCCTAAAATACTAGACCACCTTACATGGACTATCTCCCAACCGGGACATGTCAAACCTTTTCGTCCATCCCGGATAAAAATGACAAATGTCTGCCGAATCGGTAGGAAGTGGGTCCGGTTTGTACTACAGGTACATGATCTATCGCCCGTGATTTTTTGAAAAAAAATCATTTTTAGACTCACAATATGTGGTTTCTTCAGAGATCCAATGCAAGTTCTAACGATGCTCGTCTCCTATCTTCATGCACACCGGTTCTACCATAGTTAGAAATTCAGATAATTCAAAACGGGCATAATAAATTCAAAAAAAATCCGAACAATGAAAATCCTTCGCGTGGTGTCATATTATGTTACATAGTTGAAATGAAAATACCAGACTTGGTATATTGATCATGTTTCGAAAAAACCTTCACAAAATGACTTATCATGTTCGAGGTTTCATGGCTTTCGGTCCAAATGACCGATGTTATGTGCTGAATCACAACATAGTTTGTGATGTTGTGCCCATATTATGCATGTGTGTGGACATTGGTATGGAGAACAATGTTGTAGGAGGAAGTTTTCCTTTTTGTCACACGGAAAAGCCCTTTTCCATTTTCAAAAAAAAACCTCCCGCCATTTTTTCTCGCCATTTCTTCCCGCCCGTTTTTCCCGCCGGTTCTTCCCGCCAGTTCTTCCCTCCAGTTTTCTTCCTGCCATTTCTCACTATATATATGTAGGGTTGGCCTCCATTGTCATTGCACATCTCTAGACTCATATCTGCAACCTCATCACTCTTTCCCATGACTTCCACCGTAGCACTAACTCCCAGGGAGGCGGAGGCGCTTTGCGCCTCGAACTACCCCTGCCCGCCAGGCTACTGTGTCCCCGTCGGATGTTGAATCTTTGGCCTTGAGGCGTCTTGGTTCCTCCTGTCCCTCTAGGTGTGGCGCGTCGGATGGCCATCACGAACCACTACTACTTTGAGCTCACGCCGGAGCAGCGAAGGAATCCCAGATGGCATCCCGACTATTTCCCGACTTGGGAATCCTTCTTCGTGGATCGGCGTGAGAGGGCACTCGCCAGGCATGAGGAGGACGGCCCACCTCCTCCGAACTTCAACGAGGCCGGCCATCGGCTATGGTGGCGCGGCCGGACTCTCCAGAGCGTCATGGCCTACGACACGGCCGCCGACTCTAGCCCGCTGCGCTACCCTCAAGTCCAGCCCACTCGTTTCGGCCTTCAAGGTTCAACTACGGCGACGACGATAAGCGATAGCGGCAGTAGCGATTTACGACTACAGTGGCGAGTATTACAGGTGTAGGCAGGAGCATGACTGAATTATTCCAACATTGCAAAACAAGTTCGGCCGATTGTGGCTTAATCTGGACATGTATCTTAATTTTCAGTTCTTCTATGTAACTTTGTGTTAGTTGCGTTATGTACTTTAATTCCAGTTCTATCCTAATCAAATTTTCTTTCCGTCCTTTTTTTCCGCCCATTAAAAACAGAAAATGGTTTTGAATTACTTATTCAAATCCAAACACTTTTTATGTTTAAAGTTTTTCTAAATTCCAAATTGATATTAAAAAATATAAGTTAATTCATTTTTAATTGTAAATGGTTCATATTTTAAATAGTTACATTAATTATTTTTTAAAACAGAAAATGGTTTTGAATTATTTATTCAAATCCAAACACTTTTTATGTTTAAAGTTTTTCTAAATTCCAAATTAATATTCAAAAAATATAAATTAATTCATTTTTAATTTTAAATGGTTACATTAATTATTTTTTAAAAATAGAAAATGGTTTTGGATTATTTATTCAAACCCAGACACTTTTTATGTTTAAAGTTTTTCTAAATTCCAAATTAATATTTAAAAAATATAAGTTATTTCATTATTAATTTTAAATGGTTCATAGTTTAAATGGTTACATTAATTATTTTTAAAAATAGAAAATGGTTTCGAATTAGTTATTCAAATTCAAACACTTTTTATGTTTAAAGTTTTTCTAAATTCCAAAGTAATTATCATTTAAAAACATTACAAATTTAAACCCCAAAATAAAAAATAAGGCGGGAACAGAGAGAAAATACCTGAATTTTTTTGAAACAGGGGAACATGTCCCGGTTGGAGCCACCAACTAACTAAGACCCTCATGCCGCCTTTATCTGCTGAAAATTGAGTATACGTCCATTTGGTGGCTCCAACCGGGACGTTTGACCCTTTAGTCCCGGTTGGAGCCTTCAATCGGGACTAAAGGCCCTTCCCCTATATACACGACGCCCCTTCTCCTTCTCCTTCTTCCCCGTTCCTCATCAACCGCAACAGATCATCGCCGCCGCCGCGAGGACAAGCGCTCGACGCCGTTAGGCTGCCCAACCATCGCCCCGCTATCGGCCTCCACGCGCTGCCCCGCCGTCGGACTCCACGCGCTGCCCCGCTGTCGCGCCTCCACGTGCTCCTCGACGGCGCTCCAAGCCTCGCCGACTCCGGCCACCGCCTACACCGCTGATTCCGGCCACCCCGAACCCCTCCGTCTAGTTTTTTGAGCTCCTGGTGAGTATCTGAAGCTCAAGGCGAGCTTCGTTTGCCTGCTTGCTTGCTGTAGCCGCCACGCATCATGTCCGAGCAAGCTCCGCCGCTCGCCGCCGTCGTGACCACTGTTCCGATGACCACAAGCAGGTGGCACTGCCACCACTGGGTCCGCCTCGATCTCCTCTTTCCAACTAGCCTACCCACTAGCCCGCGCGTGCAGCGAATCGACGGATTCGAGCCCAACCCGAGGATCGCCATTGCTGATGTCATGCTGACATCAGCATGAGGCAATATATCCTTTTTTTTGAAAATAATAATAATAACCTATGGGGCCCAGACATCAGTGACTGTGAGTAGCCCCAGATCGAGTGAGAAATGTTTCCCAGCCTATGGTGACGTCAGCCTGAGGTCATAAATGTTTTAAAATTGATTAAATAAATATCAGAAAATGATTTAATATTGTAAAATCAATAACTTATTATTTATAAGTCAGAAAAATATGTATAATATACCAAAATGTTCAAAAAATGAAACCTACCTATTTAAGCTATAATCATGCATTGTTAAGCAACTTAAATGACAAGTTTGATTAGAAGAACATAGTAACCCCTCACAGGTGATTCCGGAGTTTCCCCGAGTTAGGGTTTGCGCCCCTCGGAACCCCGTTTAATTTGTCGAGCGTGCTTTAGGGTTACTTTTCAATACAATTTAACTTGTCATGTCATCATACTTGCTTGATCATTGCATCGATGCTTTAGGGTTTCCTTTTCTTTTTGGTGTTTGGATTATTAGGTTTATTATTAGTTAGGTATTATTAGGTTTATTAATTAGTTTGGTATTATTGGTCTTTGGCCCCACTGGTCAGACACTATGGGTAGCCCCAGACCCGATTCACATTGTCAAGCAACTTAAAATCCCTATCTTAGATAAGGAATCATTAATACCCCTTAGGTGCATGTGGGTTCGACGATGTGCCTTCGCCAGGGCATTCCGAACCCTCTTAAATCGATTCCAATATGGTATTTTGTTAGTATCTAGTGTTACCTATCTGCTGGATAGTTTCCCTTTTGTAGCCTTATACTCATGTTCCCCTCTCATATGCATCCGAGGTTTCTCCAAACTAGGTTTTACACCCCTCGGAACTCCGGAATATTGATTTTAGTTGATTTTATCTAGAGTTACCTATCTACTACACAGTTTCCTTTTTGTAGCTAGGTTTAGGGTTTAGGGTTTCTCTTCATTTTTATTATTGTGTATGTATATATTAGGGTTTCTCTTAATTAGGGTTTATATCTCTCAACACCGTACCTAACTTTCTCCCTTAGCCGCTTTGACTTATTCGTTTTTCCACCTATGCAGAAAATATGGACCCACACGTCAGAGACGAAGAAAAGGAAGAGTTGATCCAAGGTGTGATCCGTGGGGAAGAAAATTTAGACGTATCAACGTTTCTGAACAACTCCGGTGAGGGTGATCCTCTTTTTACCGGAATAGACGACTTGTTTGAGGTTGAAGGTGTTGCCTTCCGCGAGGGAGAAGGCGATGCCTTGTGTAATCGAGAAGACGACCGCTCCGGCGAGGTGCATGTAATATAATTAATTCATTAATTAATCATCTGCTATCTATATAGAAATAGTAACGACGATGTTTCTTCTTTTAGCCCTCCAGATCGAACAAATCTAATGAAAAGAGCAGACGAGGCCCAACCAAAAAGTTACAAGACCATGAGAGGTTCAGGATCGAAGATGTCGCTGAAGACGGCAAACCGACGGCTCCCAAAGTTGTCGCAAACAAATTTGTGGCACAATGCGGAGTAATCGTTAGGGACTTAATCCCGATCACCATTATAAATTGGAATAGGCCTGCTAATGCGGATGAAGAGGGAACATGTTTATTTGTCCCTAACCACGCCAAATATTTACTGTGGAAGAGGCTCATGGTTAATTTCAAACTATCGAAGATAGAGCTGGATCCAAATGCGGAGGATCCAGTTGAGGACGCCTTAGAACATGGGAGATCCATGGAGGCTAAGGTTGGGGAGTGGGCTTTGAAGAAGATGGCCCAGTGTTTCACCAACTGGAAGAAAAGATTGCACCTTGACTATGTCGTGAAAGAGAAGACTCCCGATTTCAAGAATATTCAGTTTGAGAAGATAAAACCATTCTGGGCTGAGTTTGTGGAATACAAGACATCAGAAAAAGCTAAGAAAATGTCTGCATTGAATAAGCTGAATGCTGCTAACAAGAAGCATCACCATACTAAGGGGCAAGGTTGCTACAGGGCTGGCATTCCTAAGTGGGAGAAACTTGAGAATGAACTGCGTGCTAAAAAGATCACCCCAGAGACAGACGATTGGGTAGAACGTGCAAGGAATTGGTTTTACGGGCATGGGGGCACGTTGGACTCTGAAGGGAGGTGTATATATAACATACGACATAAAGAAGACCCCTTGCCAATCGAGAGGATGATAAAAGCAGTAAAGGCTGTTAAAGATGGGGACTTCATTCCCGATAGAGAGAATGATGAGCTCACACTCGCCCTTGGAAATAAGGAACATGATGGACGAACACGAGGCACAAGAGGCTCCCAACCATGGAGGACTGAGTTTCCCGAAGAGAGGAAGAAATATCCTGATAGAAGCCGTCAGAGGAGAAAGGACAGGGCGGAAGTTGAAGCAGATAGTCAGAAAGAGCGAATGTGTTTAATTGAAGAACGAATAAAGCAACAACAAGATGAAATTAACGCACTTAAAGAGCAAAGTACTACCGTCCCATCTCAGCAGCACACTGCATTCGATGCTACCGGCCTATCGAATAATGGAAAAAGCAGTGTGGCTTCCACCGAGATCCCGGGTTATGACAATGGCGATGACGATGGTGCACCGACGATGGCTCCTGTTGGCTACCCAGTGGATGATATCACAGAGATGACACACTGCGAGCTACATGTCAAAGTTGTGAACATATCAATGAAGGTGGAGGTCGGCTATGCCTTACCAATTGGACCCACACCAACTTACCACCGTCGTCCGTTTCCAGAGGGCTATGCTGTTGTCGGGGTGGATGAAATCATGCCCACCTTTGAAGTTTTGGATCTTGACTACCCTGCAAGTGAAGGGGATGTGACTGTACTGGGAGACGCAAAAAAACGTCACCATTATATGGCCAAAGGAATGTATCGTGCTTCGAAATCACACGCCAAGGCCATCTTCGACGCCGCCTCACCCGTCTCCAGTGAGGTCGTCGCCGCCGCGGCTGCCGTCTTCGTCGCCTCACCCGGCTCCGTCACCTCACCTGGCTCCGTCGCCTCACCAATCTCTGGCGCAGCCATCGCTGCGGGAGCCATCGCCGGCAACTTGGGATAAAAAGTGTAAGCGTACCGCTACTCTGCGTCGTGGTAAGCGATCGCCTAAACATAAACAAGAGCCTCTTCCAAAAGTACCAAAGGTTCCTCCCAAGAGAGCTTATGAATGTACTGAAGAGGAGACTGCGGCGATCGTTGATGCGGAAACGACATTGTTTTTCGCTAAGCTGAGGCGGCCGAAAGAGCCAGAGTTCCCCAACACGAAAGAAGAAAAAGCCAAAGTGTTGAAAATGCTAAAGTCTCTTCATCAACCCGAGCCAAAGCTGTCATCAGACTATGAGTGTTCTATTCTCAAGTCACATGCGGCACAAAAAAGCCTCGAAGAGCAGTACTGATGCAAGAGAGAAATCTGTTGCCCAGCTCGGAGAACCAGCAAAACAATCTTGCGCCCCTCTCAAGGTGATTTCCCAAACCAATGTGGAGTCGAGCAAATATGGGGCCGAAGAGCAGTATGATCCAGAGGTAGTTGCACAATACGGAGAAGCTGCCGCTGCTCAAGGTATGAGTATTGCCCAGTACTTATCCCAGTTAGAGTACTTCCCCGTGAGTGAAGTAGCATACAAATACCAGTACGGCAAACCTCTCGTCAAACCTGAGGAGGTAAATAATGTTCCAACAAAAATGTGAAGATTGCATAACTGGTACTTGCATGCCACAAAGGCCGGGGCTAACTGGATAGTTCTGAAGGTTACAAAAAAGCATTATGGTAAAGATATGGATGACATGATATCCATTGAATTTGATGAACTATTTCAATTATTCAATGAAGACGTCTTGGACAAATCGATCATCAGTGCCTATTGTCTGTAAGTACTAATTCTGTAATTAATTTAGTCTCCAGCTATCTCACCTTGTTTATTGCATGTATATAATCATACTGTAATATGTAGAATGAAGATTCTCGAATGCAGCAGAGGACAAATCTATGACATTGGCTTCATTGACCCATATTGGGTTCATCAAGCTAATCTCAAAACAAACCCCCAGAATACGGAGGATAATATAGTACACGCGTTAAGGTTTCAAGAAACCAAAAGGGAAATACTATTTCCTTACAACTTCGAGTGAGTTTTATTGTCTTGTATACACTTTCTATTTCGCTTACTCGATGTTAAGTATATAATTGATTAGTTATGCATTCGCAGCTACCACTATATTATGTTAATCATTTAACTTGACAAAGGGCATGTACTAGTCATGGACTCGAAACATAAACCCCTTGAGACGTGGAAGGACATGCATATACTTCTCCAGCGGTAATTCTAATCATTACGACACTATATCGGCAACGTTCGTGAATTTTATGATATCAAGTACTTAATAACTTATTTTATTCGTTTTCTTCGCCGGGCAGCACTTGTAAAAGGTTCACCAAAAAGGCTAGGGGTGTTTGGAAAGAGGAGCTTACATTTGAAGCACTAGATGTAAGCACCACTACCTATATCCGCGCATCTCTTTGATTCTAGTTTTGATACAGTTATTATCATGCTTGATTATTATTTTGATTGAACTATGTTCTCGTAAAGTGCCTGACGCAGGGACCATGTAACAATCTATGTGATACTATGTTTGCGAGTTCATCCGGCAGACGTGCGATGAGAAGGGCAGAAATTTAGAGCAACTTCACGTACGTAAACAATTTCCATAGTTTTTAATTACAATGAAATTGTGTTTAGTTTCATTCATATAGGCTGACTCTTTTTTAAATCAGATCGAACGTCTATGGGACGGTCTTCTGCCAAAGGATCGCGTACGAGCAATTCAGGAGGAATTGGCGGGAGTCTTGGATGCAGAAGTCCTATACCCAAAAGGGGAATACTATTCGGATATATATAGACAATAGAGATTGTACAAAGAGCAACTTTTGTATGTAGTGCATGAACTCGATCCGTGTATCGAATGTAATATTGTCATGATGATCTTGTGTAATATAATGGTTCCTTCATTGATGAGTGCAAAACACTAAATAAACAATAAATCAACCTAAACGAATTATCTGCCGCGGCGCAAAAAGTGGCGAAAATGCTGCCGCGGCAACAAAATGTGCCAAAATGAATTCTCTGCCGCGGCAGAGAAATGGGCCAAATCTCTGTCGCGGCAGAAGGTTATTTGTCCCGGTTCGTGTTACGAACCGGGACTAATGCTCCACCCCCCCTCGCGCTCTGACGCCGCCACATGTGCCCCCATTTGTCCCGGTTGGTGGGGCAACCGGGACTAAAGGTTGGGGCTTTAGTCCCGATTGCCCTGTCCCGGTTGGGCAACCGGGACTAAAGCTCCTTACCAACCGGGACGCATGGCACGTTTTCTACCAGTGCACAGTTTTAGTAGCCATATAACCATGTAATTTATAACCATATAATATGAATATTTTATTAAACGATAAATATTATGACTAACTAGAGGTGATGCCCTCGCAATTGCGAGGGCTTGATATACAAAGTACATTACATCAGATTGATAAAAATGAAATAACCATGGGCTATGATAAAAACATAAAGTTTCAGCAAAGTCATTCGACGTTTTTAATTAACTCTCGCACTACTTCTGCATCTTGACTTTTCTCTGCCCGGTGAGAAGAAAGAAGAGCAAACCTACACTAGTTGGGCACACCTTAAAAGTTTGAGAGAGCAACCTGAGCCATCGACACAATAGGTGTGAACCTAAGATCGATGAACGTATTGTTGTTGGGGACTCAAATTAGGTTGATAAATTGTTGCTTCCATGTCGAGCAATCCACAAAAAAAACAAAAAACAAAAAAATGAATTATGAGAAAGAAAAACACACTCGACACTACCATCGCCGCCAACAATCATGACATGCCAAACCACTAGATAAAAAACCGGCCGGAGATATAAATCTACAGGCCCAAAGCATGATAGGTTCCAGTGTGGGTAGCAAGGGCGGCGACATCCACAACAAGATAGGATACATCCATGGGACTTATATTAGGTATGAAGCCATGTCCACCATCGAGATATTGCCGCCAACGACACAAAAACCTAAATAGATGAAAATTGAGCTACACATAATTCAAGTGTTGATTCCTGTTGCCATGCGAGGAGCTTAACACTCCCCAAAGATAACTAAACCAGTAAGAACCACAGGCTACGGCTTTCCATTTACCTCCACTCTAACCTAACCATGACATAAACGATGAGTCCTAATTATCAAATTATTTTACAAAACTCTTGGTCAACACATCGTATCAGAGGGAATACTCCCATAAGTTTTGTTGAGTCGTCTTGGATTGATTGTCAAGTACGCAAATTCTAGATTTGTTTGCAGGAATTTTGAGAAAAATAAACGGCATTGCTCCCTGCATAGCGGACGATGTTTGTGCTCCCATCAGGTGACCCTACAGCCCCGGATATATTATTTTTAAAAGACAAAAGCTTCACATGAAGTATTTACAGGAACAAGTCAAAACCCTGAAAAGCAATCCGTGACCGCGCAAATGTATTTTGCTCTTCTGAATTTTTTGACATGATAAAGTCTATGAAACTTGAACTATTTTTATATGGAGATGTGCGACAAACTATGGAGTATTAAAAAAATACAGATTGCCTTTTGTGGAGATGCACAACCAAAGCGAGGAGAGATGAGCACCCCATATCTCCGGTACGCTAAGGAATGCACATGTGCTTCTTAAATGTTGAAGCCCGTAATTGAATTTGAAGAAACTTTCTTATGGTTGTTGCACCGACCGCATCAAATTACATCTGCTCACATTGCTATTTATACATGGAGCAGATGGGTTACAAAATCGACTTCAAGGATCAAACTGTATCCACTCATCATGCACGCAGCACGCACACACACATAAAAGAATAAAGCCTGCCTACCTAGCATTGCGAGGATAATCAAAACTCCGATGCAGGCACAGATGTCATACGAGCATGCCTTGCAATAACGTGTAACCCTTTGTAGTGCCGTCATAGATCCCAGTAGCTAGGCATTCTAGGAGTAAGAAGCATCAGGAACTGAGACTATGCGAATCATTTTCTTTCACACGGTGTAGCATCTAAGACACGGTCAGTGAGAGATGGCTTTCCGGACGATACTCGCCCTCTTTCTAGAAACTTGATGCGCCACATAACTACTACAGATATTTGTGTTAATTGTACTCCCTCCAGTCCAAATTAGTTGACCTTGTTTTGTCTAGATTTGGATGGATCTAGCACTAAAACAAGTCTAGATACATCTGAATCTAGACAAATTTGAGTCAAGTAATTTATGTCGGAGGGAGTAGTTAAAACTCTAGACATTACCGCAATTAGAAACTTGTCTAGTCTAGAACGAACAGGTCAACCGGTCAGCCAAAAGGAGAGGTAGGCAAGACGTTTTTCTTTTGACGTGTAAATAGATTTACTACCAGCCGAATGCCCGTGCTTTGCTACGGACATTAACAGATTTTTTATCGATACGCATCTTATGTACGTAAACATTTACATATACATAAAAGACAACCAAATATATGTTTGCTACGCATAAAATCTCAATCAAACATTGCTGTTTTAAACCCGTAAAAAGCAATTGCGTCAAATTCTTTGGATATGCACCTTCTTGTTCAGCCACGGTCTCCGGTCCCATCTCTCATGTTCTCTCTGCTCGCATGTGCCTCTCAACGCCGAGCAAGCCATCCTGGGCGCCTCCCGCATGGTCTCCGACTCTGACCTCTCGTGCCGCGTTCTAAGTGCCCATGTCCTTCCATGTGTGCTATAGTTAGGAATATGCCCAAAAAATAGAATTATAAGCGCATAATATAATAAGTCTCTTAAATTTTCATAGAAACAAATCAAGATGTGCACCATCAATCTTAAAGTTCAAGATCTAGCCAACAAGGAGATTTTCTTATAAGTTGATCAACCCAATGTAAGGAGGTTTTAGTTTCAAGAATGTTTAAGGTTTGAAGAGACAAACATCTCCATACCCTATATATATAGTAAACATATTATTGTTCAGATTTATTTTTCCAAAAAAGAGGCGTACCAGTGGCCTCTACATCAATCGATTCATGAAGCCTCCTACTTCATTATAGTAAACAGATTGTTCACAAACAGTGGTACAACAAGTGTCTCCTTGAGTCTGCAAATAAGGGTATTACATCTATATATCAGGTCTAGTGTTAAAATTAATGACCATAGCAATGTTTCATACAGTGATGGTAATTACTCTAAGCCGCTCCGTAAAAAAAATACTGGCCCACATGAGCTAGTTCCAAGTATCTTATTTACTAGATTAAAACAACACATATGTAGTATGCCAAATATTGTATTTTTTAGAGCTCTACATCCTATTTCCTTTGTTTTTTAATTATGCTACCATGTGACCCTTTGCCAAAGAACATATAGTCTATCACAATGGGCTTTCAATATCTGATATATCTAGGAAAGAGGCCATGTATAGAGTAAATATTATTGTTGGGATAATTTATTGTTTTCAAGATCTAACTAAGCAAGATGTGATGGTACTAGCCAGTGCCGGCCCATAGGGAAGGGTAGAGGGGAGCTTGCCCTGGGGCCCCACAGTCTAGGGGCTCTGGCCCACTATTTGTTTGTGTATCCATATTTTTCTAATACTTTTGACGTGCAACATTGTAGAATAATTTTAGAATATATAATTTGTTGTCTAAAAAAAGAAAATATAGATGGTTCAAGCTATGGCCTATCATGAATTTCTACATTTAATCCTATTTCTCAAAAAAAAAAATACTCTAACATTTGCGAATATGTTTTCTCGATGCCACGTTTTTTGTTGGTCTCTCCAGATGTGCATAACATCGGTCCTCATATTCCTTTATAAGGTTGTGAGTATTCATTAGTGAACACTAAGGACACAATCGCATCACTATATCATTCTGCAAGCAACTATCCTCTCATTCCCAACAATTCTACTCGTCCCCATCATATATGTTTGAGAGACTATTCCATCCTCTTCTTAATTTAGTGTCTAATATGTTTAGTCATCTACTCACTTCTTGCAAAGGCATATGTACACAAACAACAATTGATAAAATAACTACCATGGTATATAGTTCGCTCAATCAATAGAAATAAATGGTTTTAAATGTCTTCACTGAGATTTCAAAGATCATGGATATATCGAATGCATTGATTATTTAATTTGTTATTGTATTACATACGAGATACTAATATTTATAAAAAAATTGTGTGAACAAGTGGCAGAGCTTGACAGACATTGTTGAGACGTCCAAGAGCGTCAATCATGATAAACTTTGAGTATCCTTTAAATTTTTAGTATAAATATTAAATATATCTCTAATAAAAATTTAAGTAGGGGGGCCATTGCCCCCCTTAACCCTAAGAAATCTCGACACATTAAACAAGGGGCCCTTGATTTCATGTTGTCCTAGGGCCTCCAAAATCTATGGACCGGCGCTGGTACTAGCGATTAGCGCATTCCCAGACAACAACTGCTATGTTTTCTAGCATTTTAAGGAATATACCAAGCTAAATTCAATGTAGTGGTATGCCGCAACCTGATGCTTTAGTATATATGTCTATCAAATAGCAACATCATTCATGGATACTACCAAATATAAAAATGATGAGAAGGTGATGCCATTTTTCTCCCTTACCACTCAACATCTCCGCTATAAGATCACGTTCAAAATTGTCACTATTTAGCTATGCTTTAAAAATGTGCCATTGCCGCATTTGAGGGAATAATTTAGGAAGCTTTATTTCAGAGGCTGTCTACTTTTGTGTCTATCTGAAACGGTCTAATTGTCATCCAAAACTAGTGAAACAATTTAAAAGTTCAGTTGGCATTGAAAACATATGATAATGTTAATCTTTTTATCCTGTTCATATCTAAATGGTATATGTTTGGTTGTTTGTGCGAAGTTTCTAGTTAAGCTGAGCTTCTAGATAATGTATTAGATGCGTGACTACTGTATCCTACTGTATTCGCAAAAGTATATGTTATTCTATTATATTGGATCTTCATTTCTCATTTTCCTACAAATGTACATGTATGGTTATACGAAAATCTGGCAGTCTTCATGATTACAATATGCTGCTAATTTAAAAAATTTAAGTTTCAAGAAGTTTTTTGGTCAGATTTCACTAGAACTCAGAGGACTATTGGCACTACAATTTCTCTAATAAATTCTCCGTGATGTACAAGTTTATAATCCACCCTATTGTTTCCTTACTTTTAAGTAGTATATTTTATATCTTTCTTAATAGTATTATGTCCCATCATGCATTTTCCAAGACTCATTTCGGCTATTGGAAATATGTACTTACCTGATAACATGCTGGGTGAGATTTGCATGCTTCCAGGAAAAACAGGGTTGTTTTATGGGTATAGTTCTTATATTTGTATGTTTGCCTACATGTCACTTTCATACAAAAAATACGGAATGGTTTGCATTATTGATTCTATCCATGACAATTGACTAATGTCTTGCAGGTATGTGTGGTATAATAACTTCATGGGTAACTCTCCAATTGTAGCAAGCAAATATGTGTGTTGCATATTCATAGATCTTCAAGAAAAGATTTAAGTATAGAGAACTTTGAGAGTGCAAAACGGAATAAAATACAAAAAGGAGACTGCGTGTGGTCTTAGGGAATTTAGGGCAAATCTATTCGGCTAGCCTATTACTATTTCATCAATCGGCCCATTCAAAAGGGTATACATTTGTCTTTATTTTTTTATTTTTTGATAGTACTACGCATGCATTGCAATCACTACCATCTCATGGGAGCGGGGTGTCCCCGCGCTACATTCCCTAGTTTTTTCCAAAAGACAAAAGCCTCACATGAAATATTTATAGAAACAAGGCAAAAGTCTGAAAAGAATCTTTGACGCAAATTTTTTATATGTTTCTCTCCTGAATTTTTTGACACATGATAAAATCTACAGTATGAAACCTGAACTATTTTTTGTGGAGATGCAGGACAAACTATGAAGTATTCAAAAATACAGATTGCTTTTTGTTGAGATGCACAACCAACCATGTGTTATTCATCAAGGAGAGATGTGCACCCTGTATCTCCGGTTCGCAAAGGAATGCACATGAAGCCCGTAAAAGAATTTAAAGAAACTTTCTCATGGTTGTTGCACCGACCACATCAAATCACATCTGCTCATATTGCTATTTAAGTGACAAGAATACATGGAGCGACCGGGTTACAAAATCCACTTCAAGAATACCGTACGAACCCACCCGAAGTTCGTATGGTTCTCTTAGACGTATACTCACCATATACGTATACTCATGTATTTGCGAGGCAAAAATCAGAAGTTATATAACAGCAACAATAAAATTTAAAATATGACATGCAAAGACGTAGATCACAATAATGGGAGGTGGGATCGGCCGACCGGAACGTGAATTATATCCAGTTCGACCGAGTACACATATACCGAGATATACGTGGCACCGATATGAGTTTCGACGGGTTAAAAAAAATAAAGCGGCCCATTCAGCTTAAGTTAGGGGAGAGGGGGGGGGGGGGGCGAAGCACACCTCATTGCTTAATCAGAATACATAATATTTCCTTGGCATCAGCAGGGTCAAAGATGAAGCGGACTAGCTCCTATCCCACCATGTATTGTTCTCATTCATAAGATCATAAACTCTCATAGGTTCATCCAAGCCGTTGGGCATACAAAGGGCATCAAGTTGAGCCCCTTGGAATCCACGGGTCTTTAAAAACACTAGATGACCCGGTGCGTCACCGGCGCCGAGGCCATTAGAAAGACATATTTCAGCTATATTATGGTTAGATGTATAGTATAGATCAGTTTGCATGTCACAAAGATGCGTAAATCACATTTTATCTATATTACTGGATAGTGCAAATACCCAAAGTAGTCTGCATGTCACCTAACATAAGGACAGGGTGTCAGCATAGCCATTAGAATGGCAAAGAGAAATGGTGAATCATAATCCTAAACAAATCCTCTGATTTAAAGATAGGACCAGTGTCATATAAGAACCTGCTCTATGAGGGTTCTTATTATAGAGAAACATAGCTAGATAAATCATAAAAAGAACCATATGTAAAACCTTTAGAAAGAACAGAAACATGGATAACAGTCTAGCATGCATAAAAGACCATTACATGTCTAGCCCATGTTTTAGCCCATGTTTTAGGTAAACAATAGCTTACATATAGGGGAGTTTTAGCCCATGTTTTAGGTAAACAATAGCTTCAAGGGATAGAGCTCATAAGTTTCTTCCCTAACGATCATCGAATTCACTTACACAAGCGTGTTTTCTAAAAGCAGCAAACTTTATACAAAATAGCCTTTACATTGGCACCAGGCAGCACCACGGACTAAGATCTTTCCACGAGAGGAAAGAAATCCCTGTGAATTGCCAGCCTGAGGCAGATAGCAGCGGTGGATCTTCTTGAAGGTAAAACAGTACTTGGGGGGATGCTGCATACCAGCAGTCATCAGGGCAGTAGGTAGTAGATAGAAGCTGCAACGAGAAAATAAGGAAGAGCTGAGTATAGAACACAAACGTAGCAGCTAAGAGGAACATGTACAATAATTATCTAGATCCCGTAGAAGGACCAACAGAAACAATCTATGACCAATCCAAATAGAGGGATTTGTTTGTACCTTGTGTACAAACGGCAGGAACTAAGACTACAGAAAAGTGATCACTTGTTCTTCTTGGACCTGATTCATGGAATAAGCCTTGAGTTAGGGAATTAGCAGACATTCTTAAAGCTCCCTTGTTCGATGGCTCACAACCTCAAACAAAAAGTATGTCAAATAGGGTACAACAAGCAGTAGGCAAGGAAGCTGACATAGTTAGAACCAGTAAAGCGGTAAGAAGCAGGCAATCCAAACCTCTTGATCTTGAGGGACTCATCCTTGTCTTCAGCGATAGCCTTATTTTTCAGTGTCAGTTCCTGAGGCTCCTTATCTTCAGTAGTGGCAGCATCTTCTTCCACAACAGCTTTCACAACCGCCTAAACAAACCACAAGAGCGCATAGATTCCCTATAGGCCAGCATACAACAGTAGTTATAGTCGCGCACCACGAAGCCATATACCCCTTGCAAAAAAGATATATCTTGCAAAGCAGCCTGTTCATAAGTGTCGGCGCACTCTAACCAAGATGCGCACCAAAAGATCTTCCTCTGCGGTACGGCGGCAAAAGCATCCACAGGTAGATCAACCTCTACCCCAGCCAGCACAGACCCATCCTTAGCCACCTCACATAGATAGAGAAGCGCTGGAAAAGCAAGGCGTGCTGCCATGTTCTCTAAAATAGGAATAACAAACGAGACAACACTGCACATCCTATGTAACACCCCATCAAAACCAAAAGAAAAGAAATAGAACGCAACACATGGAGTGAATCTGCATAATAGAAAGAAGAGTAAGCAAGATTACAAGCAAAGGTGAAGCAGGAAAAATGAATAGAGGGCATAGGGCATGGACGTACGAATGCGTGGAGAAGGAAGCACAAACCTTGACAGAAGCAGACACTGCATCACCTACAATAGACAATAACAACACCAGATCCTCCAACAGTGAAACCCACAGAAGCAAGGGGTGCAGCACGGACAACACACGTCAGAAACAGGCCCTTCGTATGCGAAACCTGGAACACGGCAAGACGTATAAGCAGAGGAAGACGCACCAATGATCTGAACTGCTAAAATGACCCGGCCCAAACGTCTCTCAGGCAGCACCACACAAGCAACTGCAAAACCGGTCCATGCAAATTGCTTAAGTTTGAGGAGGGAGGCACCGAAGCAGGGATAAAAAATTGAAAGTATGCATGGGACAGAGAGAAATCAAGAATTTTGTTATATGTATTTTGTAGGAGTTTGTAGCCCGACTAATAGCTCTTAGTGAAAACCTAACAGGACACAAATTTCTATTTTATATTCTAGAGCTTACGGTTCGGTTCAGAAAAATCCTATCTATACTATAAACTTTGAAATTCCTTCTAATAATAATGTACTGTATTAATATAAGATGATTAGGCCATGAGAGTGTCATAGACCTATTTGTAATTTTTATTATTTTTAGGCCTCTTTGTACTGTTGTTGATGATTTTTAATGGATTGCTGAAATTTACGCAAAAAAGAGAGCCATGAGAAATCAATGGATTGTACTACATAATTTGAGAAGTGTGGTTTTCATGGGACATACATAAAGCTTAATGTTTTAGATTCTTATAAATCTATAGAGTAGACATCATTGCACTTGTAATTACATAGTTGAAGTCGCATAGATTTACTCAAGTAGGTAAGTCTTGCATGAAGTAGCTCTTTTCATATGAACCACTGCTGCAAAACTATTCGAGAGACAAATCATTGTCCCTTTGCAGTATAATTAATGCACGTGCGTCATTCAAAACGTGAGTACGGTGTGGTTGCAGGTATACATATGGTGGTTGCACCAGTTGGGATCAATTGCACATCTTACTAGCTATATGTTAGAGAGGGGCAACACACTGCATAAATTTCAAAGAGATCACCGCATACACGTATTCATGATCTACTCTAGAGTTCCTTAGGATATATATATATATTAGTGCCCTTTTTTCTCCCCAGTTCCTAATCCCTAGTACCATTTATCCTAGCGGTCTGAAAATTTATATGAATGTGGTTGCTTTATTTTATAAAGCGGGACAAAATCCTGTTTTGAGATATGAGTAGGATTAAGAGGCTTCAGGAAATGCTATAACATGTGAAGAAGAAATGTTATACCAAGAGAAATAGCGTAGCTCTATCCATCTTATCGCCGGAACAGATGGCGAGCAGCCTGTAGCATGTGAGGTGCTAGTCGCGCTACAGAATTGATGTATGCTATATACCACGCCAAGACCACGTGAACGATAATATCCTTGCAATTATCTGGGTATGCCGCTATCTGATGAAAGGCTGGGCAAGATCGACCTACACTCGGGCTTGGATAAACTTGCAGGGAGGTGAAAAGATGGAAGCGACGGTTGCTTCTCCCTAGACTCTCGGCTGCTCCTGGTCAAACACTTGCTCTGAGCCATGCACATATTTCAGTTCCTCATGCTAGCTAGACCAGCTTGTGTGGGATTGACAAGTTAATAAGAGGGTTCCTCAAGGACAATGATAAACTTGTAAAAGGAGGTAAATGCCTTGTTTGCTGGAAATCCCTCAATACCATAACACATACGTTCATCCATCCATGTTTGATGTTATATGTGTCAACCGTGTAATAGATGGTAAATCCGGATGATAGGTTCTGAAGTCTCAACAATAAATAAAGTTGATGGTTAGGGGGGAAATGCAAAATTAGCAATTTTTAAACAAAAATCAATGAAAACATATATTTAATTCACCACAATTCAACATTTTAAATAGAAAAACACGGGTTGCTAATCTCAGGTGTAGAGTTTCTTAAATAGAACATGTTACCTGATCAATTTGCATCTCCAACTTGGCTCATTAAAACACAGTGCATTATGTGTTTGGTTGTTGCACAAGCTTGAGTTAAAAAAGCCCTTCAAAACCTATAGGATATGGGAGAGTTGCTCCTCCATGTCATTGGAACATGGTTCTTGTGGATAGGAGGCAAAAGGGAAAATGTGTGCATATCAGAAAAAAACCCGCTGTTCTATCGCTACCATACAATATAATTCCATCACAAAAATCAACTCTAGGACTTGTTTTACCTCTGTTCTTAGGAGTACTAATGGGAGGCATAGGAAAAGACAAGGATACTATCATGTATACTCATATGAAGGTTACATAAATAGAGTGGTTCCTTTCCAAAAAAAAAGAAATAGAGTGGCACAACATGTGCAGATGAGGTCTTCTGTTATTGTTATAACCAGAGACACCAAACTAGGTTTATTATTGTTCTAGAAAATTTGATCTTTAGAGTGATGGAAGATGCTTAATTTTGATTGTAGTTAGAGATTTTATCATCTGCCAAAATTACATCAGAAGATATAGATAACAACATATAAAGATAGAAATGAATATATTAAATCGATGCACTAGCCAGTGCAACAAAAACATTGAACTGATGAAGGTATATTCTATGTATTTTAACACTCACCCTCTCGGTTAGGCCGTGGACATACAGGAAGACCTTAGATGTGGGATCAATCAAAAGAACTCGACTATTTTTATAGTATTAAATAGTGTTTTGATCAAGTCAACTTGAGACCATTTGACTTCAATACCATATTAAATTTATGCACTAGCCAACACAACCAAAACCCCGAAATAATAGGAAGAGTTATATTATATATTTTAACAACATACAATATGCATACATGTCAAAAAAAAGCTACAATATGCATATGTGGACTAACCAAACTCGTTTTCACGATAACCTTTGTCGTGGCTGCCACTAGTTGATCAACCTCGTCCAATAAAAAAAACCAAGATAACGAGGATACCTTGTAGTTGTGTCCTAAGATATGCACAATTAAGTCTCTTGCTTATTGTCACTCTATAAATTAGAAAAATATGGTTGTGTTTTATTGCTCGTTCTCATCTCTTTCATCGATTCGCCACTATAAGAAGTTAATCTGATCATTTTTATTACATAGTTCGAGAAAGACTCTACATTCTATACTTTAGTAAAAAAAAATAATGGCATGTTCTCATCTCGGCCTCTCAGCATGATGGTTTTGAAAGTCGGGGATTTGGCTTCACTTATTAGAAACACAATGGATAACATAACATACTAGCAAAAGTTAGGTATAATTTCTTTATAGGTAATTTGTTTTAAAGTTTTCAGAATGTTCATGATTTAATATACATGCTTCTATAGGTTTGGGTTCAAGTACGACCAACTAAAGCAGGTTTTCAGGTTTCAAATGGAAACGTGTAGGCTTTGCACTAATTGCATTTGTTTGCGACTAGATACGCAAGCTACATAGCTAATATGTGTCAGATTCGCCGTTCATCATAGGCTCAACTTTAGCCATGGATCATTTGACTCACATGTCAGAACTGAGTATAAACACAACTTTGGAACGGTGGTAGACTTGTAGCACCAGACATAAAAGCACCACCCCCTTCTTTGAAACTAGATAAAGAGTAGAGACATACTCCCCAGATCAACTTTCGAACAAACCACCCATTGAGGGAAAATTTCAGTGCATTATATAATCTGATAAAAAGATCAGTACTTCTGCTAGCAATAGCATAGATTGCATGGGTTACGTGATCGGACTGAGATGTATTGGGAAAATAGAACATGATGCCCTGCAGGTTTCTCTAGGACTCCTAGACTAGGAAGCACTCACTCGGATGGAGCTTTGCAAGTTAGATTCTTTTTCCATTGAACGATGGAAAGCCTAGCCTCAAACCGACGACAAAATTGTACATTTGGAAAGAGAGGAAGAGGTCTCTTCAAAATTGTATGCTTCTTGAGAAGATTCGATCATCGTGGCTTTCCTTCCGCAAGAGGATGTCCATCGTTGATGTTTGCATGCCAAGCACTTGAAAGTATGGTTGTTCAAGTGTACAGTCTGCCACCTACACTGCTAGAGAAAACACTTTTCTTATTACAACTCGTTTAGGGTGTCGGATTCCTTATTAGAAGCGTAGAGTTCATCGCCTTTCATCTGTGCAAGAAAGAAACATGTGTAATAAGTGGCATTGAGCACAATATTCTTTACCATTTTTACAGATTTCATCAGAAAATTTGTTGACTAAAACGAATCTAGGCTGCCAAGGATCTACAAGATAATACAGTTCTTTGTGAAGTAACATACTATTCATTTCTCCATAATAATATAGTTCCATATAATAATTTACTTTTTAAGGAATACTCATATTAATTGATAAACCAAGTACATTACATCAGATTGATAAAAACAAAACAACCAAGGGGGGCTATGATAAAAACATAAAGTTTTAAAAAATCATTCGACGTCTTTAATTAACTCTTGCACCACTTCTGCATCTTGACTTTTCTCTACCTGGTGAAAAAAATAGAATAATACCAAACCTACACTAGTTGGGCTAACCTAAAAGGTTTGAGAGAGCAACCTGAGCCATCCATACAATAGGTGACGCAAATTAGGTTGATGAACTGCTGCTTCAATGCTGAGCAATCCACAAGCAAGACCAAAAGCCCCAAAATACAGATTATGAGAAACCTACTAATAAAAACACGCTCGACACTACCATCGCTGCCAACCATCACGACATGAGATACTAGGGACCTAACCCGCGGTGCCGTGCCACCCGGGGGATCCACCGCCGCCGCCCCTATCGACCTCCCCGCTCTCTCCTCCTCCTCTTCAAACTGCCGAAGGTGTCACCGAGCAAAGCCCACGTAACCCAGCGGCGGTGGGGCGTCTGCTGGACGCAAACTCAGGATTTGGCGGCGGCGCTCGATCTGATCATGAGGGCGCGGTGGCTCGCGGCGGCGATAGCCAGAGCGGCCAGGCGCCAGGATGGCTGCGCCTCAGCGCGGTGGTTCTGGGCCCGCGGGGCCTGATCCTCGTTGGCTGCACTAAACAACTGTGTGACACCTTAGTTGAACACATACACCATAGACAAATTTACTGTTTTTGATCCTCAAATTTACTATGGTTAAACAGAAAAAACGTGTGCGAAGGCCTAACTATTACATACAATCAACAAAACGAAATGGTCTGGGAAAGATCAGCCCTTTGCACCTTATCGCTTGCCATTGGGTAGCGACGGTTCGATTTATCATGTGTGAATGACAATTTTCACCTTGTGTAAAGACCCGATCTGTACTAGTGAGTGTTAAATAAGCAAAATCTAGATTTTTTTCCATGAATTTTGAGAGAAATAAACATTACTCCCTGCATAGCAGACGACGTTTGTGCTCCATCAGGTGGCCCTGCGGCCCTAGATATTTATTTTACTAAAAGACAAGCTTTACATGAAATATTTACATGAACAAGGACAAAGCCGGAAAGGCGACAAATGACGCAAATGTATTTTTCTCTTCTAAATTTTTTTACATGATAAATTCTATGCAACTCAGAACTATTTTTTATGGAGATGCGCGACCAACTTAGAATCATTAAAAAATACAAATTTTTTGTTTCTGGAGATGCACAACCAACTATGTGGTATTCAACAAGGAGAGATGTGATCTCACTCTGGTTGTTTTTCTACCTTCACATGGATGGGGTAACCCAAGCCTCCCAGGTCGCCCCCACCCACCCCCCACCGCCGCTCCACCTCCTGTTTCACCCCCACGGCAGCTGGAGGACGGTGGCGGTGGGGTGCCCCCGCTTTTCTAGCATGTTTTTGTCTCCTAGTTTCCACCAAAAAATTTGTTTCCGTTGAGTTTGATCCATCGGATATTTCCGCGGGTTAACCAATTCGAGGGAGGGTCCTTGGCTGCCGCCGATGGCTGTTGGCCCCGGAGGTCGTGACATCTCTTGTTGATGGCGTCCTCTATCAGGTGCAAGCTGCGTATGTAGCCCTTCGGCGCCACGCAATCTAATGCTGAGCTACCGAGACGGCCTTGTCGTGATTTGGGTTGAAGATCTGGTGTCGCGTCGTCCTAGATGGTTGGCGTCGTGGAGGGGGGTAGTTCTGCATTAGAGATGCATGACTCCAGGGCTTGTGCACTCTAGGGCGTCAGATGCTCCCGTCGTGGGTTGCTTAGCCTCGAATGTGCACGTACTACAATTCTCCTAGTTGGGTGCTGTGTGTGCTTGATATACATGCACCTGATAAATGCATGTGCTAGACAGTGTGTTGGGCTCGTTCTCCTACTCTGCTTTCGCAATGGGAGTGCGGCCAGTTGTGCTGCTCCGTCAATGGTGAAGTGATGACGGCAACCCCATCCACCTTGGCTCTACCATGGCACCCTCATTTCTGTGATTTCCAAGGTGTTGATTGGGGAATCTTGGCGCTCGTGTTTGAAGAAGATCATATAAGCTCTGGAGGTTCCATCTCGCATGCTCAAGTCGAGTTGAGAGTTCGTGAAGTTTCGCATCGGATCGGGAGAAGTATGCGTGTCGGATGATCGGTGTTTTGTAGCAGTGTGGGGTCGTGACATTGGATGACTTCGTTTTTGGCAGTCTTAGTTTTTCAGGGAGAAAACCCTCGGGCCGACTTTCGGTGGTTATGTCTGGCAACGACGGCTTCCAAGTTGTTTTCTTGTTGAAGGCATTATTTAGAGATTGAATTTTTGGCCAGATCAGACTATGATGGTGTTCGTACATTATTTCCCTCATGGAGGCGCTATTACGAAGAACCTTTTCCGGAGTATAGGTGTTGTCACCACTGGTGTTGCATGGTGCTCTTGCTACTACGAGTTTGTGATTGATTTGGCGGGGACTTTGTTTCTTTTTTCTTCTTCTTTTATTTTCTCGGTTGTGCGCATCCTTAATGCATAAACGTGGTCAAGACATTAGGTTGTGCAGAGTATTATCTTGATATTAATTATTACCTTTATCCAAAAACGAGGAGAGATTGCACCTGTACCTTTGCCTCTCGGAAGAATTTAATGGACCTTTCTCATGGTTGTTACACCAACCGCATCAGACCACATCTGCTCATATTTCTATATTAGTGACCAGAATACATGGAGCGGGTTACAAAATCCACTTCAAGGATCAACCTTTTTGGCTGTTTCTACTGTCCATGCAAAAGACACAAACACACGTCCACTCGCACAAAGAAGCGTAGTCTGCCAACCTGAGTATTGCAAGGATAGTCGGAACTCACATGTAGGAAGATATCATTTCAGAATACGTTGCAGTAACTTATAATCATTTTGTAATGCCGTTACAAATCCATGTACGTAGACATCCTAGGAGTAAGAAGCATCAGAAACTGAGACTACATGACCTTTTTCTTGCACGCGAAGTAGCATCTAAGAGACGGTCAGCGTGAGATGGAAGTGATGATGTCAAACTGATCTCGCATGGCGCACTTGCTGAAGAAGCTGGGCCGCCAAGGGAGGGGCAGGCGGTCCATGATCGCATAAACTTCCACAGTCAGTTGACAAAGGCGCCATCTTTATCCTCTACTCCCGACAGACCCATTACCTGGACGGCAAGCACGGGAGCCAGCAGCCAGCACGTCGAGCTCCAGCATCGTGCTTGACATCTCAGGTGATTTCAAATTTGGCAGATGAACTATGATTCAGCATGTATAGAGACAGTGAGAACTGCAAAGCTTCGATGTGGCTTGGGAGTAAAATATAATACTCCTAGAATATTAGTAATCTTTCTAGAATCTAGAGCGAGGTAGGATGGACTCATGGGCGGGCGTTCGCCCGTTATGCGTCTTAGATCGAACGCCTCATGGTGCGGAAACTCCGGTGTCTTGATGTTGTTGTGGCCTGCGGCGTGGAGTCTTGCCAACACTTATCGTGGGGCTTATAGCTCCTATGCAACGTCTTTACATGGAATTGGAAGAAAAGCGACATCGTTGAAAAGAATAGCTCGCATGCGACGGTTGTGAGACAGCTAATATCTCAGGACCACACGGGCCTTAAAACGGTCGTAAGGACACATTTAACTTTGTTCCAAGATTAGGGTTAAACCAAACCGGTTGATTGGGACCGTCTGTCAAGCCAGTCAAACAAGCCGCTTCCGACCGAGAGCGCGCGTCACACTGACTGTAGCTTCCCCGACGGCGGCGGCGGACCTCACCCATCGTTCTCGGCGGCGGCGGCGGCACGGCAATTAATTTAGGCGGCGGCGCTTTCGTTCGACGGCGAAGGTGGTGAGTGCCATTTGAAAGCTAATTCCTCTCCCATTCTTCTCAATTCGAGATCTGAGCGTGCCCATTGATGCTAGATTGTGGAGGCGAGGGTGTGCTGAATGGGGCGAGGGGGAACGATATGGAGCATGGAGAGGGGACTTCTAATCGGTATAACCCATATCTCTGTACTTAATTTCTCTAAGGTTGAGCTCTTTGTTCGCTTCCGCTAGCTCATAGTGCCCGCCAAAAAAAGGGGAGATGATGTTGCGCGCTAAACCTTCGAATTTCGCATCAATTTCTTTCCCTCTAGAGTTGTTTTAGTTGATGGCAGCACGCAGATCATTGAGAGAGACACGTTTGTTAAATGGGAGGTGGAATTAGAACATGTTGATCCCCAAGAGCTAATAAACATGGGAGAGGAAGCGGTGAGGAAAATGGTGGAAAAAATTGGGGATAGTGTGGTTTGGGGGCCAGAGCAAGAAGTTTCTTTGTTACGATTTTATGATTGCAAATGTGACTATGTTAGGGTTGAGACAGGGGAACATATAGTTGATGAAATCGATGAGCGAAACGATTGGACAAGCAAAACTGTTCTGTTTTTAGCAGAGCTCATTGATCTGAAACCTGATTCAAGGGTTGGATATGTGGCCTTGAAGCTGGCTGCTCAGATGGTCGAGGATGATTGGGCTGTACAAATGCAAGTAATGCCTATACTTACTGAGTTGGAAGTGTTAACAGTGGAGGATGATGATGCTAATGCACAAGGGGAGGCTGCAGATGGTAATGCACAAAGGATTGTAACTGTTGATTGGAATTCAGTTGAGATACATGACCGGACTGATTTTGTCATTGCACCAATAGATGACATTGAAATGGCAAAGCTTTTTGGCTTTCCTATAGATGACAGAGACAAGGAGAAGAAGAGGGATGAATCTGCAAATGATGGTGACAACCATTTAAGAGATGAAGAGGCAGATATAGATCTAGAGTTGTTGGAAAATGCTGCAGTTCATGTAGATGATGCACATGATGATGATCTAGTAACAGTTTATGACAAAGAGGGCCTAGTTATTGAAGTTGGGATATTGTTTCCAAGAATGGATGAATTCAGGATGTGTTTCAGGACATATGCAGTCAAACGTGAGTTTGCTACCAAGACTATGTGGACTGATAAAAAGAAGTTCTATGCAAAATGCATAGGTTATGATGGTGGTGCCAAGCCTTGCAAGTGGTATATATCTGCTAGACGCCAACCTAATGAAAGGACAATAAGAGTGAATCAAATTCCAAAACCTCATACTTGCATTACAAGTTCTCAAACAGTTACAAACATGACATCACAATTATGGGTTACAGAAAAGATCAAGCCCATTTTAGCCACAACACCAAACAACACTGCAAAGAGACTGAAATAGACTTAGAAAAACAGTACCCCATTAAGCTGAATTATACTACAGTGTGGAAGGCAAAGCAAAGGGCAATGAAAGAGCTATATGGTGATTGGGCAAATACCTTTCGAATGCTTTATAACTTCAAAGCAGAAGTAGAGAAGAGGTCACCTAGCAGTGTTGTGGAGATATATACTGAGGTAACAGCTGATGGGAAAGTCTTCTTCTCTAAATTCTTCATGGCTTTAAAGCCTTGCATCGATGGCTTCAAAGCAGGGTGCCGTCCATATTTAAGTATAGACTCATCTTTCTTGAATGGAAAGTGGAATGGTCAACTAGCAGCATGCAATGCTTTAGATGGACACAATTGGATGTTCCCTATAGCTATTGGCATGTTTCAGTCTGAGACAGAGGCATCATAGACATGGTTCATGATGCAGTTGAAAAGATGCATAGGGCCAGTCTCTCCATTGGCAGTGCACACATATGCATGTAAAGGTTTAGAAAATGCAGTGAAGATTGTTTTCCCTCATGAGCAGAGGGAATGCTTCAGCCATATGTGGATGAATTTGATCAAAAAATTCAGAGATGATTTTGGACGCATGTGGCCAGCAACAAGATCTTACACCAGGAAGACACATTCATATCACCTTGAGAAGATTAAGGCGGCATGCTCTGAGGAGGATAGGGTCAAGTTTTGTACATGGTTGGAAACCTACCATTCTCTTTTATGGTACAGGTCTGGTTTTAACACTACCATCAAATGTGATTATATCAACAATAATTTGGCAGAAAGTTTCAACAACAAAGTGAAGGAGTTAAAATACTTGCCTGTCCATGACATGGTTGACCAGATCAGGATCATGATCATGAGGTTGTGGGAATTGAGAAGAAGGCTTGGTGATGTTCTTAAAGGAGATAAGCTTCCTGATGTTGTGCAGCAGGTGGTCAACAGGAGCAGAAATCTTGCACATTTGCGTGTTGAGAAATCCTCATTGTGGGGTCTTTGAAGTCGAGATACAAAAGGCGGCGGGAGGCATGTTGTTGACACTCAATTGCATGAATGCACATTCCTTGAGTGGCAACACACTGGGAAGCCTTGTGAGCATGCCATACTTTTCTTGGCCTCCAAACACAAGCTAAATATGCACCCATATTTGCATGAGTATTATTCTGTAGAAAAATTCAAGGCTGCATATGGAACACCAATTCCAGCACTTACAGATCAGTCTCAGTGGCCTGAAGTGGACAATTCAGTTCTCCTTGTGTCCTCATTTGATAAAAAGAAAGGCTGGCAGGCCCAAGCAGAGTAGATTCAAGGCTTGGTTTGAGAAAGGTGGGAGCAGCAAGAAGGGAAAGAAAGATGAAAAGAAAGATGCCAAGCCAAAAAGGGTCCAAAAAGGTAACAAGAATAGATGTAAACTCTATGAAGAACTTGGACACCGAGCTGGCTCTACCAAGTGCAGATACACTGCTGAAAAGACAAAGTATGTTCATCCAAAATCTATCCCATTTCTTGTTAATGATTTTTTGTTGGAATTATGCCCTAGAGGCAATAATAAAGCTGATATTATTATAATTCTTGTTCATGATAATGTTTATATTCCATGCTAGAATTGTATTAAGCGGAAACTTTAATACTTGTGTGGTTTGTGAGCAACACCGTGTCCCTAGTACGCCTCTATGGACTAGCTCATTGATTAATGATGGTTAAGGTTTCCTAACCATGGACATGAGTTGTCGATTAATAATGAGATCATATCATTGGGAGAATGATATGGTGGACAGACCCAAACTAAGCGAAGCAATTAGATCGTGTCATCGTGTTCGTCTTTGCGAAGCTTTTCTTATGTCAAATATTGTATTCCTTAGACCATGAGATAATACAACTCCACAGTATCGGAAGAAAGCTTTGAGGTCATCAAACATCATCCTATGAGAGGTGATCATAAAGGTGTCTCTCGGTGATCGGAAAGTATCTGTTGGGTTGTATGTATCGAGATGGGATTTGTCCCTCCCAAGTCGGAGAGATATACTTGGGCCCACTCGGTAATCGATATCAACACCGCTTGCAAGCATGTGGTTAAGGAGTTAATCACAAAGTGATATCGGATTACGAACGAGTAAAGTACTTCGTGAACGAGATTGAACTAGGTATGAAGGTACCGACGATCGAATCTCGGGCAAGTAAAATATCGCGAGACGAAGGGAATATATATATGGGATTGATTGAATCCTGGCATCGTGGTTCATCCGATATGATCATCGATGAATGTGTGGGAGTCAATATGGGTTTCTAGACCCCGATGTTGATTATTGATAGAAGATCATGTCTGCATATTCTCGAACCGCAGGGTCACACACTTAACGTGTCTCGACGCTAGGATAGATTGGATAATTAGTTTATGAGTTTTTGTTCGGAGTCTCGGATGGGATCCGGGACATCACAAGAGGTTCCATAGTGGTCCGGAGAATAAGATTCATATAAGGCAGTGCAGTTTTTGGAGTTCGGAATTGTTCCGGGTTAATCGGTATTGTACCGGAAGCTTCTAGAACCTTCCGGAAGGGGACCAACGTGGCCCCACCTTCCGGGAGGGGGCATGGGACTATGAGGGAGTGCCCTGGCCGCATTGGGCCAGGGGCACCCCATAGGGCCCAGCCGGCCAAGAGAGGTTTAAACTCTAGATAGAGCTTCTAGAAGGGGGGTTTCCTTGCCCCCCACTCTTCCTCCTTGGGGCCGCCGGCCTTGGCTTGGGGGAGGGGCTAGGGCTGCGCCCACCCCTCTATATATAGAGGGATGGGGGCGCACCAACCCCCTACACCTTACCCTCCAACCCTAGCCGCCCTGCTGCCCTCCTCTCTCCCTCACGACTGCTTGTAGGCAAAGCCCTGCTGCAGAAATTCTCCACCAATTGCACCGCGCCGTCGCGTTGTAGATCCAACCCATCTCTCCACCATACTTTCTGGACCAAGGAAGGAGGATACGTCGAGGTGCTGCACGTGTGCATCTCACGGAGGCACCGCCACTTGTGGTGCTAGATCGGATCGGATCGCGAGGAGGAGAAGCGACTACATCACCCACGTTAACGAGCGTTCACTGTCGAATCTTCAAGGGTATGAAGATCTAATCCAATCTCTCTCATTATTTGCATCTCCTAGATTAGATCTTGGCTTTCCCTCTGTTCGCATCCGTAGAAATTTTTGATTTACTATGCCGCGAAACCCTTCAGTGGTATCAGAGCTAGATCTATGCGTAGATGTGTTTCACGAGTAGAACGCAACATGGTTGTTGCGGACGTTGATATTTTTTGTTGCAAGCCTCTTGTTTGTGTCTTATTATGACGCGGGATAGTGAGATTGAAGCGGTCCAGGCCAACCTTACGCGACGTCGTTCGCGAGACCGGCTCCGCACTTGAAGTGTGGCTTGTTCCACACATGCGGCTGGTGGATGTCAGTTTCTCTCACTATAGTTGTCATGAGATTAACACCGGAGTTTGGCAACCATAATATCACCGTTGTGGCTTTCCGTAGGTAAGAATCGTTCTTAGCATCTACTCCCATAAGCCACGTAAAACATGCAACAACAAAGTAGAGGCGTCTAACTTGTTTTTGCAGGGAGTGTTTTCTGTGATATGGTATGGCCCAAGATGTGATGTGTATATTGTATGCGATGATCATGTTTTGTAATGTTTCACGACTTGCATGTCGATGAGTACACAACCGGCAGAATATATGGTTGTCTTTATAATTGTGTATGACCATGAGTCAACTTCTTATACGCCATGTAATAGCTTTACTTTATCGCTAAGTAGTTAGCAATAGTTGTAGTTGCTATTCGTGGTGGAGGCAATCATGGTGGAGTGATGGAGATCATGCCGGAACGCACAAGATGGAGATCATGCCGGAACGCACAAGATGGAGATCATTGCGTGAAGATTGGCTATACCATGTCACATAAAGTTATATGCATGTGATGTTTATCCTTTTATGTATCTTATTATGATTAGATCGCGACGGTAGCATTATAAGATGATTCCTCACTTAAAGATCAAGATAAAAACTGTGTTCTCCCCAAGTATGCACCGTTGCGAATGTTCGTCGTGTCCAAGCATCACGTGATGATCGGGTGCTATAGACTCTACGCTCACATACAATGGGTGCAAGCCAGTTTTGCACACGCGGAAATACTTGGGTCTAACTTGACGAGCCTAGCATGTACAGACATGGCCTTGGAACACAAGAACTGAAAGGTTAAGCATGAGTCATATGAATGATATGATCGACACTTCGTTGTCCACCATTGAAACCACATCTCTTCTCGTGATGATCGGATTAGGTGTGGTGAATTTGGATCGTGTTCACTAAACAACTTGAGGGATGTTGAATTTAGTGGGAGTTCATCTAGTAATTTGATTAAGTTGAACTATTTATCATGAACATAGTCTAAATTGTACTTGCAAATACTGTAGATCACATGGCCAAGTCCAACTTCAACGTTTTTGCTGAGATAGAAAAGCTTAGAAACAATGGGTCTAACTTCACCAAATGGTTCCGCATTCTGAGAATCATTCTCGCTAGCGGACAAAAGGACTATGTCCTTGAGAAAGCACTAGGTGACGCCCCTGCTATAGATGCGCCGGCTGATGAAAAAGCTGTTTATCAGTCGCGCAAGGATGATTATGATTTGATTAAGATCGCCGTGTTGTATGCTATGGAATCGGATCTTCAAAATCGTTTTGAGGAGTTCGCCGGGCCCTTTGAGATTCTCGAGGAGCTGAAAAACATGTTTCAGACTCAAGCCCGTTCTGAGAGATATGAGATCTCTAAGAAATTCTTTAACTACAAGATGGAGGAAGGGAGTTCCGTTAGTGAGCACGCCATTGAGATGACGGGCTACACTCAACGCATTGAGCAACTGGACTGCAAGATTCCAGAGGAGCTCAAGATTGACACTCCTAGCTACAAAAGTTTTGTAGTTGATCACAATCAGATTGGTTCTACTGATATGATCACTGAGCTCTTTGCTAAGATGAAAGTAGCGGAGGTGAACATCAAAAAGAATAATCATGTGTTGATGGTCAACAAGCCCCCCCACCTTCAAGGTAAGGGTGCAAGGAAGCCCTTCGAGAAAGGCGGCGGCAAGCGCGTTGCCCCTGCTGAGAAGAAGCTCAAGTATGGTCCTAAACCGGACACTGAGTGCTTCTATTGCAAGGACAAGGGTCACTGGAAGCGCAACTGTCCGAAGTACTTAGCGGACAAGAAGGCTCGCACCATCAAAGGTATATTTGATATACATGTTATTGATGTTTTCCTTACTATCCCTCGTTGTAGTGCTTGGGTATTTGATACCGGTTCAGTTGCTAATATTTGTAACTCGAAACAGGAGCTACGGAATAGGCGACTGCGAGGGATGAGGTGACGATGCGTGTTGGCAGCGGATCAAGAGTTGATGTGATGGCCGTCGACGCTCTCCTTAGTTTTACCTTCGGGATTAGTTTTAAACCTTAATAAGTGTTATTATGTACTGCGTTGAGCATGAACATTATTTCGATCTTGTTTATTGCAAGACGGTTATTCATTTAAATCGGAGAATAATGGTTGTTCTATTTATATGAGTAACATCTTTTATGGTCATGCACCTATTGTGAATGGTTTATTTCTTCTAAATCTCGAAAGGGATGAAACACACATCCATAACAATGAGGCTAAGAGATGCAAAGTAGATAGTGATAATACTACTTATTTGTGGCACTGTCGTCTAGGTCATATTGGTGTAAAGCGCATGAAGAAACTCCATTCTGATGGACTTTTGGAGTCTCTTGATTTTGAATCATTTGACACATGCGAACCATGACTCATTGGCAAGATGATCAAAACCCCGTTCTCCGGTATGATGGAGCGAGCAACGGACTTGTTGGAAATCATACATACCGATGTATGCGGACCGATGAGTGTTTCGACGCGCGGTGGATATCGCTATTTTCTCACTTTTACCGATGACTTAAGTAGATATGGGTATATCTATTTAATGAAACATAAATCTGAAATGTTTGAAAAGTTCAAAGAATTTCAGAATGAAGTGGAGAACCATCATAACAGAAAGATTAAGTTTCTACGATCCGATCGTGGAGGTGAATATTTGAGTTATGATTTTCTCACGCATCTTAAAGCAAGCGGAATTGTTTTGCAACTCACGCCACCCGGAACACCACAGCGCAATGGTGTGTCTGAACGCTGGAATCGAACCTTATTAGATATGGTCCGATCAATGATGTCTCTTACTGATTTGCTGTTATCATTTTGGGGTTATGCATTAGAAACCGCTGCATTCACTTTAAATAGGGCTCCATCTAAATCCGTTGAGACGACACCGTATGAACTGTGGTTTGGTGCTAAACCTAAGTTGTCGTTTCTTAAAGTTTGGGCATCTGCTTCGTCAAGAAGTTGATGCCGGACAAGCTCGAACCCAAAGCGGAGAAATGCGTCTTCATAGGATACCCTAAGGAAACTATTGGGTATACCTTCTATCACAGAACCGTAGGCAAAGTGTTTGTCGCAAAGAACGATTCCTTTCTTGAGAAGGAGTCTCTCTCGAAAGAGTGAGTGGGAGGAAAGTAGAGCTAGACGAGGTTATTGAACCTTCTCTTGAGTTGGAGAGTAGCGCAGCACCTGAAATTGTTCTAGTGCCGCCTGCACCAACAATAGAGGAAGCTAATGATAAGGATCATGAAGCTTCGGACGATGCTGCTACTGAACGTCGCAGGTCGACAAGGTCGCGTGCCCCTCCTGAGTGGTACGGCAACCCTGTCTTGACTGTCTTGTTAGTAGAAGACAGTGAACCTACGAACTATGAGGAAGCGATGATGAGCCCAGACTCTGAGAAATGGCTAGAAGCCATGAAATCTGAATTGGGATCCATGAGCGAAAACCAAGTATGGACTTTGGTGGACCCTCCTAGTGACCGAAAGGACGTTGAGTGCAAATGGATTTTCAAGAAGAAAACGGACGCGGATGGTAATGTTACTGTCTATAAAGCACGGCTTGTCGCGAATGATTTTCGACAAGTTCAAGGTGTTGACTAAGATGATACTTTCTCTCCCGTAGCGATGTTTAAGTCCATTCAGATTTTATTAGCAATTGCTGCGTTTCATGATTATGAAATATGGCAGATGGATGTCAAGACTGCTTTCCTCAATGGCAACATTGATGAAGAGTTGTATATGATGCAACCCGAAGGTTTTGTCGATCCTAAGGATGCTGATAAAGTATGCAAACTTCAGCGTTCCATTTATGGACTGAAGCAAGCATCTCGGAGTTGGAACCTTCGTTTTAATCAAGTGATCAAGAGCTTTGGATTTGTTCCAAATTGCTACGAAGCTTGCAGCTACAAGAAAGTGAGTGGGAGCTCGGTGAAGTTTCTGGTACTATATGTGGATGACATATTGATTATTGTAAATGACATCAACATGCTTAACGATGTGAAGAGTTATTTGAACAAGTGTTTTTCAATGAAAGACCTAGGTGAAGCTGCTTATATATTGGGCATCAAGATCTATAGAGATAGACAAAGACGCCTGATATCTTTAAGCCAGAGTACATACCTAGACAAAGTTCTAAAAAGGTTCAGAATAGATAAGGCAAAGAAAGGTTCAGTGCCTATGTTGTCAGTTAAGATATTGAGCATGGCTCAGTGTCCAGCTACGGTAAATGATAGGGAAGCTATGAGCAAAGTGCCTTGTGCCTCGGCCATAGGTTCTATCATGTATGCCATGCTGTGTACTAGACCGGATGTGTCCAATGCTCTTAGTTTGACGAGCAGATATCAAAGTGATCCAGGAGTGGAACACTGGACAGGCGTGAAGAACATCCTAAAGTACCTGAATAGGACTAAAGAAATGTTCTTAGTCTATGGGGGTGATGAACAGCTCGTCGTAAAAGGTTACGTCGACACTAGTTTCGACACCGACAAGGATGATTCTAAATCTCAGACATGATACGTTTATATTTTGAATGGAGGATGGAGAAGCTGCAAGCAAAGCGTGATCACGGGATCTACAGTAGAAGCGTAATACATGGTTGTTGTAGAAGCGTCAAGTGAAGGAGTTTGGATCAGGAACTTCATCACTGAGCTTGGCGTGGTTCCAAGTGCATTGGACCCACTGGAGATATTGTGTGACAACACTGGCGTCATAGCAGTCGCTAAGGAACCAAGATATCATCCAAAGACCAATCATATCAACCGCAAGTTTCATATAATACGAGATTATATAGCAGATGGAGATCTGAAGATTAGCAAAGTACATATAGATCTGAATGTCACAGATCCATTGACTAAACCTCTTCCACGTGTAAAACAAGATCAACACCTCAGTGCCATGGGTGTGAGATTGTTGCCAGATGTAAACTAGATTATTGACTCTAGTGCAAGTGGGAGACTGTTGGAATTATGCCCTAGAGGCAATAATAAAGCTGTTATTATTATAATTCTTGTTCATGATAATGTTTATATTCCATGCTAGAATTGTATTAAGCGGAAACTTTAATATTTGTGTGGTTTGTGAACAACACCGTGTCCCTAGTACGCCTCTATGGACTAGCTCATTTATTAATGAAGGTTAAGGTTTCCTAACCATGGACATGAGTTGTCGATTAATAATGAGATCATATCATTGGGAGAATGATATGGTGGACAGACCCAAACTAAGCGAAGAAATTAGATCATGTCATCGTGTTCGTCTTTGCGAAGCTTTTCTTATGTCAAATATTGTATTCCTTAGACCATGAGATAATACAACTCCCTGGTATCGGAAGAAAGCTTTGAGGTCATCAAACGTCATCCTATGAGAGGGTGATCATAAAGTGAAGGGAATATGCCCGAGAGGCAATAATAAAGTGGTTATTATCGTATTCCTATTTATGATAAATGTTTATTTTACATGCTATAATTGTATTAATACGGAAACGTTAATACATGTGTGTTTAATAAACAAAAGAAAGTTCCTAGTTATGCCTCTCTTATAAACTAGCTCGTTGATTAACAAGATGATCATAGGTTTCCTGATCATGGACATTGGATGTTGTTAATAACGAGGTCACAACATTAGTGTAATGGTGTGATGAACATTCATCCGAAGTATAGCATTATGATCAAAGTCATTGAGTTTATATTGCTATAACATCTTAAGTGATCCTAATCCTTAGACCATGAGATCATGTCAATCACTAACACCGAAGAGTTTCTTGATAACATCAAACGTCACACCGTAACAGGGTGATTATAAAGATGGATTCAGAACTACTAAAGTGTTATGTTGAGGCCCATGGATCGAGAGTGGAATTTGTTCATCCCGATGACGGATAGATATACTCTGGGCCCTCTCGGTGATATCACATTGGTTAGCTTGCAAGCAAGTGATTTGATCACTAGAATGTTATATCACGGGAACGAGAAAAGAGTGCATGTCAGTAACGAGATCAAACTAGGTATGGAGATACCGATGATCGAATCTTGGACATGTAATATATCACGAAACAAAAGGATTAAGATACTAGCGTAAAAGGTTCTGACGATCACAAGAAAGTCATCGTTGAATGTGTGGGAGTCAGTATGGGTCTGAGAGGGGCCTCGATCATGTACACATTATTCGCGAACCGTAGGGTGAAACACTTAAGAGACACCGACATCCAATTGGAGCAAAAGTTTCATGCCGAAAAGAAAAGGAAAGCGCAGGAATTTATTTCACTAGACACCGAAACTGTTTCGGTTGAAATTGCTAAAACTGGTTCTGCATGTGAAATGGAATACTAGCAAGGGGTTTTATGTGAATGTTTGTTAATTAAAGTAATTAACAAAATTCTGAATAAATAAATAAAAGAGTTTTATTTAAATGAGAGCTTGCATTAAATTTGGTGGAAATTTAATGCATGTGAGTGGATTTTTGAGTGGAGGCTTTTTAATGGGAGTGGAGGCTTTTCATTTTGAGTGGGAGCTCCACCCACATGAATGTGGAAGAGGTGGGGCAGCCCCATGGCTGGGCGCCATGCCCCTTGGGTGCCCCCCTCTCCCCTATAAAGGCCCCCCTCTCCTCCTCTCACACCACACCTCCTCGTGAAGGATCTCTCTCCCCCTCTAGAATTTATTCCCCATGGTCTCGGACTAGCGAGATACATGTTCCCGGTGGCTATTCGGCAAGAAAGAGTTGTGCTTCCGCTGCATCGCTGGAGTGAGGAGGTGGAGGTTTGTCGGTGCCTCGAACGTGTGTGCGAGCACGGATGCGCTGCTGTTTTGCGGTGCTAGGACTTCCTCTTGATCTTGAGATCGGCAAGAGATCGTCTACATCAACCACGAGTTTGGACTCGTTAAGCTTTGTCGGTCTTCAAGGGTATGTTCTCTACGGATATACATCCGCCCGTTGTTTGTATCTAGTAGATAGATCTTGGTACATTGTTGTTCCCATCGTAGGAAATTTTTTGTTTTCTATGCTGCGAACCCTACAGTGGTATCAGAGCCGGATCTATGCGTCGATACTTTGCACGGGTAGTACACATATGAGTATGTGGGCGATGATCATTTTATTGCTTCTTAGTTGTACTTTGGATATTGGTGGCATAGTGGGATGAAGCGGCCCGGACAAACTTTACATGTCCTCGCACATGAGACCTGTTCCACGCTTGACATGCAACTAGTTTGCATAAGTGGCTAGGGGGTGTCTGTCTCTCCTACTATAGTCAATATCTAATTTGCAACGAGTTGTAAACAATTTGGTTATCCTCGTTGTGGTTCATGTTCGTAGGTAAGAATGGTTCTATCTTCGAAAGCCCTAAGCCACGTAAAATTTGCAATGGATAAATTAGAGGTGTCTAGTTTAGATTGTTGCTGGGCTAGGGTTATGATATGGTAGTGTTGTAAGTAAAAGTATGATATGATACTATTACAACACACATAGCGTGTAAACTCCATAGACCTTGGATTTACACATATAGGTATGATAGTGATCATACCACGGTGCACATGATAGAGATCATCTGCGGGAACCATATCATTTCACTAATAAACATATGATGTTTGATAGCATCTTATATTGCTTGTTTGGCGTTTTATTAGCATAATAAGATGATCCCTCATTTAAATATCAAGATAAGAATGTGTTCTTCCTTTAGTATGCACCGATTATGTTCTCGTTGCTTCAAGACATCACGTGATGATCGGGTGTACTTGAATCCATGAGCATATCTCGGGTGTAAGACAGTTACACACGCGAATACTAAGGTTCTTACTTGGCGAGCCTAGCATGTACAGACATGGCCTCGGAACACGGACCGAAAGGTTAAGCATGAGTCATATGTTTTGATATGATGACCATATGGATGCTCGCCTTTGAAGCTACACCGACTCACGTGATGATCGGACTTGGTGTAGTGGATTTGGTTCATGTAATCACCAAAAAGACACGAGGGATGTCGTTTTTGAGTGGGAGTTCATTTCTAATTTGGATTAGTAGAACTCAATTTATCATAAATTAAATCAAAGTGAATTTGCATAATTTCTTGTAGTTATTGGCATTCGTTCACCACCTTATGCTTAGTTGTAATTGAGATAATATAACTATAGAATTCTGGATATATACTTTACGAACTGGTAACGTATTGTGTTGAGTGTCAATCTAAAGTTTAAGTCCTATTGCAAACTTTCAGCAAACTCTATTTACTCCGTGAAATTTAATAGTTGGTATTAAATCAAGAGTAACAATTCCAGTGTTAGTATCTTAAGTATCATGTTTGCCTCCATGATACTTGATTTTTTTAATATCAAGTTTATCTAGGAGCTGAAAGAATTGTTTCAGAAACCATCATGTGTGGCAGATATAACGATATCTGAAACAATGTTTTGGTTGCAATATGATAGAGTATAATATATGTTCTCATATTGGATGAGAATTTACAAAGGTTGGAGATGCTAGACATCCTAATCATCCAAAAGGGTTTTGGAAAGTAATGTTATACTCACGATTCGCCTTTATAAGCTACAGTAGCTTGATCATGAAAGTCGTCATGATAAGGATGAATAGAAGATGTATGTAAAGTGTTTACTACACTAAAAGATTACTAAAGAATGGATTTTGAAAGAATACCGATCATTTTGATGATGGTGATCTACTTTAAAGTGCAAGTCCAAAGGTATTATTATTTGAATATACACGCTTTGGAATATGTGTCATGTATATGACGCCACTTTTGATGTTGATAAATTCTTTTAAAAAGGAAAAGGAAATGCTGAAACAGAATCTATAAAATATACTTGGCAGAAAAGAAAAGATTGGAAATATCCAATTTAGGTATATATATGATATACATGTTATGGTTGTATTCTTTGCTTGTTAAACAATGTGGTTCTTGGGTATTGGATACCGAATTGGTTGGTATGAAATTTCATACAGAACGATGCAATTCATGAACCACAATGGCCTAAGTAACTAGCAAGAGAATATGTGATGATGTTCATAAAAAACAAACAAACCGTTGTTTGTATTTCTCGTTGACATCAAGGCTTGACTTCAACTTTTGTTTTAATAATTGCTATTTGAATCAGGTATTATGAGAACAAAGGTTGTTCAAATAATTACCGTATTCCATATAAGATGGATGATTTACAAATCTAGTTGAAGAAATCACATCCATAAAACCTAATGCTAAAATGTCGCAAGACAAATGATTGAAAGATCACTTATGAAGTGACATCGCTGTTTAAATTATATTGGAAAGAAAACATGAAGAATCTCCATATTCATGGATTGTTGGAGTCTTTGATTTGATCAAGTGACGCTTGTGAGACTTTCCACGTGATAATTAAAACTTCGTTCAAAGGCCAAAGAAGAACGACTAAATTATTGGAATTTATACATATCGATGTATGTAGTCCATTATGTGTAGTCGTAAGCGATTGGTTTCAACTTCATATGCTTTCTCCGGAATTTTGAGTGAATGTTCACTTAATGATAAAGAAGTATGAAATATTTGAAAATGTTTCAAAGACTTTCAAGATGAAGTGGAAAATCATTGTAACAAGAAAAATAAATGAATTATGATTTGATCATAAAGGATTTATTTGAGTTACAAGTGTAACAAGAAAATAAATGAATTATGATTTTATCATAAAGGATTTATTTGAGTTGAAAGTTTAGCAAAACACCTAGATTTACATCTCCAAACACCATAGGAGTATGGAGTGTTTGAGATTTGTAATGAAACCTTGTGAGACATGATTGGATCAAAGGTGTTATTTATAAACTGCCATTATGTTTTAAAAGATTAAAGCTTTAGAGACTACCGCTTTTACCTTGAAAAGAGCTCCATCTAGATCC
The DNA here is from genome assembly GCA_030063025.1 of Avena longiglumis. NCBI lineage: Eukaryota > Viridiplantae > Streptophyta > Magnoliopsida > Poales > Poaceae > Avena > Avena longiglumis. The sequence continues at coordinate 71,680,296 of CP125977.1, read as the reverse complement.
GTTGAAATGACACCATGGAAGTTATGGTTTGGGGTAAAACCCAAGTTGTCATTTCTTAAATTTTGGTATGCTAAACATAAGTAAGATGTTTACAACCGAATTCGGATGAGCATGTCTTTGTAGGTTATTCCTAATAACAAGTGGTTATTCCTCCATAACACCGAGGACAAAAGGGTTTGTCGCTTGAAATGTGAAGTTTCTTGAAAAAGGATTTTTTCGCAAAAGTTAAGTGGGAGGACAATAGAACTTTGATAAGGTTAACGAACCTTAGCTAAATGTGTTGAGTTGCGCAGTAAATCGCTCGAGGCTGCCATAATGCTCATAGCTTATGTGCCTCAAAGGTTGTGGTCACGGAGGTCTAAAGTTCCTATTGAACCAAGAAGGTCGGTTAAACAATCAAATGCTAAGATTTGAGAGTAAATCATTATTGTTTGACAATGATGAACCGAATACATACAAAGAAGCGATGATGGGCCCTGACTCCGTCAAATGTCTTGAAGCCATAAAATCCGTGATAGTTCCATATACGAGAAATCAAGTTTTGAACTTGGAAGACCCTCCGGAAAGGTGTAAAAACCTATCGGTCGTATTTGGATCTATAAAGAAACAGACATGGATGTCTCACATCTATGAAATATTCGACATGCCGTAAAGTATTTTAAGACAATGTTCAAAGAGTTGACTATGACAAGATTTGATCTTTCATAGCGATATTTAGTCTGAACGGATTAAAGTAGCAACCACTACATATAATTTGGTATATGGTAGATGAATAAACAAAACAAAGTTCTTCTAATAGAATGGTTACCTAGGACGTGTACATGACATGGTCCAAAGGGTTTTGTTAAATTCAAAGTATGCTAAAAGGGCATGCAAACTTCAATGGTTGAAGTAAGCATCGCGGAGTTGGAATCTTCACCATGATGAAAAATGAGTTTTTCATCTGGAGACGATGAAGATGCTTGCATTTTCAAGAAATTAAGTGGGGAAGTTGAGACATATTTCTAATACATTATGTGAAGGACATCTTGTTGATTAGAAATGATGTATCTTTTATTGACAAAGGTTAAGAATTTCATTTCGATGAAAGACTTAGGCAAAACCCGAATATTTAGCATGAATGTCTATAGTGGATAGACTGTAACGCTAATATGTTTATGCCAAACGTACATATATGAGATATTGAAGGAGTTCAATATAGAAACGACAAGAAACAGTTCTTGTTGCATGGAAAGGAATTAAATAAAGATTCAAGTGTATCGACACTTGATAAGTGAAACAAGATTCAAGTGCTTTGACACTTGATGAGTGCAATCACGAGAATGTTTTGATCAATCATACCATGATATGTACACATCCAGATATGTCCTATGCTCTAAGTGTTATGAGCATATACCAGAATGAATCATAAAATGATCATTGGACGATAGTGAGGATATTCTTATGATCTTTTGGAAGAACTAAGAATATATTTGTGTAGAGGTGACAAACAATTACAAATAGTTCATTGTAAAGCGTTACATTGATACTAGTTTTGTCACAAGATACAAATTAAGTTTATCTCAATTTAAACTATGGGTGGCACAATGTAATGGAAAAGAGATTCCATGATGGATTTGGAAGAGTTCCAAAGTTAAGACATTTTGACGAATACTACAACAAAAGGCTAAGTATATGACTGCTATAGTAGCAGCAAAGGAGGGAATTTGTGTCAAGTAGTTTGTTATCAAACTAAGGTGTGGTTCAACGGCTAACACTAAAGATATATTGTATGACAATAGTATCGATGTGTTTTAACCCCAAGGAACTAAAGGTCTCACCAAAAGACCAAATTTATACAATGCCATCTCATTGGAGAATGAGTGATGCGTGGAGACGCAAAGACATGCAAATACACACGGACCTGAAGCGTCAGATCCGTAGATTATGTTAACCACTTGCAATTGCGTATATGGAACACCAGAAAGCCATAGGTGTTCAATACACAAAGTTTTCAAACTAGATTATTGTCTCTAGTGCAAGTGGGAGACTGAAGGGAATATGCCCGAGAGGCAATAATAAAGTGGTTATTATCGTATTCCTATTTATGATAAATGATTATTTTACATGCTATAATTGTATTAATACGGAAACGTTAATACATGTGTGTTTAATAAACAAAAGAAAGTTCCTAGTTATGCCTCTCTTATAAACTAGCTCGTTGATTAACAAGATGATCATAGGTTTCCTGATCATGGACATTGGATGTTGTTAATAACGAGGTCACAACATTAGTGTAATGGTGTGATGAACATTCATCCGAAGTATAGCATTACGATCAAAGTCATTGAGTTTATATTGCTATAACATCTACGAGTGATCCTAATCCTTAGACCATGAGATCATGTCAATCACTAACACCGAAGAGTTTCTTGATAACATCAAATGTCACACCGTAACAGGTGATTATAAAGATGGATTCGAACTACTAAAGTGTTATGTTGAGGCCCATGGATCGAGAGTGGAATTTGTTCATCTCGATGACGGATAGATATACTACAGGCCCTCTCGGTGATATCACATTGGTTAGCTAGCAAGCAAGTGATTTGATCACTAGAATGTTATATCACGGAACAAGAAAAGAGTGCATGTCGAACGAGATCAAACTAGGTATGGAGATACCGATGATCGAATCTTGGACATGTAATATATCGCTAAACAAAAGGATTAAGATACTAGCGTAAAGGTTCCGACGATCACAAGAAAGTCATCGTTGAATGTGTGGAGTCAAGATGGGTCTCGATCCCGCTCGATTATTGATCTGAGAGGGGTCTCCATCATGTCCACATTATTCGCGAACCGTAGGGTGACACACTTAAGAGACACCGACATCCAATTGGAGCAAAAGTTTCATGCCGAAAAGAAAAGGAAAGCGCAGGAATTTATTTCACTAGACAATCAAAAGCTGCTGAAATTGAAACTGGTTCTGCATGTGAAATGGAATACTAGCAAGGGGTTTTATGTGAATGTTTGTTAATTAAAGTAATTAACAAAATTCTGAATAAATAAATAAAAGAGTTTTATTTAAATGAGAGCTTGCATTAAATTTGGTGGAAATTTAATGCATGTGAGTGGATTTTTGAGTGGAGGCTTTTTAATGGGAGTGGAGGCTTTTCATTTTGAGTGGGAGCTCCACCCACATGAATGTGGAAGAGGTGGGGGCAGCCCCATGGCTGGGCGCCATGCCCCTTGGGTGCCCCCCCTCTCCTCCTCTCACACCACACCTCCTCGTGAAGGATCTCTCTCCCCCTCTAGAATTTATCCCCCATGGTCTCGGACTAGCGAGATACATGTTCCCGGTGGCTATTCGGCAAGAAAGAGTTGTGCTTCCGCTGCATCGCTGGAGCGAGGAGGCAGAGGTTGCTCGGTGCCTCGAACGTGTGTGCGGGAACGGATGCGCTGCTGTTTTGCGGCGCTAGGACTTCCTCTCGATCTTGAGATCGGCAAGAGATCGTCTACATCAACCATGAGTTTGGACTCGTTAATCTTTGTCGGTCTTCAAGGGTATGTTCTCTACAGATATACATCCGCCCGTTGTTTGTATCTAGTAGATAGATCTTGGTACATAGTTGTTCCCATCGTAGGAAATTTTTTGTTTTCTATGCTACGAACCCTACATAAAGGTGTCTCTCAGGTGATCGGAAAGTATCTGTTGGGTTGTATGTATCGAGATGGGATTTGTCCCTCCCAAGTCGGAGAGATATACTTCGGGCCCACTCGGTAATCAATATCAACACCGCTTGCAAGCATGTGGTGAAGGAGTTAATCACAAAGTGATATCGGATTACGGAACGAGTAAAGTACTTGCTGTGAACGAGATTGAACTAGGTATGAAGGTACCGACGATCGAATCTCGGGCAAGTAAAATATCGCGAGACGAAGGGAATATATATATGGGATTGATTGAATCCTGGCATCGTGGTTCATCCGATATGATCATCGATGAATGTGTGGGAGTCAATATGGGTTTCCAGACCCCGCTGTTGATTATTGATAGAAGATCATGTCTGCATATTCTCGAACCCGCAGGGTCACACACTTAACGTGTCTCGACGCTAGGATAGATTGGATAATTAGTTTATGGGTTTTTGTTCGGAGTCTCGGATGGGATCCGGGACATCACGAGAGGTTCCATAGTGGTCCGGAGAATAAGATTCATATAAGGCAGTGCAGTTTTTGGAGTTCGGAATTGTTTCGGGTTAATCGGTATTGTACCGGAAGCTTCTAGAACCTTCTGGAAGGGGAACAACGTGGCCCCAACTTCTGGGAGGGGGCATGGGCCTATGAGGGAGTGCCCTGGCCGCATTGGTCCAGGGGCACAAGGCCCCATAGGGCCCAGCCGGCCAAGAGAGGTTTAAACTCTAGATAGAGCTTCTAGAAGGGGGGTTTCCTTGCCCCCCACTCTTCCTCCTTGGGGCCGCCGGCCTTGTCTTGGGGGAGGGCTAGGGCTGCGCCCACCCCTCTATATATAGAGGGCTGGGGGCGCACCAACCCCCTACACCTTCCCCTCCAACCCTAGCCGCCCTGCTGCCCTCCTCTCTCCCTCCCGACTGCTTGTAGGCAAAGCCCTGCTGCAGAAATTCTCCACCAATTGCACCGCGCCGTCGCGTTGTAGATCCAACCCATATCTCCACCATACTTGCTGTACCAAGGAAGGAGGATACGTCGAGGTGCTGCACGTGTGCATCTCACGGAGGCATCGCCACTTGTGGTGCTAGATCGGATCGGATCGCGAGGAGGAGAAGCGAGTACGACTACATCACCCACATTCCGAGCGTTCATTTGCGAATCTTCAAGGGTATGAAGATCTAATCCAATCTCTCTCGTTGTTTGCATCTCCTAGATTAGATCTTGGCTTTCCCTCTATTCGCATCCGTAGAAAATTTTGATTTACTATGCCGCGAAACCCTTCATTTTTCTCCCCCGGCTAACTTGCTTGTTTTGAGGAGGAAGCGTGGAGAAAAAGGCCCACCTCTTGTTGTTGACGAATGCTGGCCAGTGAAAAGGGCAAGAATCAATGGCCAAAGAAAGAAGAGAACTAACCAGATCATGTTTGGTGTTGCTGAGGTGCAATCTGAACTTGTTTTGGAGGATGATGTGCAAACTGTTGAGGCTTTAGGGTACACCGTTTCTGATTTGGAAGCTCTGGTGCAAAATGAGGGAAAAAATGGGCCTGTTGTTGAGTCTCTAGTGCAAAATAAGCCTGTTGTTGAGGCTCTGGTGCAAAATGAGCCTGTTGTTGAGGCTCTGGTGCAAACTGACCATGTTGTTGAGGCTCTGGTGCAAAGTGACCATGTTGATGAGGCTCTGGATCATGATCATGAGGTTGTTGAGGAGGTGCAGGAGGTGAAGGAGACTCTTGGACGTGTTGTGGGGAGGCCAGATGGTAATGGTAAGAAAAAGAAGAGCATAAACCTGTTGTGTGGTGTGAAACTTGTGAAGGAGAGGAAAACGAGGGGTAAGAAGAGCCAAAAGAAATATACTTTTGTTATTGTAAACATTTGTTATTGTTGTAAACATTTGTTATTATAATAATTTGGCACTTGTTGTTGTAAACATTTGTTATTATAATAATTTGTCACTTGTTGATAATTTGGACAAAATTCAAATATGATGGTAAATTTGAATTTCAACAAATGTAGCTATGTCACTTTTCTATGTTTGTATGAGCTTCCAACGTTTTTCTCATATGTACAATACAACTCATCCTCACCCTGATCCCTTTTGTGAAGTACAACTCACCCTCACCCAAAATGGGGTAGAAATGGGCTCCAAAGCTAGGATAAACCAACCCATTTCTAAGCAAGTTTTTTCGACCATTTCTAAAACCAAGTTTGATATTTTTCCTCAGAACTATGTCACATAACATGACACCATGCGAAGGTTTTGTATTTTTTGATTTTTTTTGAATCAGTTATGCACATTTGAATGTCTGGTCAAACTTGAAGGGTTTTCATAAATATTCTTAGCTAGGGGCTGAGGCTCACAAAATAGCATTGGATCTCTGATGAAATAGCATGTTGTGAACCTAAAAATGATTTTTACAAAAAGTCATCAGCATGAAATCATGTACTTGTAGTTCATATCTTACCCACTTCCAGCCGATTCGGCAGGATTTGTCTTTTTCACCAGGGATGGAATAAAAGGTTTGAGATACTCAAGTTGGAAAATTGTGTTCTAGGTGGTCTAGTATTTTTGAAAAATAGGATGTTACCATTTTGAAACTTCAATTTGGTGGTTGCTTCACAAATCCCCCCTCTTTCGGCACTCAGAAAATAGAAAATGAATTTTACGTAATAAAAGGAAAACTTTGTGCTACAACATTGTTAGTCATCCCATTATAGACATGCATGCCAAATATGGGCACATTATCACAAACTATGCCTTAATTCTAGCCATATCATTGGTCATTTGACCCGAAAGCCAGAAAACCTCGGAGGAGATAGGTCATTTTGTGAAGGGTTTTTTGAAATATGATCAATAGACCAAGTTTGATATTTTTCCTCACAACTATGTCACATGACATGACATCATGCGAAGGTTTTGTATTTTTTTGATTTTTTTTTTGAATTAGTTATGCACATTTGAGTGTCTGGTCAAACTTGTGAAACCCCGTTGATTGCATCCTAAACCCCGCTAACCCTAAGGCCGAACGAGGAACGTAGATCTAACCCTAGCGCGACACTGTGGCCGTCCGATCGCGTCTTCTAGAAGGATTCCGCGGGTGGCTCTGGGCGATCCGTGGAATGGCTTGTTCCACAACCTGATTGGTTGGCGTCTCTTAGAAGGATTTCGTGGCTAGCTCTTGGCGATCCGTGAGATGGATGATTCTGAAATCTGATTGGCTTCATCGTTTTTACGTGCAACAGCGTGGCATGTGAGCGTGGCACACTCCATTGACCGTTGGACCGAGCGTGGCATGCGAGGGCGCTGGGCGGGGCGGGCTGCACCATGCATGCATCTGCCCCTAGCGTCGCAGTCTAGCTATTTTACGTGCAACAGCGCTGCAATATTTACTCCCTCCGTCGCATTAAATAAGTGTACGTGTAACAACTTTCTTCAGTCAAACTTACTCCCCTCAGGTTTATTGTAATAAATAAGACTTTGCATGATACCACATCTATGTTATTTTGCACTATGGAGTAGTAATTTAGACTAGTAACATATGCATGATACCACATTTAAGTGCATTGGAAAGGTAGAAGTACACATTTTGTGGATAAATTTTGAAGCCAAACGTACACTTATTTGTGGACAGAAGGAATATGCATGTCACTATGACCAGCCTAAGAAAAAATATCAAAATCTAAAATATATAATAAATATAACGTACAGCGTGGCACACTCCATTGACCGTTGGACCGAGCGTGGCATGCGAGGGCGCTGGGCGGGGCGGGCTGCACCATGCATACAGCTGCCCCTAGCGTTGCAGTCTAGCTATTTTGCGTGCAACAACGCTGCCCCTAAATAAGTGTACGTCGAACAACTTTCTTCAGTCAAACTTACTCCCATCTGGTTCATGCGCCATACAAAAATTCAATATTACTCCCACCGATTTTTCTTGCGTGTGTAAAAACGAACGAGTTTGTTGCATGCGGTGTGTAAAAACGAACGAGTACCTTGGTACTAGATTCCTGCATTTATTGCCGAAGTAAATCAAGGTCAAATTATATTTTCCCTTTTATTTTTCACTGCCAATGAACAACTATCTTGGACGTTTTTTCTCTCTTTCGCATTAATGCATGCATGCATGCATGCAGGGGCGGGGGCAGCGGTGCAGGGGTTACAGTACGTCGCATCCTAGCTATTTTTTTTCTCTCTTTCGCATTGATCACGCCTGCTTCCCGCATGCAACGCAGCACCACCGATGGAGTAGGGTAGCTAGGGTTAGGGTTTAGGGGCTAGCCCAGGGTTTGCGCGGGGCACCTATTCCCTTCTATATTATTGTACTTTTTTCTTTTTATTGTAATGTTATCGATCCCCCTATCTAATAGAAGTAATGTTATCCCAATATTATCTATCCCCTTGTTTTATTGTAATCTGTGTTTTATTGTATTGTCATTTGTCAAAACACCCAAAACAACAAGTGTATAAAACAAAAGACACAAAAACAAGTTCATATAATACTCGTGCAATATTTATATATTTACAAGTGTATAAAACAAAAGACACAAAAACAAGTTCATACAACACATGGTTCTTTTTCAAATAAGACATTTACATATTTACATAAGGTAAAGGAGCGCCCAAGTTATGTTAGTTAAATGGATGTCCTTGGACTTCATTTATATATTTACTTTCGCAAAAAAAAGATTGCGACCTGAGCACGAGTATCTGCAGATCCACATGTCCCTATTTAGATTGTAACGTGAGTACCATTTTTTTGCCCAATCAACATATAGTTACTATTGGGCCTGGCTACGTCCATTTTGGTCTGGCTAAGTTCTATTTGGCCCTGGCCTTTTTCAATCCTCGTCAATTATTTTTTTTACTTTTCAACCCCTCCCTCTCCCCTGCACACGGACGCCCCCTGCACACTGATAAAAGGAACACTGACGAAACTGACGAAACAGAAGGAACACTGATTTCGAAAACAGAGCAGCTCAAAATTAGCCCGAATTTGTGTTGCATTTTATTCAAGCCAAAGACATAGACCATTACATCCATTACAAAGCATTACTCGAACACTGACTGCGCTGTCTAATGACTAACGATGAGGAGATAAACTAATCCGAGAGAAATTACACAAAAATAAAAAAACCGGCCATCAGATTGTCCTGCTTCTTCAATTAGATGATTTGCCTTAGCTGCTTGTTCATCTTCTTCAGCTCGGCCTTCACTTCCGCATCCACCGTAGTACCAGCAGAAATGGGGTTGCCACATCCCAATTGCTCCACCACGGACGGGTTTTCGAGCTCCCGGGATGCTACCTCCACCCCAATTCGCTCGATGTACTCGATGTACTCATCAAGCCACTCAAAATGCCCACATTTTGGCAGTTCCTGAAATCACAGAGATGAACCCTAAATCCCAAATTCGATGAAATGCATGAAATTTCGAAAGAAAAGCGAGAAATTGGCGCTCGGAACACTCAGATCTCACCTTTCCCGGCTCGGGCTTGCTCTCACACTTCACAAATTCCCGGCCAATGTTGTCGTTCTTGTCGGTGGATGTGACAAGCCGCCAGTTCGCGCAGCACGGGGCAATCGGGGCACCTCCTCATCGGCACCGCACCATACCGAGGCCATGAGCGGTGGGAGGAAGCAGAGCTCGACATCCCTCGCCGGCGTTGCCGCACTTGCTCGCCGGAGAAGAAAACGGAAGGGGATGAGATGCTGGAACGGTGGCGGGAGTGCTCGGGTGCGGGGACGGATCGGGGCCAACGGCTCTCTTCGACCACAGGGTGGGTCCCACGATATGAGGTGGACATCAGGTGAGTTCCGTCGTGACGTGGAGAGGCTGTGGGTCCTACTCTGCTCAACTGATTCGAATTCGTTGACGGTCTCGTGGGATTAAGTAGAAGTGTCGCACGAGAGCTATTTGCCGCTTCAGAAGTGTCGCATGCGAGCTATTGTTTGCAACGATGTCGCTTTCCTTCCAATTCCACGTAAAGACGTCGCATAGGAGCTATAAGCCCCTTATCGTGTGTGTAACGCATATGATAGGCAGCATGCTCTACCATGTCGATCATAGTACATCACTGACTTAGATGGCATATCTATCAATGTCACTATATCAGTGTGAAATAATGGTACTACCTTCGGTTCATAACAAGTGTCTTTGATTTCGTATTGTTTTAGTATAAATTTGTACTAAATCTTTGACACTTATTTTGGATCGAAGAGAGTATAATTTTTGTCATTGAACACTTACAACTTTTTAAAACAATTATTATCTTATTTAAAAAACATTATATTCAAATTTTTAGAGAGGTTTTGTCAAAAAAAGGTAGAGAGGAAAAGGAAGGAAAGGAGTTTGCGAGAGATCCTCTACAAAGCGTGGGCACTAAGTTAGTATTTATTATATTATTGTATTGCAAGTGCAAGTGGAAACTAACATGATATTCCACGAAATTAGTCAGCTTTATACGGCCAGCCTCCTTTTATGTGTTCTTGCTCCTCACATAAAAATACTTTAAATGCTCTAAATAATGTAGAAGAAAAAAACATAAGTTCATCATTTGTTGTCTTACTAAAAAATAATATAGCTTATACAGATGGAAATAATCAGTTGTATGTCAAGAAGCCTGCTTACATGTCTAAAATTTGTCTTCATACCAAGGCAAAGAATCAAGGTAATACGTTCCACCATGACTCAGTGAGATGCTTATGATAATCCAATGATTGCTAAAAGAATGTGTACTTAGTTATAAGTGAATAAGTATTACATCAGATGTTAAAGATGAACAAATTCGTGAAAAAAAGGTGTGAAATTTACTCCCTCCGTACGCAAATAAGTGCCTAAGTCAAACTTCAATAAATTAGATCAACCATATAGACAAATATAGCAACATATATTACATGAAATTTTCATATTATGAAAGTAAATTTGAAAACAAATCTAATGGTACCAATTTAGTGTTATAAATATTGCTGCATTTTCCTATAAAATTAGTATTACTCCCTCCAATCCATATTACTTGTCACTGAAATGGATGTATCTAGACATGTTTTAGTGCTAGATACATCCATTTTAACGACAAGTAATATGGATCGGAGGAAGTACTAAGTTTGACTTAAGACAAGACTAGAAGTACACTTATTTGCTGACTGAGGGTGTACCTCTTAGTAAAAGACCATAAGATTAAGTAATTATCTTTGTTTTTCTATGAATTGGCTCTTAAATTTGCTTGACTATTACATGGATAATGTAATCCTCAACAAACCATTTTGTATAAGTGAACACTCATAAAATAAAGTACGGATAGAGTAGGTGATTTTCTGCTTCATGCATGTATGTCGTATACTCTCTATCCAATTCATGAATCTCTAGTATTGATGGTTTCTAACATATCAACAGCCATAACAGTAAGTGGTCTATCTAGGTTTGATACCAAATGTGATCCCAGTGTGTGTTCATTTGATACAACCAGTACTAAGCTTGAATGGAGTTGGTTGGTTGAAAAATTCTTAATATGGAGTTAATGGACCATTATCTGATTTGGATGCTTAGTCTCTGTTCAGCCATATATGGCCTATATATGTGCTTGTTTCCTTGCCTTTCTTACATAAATACAAAGTGGACAAGGATGGCCCCATAGATCGAGCACCGATTTTTCTACTATCATCGAAAGTCATAGTATATTGGTAGATATTTGGAATGAAAGTTGTTGGGAATTATAGTCATACTTCGACGGTGCAACTGTGCAGATATTCTATGATAAACTGTTGTGTTTTCTGTCGAGCATTCTAGCAGACTGTGTACGGTGGTGTGATAGGACCCTTGTATTGGATCATACTTTAGACGTATGATATTGTTTAATGCACAACATATTTTGGCGTGTTGATTTGACGGAGCCACATCCAACACTAAAGAACCCCACACAACAATGGGCAGCAAATAATAGGATAGTCTACTTCAATCAATGGGCAACAACAACATCATTTTTTAGAAACTTGATCTAACCTTGCTAGATAGGATTACTTGCACACGGATCGGATATGTAATGGCAACTCGCGTGCGGCGTGCATATCTTGGTGTAAGTTATCAAACATGGATACTTTCACTCCTTGCCTGCAGTGTCCTTTCTTGAAATAGACTTTCATCTCGTTTTATAAATAAAGTACGACCATCTAAATCAGATACAAGTTCCAAACTAAAGAAAAAGGAGTCCGCCCGTGCGCAACAACACAACAAAGCCCAAAGGGAGAGTAAGGTAAAAAAAAGGTGTGGCAAAATACAAACGCATCTTCATGGTTTCTACAGTCCGAGGACTCCTGCGTTCCTGAAACCCAATCTCCGCATCGTCATTTCCTTTCTCCTAGCTCTACCTGCCTAGCCATGGCCAACTACCCCATCGACCCTGCATCTCGTGTGCCAGCCAGCATGACCGTAATCCCTTATGGCCCCCTCCACAAGGAGTGTGGCTACGTGTTCCTTGGTGGTGATTCACCTCTGTACACTGACGACTTGGGCATTGCTATGCTTGAGCCACAACCTCCAGCTGAAGATTACCTCGAGGTTGTTGCAATCATTGGTGGGTATCTCCACATTAGATGTATCCATGTTTGTAGTACATCCAGTTGTGACATAGGCACTACTTTGATTAGGTTTGCAATAGTAACAAGTGGAGATGTTGTAGTTGGATCTAGTCCTTATTTCTTAGGTGACTCTGTTCTATGCATTGTCAATGAGGATAGTGGGATCAACTGTAGATCTAGATCTACAGTTCTTACTCATGATGTTTGGTGTTTGCTCTTAAACTATCCGTAGAAACTCTGGGATCCTAATACTGTTATGCATACCTTTGTTCCTTATGGACGTTTCTTAGTTTGGAACAAAGATCTTTCAAACAGAGCTAGGATCTTGGTCAAATTTAGAGCACACGATGTTGATGCTCTGCCTCTTAGTATTGTTGTTGGAAAGAACTTGTTTGATGATGAAAACTATGACACTTGGTTGAACCATTCTTGGAGGGATTGCTAGAGATGAGGTCGGAGACCATATCCCCACCATCTTGTCCACGAGGGTTTTTGGCATGATGAACATGCTGCAATGCAGCAAGATGTTGCAGACATCCATATAAATGGTGCACCTTCTGTTGGCCCTTTGGAATATGCTGCACCTGCTTCTTCCCTTTGGGTCACTGATGTTCTTATATATTTCTGTTTTCCAACCTTGATCGTAAACCATGATGGTCCTTTGTGGCTTTATTATTAATTTAAAGTCGGGCTCCCTCCAGTATTCCGTCTTTCCCTCCAGTACTCATCATCTTTCTAGAAACTTCATGGGCCACATGACTAGTACATGTACTCATTTTAATTTTAGTTAGAACTCTAGACCTTATCGATCGAACAGCTCAGCGACTCAGTCAAAGGAAGGATCCACAAAGACGTTTTATAAACCATCCTATGATAATGTAAAGAAATGAGAGTATCAATTATAGATTCATAATCAACTTGAGGATAAAGCCTAGTACAGAGGACAATCACATTTTCTGGACTCAAACATACAGGCTAGAAGCTCCCGCGATGCTCCCCACGAGTGTCACAGGAGAAACCCTAGCATCATCGCACACCAGTCCTCTCCCCCTTCTCCTCCTCCCCTCTCTGATGTCGGAGGGCATGGATGAGAAAAGGTCACGTCGCGCTAGTGGCAGTGAGGTCTCTCCTTCTTCTTGAGAGAGTAATTGTTGTAAAAAGTATCATGTCCACCATTAGACAAGCTGTTATTTCTCTTGTTGTGTTGCTAAGTCGCATCGACTGTTCACAATACACATACCGGTGATATTGGTTACTCTTCAAACAGAAATAGGTATTCGTCTCGCTTTATAAATAAATCCACACATGTCCAAATCAATACAAGATGATGAGGAGAACCTCATAAAAAAATAGATCAAAACTAAACAAAAAAATGGACAAGGAGAGCCAAAACTTGCCGCTGGAGCCACTGAAATGAGACTCGGCGATCGAAGCTTCACAATAACGCCCCAAGAGGGTGGTGACGCACATTCTTGCCGTCGTCCAGACCAAAAGGTCAAGAATTTTCACTCGGAGTACTATCGCTACGAAGTAACAATAATAGTTCTCCCAAAAGGGTTACGACACCCGCATTCATCATCATTGTTGGCGTGGAAATGTTCAACTTTCATCCGAAAAAACCTCCATACACGCCCGCAACTCGGACCGCCCATAGTCTATGAACCTGGCCGTCAGAACACGATCTGAGAGAAGACGATACCGCCTTCAACTCTAGGAACACCCGTGTTGCAGAGCAGATGCAACGGGAGTAGCTGGCAGATGACACATCAGTGGAGCTAACCAGTGCATAGTGGAGAATATTGATCTGCAGGAAGTGATAGTCCTTTGGGGCTCCGCGTTACGTGTTTATATAGGTAGGAAAAGCCCCTACGTGTACATGTGGGACCATATTTGAGTGGTGTACTACACCATACCAAATACGGTAGGCATACATAATATATCTCCAACAGCCCCCCTTAATCTAAACTTGCACAAAAATTTAGATTACGTCTAAATTCACGAAGACTATGAACAGGAAGAGCTTTTGTAAAACCATCAGCCAGTTGATCTTTGCTTGAAATGAACTTGATCTCCAGACTCTTACTAGCCACTCGTTGTCGAACAAAGTGGAAGTCAATCTTAATGTGTTTGGTACGTGCATGAAACACAGGATTAGCAGACAAATATATAGCACCCAGATTATCACACTATAGACATGGTTTTTCTTTAAGCTTGACACCAAGTTCCTTTAGGAGAGCTTCAACCCAAATGAGCTCAGTTGTAGCATTAGCAAGAGATTTATATTCTGCTTCAGTGCTGGAATCGTGAGACGGTGGCCTGTTTTCTAGCACTCCAGGAAATAAGATTAGGACCAAGGAAGATGGCAAACCCTCCTGTGGATCGCCTGTCATCAAGGCATCCAAGAGTTATAGTGTCACGAACATATCGAAGAATCCTCTTAACTGTTGTCCAATGAGAGGTCGTAGGTGCATAAAGAAACTGGCAAACTTTATTAACATAAAAGGATAAATCAGGACGTGTCAATGTAAGATACTAGAGAGCACCAATAATGCTCCTGTAACGTGTGTTGTCCTCGGGTCCAAGTGGCGTCCCCTCGGCCAGGGATAGTGGTTCGGTGTTGGACAATGGCGTGGGAGCCGGTTTGCAACCATACAACCTGACCTTTGCAAGAATATCAGAGGCGTACTTTTCCTGTGTAAAGAGCAACCCATCTGAAATTTTCTTCACTTCAATGCAAATAAAATAGTGCAAATCACCAATGTCTTTGATAGCAAAATGAGCATTAAGATCATGAACTAAAACTGTGATGGCTTGAGCAGAAGAACTCATGACAATTATATCATCAACATAGATCAGAAGATAAATTGTGATACCTGACTTGTGGTATAAGAATAGAGATGTATCAGCCTAAGAGGGAACGAAACCAAGGTCATGAAGCTTAGAACTCAATCGAGAGAACCATGCACGGGGGGCCTGTTTCAAACCATTCAGAGCTTTGTCAAGTTTACAGATGTGTCGAGGAGCATCAGGATGTTCAAACCCAGGAGGTTGTTTCATGTACACTTCCTCTTCCAGAACACCATGCAAAAACACGTTCTTCACATCTAGCTGCCGTAAACTCCAGCCACGAGAGACAGAAACTGCAAGAACTGTCCTGATAGTGGCATCTTTGATAACTGGACTGGAAGTATCTTCATAGTCAATACCATAGCGTTGCTTGAACCCTTTGGCAACAAGTCTAGCTTTGTACCTATCAATAGAACCATCGGAACGTTTCTTTATACGGTATACCCATTTGTAGTCAATAAGATTTTTGCTAGAGCTAAAGGGAACAAGATGCCAAGTTTTGTTTGTCATCAGTGCACTGTATTCATCTTCCATTTCTTGGCGCCACTGAGGATGTGAGAGGGCCTCGGACAACGAGGATGGTTCACCTGTAGAAGTGAGCAAACCATAGCGTACAGTACCGTCAGTGTGTTTATTTGGATGTTTTATACCTTTTTGGAGCCTCGTTTGTACACTAACCACAGGAGGGGCAGGAGGCGGAGAAGACACAGAGGATCCAGAGCGCACTGCAGATGATCCCGTGGCGGCGGACACAGGATAGGAGGCAGCGTTGCTGGGCATAGGAGATCCCGCGGTTGAAGGGGAGACAGCGGGTGGCGTGGCGGGCTCCGGTTGGTGCAGGGGCTACTAGGACCGAAAGCGTGGCCCGCCTGGCTCGTGGGCGCGCATGGGAGATGGCGTGCGGGCACGACGCGGCAACCCGACGTTGGCACCAGGGGACAGACCGGAGGAATCAACCTCGAGATCTGCCTGCGCGCAATCCGAGGCGGATCGAGGATCAACCTCGTGTCTAGTTCCCGTGTCCTGTAGCGAGGAGGACGACGCGGGCGATTCTGGAGCGTTTTCAGCGTCGTTTTCTTTAGAAATTTGAGGAGCAACATCATCATCAGAGGCTGCACCATCGCCAGCTTCCAGGGGTGGTTGTGTGTCCTGACCATGATTAGTAACAACAGGAATAATAAGCACCATGTGATCATCAGTATATGCATCCCCATGAGTAAATGAAGGAAGGTCTTTAGGCAATAACAAAATGTCACTACGAAGGTGTCGCCCTGCATTAGGATGTAATGAAGCAAAGGGAAAGACAGTTTCATCAAAAACAACGTCTCGAGAAATATAGACGCAGCCAGTAGAGACATCTAGACATTTGACTCCTTTATGCATGGGACTATAGCCATGGAAAACACATTGTTTTGATCTATAGGAGATTTTTTGTTTATTGTATGGACGAAGATTAGGCCAGCAAGCACAACCAAAAATACGAAGAGAATCATAGTTGGACTTGGTGTGGAGGCGACGCTCTACAGGAGTTTCATGATTAATAACCTTGCTAGGAAGTAAATTAATCAAGAATGTGGCTGTGAGAAAAGCTTCATCCCAAAATTTTAATGGAATACAAGAATTGGAAAGAAGAGACAAACGAACTTCAACAATGTGACGATGTTTGCACTCAGCAGAGCCATTTTACTGATGAGCATGAGGACATGAAACATGATGAGAGATGCCAATCTTTTGGAAGAAACTATGGAGTTTTTCATATTCACCGCCCCACTCAGTTTGCATGGTTTTAATCTTCCTATCAAATTTTCTTTTAACAAGTTGCTGGAAATTAAGAAAAGCTTGATAAACTTCAGACCTCTTTTTGAGTAAAGTAATCCAGGTAAACTTGCTAAAATCATCGATAAAGCTCACATAGTATAAATGTTTGCCCAGCAGAGGCAGGTGCTGGACCCCATACATCAGAGAATACTTGTTCTAAAGGAACAGTAGAAACACTAGTAGATACATGATATGGCAACTGATGACTCTTAGCTAGCTGACAAGCATCACAAACATATGGATTTATTTCTGGAGTATAAGAGAATTCATATTTCCTAATAATTTGCTGCACCACAAAATATGAAGGATGGCCTAAACGACGATGCCATGTGGAAGACGACGGCTGATGTTTACGCACTTCTATTCTTGTAGACAGTTCTTGGGCCTCCAAGTGCAGAGGTTTGTAGAACACCATCAAGTTTCTCTTAAGTGGATCACCCAAGGTTTATCGAACTCAGGGAGGAAGTGGTCAAAGGTATTCCCACTCAAGCAATCCTGCAATCAAGATACAAGAAGTCTCTTGTGTCCCCAACACACCCAATATAGGTGCACTAGTTCGACGAAGAGATAGTGAAATACAAGTGGTAACGGTGCCAGAAAATAGCTTCTGACTTGTTGTTGACGTGGGGTAACTGTGCCAGAAAAGAGCTCATAACGTGGAGGAAAGGTAAACGCCCAAAACCTCCCCGGCAAACGGAACAAAGATGGAAGCAAACAAACATGCAACATATCTAGTGGCAAACGGTGTTTCAATGCTTAGAAACAAGGCCTAGGGATCATACTTTCACTAGTGAACACTCTCTCATATAAATATCCTCTCGTCATGATACTACTCTTAACTACTCTCCGGTTGGACACTCTAATCCAAGGTAGGGCTATAACAACACACCTCAAAGTCCGTCTTCCCCAATCTAGATAACCCCACACTGTCACCTTGAGCGCTAGATGGTTCCAACAAACACCACAATTTCATAGAGACATCCAACTCCAAATATAACTCATAACAAATATTCAATCTAGCCAAAGTGCCACACACGGTATGCACGCGGTCACTTTCACACACGTGGGGAAAAGCATAGATCTATTAAAGCACAAAGAGTATTTATGTAGACTCAAGCCTAAGTGCCACCATGGCATGCACGCTGTCACTTTCACACACATGGGGAGAACAGAGATCTAATTAAGCACTTGAGTAGCAAGGTAGATCTACTTGATTACAAAGCTCATGACCACAAGATCATGCATAGAGAGAGAGAGATATGAACACATAGCTACCGGTAGAGCCCTTAGCCCTGAGGAAGAACTACTCCCTCCTCATCATGGGAATCAGCAACGATGATGAAGATGGCGATGGAGATGGCCCTGGGAGCACTTCCCCGTCCCAGCAGGGTGCCGGAACAGAGACTTCTGTCCCCCGAATCTCCCCTTCGATGGTGGCGGCGTAGCGGAGGTTTTCGTGGATTTCTTCTGAATTGTTTAGGGTTTTTGGGTTGGAGGCTTCTTATAGGCGCAGGAATCAAGGTCGGTGGGGGTCCAGGGGCCCCACACCGCCTCCAGGCGCCTCTAGGGCTTGCCCGTTCCTAGGGGGGTTTGGCCACCCTGTGGCCCCCCTCCGGCTCTGCTTCGTGGTTCCATATTGCTCCGGGAAAAATAATAACTTTGGATTTTGTCCCGTCCAATTCCGAGAATATTGATTTTCTGCCTTTCTGGAACCAAAAACAGAAGAAAACGGGCAACTGGCACTGTGGTAACTTGTTAATAGGTTAGTTCCAGAAAATATATAAAAACACCTCAAAATGTAGACAAAATATAAGACAAATGATATAAAACAAGCATGGAGCATCAAAAATTATAGATATGTTTCGGACGTATCAACGGCTTTATTGAAAGAAAGGCATGCTTGGAAGACCCACTGGAGATTGGCAACAATGGGTAAAGACCACCATGACAGGGACCTTTAAACAGAATCCTTCTTGTTTCCTGATCCTTGATCAAAAAGAAAAAAGGATGAAATTCGATAAAGACAACGTTATCAAGAGTAAGACGATGAACAGACAACAAATTTTTGGAAGCACTAAGAATATGCAAGACTCTATTTAAATGAAAGGAACTCGTGGGGGTGTGCAAAACTGAAAGACCAACATGGGAAATTTGCATACCATTGCCATCGGCCGTGTGAACACGGTCTTGGCCCTTGTACTTCTCGTGATGTGGAGAGCTTGTTCAGCTCCCCCGTGATGTGGTCAGTAGCTCCAGTGTCGGAATACCAGTTGGTATCGACACCATCGGTAGCAGTATTGGCGGTCTTCTCCTCGCGACCGTCATCGTTCTGGTAACGCCACCAGCAGTCTTTGGCGGGGTGGCCGTGGATGAGGCAGATCTGGCACGTCACGTCCACAAAGGTAGTGGGGACGCGACCATTGCGGCGTCCATCGCGGTGCCCAGCATCGTCACGGCGTCGGTAGTCACCACGACCACGGGAGCCGCGGTTGTCATCACGACGACGGTACGCCGAGCCACCGTCATCACGGCGGCGATCGTAGCCGCGGCCACGTGAGCCACGGTCCTCATCATAGCGGCGGTTGTCGCGGTCCTCATCATAACGGCGGTTGCCGTGATCGTCATCATAGCGGCGATAGTCGTGATCATCATCCGAGCGGCGAGCGCCGCGGTCATCATCATAGCGGCCACAGTTGGAGCCACCACCGCGGCCACGACGTGCTAGATTGGCAGACGTGGTGAACGTGTCACCTGTGTCCTAGAGCATAATTTGATGAACATCGTGAGCATAAATTTGATCGTACAAGTCATCGAGGGTGGTACCGGGGTTGCCGTGGACGGTTGCAGCGACTTCGTTTGAAAATATA
This sequence comes from Avena longiglumis, assembly GCA_030063025.1. NCBI lineage: Eukaryota > Viridiplantae > Streptophyta > Magnoliopsida > Poales > Poaceae > Avena > Avena longiglumis. The sequence goes on along the minus strand of CP125977.1, from coordinate 71,660,525 downwards.
TAAAAACACCTCAAAGTGTAGATAAAACATAAGACAAATGATATAAAACAAGCATGGAGCATCAAAAATTATAGATACATTTCTGACGTATCAAGCATCCCCAAGGTTAACTCATTCTCGTCCTCGAGTAGGTAAGTGGTAAAAAGAATAATTTTTGAGGTGACATGCACCATCAAAACCAAGATCAAACCATTTGCAAGCATTGAAAGCTGGGATCAAAGAACTCTAAACATGTGCATGAAAGATGGAGTTCTAATGGTAAGACAAAGTAACTATGCATGCAACATGAAAGGTTATAAACAAATATCATGAATAACATGCATTGAAAAACGTTTGTTTGTTTCACATACAGAAAATATAGCATAGTGGCAATTAGCTTGTCCCTCATAGAGTAGCAAATAAATGCATAGGACACCTTCAAAGTTCACAAGGGTAACTAGAAACAAGTAGCACAAGAACAAGTAATATCACAATATGCATCAATCAATAAGTTTTGGGACACTGCACAAAGAATGACAACTATGCTCTCTTAATGTTGCCTAAAGGTAGAAGGTGGAGACTCAATAGTGGTGGAAGAAAGGCCTTTTATAAAGGAAGCAGAGATTTCAAGTTTCAAAAAGAGCTTCCAAAAATTATGGTACTTGTTAGCTTTCAGCCCTCATTGCCCCTATCATAAGCATCTTGAAGTGATTAAGGTTAAAGTGGCAAAGATGGAGTATATGCTTGACGAAGTATAAGTTGGCAATCTCAAGTCCCTTGAATACGAGGACCACACATCATGCATACTCAACTTTGGGCCCAGGTAAGTTCTTGTCATTGTAAGTATTTGCATATCATTGAGAGCCGCCAACGGGGTATCCTTGTACATGGTACAGGAGTTTTCCCATAACCAAAATGACAAGGCAAGCAGACAATGAGCATCTCAGCAATCTTTTTATGTACCATGGGAATATGGTGCTTTTGCTCTCTTTCCTCTTTTCTTAATGTGTCTCTTTTTTTAATATGAAGTATGCTTCATAGATATCACTATAGTGATGCTGCAAGTTTCCACCATGATTAGACATGGCTTAGGCTAGCGGCCCAAACGTTTCTCTAACACAGGATACAAACTCCATGGACTTACAAGTTCCCTCTTTATTTCACACCGGTGACATCCGTAGACAAAAAAACATGATATCAACTGAGTACAAAGTACAAGTGCAATGTTAAAAACGTTCCCCGTGACAGCACGGTTCTGCTAATTCCAACATATAAGTGTAAGCATATATAACAAAGTAGTCACAATGGTTCAAGTTTATTAGGGGCAAAGAATAAAGCGTGCTATCAAGTTCGTGAGGGATTTAATCACTACAAAATAGTTTTTAATTGGAAGATAGCTGAAAAAAAGAATATACTTGAAATGTTGTAACACACCATTTGATTAAAATTTATTAGAAATACACCTCTTACCGCAAGGACCGGAATTTCATTGTATTGATGCTATTATTAATATTTAATTCTATTTTAGTTGACCAAAAATATTAGTTCTCGGATTAGTGATGTGTTCCAAATGGCGCAAGTACGAATAATGATCATGTCCACCACGTGAACTTATAGAGCAAGTACAATAAGCTTATATAAGCGGGTCATAAGTGATTAAATAATATATCTTTACTTAGTTGGAAGAGAGAGATGAATAGAGAAGAGAAGTGGTCTCTTAGCTAATAGCTAGCTACAACACGTGCTTCTGAAAAGTATGTGAGAATGAAAGGTGAATCATGCTAATTTATGTTTATCTATTGTACATGTTAGCTACTAGCTGGGACGCCGCCCCCGCCCTTGAAGTAGCTCTTGACATTGAAATCCCAAAGGATGGCTTAGAAGCTACAAAATGAGTTGCCATGATCCTATCTTACGCTCCAATACAAACTTACTGTTAGATCCACCCATAAACAAACATGCACAATATGCTACGATAATGATTTCATCGACGATAATGATAGAACTCGACGAAACGAAGATCATAAAAACCATAATCTAGGTACATAGTTTGAGTATCTTCAAGAACTGATACACAAATGAGCCGATAAGGACAACCACTGATTCATGTAATTTCCTCTTTTTCACCAAGATTCATAGCTAGAAGTGTCTCTCTATAATAAGTCAATAATACAATAATCTTCTCATCAATAGATAGATGGAGATAGATGGACGCTCATACCCCTTGCCATAAATAGTTTATCTACAATAGACTGAACCAATGTATCAGCAGGTACCTTCTGGAACTGAGAGACGGGTCCCATCACATTCACATATGTACAATGCAACTGTGGACATGCCCGACAATTTTATTGAGCGTCGCTCATGGAAATTTCGTTTAGTCTTGACAGGCGCACAATAGCATTATTCATTCCTTACGTCTATGACGGGAGTTGTACACCTGTAAAATCCAAGTGTAATTCTTAGCATAAAAACATACAATCTAGAGAAAAAGCTAGCTTTAGTCAAAAAAAAATTGGGTTCTAATCTTAACAAAGTGGCTCTGGCATTACGAAGAATATATCTTTACAATTATTATCTTAAACATATAAAAGCAGAATATAAAATAAAGATATGAATAGTAAAATGGGCTACATAGAAAGTAAACAGTTACACGCTACTTACCACTGGGGATAGCTGAAACCGACGCCGACCGGATCGCGATGCAACCATAGTCGAGTGGAAACAAAAAAGAATATCTGAGAAGTGAGATAAGAAAAAGAAATTGAGAAGGTACAGAGAAAGGAGAGGTAGTGTATTGGAAGAAAAATGAATATCCAGATATGGCTTATTGATGAACGACAACCGAATCAGCACACACATGATATACCAGCCAAGATCTGCTTCTAGGAAGACCAGAAAGTGACGGTACAAATAGTACGGTGTTTCTTGATGAACTGCTTCTAATTAAACACCCAATAAATCATAGCAAACCTGAGAAACATCAACAAACATCAGGCACTATCTAGCAGCAACAATAGGGTAAGTGATAGTTGTTCTGCTAACACTGCTTAAAAGCATCTGAAAAGATCCCAGTTGTTGAAAATTAGGAAGAACAATCCACACAGTTAGTACAAATTGAGCCACAGAATTGTAGGAAACACAAAGTAATCCATATGAACTTCATAAATTACATTACTAAGAACATAGAACGGATAATAATACCTTCTACATGGTTAAAATATGTAGTGAATAAATTAGTGTTGTTCAAAAACATAAAAGGAGGAGACAATTGGCTGTGGGCACAGACCTGTTCTTACTCTTAGCCATGAAAAACTTCTCTTGCTCGGCCTGCCTATAGCCTCGAATCTGACCGAAGACAACCAACTCCATGAGCTGCAAAGAACAAGAAATCTCTCTTTTCTCCTCACGATTTCATCTCCTTCACCCAGACAACTGCCTCATACGATCCCCAAGAACAGTCATGGAACCCAACCTCCCATATCCTCATGGTCCTAAGCCAAAAAAAAGAAAGAAAGTTGCGCATAAGAGAAAATAAGTCGCGGGAAGGACAATTTGCCTCTAAATCAGCAAAAAGGACCTCATAAATTGTGCCAACCAAGCCTCTCATAATATCGTCAAGGATAATGACTACCATATGGGCATCATCTTGAATCAAATCCATCCGCTCACCAGAAAAAATAGGAACAGAACCAAATACCATACCTCAGTTTAGAAAATTGTACAACACCACTTAGCATCTATAAAACCTGTACACTACATGACAAAATCTTGATAAGTTGCCAGCAAAAAAAAGCACTGCCTCAACATCCACCATGTCAAGACTATTTTCAGAGACCAAGTAATGCATTTTAGCAAATCAGCACTATCTCAACATCCACCATGACTACCAGATCAGATTAGGATGCCAGACTGCTAACCTTACCATACAAATTGCTTCAAATATTGAAGCAAAGTAGCATGAATGCTGATATATGCAATAATACAAATGACGGATTGGTACCCTAATACAAATAGTCAATTTTCAGGTGAGAATGAGATAGGTTTGTCTAGCCGTGCCTTTCATCACAAAAGGTCCTCGGAGACCAAAGCTCGCGGGCACACCAGGCGACAGAGCGGCCCCTGTTTCAGGATCTATGATCTTCGCTTCGGTGCCCCACGAAAGACGCCCAACTGATCCAATTCGTCGACTTTCTTCTACTCAAGTGTTACAGCAAAACCCAGCTATAGTCTCGGTCATTCCATATTCCTTTTGCAAGTGAAAGTTGAATAACAGTTAGTGGAGGTCAGCTTGTCGATTTAGTAGTTAGTTGCATGTGTAATAATGATATGGATAAGAATGGCCACCTGCAAGAGGTTTAGCAAAGTATGAGAAAAATTGACACTTACGAAATACTGAATTCAAAACGGTTCGAGTAAATGCCAAATTTGACCATATAACAATGATGCCTAGAGAAGTTACACATAAGAAACATAACATAAAAAAGCATGAATATTGGATGAAAACACTTCCTCATTCTGGGAAGAACTGATGATAGAGACTAAAGAATGTTGAGAAACAAACTTACATGTTCATGAATGAGCGTTCTTTGATCCAACTTCTCGGTCATGAGTGCAGCAAGTGGGAGAACCGCTAAAGTGAGGCTGCATTTCACAAACTGATTAGTTGTACAAAATCTAGCACTGTTTCATGAAACCTAGACCAGAACTGGTGAGTAGTTATATCTACCAGCACATCAGAAGTGGCCAAATCTCCTAGTGATCTTGCACTGAACAAAAATCCAGCTCTTATTAATAGGCCATACTGGAGCAATTCGGATCATGGTAATGTGTCAGCTCATATGAAACACGGTGCGCATACAGTACTAAACCCTCTACTTCTGGAGGGGATGGACTACAGAAAAAAGAAATGAGAATGAAGGTCATTAGAATAGGAAAGTAACCAAACCTTCATTAAGTTCTCAGTTATGAGCCTGCTGTTCACTGTAATCAGCACAACAATGCATAGATTCAGAAGGCCAAAATGGCTCTGAAATCAGGTCAAGAATTACGTATAGGACAAGAATTTTCTGTTGCAACAGAGTAATATGGCTTGCAAATAACGACTTCATTATCAGTTAAAGAAGAATACGAAAAATGTGGCATATTACGATCTAAGCTTTCCGTGCTTCCAATCATACAGCTGCCCCCCACCTCCTCCCTCCCTCCCCTGCTTCTGAGTGTTCCTCACCTCAGGCCGGGCCCCTTCCATGGCCTCTCCGCCGGATTAGCTGGCTGGAGTTGGCAGGGAGGCGGCGCCGGAGTAGATAGGTTTAGGGTTTGTGGCGTCATGCCGGTAGTGGTCCTTGTGACCGTTGATGCTTGTGCTCAGATCTGCTGCAGCCAGATCTGGAGAGTAGGGCTGTTGTTTGCTGTTCTTGAGCTCATGTGGCCGGAGCAGAGGATGGCGACGACGGCTGCAGCATCCCCAAATAAAGCTGTTGTTTGTCGCTCCCTCTATCCTGCTGTATCCTTACTCCTCCTTTCTTTGGCCGGCCGTGGCGGCGAGGGATGGAAGGTGGGGAGGAAGTGGTGCTGCAGCTGCGGGAGCGCTGGGAGTGTCCCTGTTCTGGCGTTTTGGCGCGTGGCCAGGCGGTGGTTGTCCTCTCCTGCTTTTCTTCTTCTTTCGGCCGGCCGTGGCGGCGAGGGGAACAAGAAGGACCGGCGGGGGTGGGCAACCAACTCCCCTTCATCCATGCGCGGCTCTCCCTCTGTTCTTCTTCTCTCTGCCGGCTATGGAAACGGGAGAGGAGTGAAGGGCATATGTTGGGGCGCTGTCCAAGTCGGAAGCTTTAGGGTGCATCTGGAGCTTGTGCCCCTTTCGGCATCTTCCAAGCAACGCCTCGCCGTTGCTATTTTCGGCCAGATTGGTGGCCATGCCGAGCTCATCGCTGTTGTTAGCGCGAGCGTCTTCATCCTCTGTGAGAGGATCTCTGCCAACATCGTGGCGGCCTTCATGCCCCCCGCGCAACCAAGTGGTTGTGTCCCCGGTTGGTGCTGGGGCGGCGCCGCCGTGATGTTGTTCGTCGCCGGCGGATGCCAAGGACCTGATTGCTTTTTATCAATCCTTGATAGGGTGTGCTTTGTAAGGGTGAGGGGTCTGGTTGTATTTTCTACTTTTATTTTAGACCTCATTGTAATTGTTCGCCCGCCGCTGGAATAGAAGCTCCTGGTCCTTCAGGACCTTTCCCGTTCAAAAAAAAAAAAAGAAAAATGTGGCATATTATGTACTTATACCCAAATTAAATGTTTTATGTGGATTCTGTTATATAATGATGTTAATTGATGTCAAGGCCAGGGACATCTGTAAAATAATATGACGTAGATATACATAAACTTTATCTTGAAACTCATAATAGTTCAGATTTAAGTGAGGACATGTACTGCGCTTTGTACTGAAACAAATTAAAGGCTATGATGAGGCATGCACTTAAGTGTGAGGGGTTTGCTGTGGGCTCATATAGCTTTGCAAAATGGTAACATCCTAGAGTTTCAAATAGATACAACCAGTCGACCGAAAAAAAAAACATTTATGTACCTAGTAGAATGGATGTAAAACCAAATTAGTGGTTAAAGCTGACAGCACAGACATTTCAATTTTCCTCATGCATAAACAATGTCATGAACAAGAAAGGCAAGATGGCAGATCCAATGAATCAGCATGCACTGATCCTAGTTTAGCATGTCAGCCTGATATATTGAGCATGTGGATCACGACAGTTCCCAGTTGAGGATGACAGCCTGATATACTGAGCATGTGGATCAGGATACTGACCTGCATCTGCACTTTCATAACAGAAGTCAACTCCCACCCGAAGTGCCACAATAAAGTGAGTTGCACATGTATTTGAGTATCTGAACATACCTAGGATCTGGCACGGCTAGACATCCGGAGGAGGCGAGCACGCGTGTGCGTGCTCTAGCTTATTATACGAGGATGCGATTTGGAGAAAGAGATTAAAATCGTGAGCACAGTGAAAAATAATGCGACTGTAGGGCGAATCCGATGCTGGACGGAGCAAAGCATACGGGTGCGGGATCATAATAAGAACTAAAAAAATCCGTGGGATCGCGGCGCTGATCACCTGTCGGAAGATCGCGTCTGAGCTGAGCGGGCTCTCCTTGACCCGGCAGTGGGCGGGCGCCGACATGCGGTAGCAGAACATCTCGTGCTGCTGCTGCTGCGGCGATGACTGATGCGGGACGCCGTTCTCCCGCCGACCGGCGGAGGATTCACCGGCGTTCGCAGGGGCGCGGCGGAGGCGGAGGGACGGGTCGGCGTCGGGGTTAGCGCGATCGTGGGCCACCGCCACAGACGGAGGCAAGGCAATGGAGATCAGCCCAAGAGAAAAAATAGGAGAGGCAAAGCCAAATCTGCACGGGGAGAGAGCAAGGAGGAGGAGGATTGGGACTCACCGGCTGGTGTTGTCCTCCTCACGGAGCAGCGCCCTCATGCTGCAGGCTCCGCCGCTAGCCTCTGTGTCAGAGGAGAACTCGGCGTCGGTGCGCAGGTACTGCGCTTGGCCATGATTTTAGCATAGTCTGGCACCGGACGCGCGGCGGGAGAGGGTTGGGCGGCGCACGGGGGATACCGGTGGATGCGCGCGCGGAGGGCGAATAGGCGGCGTAGACGGCCTCCAGGCGCCACGGAGCACGTCGCCGAGGGACACAGATGGGGCTGCGGTGAGCGGGACGCAGCATCGGCCGACGATGGCGAGGGCGGTGGGCTGGGCCTCGGCGGTCACAGAGGGCAGTACTGGGGCCTTGTCCCACCCAAGGCGCTGCTAGAGAGCTCCGCCTTGACGGCGACGAGAGAGAAAGAGGAATAAAAGAGGAGGTGAGACAGTTCTGATCTATCTGGAAATCTGAAGAGAGGCCACGCTGTGGGAACAAAAGAAGCAAACGTGTTCTAAGCGACGCTGCTACGTGTAATATCGAGTTGAAATGTGGCCATGCTTCGTCACTCAGCAAGTAACACACGTGTTAGAAACACGACCACGTGCCTCAGCGTGCCAGCCAGCATGCAAAGGAAAAATACAAGTGGCAATATGAAGAGAGTAAGAAGCGGTGAAAACAAGAAAAGCCATGATGTATAAAGACAAGAAAGTCATGATAAAACAAAGAAGAAGACAAATGTTTTGATGACAAAACATGCAAAGAGCAAAGAAAAACGGACGATGACAAATCAACAGGAAAAAAACAATTATACAAGCATAGACATGACTACGTTGATCAGCCACATGCAATGCCAAAACAAACGGTATAGCTAGGTGCACACCTAAAAGACCGATGTTGTTTTCCGCAAGGCAATGACGCGTGGGCCAGCCAGGACATGTAGCAGCAGGACAAATTGGTATGCTCACATAGGAACGCACCCAGACGATTGAAGAGGACACGTGCCGCTGGCAAACAAATCGACCGGCCTCTCCAAAATTCTGAGAAAAAAGAGACGTCTCCTGGTTTAGGATATGTATATATTAGGTGACTATGACGTGGACATGACTTATAGCGAGCAGCAGACTATTATTATCCTTGCTAGCTACTCTTTTTTCGAAATGGGGTTGGGCCCCGGCCTCTGCATCCATAGATGCATGCAGCCTTTTATTATGAACTATAAATTGTGTAACAATTACAGATCATGGATCGGAGAGGGTTGATACAAATATCAACCATCTGAAAACGACAAGAAGTCTAAAAAGCATAACATACAGTAGCTAGACATCTCTCAATCTACTAGTATGCCGCCATGAAGCCTGGTAGTAAATATCCTTGCTAGCTACTGTTGTCCTTTTACAATGCATTGTGTCATAGTGCACTATTCTAGATAGTGGTGTATCCCAAGAGACAACCACCTCAATGTATTGTCTCTTAACTCTTAAGAGTTGTATCTACATTTAATAATTTTAGACAAATGCATGTATAGGATTGGGATAGCAATATATTTTGCTATAAATCCATGCAATAGTTCTATCTTAGTTAAGACACAACAACAATCTCTACCTATTTCATATAGTGACACATAAACTAAGTACCTATGAGTATGATACATGCATGGACGGTGGTACATGCATAGACGGAGCCAGGAATACTATTTAGAGGTCCCCAATTGTATGTTTGATTATTTAGAGGGGCCAAATAAACAAGTTTTGCAATTTAGGGATCAACCTATAAACTTTAGAGGGGTTTTTAAGAAAAAATTCAGCATGGGGGCATGGCACTAGCTTACCCCCGCTAGCTCCTTTCCTGGATACATGCTAAGCAACCCCCATTGTAAAAAGCCTTAGGCTGACCATAGTGATTAGTATCAAATACTAGTATCATATTATATCTACAATGCATGGTATCATGTACTCCCTCTGTCCTAAAATATCCTGCATTCTGGGTTTAGTCAAAGTCAAACTTTATAAAGTTAGGTATAATATATAGAAAAAACTATAAACATCTATAGCACCGAATGTATATATTATGAAAATATATTTTATGACGATTCTAATGGTACTTATGTTGTATTATAGGTGTACATAAATTTTTCAATATATTTGGTCAAACTTTACAATGTTTGACCTTAACTAAACCCAGTATGCAGGGTATTTCAGGACAGAGGGATAGTAGTATCATTGTATTTATTGATTTGTGAATCTCAATGTAAAATTGTGCAGGATCCTAGGTAGTGATTTATATTAGTTCTTAGCACACTATCCTAGGTAACGATTTATATCAAGTGATATTAACCCTAATGCATTGATACTTAAGAAGTGTATCTAAATAAATGTTTGTGCCTCGTGTGATTGGGCTATCAATATTTTTTTCCGTGACTCCGTATAAAGTTGTATCTTAGACTACTCATAGTGTGGGAGTAATTTGAGTGGTAACATGCATGTCAACTAGATAAAAATAATGTGACAATAAATTAATACGGAGAGAGACCATTAGAGTAACACAATATGTTATTATAACATCACTCTTACAAACGAAAAGTGGGTCTATAACACAGTAAATGAGACTTATGATACTACATATATGACACTACCCACTCTATGAAGATAGTATGAGCAAGTGCAATAGACTAATATTAGCTGGCTGTTAGAATTTAAATATCATATTTTTTCTAAGTTGGGGAAGAGAAGAGAAGAGAGGTAAGATAAGCGGATTTTAATTAAGAGTCAGTTGCACCACGTGTTTCTGGACACTTTATGAGAGTGACAGGTAAGCTATATAGTATTAATAAAGCAACACATCTATATAGTTAACTATTGTATATATTGGTTATAAGGCTCTCTATGGATGACATGTTAATAACTTATAGCCAACAATTGACTACACTATTGAACTTGTTTTAATATACATGTTACTAGTCTAAATTACTTTCACTATGACTAGTGATAGCTAAGATATAACATCAATCTCTTTTCTCTTTAAATATCATGCCACATCATTATTTCCTCGAATCAGGCTTTCGCCCCGCTTTATAAATAAAGCAACATCCGTTCGGTCGGTCCACCACACAAGACGGCCGCAGCCAAAGGAAAAAAGAAAACAGGTATCACAACACCGCTGGGGCAACAACACAAAAGCGCCCAATAATAAAGACAAAAGAAGGCCCGGAAGCAAGATATAGCGCTAACGACCACCAGGCGACACGTGCGACAGCGAGGGGGAGCTGAGAAGGGGAGCGCCGCCGTCCTCAGGGCCCGCGGAGCGTCATCGAAGTCGGCCCGATCACGCTGGCGCACCAGTGGAGACCATGCCACATCATTATTTCATGCATGATATTGCCCCATGCTGAATTTTTGGCATATATTCTAGATATATGTATATAGTTATATATATATGTGTTTTTCGGAATTTTTGAAGACCTAAAACTATACGTTTTATTTAAAAAAAAACAGGACACTGGCACCCATGTGCCAAACACACTTTTCGCACGATATAAACATACAACACTACGCTCTGCCGCATACAGTTATCCCAATACAGTGTGTCAGTGTCATCGGAACACCAATAATTAATTTCATGACGCAAAGTCCACTATGACAAAGAGTGGGACTATGAGGCATCGGGAAACAATGCAGCAAACCATCTGCGGGACGAACGAGCAGTTTCTGCTTGTCCGAAAGTACTTTGATAGACCTGGCCACGCCCGTAGCTTCTAGTTTCGCTAGCACGAAGCAGATATTTCGAGTGGTCAGGGGCAGAGCCGGGATCCAGACAAACCCTGGACCAAATTTAAATTTAGTGTTATAATTAGACTAAGTGTTAGGCTAAATTAATAATTTTGCACTAGTATACAGGTGAAAAATGTTCTGCACCCCGGGGCATGGCCCCTGTTGCCAGGGGCGTGGCTCCGCCACTGCGAGTGGTCATTGCCTTGTCATGGACGTCATAGTGCCGAGCTGCTAGAAATGATTATACTCCCTCACTCCTAAAATAAATGTCTTGGATTTGCTAAATTCAAATGCACCTAGATGTGTTCTATTTACACATACGAATCTAGACAACCAAAGTCACTTATTTTAGAACAAAGAGAGTATTATGAAACGAATGTCTTAGTATTTAGGACTTAGGTTAGTATGTTAAGATACTTGATTAATTGCTGCATTTTTGGAAAAATTAAAAGGAACGTTGTGAATCGATAAGGTTGGTTAGGTGGTAACATCTGTCATGTGCGCTCCATCTGGTCTAGTGTGTTCTCATCATGTGGGAATGTTTGACCTAATAATGGCTAATGAGTAACATTTTTTATGTTACAGAGACTTCAACTATATTGTGAACATGACCCCTAAAACTTACGAAACATCATGAGATCTTCAGAATTACTCATTCCGGCAACCAGGCAACCCGTCGGTACTCGAAATTCCATTGAGTATTTCAAACAATTTCACCTCCAACTTATCGTGTTTAGCGATTAGATCGACCTTTTATTTGACCATGGCGATATAAAGTGATACTTTGGTGGACGACCGATCAAAGAAAATGTAAGTTCTAATTTTGTTATATTTTTAGTTTCAATACTTATCATATTTATAGTGATGTTCATTTTATTTATTCCTTACTTTTTTGAAATGGAGGATGAGACCACCGCTTCTGCATGGAAAAGATGCATACGGTCTTCTTTATTAATTTATTCAACAAATGACTAACAAAGAGCATACATTAATAAACCGAATCCACCACTGAACACTTGTAGACCTAACATCATGTCAGCAGGGTATTATGCCCTAAAAACTCAAAGAAAACCATCAATTAGAAACCGGGGACAACGCATACCCCGAGACACCCTCTAGGCAAGACATGACCACTCATCCAATCAAGTAGACTGTTAGCGAGCACTTCATGCACATGCTATAGAATCCACTGCCATCGGACCACTGAGCAAACTTCGGGTCATGGGTCTTAGATCCGTAGATTCACCATGCCTGACATCGACACCACAACAGCGCCCAACCTTTGCTTTGTGGGAGCCCATCGTGACACGTCCAACGTTGGGACGCTGCGCTGAGACTCGCCCTCATTGACGAGGTAGATGCACACCGATCCACCTCATGCATCCACCATAGAACGGCTACTCCAAAAAATGATGCACCGTGAGGGAGAGTGACACCTAAAGTGTTGCCATCGTCTGATCAAGGATACCTGGGCCAGGGGTTTCCCTCTTAGAAGCACGAGTAAGTATACTATGGTTGCAACAACAATGCCTTCAACAAAGTAATCGCACGAAAGACGCCACCATCGCCCGACATGACCGAAGTCATAGCACAGTTTTTATCGGCAACCGTGCCTCCCCAATTTTCTGTCGGTACTGGAAGTATGAAGCAACACCACAACCATCCATGGATGAATACCTTATGCAAATAAGGATACCACCACCATCGTGCCCAGGGTTGCACCCCAGGCGTCCTCGTGTTGCGGAAGCAGACCGCGCCTTCGCGTGTCATCAATAGAGTAGCAACATGAGAAGTTTCGCGAGTCACCGAAGCCCGCGTGGTCCATCTAGGCCCAGATTGGCCCGGCTACTCCACTCCGCCGCCACCCGCGTGGGCCATAGATTCCGTACATCCTAGCTGCTCCATTTCGCTGCCACCCCACACCACCATCACTGAAGAGGGTCACAACGAACATTGATGCTTCACCACCAGACCACCATATTGCCCGGGATTTTCTCGGCAATGTCCCCAGCGGCGGCGGGATGGGGGAGGCCACAAGGGAGGTCGAGAGGCACCTGTAGTGTCCCCGGGTGCGGCCCGGCATGGCTGCACGGGGTCGGGTTTAGGAGGGGTCGTATTCTTGTCGATCCTTCATGGCTGTCTAATCTGTTTTCTATACCTAGGAAAACCGATGCATATTAAGTATTTTTATTATACGCTATCATTATGTTTTCCTTGAGCAACAATGTCGAACATAATGGTATTTAACATCATTCTTCATTCTCTCATTCAGCATTTGATCCTTTGTAAGGCCTATGAATTTTCCCTGTCTGATAACATATTAATCTCCAGAAAACTCAGCGTATAAAACTTTCATTCAAACTAACTCTTAGCAACTTTCAGAAATAACCATATATTCTGCTTCACTGCTAGATTGAAGCAACAATTGACTGTAACGTTGCTCTCCAGCTTACAACACAACCACCAACAATAAACACATAGAAACCTCCTCTCAAGCAAATCAAATATGAATCCATGTAGCCGACGAGTCCCTCACCATTCTTGCCAAATTTCAAACAAGCATTTGTAGTGTCATGAATGTACCTAAAAACCCACTGAATAGCCTATGTTAATTATCAGGATTAACCATGTATCTACAAATCAAACTCACTGCATATGATAAGCTAGGATGAGAACGGACTGTGGCATACATCAAAGAACAAAGAGCACTAGAATATGGAAAATTTGACATATACTCAAACTCTTCATCAGAACTAGAACATTGAGAAGCTAACAATTTGAAATGAGGAGCAATAAGTGTGCTAAATTGACTTTGCATCATGCATGATAAAACAATGAAGAATTTTCTTAATGTATACTGTGCGGACTAAGAACTAACAAACAATAATCTATGTCTCTGGTAGTCTCCGTACCTAGGATCTTCTTAGTAGAACCAAGATCTTTCATCTCAAACTCACTACCTAAATGTTCCTTTGAAGTAGTGATCAATTTCTTGCTAATGACATCAGCAAATTCGAGAAGCTTCTCAATGTCCTTGTTCTCAATCCCCCGGACAACAAGCATCATTGCATTCCGTCAGAAGTTAGCATTTATTTGAAAATTTGGATCACAACACAACATATATCTGAGGACCTAATTGCATTGAACCTCTCGAACGGGCCACCTTAACTATGTTGTTGCAGCCTCTGCACATTCCATGCCATGTGAGTTGCTACTCTTCCATATAAGTGTCGAGAAATAAAGTGTACAATTCGCTCAAGATAAAGATTAGTTTCACTCGAAACAAAGTATAACATACATAGGTATATGTTATAAACTACCCCAAGTCATCTGTGAATCAACCAAGAAGTTTGTTATAATATGGAATGACCAGATGAACACTAGGTATCTGCACATTGCAAGCCATCAGGAACGCAACCATCTTAGCATGCATGATAAGAAGGTTCTAGCTCATCGAGAGACTATTGAAGTCTTGGGGACACTTTACATCCCTGGTAGTTGTTCTTTCATCTTGCAAAGTAGCACGCCACATCACGGAGTTATCACACACTCATTGTCCACTAATTGTTCAAGCTAGTTGGAGAGACATGATCAAATCAAGTCCGAGTGGACTCAAAGAACAAACGTTCCAAGTCCAGTCGTGTAGACTAAGGGGTCAAGAATTCAATTACATTGTAGGAATTGACAGCCAACCTGTGCACAATAAGTTTCCATGAAGAACTAAGAGAACCTACATTTCAATTTTTCTGGAGCCTATGGAAGTGAAAAAGAAAACATTCCCCTTAGACTAACAAATTTGGTATGCTCCGCTTAGAGAAAATAATGGAATATAGTATGAACAAATCTTCATAAGACCACATAGGGTATGTTTTTGTGTGAATATATGGAAACCTTGTAGTTACTTGATGAATATTTGATTGTTGAAGTTATCAGCAAGTGCTGCATGAATTCATTTTTATGTGAACCATATATATTAGACAGAACTCATCACCCCTATGAAGTAATGCACACGCACTCTTCAAGACGTCAGTAAACGGTGTGGCTGCAGGTACACATGGTTGTTGTAGTCGTTGGGATCCAAGACTCGTCTTACTACTTAACATAGAGAAACTGGTGCCGCATAGTTTCTAGGAAATACATTTTATTATAGACTTTTTTTAATGAATCCTCCTTCAGCAACTTATTTTGACCTCGCGAGCACTATGGAGTGGACAATGCAAGCTTAGGATTGAGATGCATCAAGGAATCGGATAACATAGACTGTGACGCTTAGCTAGCTAAGAATTTCCTCATCGGAAGAAAACATTTATTTGGCCACACCGATCACATGTTGAAATGGTGCTCCATATGTGATCTACCTTATTGGTCAGGTCTTAGCTCGGGTGGTGAGTGGTGACACCGACCCATAAGTTCTGCTCGTGGGAAAAGTACAACCACAAAGCTAGGTAAGCATTTCGACACCATTCATGTTTGAGGAGTCAATAATTCTGTGTAGCAAGATAAGACAAAAAGTTCTAGGCTTTATTGTTTGTGTTTCTTGCTTTCATGTTAGGCTAGATCGAGCTCTTAGGAGTACATTTTACAGATGATCCAGAAAATTTTGTTTGGAAACTAACATCCACAAGTGTATTTACTGTCAAATCGATGTATCTGGATCTAGTGAATGACCACATAAGATTCCTATGTAAATACTTGTGGAAGTTGAAACTTCCACTAAAGATAAAAATATGCATGTGATTTCTCAGTAATAAAGTTTTGCTAACAAAGGATAATTTAGCAAAACAAAATTGGAATGGGTGTCAAAAATATTGCTTTTGTGACGCTATGGAGGCCGTTGAACACATTTTTCTCTCACGTCCTTTTCTCTATTGGCGTATGGTTTTCTTCAAATACGCCACCATACAATATTACCAATATGTTTAGAAATTGGTTAAATAGAATTGATAAGAAGAATAAAGTTAGAATACGCATTGGATTTTCAGCTTTATGTTGGGAAATTTGAAAAAGTGTCGAAATAACATAGTCTTTAGCAAACAATCCGGTACTACTTTTTTGAAGGTTATATTTATGGCGACCCATTGGATATAGCTATGGGCATACCTCCTTCTGGCGGATCAACGTGAACCTATGGCTATTGGATGCATCTGGCTGATGATGATTGCATGACTTCTATTACAGGCTAATGGTTGGCGTCACACTAGTAGATTATAGAATGGATAACTACTTGTTGCTTTTCATTTTTCGTTGATTGATACTTGTATCAACCCTCGTTGATTCATGATTTTAATAATTTGAATATTACAAACCTTGCAATAAAAAAGTTGTGTGCACCTATTGATGCAGGGGCCAGGGCATAGTTCACCATTTCCTAGCCGCCACCCCCGGGTCGCTCGCATGAGGCGACTCCGGGGCGCCCACCTCCAAACCCTAGCAGGCCGCCATCGGGACCTCTCCCTCCGGCCACGACTCCGGGGTGCCCACCTCCAAACCCTAGCAGGCCGCCGCCGGGCCCTCTCCTAGTCGGTGGTGGCGTCCACGCCTTGGTCACCAAAGGTGACGGGCGGTTTGCGCGGCCTCCGTCGATCTCCTTCATGCGCGGGGGGGGGGGGGGGGGGGGGGGCACTAGGCGTGGAAGAGCAGAAGGGGGTCTGGTGTGGACCTGGAGGTGGCGGATGCCCTGTGGCGATGCTGCTCCCGGCGTTGGCTCGGCCATGGGCTCAAAAGGGCTAATGGCTGACCCGCTCGTTCCAATTGCCGGTAGCCGCCAGCGGTGTGGGGACTGCTGGTTCAGCCTGAATAATGGAGGCAGTCCTAGGGTTCCTCTCGCGCGAAGAAGAAGATATGCTTGATGCTTTCCCTCGTTGATCTGGCGGGAGTGTCGAGTTCCGAAAGACTCCGCCGGCGAACTCCCATGGGCGCATCAGGCCTAGAGATTGTTGGATCGGAAGGTATTCGGTCATGCGTACACATGTTTTCTGGCCGTTTAGTTTCAGCAGGAGCGTTGCGAAGCTCTGTTGTTTGTTCCCACCAAGTGCCATCAATGATCCATGGTGAAGTTAGATGCGGAGAACTCAGGAAATCGGAAACATGAGGGCAGTGATGGTGATTTGAGTCTTTGTGGCGACGTCGAACTGGTTGTGTGATCTGTGACTCGCAGCGGCGACTGTTTATGGGGGAGGCAACACAGAAAGAATTCCCAGTCTTACCTTGCAGGGTGAAAATCCAAGGTCTGACCTTAACTGGTTGTGCATGGCAATGGCCTTGTTAAAGTCATTGTTTTGCGAGCGATGACTTTCTTCAGGGTGAAAACCTATGATCTTTGATCGGGCAATGATGGTGCTTGTGCATTGTTTCCTTCTTGAAGGCGTTGTTATTGGACTGGAGTACTACTGTAGTGTCAGTGTTGTTGCTTTGAGGAATAGTTCTCTGTAGCGGGACTTTTTTTATAATTCTTTTTTCTGGGTTGTGTGCATATGTAAGGCCGCTAGGGCAATGCACTGTTGCAGAGGCCGGGTGTAATTGATATCTTCACGATATTAATATATACTCTTTTCCAAAAAAAAAAGTTTCCCATTTCGGAAAAAACATGTATGCAATCCGATAGATGCTATATTGAATTAAAAATAGAGAAGTGACCATATGATTAATTATTTATAATGACACTGATAGACAGGCAAAATCAAGAATATGACCATGTTGCACTGAGAGTACATACGAAAAAGAATTACTTTCAAAAAGAGTTAGACGTGCCAAAAGGACACCTATTGAATTAGAGGGAGTTACCATGTCAAATACATTGTGTTGTGATCCACCCGATTGATCCAAAACTGGAAATTTTCAATAAATTACTTGTGTTGTTCCACCTATTTGATCCAAAACTAGACAAATTTGGGAAACTTAGTGTGAATATCCGACAGTTCAATCTGGGGTCTCAGCCTACAAACATGTACCCTCCTCCGTTCGCTTCATTCAGTGTAAAATGCAAGTTCTAATTTTATTATTGTTTTAGTTTTAATACTTATTGGAGTTACAATGATGTTCATTTTTTTATTTGTATAATTCAAGAGCTTATGGTGGTATGGTTCCTGTGTATCATACATTATGTGGCAAAAAAATTTAATTAGTCAGGCCAAATTAATATGCATATGTACAGAAGAATGTAGATCGAAGAACAACTCTAAAAACTAAGTGAACTAAACTAAACCAACGAATGCAGTCCAATTTCATGATAGTATTTTTGAAAATCGTCGTGCGTACAATCACAAATTAATGCATTATTGCAGAACCATTTGGTTTTGGCATGTGCATACTTTCTAGATCGTGTTCACAGTGCTCCTATCATTTAAGGGTCACACGATACTAAGTCGGTTAAGTATTGCATCTGAACCAACTGGCTTGAGTGGACGGACGATACATATATACATACATCCAGTAGTTCGGCGCGACATACTAATAGCACTTGTGCACAGACCAGTCAGAAATTTCACTTATAGTCATATATCTATGACAAAGGCTCCTTTGGTCGCTTGTGAAAGTGAAGCCGGATGGTCACCCCATATACTAGAACAAGGAGGCATCAGGGAAGGAACCAATTTGTAGGACTATGTGCATTAGGATGATATGCCTCATTATTTTGCTTGATTTCCTTTCGAGCAAGTCCTAACGCATATGAAAGATGCTGAAACGAATGACGTTAGGGCATCTCCATCGGGGAGACGCAAACGTATGGCCCAAATGGTTTGATTTTATCCGTTTGAGTCGGGCCATGGACGATTTGTGGTCGTGGTCCGGCATGTCCGGCCCACCGCGCACAGCAGCACGACTAAAACGGAAAAAACGGACAGGCCAGCCCAAGAAAATAAGGCCCATGTGCGGCTGCATCTGAGCCAGCATGTGTCAGTGTCTGTCCGGATAGACTCATCCATGCATCATATCTGGGTCACGAATGGGTCGGTCCGGCCTGATTAATCCGGATGGGTCGTGCCGCTGGGCGCCGCGCACGCCCCGCACGTCCGCGCCGACCCATTCTAATATGGTCGGACCGTTTGGGTAGTCCCAGTGGAGATGCCCTTATCATATGCGGTAAGTTGTGTGGTACTATACTTTGTACCATTTATATGTGCTAAGAATCTAAAATATAAATGGACATCTATGTTAAGTAGAAGTGGACTACTGAACATGTTTAAAAGTTGCGTGGAGGCTAACTTGGTGACATACTCCTTTCAGAACATGTTCTGATTGTTTTTCTTGTGTGGTCTTTCCAAACCTATCATATTGAGTTTGTTGGAAACTTCTACAAAAAACATCATGGAAATAAAATTTGACTGCCAACTTCCATATGTGTAGTATTGCAGAAGATATTGATAATGTTATGATGTTTCATGCAGATATAAAGCCTTGTTTTTTGGCATGAACCGCCTTAATACCTATGCTGATGAATTTCTCAAAACTTCAGTACATATAAGCACATCAAGTTTTACCAAAACCACCATGAATCCACATGCCCATTACTACAGTGATAAACTAGGCTGGTATAAGTATTATAAGCAAAAGTAACAAACATGAACACCAAACACCACTCCACATGACATACTGTTGACAACCTGACAACACCGTCGTAGTGAGACATGATGAAGAATTGATGGTTTACATCTATTTCGGAAACCTTGACATGATAATATACAATATGAGCTTCTACTTGGTGAGACAAACAAATCGTGAAAGATCAACAACGAGATCTACCATCCATGTCCCTTTGTTGCTTCTTGCGATAAACCACAATTTAATAATCTTACTCACCTTTTGCAACTGCGTGTTCCCGGTGTATAGCGAACAACTGTCGAAAAGCATAACTTTGGATGCAAAAATCCTAACGACATGCTCAACAAACGTTCTATATACGCAAGTCATATAGTTGAGAAGTAGCTAAATGAGTAAAAACATTGTGGCCACATTGAAGGGAGGCAAAATTAAAAAAAACATGAACATATTTCATTAAAAGTATATAATCAAAATATTATTTTGAGAAAAAAGTTAGACGGGCCAAAAAAACACTCCTATTTAAATTAGAGGGAGTAACTATGAATGCACTGTGGTGATCCTCCTGCCAATCCGACTTTACACAAATTTCAAGAAATTATGTGTGGCGGGCTTCACATGTTTGATCCAAAACTAGAAAAATTTCGAGAAATTGTGTGTGAATATTGGCCAATTCAATCTAGAGCCTTAGCCAAACATCATACAATATCTGACAAATAGTTTCTCTTCTTGACTAGCTAGACCAAATATTTATCATTATGCAATACGAATAAACAACATTGGTGAATAATAATGTAATATTATAGCCTGAAAAGATTGTAGCTCTATGCAACATGCCAATCCCTAGATCGTTTTATTGGCTTACATAGAACTTAAAGATGAATAACAAAGTAATATCCGTGCATCATAAATAGCGAAATGATATAGAGTATTCAATTATTACAATAAATCTTAGCTCGAAGGCTAGCTCAAATAGTTCAATACAAAACAGAAGCATAAGTATATAATAGGCTCCATCTTTAATTGTGCAACAGGCGAACAAATGTCGAATGGAGTACCACGACCTAATTCGATCACTCGGAATCAGAATATCCTGCAACATAAAATATAGCATCCCTGAAGGGTCAATATTTTGAATGTATGGAAAGTAGAGCTAAGTAAAGAGACAATATACCTAGCAACTACATGCTTATTTGGCTAAGTGGATCTTTGGCTAGTTTGCATTTTTTTAAACAATTTTATCCTAATTTCAAACCAAGTTTGATCTCACAACCCGTTAAGTTCACCCATCAAGTTTTAGTAATAGGAAATAAGGATGAGTGAAAAATATGTCATAGCCTCAATATCTAGCAACTCAAGTTATCCATAATTAACCAGGGACACGGCTAAGTACTTAGTTTAGACACCCTGCAGGGGTTTGTCACTTTACCCATGTGACCTGGCCAACCCAGATCATACCATCACACTCATATTGTGTAATTATAGGGAGAATTTCAAGAAGAGACTGTTCAGTAAGTAGTTCCCCAAACCCCACTACGCACCGGTCCAACCTACCATTCACTATATCTCTGGCTACGTTGGGTTCGAATCACCACAACCTACTAAGTCCAACCATCCACCCATATCTTACTGGCACATGTAAGCTACTATAATAAAGAAACCAATCCTTTCTCGGTACCCTGGGCGCCATTCCCTACCATAGTTCTTCACTTCGATGACACTCCAACCATTCTGCCTAGGTGGTTCATTGACATTATGTTGTGTTAGTTTGAGCAGAGCGAAAACACTATCATAACATTTTGTAGTCCCTTCTCCATCTAGAATAGCATGACTAAGTACATCTAACATACGAAGGCTCAACTACAAGTGATCCCTACCAATATACATAGGATATAGCATAGCGATATTAATTCACACACATGCAACTACAAAAAAATATACTACACATGCATAGGAAAATAGTAGCACAATTCATGAACAAAATAGCATCTACTTGGCTTGATAGTTGTTGAAGTCGTTCAAACACTAGTTGCAATTATATACATTGCACTCCTCGCAATCTATCGATCAAACAATGGCATACAACATAAACAAGCATACAATCATAAACAAATGCATAAATGCATGCATGACAATTTAATATGCCACAATGGTTGTAATTAGTTCACTAAACAATGTTAGAATACATGATGTATGCAGGAGATCAATTAATGCAATGGAGTATTTGTTATTAATAATTGCTTGCCATTATTGGGGATTTAGCAGATCTTTTGTAACTCATGTTCTCTTTATCGAATTAAATTTGGATCTGGAGTGTAATGGATATAGGACATTAATACGAACCAGTAGAAATTGGGTTCACCCTAATCGGAGTTGTAGATCTTTTTCTACGATTTAATTAGTGTTTAAATGGGTTTTACATCATTTAGTTAATTTCCTTTGTCTAAAATTTAAACTAAACTAGATCTATGATCTACTCGAGATTTTGATTCCAGGGACATATTATTTATATTTTTGTGATCTATAAATAATTTACTATGAATTTAATGATCTAAAAATCTATTAAAACTAATTAAATTATTATAGTAAATACATACTGTAAAAGTTATATCTAATCTCACATTAATATTCTACACAATTTTCTGAATCCATTGATATATTATTTGCTATTTATTGGATCTACGGATATTTTTATATGATTTTGCAAGTTTGTACAATTTTCTGAAATTTTAATATTAGATCTATTATTTTTATTGCGTCAGCGCTAGTCAACGCTGACTGGGATAAGTGGATGGCCACATGGAAGTAGGTGGTTGGGCGGTACCTCTTTGTTGGGCTAATCTAATCGCAGTCATTCGTTGTAGATCGGATGGCGGGGAACGAAACCTTCTAAGCTGGGGGTCAACGGCGGCGGTGGTGCTCAGATGGCAACGGCGGCGCCGCTGCTCCGGTGAGGTCTCGGCAAGGAGAAGCGGCGGACGAGGAGCGGTAGAGGATGGTGAGGTTGTTGGAATTATGCCCTAGAGGCAATAATAAAGATGTTATTGTTATAATTATTGTTCATGATAAAGTTTATATTCCATGCTAGAATTGTATTAAGCGGAAACTTTGATACTTGTGTGGTTTATGAACAACATTGTGTCCCTAGTACGCCTCTATGGACTAGCTCATTGATTAATGATGGTTAAGGTTTCCTAACCATAGACATGAGTTGTCGATTGATAATGAGATCATGTCATTGGGAGAATGATATGATGGACAGACCCAAATCAAGAAGAGCAATTAGATCGTGTCATCGTGTTCATCTTTGCGAAGCTTTTTCTTATGTCAAATATTGTATTCCTTAGACCATGAGATAATGCAACTCCCTGGTATCGGAAGAAAGCTTTGACGTCATCAAACGTCATCCTATGAGAGGGTGATCATAAAGGTGTCTCTCAGGTGATCGGAAAGTACTTGTTGGGTTGTATGTATCGAGATGGGATTTGTCCCTCCCAAGTCGGAGAGATATACTTCGGGCCCACTCGGTAATCGATATCAACACCGCTTGCAAGCACATGGTTCAGGAGTTAATCACAAAGTGATATCGGATTACAGAACGAGTAAAGTAATTGCTGTGAACGAGATTGAACTAGGTATGTGTTGGAATTATGCCCTAGAGGCAATAATAAAGATGTTATTATTATAATTCTTGTTCATGATAAAGTTTATGTTCCATGCTAGAATTGTATTAAGCGGAAACTTTAATACTTGTGTGGTTTGTAAACAACACCGTGTCCCTAGTACGCCTCTATGGACTAGCTCATTGATCAATGATGGTTAAGGTTTCCTAACCATAGACATGAGTTGTCAATTGATAATGAGATCATATCATTGGGAGAATGATATGATGGACAGACCCAAACTAAGCGAAGCAATTAGATCGTTTCATCGTGTTCATCTTTGCGAAGCTTTTCCTATGTCAAATATTGTATTCCTTAGACCATGAGATAATGCAAATCCCTGGTACCGGAAGAAAGCTTTGAGGTCATCAAACGTCATCCTATAAGAGGGTGATCATAAAGGTGTCTCTCAGGTGATCGGAAAGTATCTGTTGGGTTGTATGTATCAAGATGGAATTTGTCCCTCCCAAGTCGGAGAGATATACTTCGGGCCCACTCGGTAATCGATATCAACACCGCTTGCAAGCATGTGGTTAAGGAGTTAATCACAAAGTGATATCAGATTACGGAACGAGTAAAGTACTTGCTGTGAACGAGATTGAACTAGGTATGGCCAGTGACGATCGAATCTCGGGCAAGTAAAATATCGCGAGACGAAGGGAATATATATGGGATTGATTGAATCCTGGCATCGTGGTTCATCCGATATGATCATCGATGAATGTGTGGAGTCAATATGGGTGCCGGACCCATTGTTGATTATTGATAGAAGATCATGTGCATATCCTTGAACCCGCGGTCACACACTTAACGTGTCTCGGCTAGGATAGATTGGATAATTGGTTTATGAATTTTTGTTGAGTCTCGGATGGGATTCGGGATATCACGAGAGGTTCGGAATGGTCCGGAGAATAAGATTCATATAAAGGCAGTTTTGGAGTTCGGAATTGTTCCGTGTTAATCGGTATGCGGAAGCTTCTAGAACCTTCCGGAAGGGACCAACGTGGACCCACCTTGGGAGGGGCATGGGCCTATGAGGAGTGTCCTGGCGCATTGGGCCAGGGCACAAGGCCCCATAGGGCCCAGCCGATTCTAGAGAGATTTGACTCGTTTAAACTAGAGATAGGATTTCTAGATAAGGAGAGTTTAAATCGTTTAAACTAGAGATAGGATTTCTAGATAAGGGAGAGTTTAAATTGTTTAAACTAGAGATAGGCTTGGAGGAGGGAAGGGCTGGCCCCCTCTATATATAGAGGTGGTGCGCCTCCCCTACTACACACCTTCCTCCAAGCCCTAGCAGCCTTGCTATCTTCCTCTCTCCCTCCCATTGTTTGTAGGCGAAGCCTGCTGCAGAAATTCTCCACCATATACACCACGTCGTGTTGTAGATCCAATCTATCTATCCACCATACTTGCTGGTCCGAGGAAGGAGGAGGCGTCGAGGTGCTGCGTGTGCATCTCACGGAGGCACCGCCACTTGTGGTGCTAGATCGGATCGGATCGCGAGGAGGAGAAGCGATGCGACTACATCACCCACGTTCGACGAGCGTTCATTGTCTTGAATCTTCAAGGGTATGAAGATCTAATCCAATCTCTCGTTGGTTGCATCTCCTAGATTAGATCTTGGCTTTCCTCTGTTCGCATCCGTAGAAAATTTTGATTTACTATGTCGAAACCCTTGATTGGTATCGAGCTAGATCTATGCGTAGATGTGTTTCACGAGTAGAACGCAACATGGTTTTGCGGCGTTGATGTTTTCTGTTGCAAGCCTCTTGTTTGTGTTCTTCTTATGGCGGGATAGTGAGATTGAAGCGGTCCAGGCCAACCTTACGACGTCGTTCATGAGACCGGCTCCGCTTGACGTGTGGCTTGTACCACACATGCGGTGGATGTCAGTTTCTCTCACTATAGTTGTCATGGGATTAACACGAGTTTGGCAACCATAATATCACCGTTGTGGCTTTCCGTAGTAAGAATCGTTCTTAGCATCTACTCCCATAAGCCACGTAAAACATGCAACAACAAAGTAGGCGTCTAACTTGTTTTTGCAGGAGTGTTTTCTATGATATGGTATGGCCCAAGATGTGATGTGTATATTGTATGCGATGATCATGTTTTGTAATGTTTCACGACTTGCATGTCGATGAGTACACAACCGCAGGAGCCATATGGTTGTCTTTATAATTGTGTATGACCCTGAGTCAACTTCTTATCGCCATGTAATAGCTTTACTTTATCGCTAAGTAGTTATCAATAGTTGTAGTTGCTATTCGTGGTGGAGGCAATCATGGTGGAGTGATGGAGATCATGCTTAACGCACAAGATGGAGATCATTCGCGAAGATTGGCTATACCATGTCACATAAAGTTATATGCATGTGATGTTTATCCCTTTTATGTATCTTATTATGCTTAGATCGCGACGGTAGCATTATAAGATGATTCCTCATAAAGATCAAGATAAAACTGTGTTCTCCCCAAGTATGCACCGTTGCGAAAGTTAAATCGTGTCCAAGCATCACGTGATGATCGGGTGCTATAGACTCTACGCTCACATACAACGGGTGCAAGCCGGTTTGCACACGCGGAAATACTTGGGTCTAGCTTGGAGCCTAGCATGTAGACATGGCCTCGGAACACAAGAACCGAAAGGTTAAGCATGAGTCATATGAATGATATGATCGACACTTTGTTGTCCACCATTGAAACCACATCTCTTCTCGTGATGATCGGATTAGGTGTGGTGAATTTGGATCGTGTTCACTAAACAACTTGAGGGATGTTGAATTTAGTGGGAGTTCATCTAGTAATTTGATTAAGTTGAACTATTTATCATGAACATAGTCTAAATTGTACTTGCAAATCATGTAGATCACATGGCCAAATCCAACTTCAACTTCAACGTTTTCTTTGAAAGAAAATCTTAGAAACAATGGGTCTAACTTCACCAATTGGTTCCGCAATCTAAGAATCATTACATGGCGGACAAAGGACTATGTCCTTGGTAAAGCGTTAGGTGACCCCCTGCAATCGCTACCGGTGATGAAAGCTGTCTATCGCGCAAAGATGATTATGGTGTGATTAAGAGCACCATGTTGTTTGCTATGGAACCGGAACTTCAAAATCGTTTTGAAACCTATCCCGGGCCCTTTGAGATTCTCGAGGAGCTGAAAACCATGTTTCAGACTCAAGCCCGTTCTGAGAGATATGAGATCTCTGAGAAGTTCTTTAACTGCAAGATGGAGGAAGGGAGTTCCATTAGTGAGCACGCCATAAAGATGTCGGGCTACACTCAACGCCTTGAGCAACTGGAATGCACGATTCCAGAGGAGCTCAAGATTGATGTGGTTCGCAATCACTCCTCCCTACAAAAGTTTTGTAGTGACTCATAATTAGATTGGTTCCACTGATACGATCACCGAGCTCTTCGCAAAGCTGAAGGCTACGGAAGTGGACATCAAGAAGGATAATCACGTGTTGATGGTCAACAAGCCCTCCTTTAAGAAAGGTAAGGGAGCAAAGAAGCCCTTCAAGAAGGGCGGCAAGCAATGCCCTGGAGAAGAAGCTCGGTCGGTCCCAAGCGGACCGGTGCTTCTATTGCAAGGACAAGGGTCCTTTGGGCGCATCGTCCAAGTACTTAGCGGACAAGAAGGCTGGCACCATCAAAGGTATATTTGATATACATGTTATTGATGTTTTCCTTACTAGCCCTCGTTGTAGTGCACAGGTATTTGATACGGTTCGGTTGCTAATATTTGTAACTCGAAGCAGGAGCTACGGAATGACGCGGCTTGCGAGGATGAGGTGACGATGCGCGTTGCAGCGGATCAAGAGTTGATGTGATGGCCGTCGCACGCTCTCCTTAGTTTTACCTTGGATTAGTTTTAAACCTTAATAAGTGTTATTATGTACTGCGTTGAGCATGAACATTATTTCGGATCGTGTTTATTGCAAGACGGTTATTCATTTAAATCGGAGAATAATGGTTTTCTATTTATATGAGTAACATCTTTTATGGTCATGCACCTCTTGTAAATGGTTTATTTCTTCTAAATCTCGAAAGGGATGAAACACACATCCATAACATTGAGGCTAAGAGATGCAAAGTAGATAGTGATAATACTACTTATTTGTGGCATTGTCGTCTAGGTCATATTGGTGTAAAGCGCATGAAGAAACTCCATTCGATGGACTTTTGGAGTCTCTTGATTTTGAATCATTTGACACATGCGAACCATGCCTCATGGGCAAGATGATCAAAACCCGTTCTCGGTATGATGGAGCGAGCAACGGACTTGTTGGAAATCATACATACCGATGTATGCGGACCGATGAGTGTTTGACGCGGTGGATATCGCTATTTTCTCACTTTTACCGATGACTTAAGTAGATATGGGTATATCTATTTAATGAAACATAAATCTGAAACGTTTGAAAAGTTCAAAGAATTTCGAATGAAGTGGAGAACCATCGTAATGAAGATTAAGTTTCTACGATCCGATCGTGGGGCGAATATTTGAGTTATGATTTTCTCACGCATCTTAAAGCAAGTGGAATCGTTTCACAACTCACGCCACGGAACACCACAAGCAATGGTGTGTCGAGCGTCGGAATCGAACCCTATTAGATATGGTCCGATCAATGATGTCTCTTCTTGATTTGCCGTTATCATTTTGGGGTTATGCATTACAAACCGCTGCATTCACTTTAAATAGGGCTCCAGCTAAATCCGTTGAGACTACACCTTATGAACTGTGGTTTGGTGCTAAACCTAAGTTGTCGTTTCTTAAAGTTTGGGGATGCGAAGCTTCGTCAAGAAGTTGATGCGGACAAGCTCGAACCCAAAGCGGAGAAATGCGTCTTCATAGGATACCCTAAGGAAACTATTGGGTATACCTTCTATCACGCAACCGAAGGCAAAGTGTTTTGTCATGAAGCGGTTCCTTTCTTGAGAAGGAGTTTCTCTCGAAAGAAGTGAGTGGGAGGAAAGTAGAGCTTGACGAGGTTATTGAACCTTCTCTTGAATTGGAGAGTAGCGCACCTGAAATTGTTCGGTGCCGCTGCAACAATAGAGGAAGCTAATGACAAGGATCATGAAGCTTGGACGATCTTTCTTGAGCGTCGCAGTCGACAAGGTCGCGTGCCCTCTGAGTGGTGCAGCGGCACCTGTCTTGACTGTCTTGTTGGTAGAAGACGGTGAACCTCTGAACTATGAGGAAGCGATGATGAGCCCAGACTCTAAGAAATGGTGGAAGCCATGAAATCAATTGGGATCCATGAGCGAAAACCAAGTATGGACTTTGGTGGATCCTCCTAGCGACCGAAAGGCCGTTGAGTGCAAATGGATATTCAAGAAGAAAACGGACGCGCATGGTAATGTTACCGTCTATAAAGCACGGCTTTTCGCAAAAGGTTTTCGACAAGTTCAAGGTGTTGACTACGATGAGACTTTCTCTCCCGTAGCGATGTTTAAGTCCATTCGGATTTTATTAGAAATTGCTGCGTTTCATGATTATGAAATATGGCAGATGGATGTCAAGACTGCTTTCCTCAATGGGAACATTGATGAAGAGTTGTATATGATGCAACCCGAAGGTTTTGTCGATCCTAAGGATGCTAGTAAAGTATGCAAACTTCAGCGTTCCATTTATGGACTGAAGCAAGCATCTCGGAGTTCGAACCTTCGTTTTGATCAAGTGATCAAGAGCTTTGGATTTGTTCCAAATTGCTATGAAGCTTGTATCTACAAGAAAGTGAGTGGGTGCTCGGTGACGTTTCTGGTACTATATGTGGATGACATATTGATTATCGGAAATGACATCAACATGCTTAACGATGTGAAGAGTTATTTGAACAAGTGTTTTTCAATGAAAGACCTAGGTGAAGCTGCTTATATATTGGGCATCAAAATCTATAGAAATAGACAAAAGGCGCACGATAGCTTTAAGCGGTACATACCTAGACAAAGTTCTGAAAAGGTTCAGAATGGATAAGGCAAAGAAAGGTTCAGTGCCTATGTTGTCAGGTAAGATATTGAGCAAGGCTCAGTGTCCAGCTACGGTAAATGATAGGGAAGCTATGAGCAAAGTGCCTTATGCCTCGGCCATAGGTTCCATCATGTATGCCATGTTGTGTACTAGACGGATGTGTCCAATGCTCTTAGTTTGACGAGCAGATATCAAAGTGATAGGAGTGGAACACTGGACAGCCGTGAAGAACATCCTAAAGTACCTAAATAGAACTAAAGAAATGTTCTTAGTCTATGGGGGTGATGAACAGCTTTTAAGTAAAGGTTACGTCGGCTAGTTTCGACACCGACAAGGATGATTCTAAATCTCGACGGGATACGTGTATATTTTGAATGGAGGAGGCGTGAGTGGAGAAGGCAAGCAAAGCGTGATCGCGGGATCTGATGAAAGCGGAATACATGGCTGCTGCAGAAGCGTCAAGTGAAGGAGTTTGGATCAGAAAGTTCATCACTGAGCTTGGCGTGGTTCCAAGTGCATTGGACCCACTGGAGATATTGTGTGACAACACTGGCGCCATAGCACTCTCTAAGGAACCAAGATATCATCCAAAAACCAAGCATATCAACCGCAAGTTTCATATAATCCGAGATTATATAGCAGATGGAGATCTGAAGATTAGCAAAGTACGTAAGGATCTGAATGTCGCAGATCCATTGACTAAACCTCTTCCACGTGTAAAACATGATCAACACCTCAGTGCCATGTGTGTGAGATTGTTGCCAGATGTAAACTAGATTATTGACTCTAGAGCAAGTGGGAGACTGTTGGAATTATGCCCTAGAGGCAATAATAAAGATGTTATTATTATAATTCTTGTTCATGATAAAGTTTATGTTCCATGCTAGAATTGTATTAAGCGGAAACTTTAATACTTGTGTGGTTTGTAAACAACACCGTGTCCCTAGTACGCCTCTATGGACTAGCTCATTGATTAATGATGGTTAAGGTTTCCTAACCATAGACATGAGTTGTCAATTGATAATGAGATCATATCATTGGGAGAATGATATGATGGATGACCAAACTAAGCGAAGAAATTAGATCGTTTCATCGTGTTCATCTTTGCGAAGCTTTTCCTATGTCAAATATTGTATTCCTTAGACCATGAGATAATGCAACTCACGGTACGGAAGAAAGCTTTGGCGTCATCAAGCGTCATCCTATGAGAGGGTGATCATAAAGGTGTCTCTCGGTGATCGGAAAGTATCATTGGGTTGTATGTATCGAGATGGAATTTGTCCCTCCCAAGTCGGAGAGATATACTTGGCCCACTCGTGTCGATATCAACACCGCTTGCAAGCATGTGGTTAAGGAGTTAATCACAAAGTGATATTGGATTACGGAACAGTAAAGTACTTGCCTGTGAGCGAGATTGAACTAGGTATGGCGGTGCCGACGATCGAATCTCGGGCAAGTAAAATATCGCGAGATGAAGGGAATATATATATGGGATTGATTGAATCACGGCATCGTGGTTCATCCGATATGATCATCGATGAATGTGTGGAGTCAATATGGGTGCAGACCCGTTGATTATTGATAGAAGATCATGTCTGCATATTCTCGAACCGCGGTCACACATAACGTGTCTCGGCGCTAGGATAGATTGGATAATTGGTTTATGAATTTTTGTTGAGTCTCGGATGGGATCCGGGATATGAGAGGTTCGGAATGGTCGGAGAATAAGATTCATATAAAGGCGATGCAGTTTTGGAGTTGAATTGTTAGGGTTAATCGGTATTGTACCGGAAGCTTCTAGAACCTTCCGGAAGGGGACCAACGTGGCCCCACCTTCCGGGAGGGGGCATGGGCCTATGAGGGAGTGTCCTGGCCGCATTGGGCCAGGGGAACAAGGCCCCATAGGGCCAGCCGATTCTAGAGAGATTTGACTCGTTTAAACTAGAGATAGGATTTCTAGATAAGGGAGAGTTTAAATCGTTTAAACTAGAGATAGGATTTCTAGATAAGGGAGAGTTTAAATTGTTTAAACTAGAGATAGGCTTGGAGGAGGGGCAAGGGCTGGCCTCCCCCCCTCTATATATAGAGGGGTGGTGCGCCCCCTCCCCCCTACTACATGTTAGATGTATATATCTGTATCTTGTATTTCCCCCATATGTTAGGGGGCTTCCTGCATATTTGCCCTGTACTTGTACTATATATTGTGGCCTTTGGCCCCCAGAGGAACATAACTTGTCTATTCCTAACATGGTATCAGAGCCTTAGGGTTCTCTCCTCTCGTTGCGTCGCTGTCGCCCTTGTTCTCCTTGCCCGCGTCAGCAGCTGTCGCCTCGTATCTTGACTTGTTCACGCACGTGGGACCTGCTCGCCTCGGGACCTCCTGGACCATGGACCTCTCTCACGGCAGCTTGACGCCCATGTCCACGCGCAGTACTCACTGGTCCCTGGCGCGCGCCTGACTACGCCCAAGGCCAAGGATACTACTCATCCCACGACACGAGCAGTACTCCCTGGTTCTGGTTCGTCCACGCGCAGTACTCGAGTACTCCCTGGTTCCCTGGCGGGGCAGCGTCCTACTCCACGTTCCCACAGCTCGCTTTCGTGCGGCCCTTTTGCACCCGACGTGCACCCGACGACCTCCTGCCGCGGGACTCCTCCTGCCACGCGACGCGCGGGACCGCGTGCTCTGCCTCGGGACCGGCTGGTCCTGCCTGGCGCGTTGCTCTCTGACGCGCTGCCGCCTACCGATTTTCGTCTGTTTCGGTCCGGATCAATTAGATCTGCATCTAGATCTGATTAAAAAAAATGTCTTCTTCATCAGGCTATGTCGCGATTCCTCGCTGCCCGGTGATATTTGATGGCGCGAATTACCCTGATTTTGCTGCCTTTATGCGCGTTCACATGCGCGGTCTCCGTCTTTGGGGTGTGCTCTCCGGCGAGGTCTCCTGTCCGCCGTGCCCCCTGCTCCTGTGGCTCCTCGCCTCCGGCGCCGATTGTGCTTGCGATGCTTCTCAAGAGGCCAAGGATGCTTTCGAGCGCCGATGATATTGTTGCGCCTATGACACAGTTCAAGCAATATTCTGGATCTCGAGTCCTATCGCCACGCCTTCATTGCCTACTCTCCTTTGGGTCGATGAGGATGCTCGTCTTTCTTTGTCCTCACCTCCATTGTTACCCGATATCTTCTGAGTTCATGAGTCTCCCTCACTTGCTCAGTGGGCTCATCTTCGTCAGCGCTATCAGCCGTATGGGGATGCTCTTTACCTGTCTGTGGTTCGCCAGGAGCATGCTCTTCAGCAAGGTGATTCTACTATTGATGAGTTCTATACTCAGAGTGCTGCTATCTGGCGTCAGCTTGACTCTCTTCGTACTGCTTTGTGGCACTTTCGTCTTTGTCAGTTGTGCGCCGGACTTGGAGTTTCACCGCATCTATGAGTTTCATCTCGGCTTCGCCAGAGTTTGAGCCCGTGCTCGGCTGAATGCTCGTGGTGTTCCGCTCTCGAGGTGTTATCGAGCTTGGCTGAGGAGACCCGTCTCGTGGTGCTGGTCTTCTTGCGGTTCCATCTGCGCTTGCTACTCGTGGTGCTCCTTTCATGTCCCCTCCTCGGCCCGCGGTCTCACCTTGCGCCGCCGATACTACCCACTCCTCCAGTCGGGTCGGCTTGGCACCAGCGGCCTCGAGTGCGGTCGGCCACCAGGCTCGTGGTCGAGTCGTCGTGGTTCTCTTCGTCGCTCTTCTTGCATGAGGATGGTCACACTTGGGCCACTGTTATACAGGACCCCAGTTACGTCGGCGACACAGGCTCATGGCGGTCGGCTCCCTCGGATCTTGAAGTTGCTCTCTCGATCGGGACATTATCGAGTCTTCGCGGTCTACTTGCTGCTCTGGCTCTTCCTCGGCGGCACTTCTGGTTACTGGATCGACTCTTGAGCATTGTCGACCACCACCTTCTACATCAGTGCGTCCGTGGTATCTGGATTGGAGCTTCTTTTCATATGACATTTGAGTCTTCTTCTTTGTCGCTCTTCGTTCTCTCCTTCTCTGTCCGTGTTCTTACGGTGATGGTACCTCTCTCCTGTTTCTAGTCGGGCACCTTTCTACTTCTTCTTTTTTGTTCTGATATTTCTCATGTCCCTCTTCTTAAGATGAATCATTCTCTGCTAGCCTTCTTGACTCTGGTTGTCGCGTCATTCTTGATGCTGATTCTTGTGTTGTCCAGACCGTCGCACCAGGCCCAGTTGGGCTAGCCCTCGCACCGTGATTCTTCCGGACTTTGGGAGTTAGGCGGCTTCGTTCCTTCCATTGCCACTTCATCGCCAGTTCTTCTCCGGTTGTCGCCTCTACTACCAGCTCTTTTCAGCGGTGGCATCATCGTCTTGGTCACCTGTGACTCTACTTTGTCGTCATTAGTTCATCGTGGTCTTCTAGGGTTGCATCTCGGAGATGGGTCTTTGCATTGTCGAGGCTGTAGGTTGGGTAAACAGATTCAGCTTCCTATCCTACTAGCGTCGTATCTCAGCGACCTTTTGATTTAGTTCATTCCGATGTTTGGGGTCCGCCTTTAAGCTTGAAGGGGCCATCGCTTCTATATTTTATTCATCGATGATTTTCTCGGTACACTTGGTTGTATTTTATGCGCTCGTAGTGAGGTGCTCTCCATATACCAGCGTTTTGCGGCCATGGTTCGTACTCAATATTCTACCACCATCCGTGTTTCGTCTTTGATTCTTTGGTGTGAGTATATCTCCCGGATGTTGCGAGGTGTTCTTGCGACGGGCACTCTTGCTCGATTCTCTGTCTGGCGCACATGCCTGAATGGCGTTCTTGGCGTAAGCATCGCCATCTTCTTGAGACCACTCGCTATGATGATTGCTTCTTCTCTCCTGCCGCATTTTACGAGGTCGCCACGTCGGCTTACCTCATCAATATTCAGCCTCGCTTCCTTGCGGGGTGGTATCCCTCTTGGCGCCTCTGGGCAGTCTCAGATTACTCCATGCTTCGCTTGTTTGGTTGTGTTTGCTATGTTCTCCTTGCTCCTCGCGAACGCACCAAACGACCGCTCGATCTGTTGAGTGTGTCTTCCTCGGATCTGATGATGAGCATAAGGGCTATCGCTGTTGGGACCCTGTTGGTCGTCGGATGCGTATCTCGTGATGTTACTTTTGATGAGACGCGTCCTTTCTATCCGCGTCCACCGCTGGTACTTACCGGTGGAAGATATCTCTTTTCTTCTCTTTCTGACACACCTCCTTCTACCCCTATTGTGTCTTCTTGATCTCCTCCCCACGATGTCTCTTCTTCGATCGTCCTCTTCTTCCCGTCTAGTTCTCCTAGTTCTCCTCGTTCTCGAGTCTTCCTCTACTATTCCTCTTCTTCCTTGTCGTCTCCTGCGTCTTCCTCGATGATCTTCCTCTACTCGTCACATGTCTCGTCGTGCCCCAACCGTTACTCTCCTAGTCAGTATGGTCTTTCTGTTGCCTCCGAGCCGACCTCTTATCGGGATGCTGAGCATCATCCTGAATGGCAGCTGGCCATGGCCGAGGAGATTGCTGCGCTTGAGCGCACTGGCACCTGGGATCTTGTTTCTCCTCCTCCCGGTGTTCGTCCTATCACATGTAAGTGGGTCTATAAGATTAAGACTCGCTCTGATGGATCTCTTGAGCGCTATAAAGCGCGTCTTGTGGCTCGTGGTTTTCAGCAGGAGCATGGTCGTGACTATGATGAGACCTTTGCTCCTGTCGCTCACATGACCACTGTGCGTACTCTTCTTGCTGTTGCTTCTGTTCGTCACTGGTCCGTGTCCCAGCTTGATGTTCAGAATGCCTTTCTCAATGGTGAGTTGAGTGAGGAGGTTTATATGCAGCCTCCTCCTGGGTACTCTGTTCCTGAGGGGATGGTTTGTCGTCTTCGACGTTCTCTTTATGGTCTCAAACAGGCCCCTCGTGCCTGGTTTGAGCGCTTTGCTTCTGTAGTGACAGCTGCTGGTTTCTCCCCTAGTGCTCATGATCCAGCGTTGTTTGTTCACACTTCTCCTCGTGGACGCACTCTTCTTCTTCTCTATGTTGATGATATGATCATTACCGGTGATGATCCTGAGTATATAGCCTTTGTTAAGGCTCGTCTTCGTGATCAGTTTCTTATGACTGATCTTGGTCCTCTTCGATACTTTCTTGGGATTGAGGTTTCCTCCACTTCTGATGGCTTTTACATCTCTCAGGAAAAGTATATTCAGGATCTTATTGCTCGTCTTTGCTCTTGGGGATGAGCGCCTGTTGAGACCCCTATGGAGCTTAATGTTAAGCTTCAACTTCGATGGTGATCCTCTTTACGATCCGACGCGTTATCGTCATCTTGTTGGGAGCCTTGTATATTCTTGTCACTCGTCCCGACATCTCTTATCCTGTTCATATTACGATTCAGTTTGTTTGCTCCTACCACTGTTCACTATAGTCATCTTCTCCGTGTTCTTCGTTATCTTCGTAGTACGATCACTCGTCGCCTTTTCTTTTCTCGTTCCAGCTCTCTCCAGCTCTAGTGCTATTCGGAAGCTACGTGGGCGAGTGATCCTTCGGATAAATCGTTCACTTTCGCTTCTTGTGTGTTTCTTGTTGGTTCTCTCATTGCACGGAAGGCGAGAAAAAGCAGGCGGTTTCCGCTCGAGTGTTGAGGCTGAGTTGCGTGCTATGGCCTTGTTGACTGCTGAGGTGACCTGGTTACGGTGGTTACTTGCGGATTTTGGGGTCTCGATTACCACACCCAGTCTGGTTTTGTCTGATAGTACAGGTGCTATTAGTGTTGCACGTGATCCGGTCAAGCATGAGCTTACCAAGCATATTGGTGTTGATGCCTTCTATACACGTGCTCAGTGGTGTGCTCAGTTGTTGCGCTTCGGTATGTGCCTTGATTCTGATTGGTGGACTTCTTCACGAAGGCACAGACCAGAGCGCAGCATGATTTCTTACTATCCAAACTCAGTGTTGTGGATCCACCATGAGTTTGAGGGGGGGTGTTAGATGTATATATCTGTATCTTGTATTTCCCCCATATGTTAGGGGGCTTCCTGCATATTTGCCCTGTACTTGTACTATATATTGTGGCCTTTGGCCCCCAGAGGAACATAACTTGTCTATTCCTAACACTACACACCTTCCTCCAAGCCCTAGCAGCCTTGCTACCTTCCTCTCTCCCTCCCGACTGTTTGTAGGCGAAGCCCTGCTGCAGAAATTCTCCATCATATACACCACGCCGTCGTGTTGTAGATCCAATCTATCTCTCCACCATACTTGCTGGTCCGAGGAAGGAGGAGACGTCGAGGTGCTGCACGTGTGCATCTCACGGAGGCACCGCCACTTGTGGTGCTAGATCGGATCGGATCGCGAGGAGGAGGCGAGTCGACTACATCACCCGTTAAAACGAGCGTTCATTTTGCGAATCTTCAAGGGTATGAAGATCTAATCCAATCTCTCTCGTTGGTTGCATCTCCTAGATTAGATCTTGGCTTTCCCCCTGTTCGCATCCGTAGAAAATTTTGATTTACTATGCCGCGAAACCCTTCAGTATGCCGATACCAACGATCGAATCTCGGGCAAGTAAAAT
The DNA here is from genome assembly GCA_030063025.1 of Avena longiglumis. Classification (NCBI taxonomy): domain Eukaryota; kingdom Viridiplantae; phylum Streptophyta; class Magnoliopsida; order Poales; family Poaceae; genus Avena; species Avena longiglumis. The sequence goes on along the minus strand of CP125977.1, from coordinate 71,623,559 downwards.
ATCGCGTGACGAAGGGAATATAAATATGGGATTAATTGAATCCTGGCATCGTGGTTCATCCGATATGATCATCGATGAATATGTGGGAGTCAATATGGGTTTCGGACCCGGTTGATTATTGATAGAAGATCATGTCTGCATATTCTCGAACCCGTAGGGTCACACACTTAACGTGCTTCGACGCTAGGATAGAATGGATAATTGGTTTATGAGTTTTTGTTCGGAGTCTCGGATGAGATCCAGGACATCACGAGAGGTTCCGGAATGGTCCAGAGAATAAGATTCATATAAAGGAAAGCAGTTTTTGGATTTCGGAATTGTTTTGGAATGTTCGGTATTGTACCGGAAGGTTCTAGAAGCTTCCGGAGTGGGACCAACGTGGCCCCACTTGTCGGAGGTGGGCGTGGTCCTACGAGGGAGTTCCCTGGCCGCATTGGGCCAGGGGCACAAGGCCCCATAGGCCCAGCCGGCCAAAACCCTAGGGGGTCTTCTAGAAGGGGGGGAAGACTTGCCCCCTACTCCACCCTTGTGGCCGCCGGCCCTAGGGCTTAGAGGAGGGGAAAGGGGGCCGACCAGCCCTCTATATAAAGAGGGCAGGGGCGCACCCTCCTCACACCCCTCCTTGAACCCTAGCCGCATACCTGCTGCCCTCCAGATCTCTCTCTCTCTCTCTCCCGACTGCGCGTAGGCGAAGCCCTGCCTCAGAAACTCTCCACCTTTGCACCACGCCGTCGTGCTGTAGATCCAATCTCTCTCTCCACCCCACTTGCTGGACCGAGGAAGGAGGAGACGTCGCGGTGCCGTACGTGTGCATCTCTCGGAGGCTTCGCCACTTGCGGCGTTGGATCGGATCGGATCGTGAGGAGGAGAAGGCTAGTTCGACTACATCACCCATGTTCTGTTGAACGTTTCTGCTATGCAATTTCTTAAAGGGTATGAAGATCTCATCTATCCCTCTCGCTGAGTGCATCTCCTAGATTAGATCTTGGCTTTCCGTTCGCATCCGTAGAATTTTTTTGATTTACTATGCTGCGAAACCCTTCAGTGGTATCAGAGCTGGATCTATGCGTAGATGTGTTTCACGAGTAGAACGCAACATGCTTGTTGCGGGCGTTGATGTTTTCTATTGCAAGCCTCTTGTTGTGTACTTCTTATGACGCGGGATAGTGAGATCGAAGCGGTCCAGGCCAACTTTACGCGACCTCGTTCGCGAGACCGGCTCCGCATTTGACGTGTGGCTTGTTCCACACATGCGGCTCGTGGATGCCATTTTCTCTCACTATAGTTGTCATGGAATTTATACCGGATGTTGGCAACCATAATATCACCATTGTGGCTTTCCGTAGGTAAGAATCGTTCTTAGCTTTTTACTCCCATAAGCCACATAAAACATGCAACAACAAAGTAGAGGCGTCTAACTTGTTTTTGCAGGGAGTGTTTCTGTGATATGGTATGGCCCAAGATATGATGTGTATGTTGTATGCAATGATCATGTTTTGTAATATTTCACGACTTGCATGTCGATTAGTACACAACCGGCAGGAGCCATATGGTTGTCTTTATAATTGTGCATGACATGTGTGTCAACTTCTTATACGCCATGTAATAGCTTTACTTTATTGCTAAGTAGTTAGAAATAGTTGTAGTTGCTATTCGTGGTGAAGGCAATCATGGTGGAGTGATGGAGATCATGCTGGCACGCACAAGATGGAGATCATTGCGCGGAGATTGGCTATACCATGTCATATAAAATTATATGCATGTGATGTTTATCCTTTTATGTATCTTATTATGCTTAGATCGCGACGGTAGCATCATAAGATGATTCCTCACTTAAAGATCAAGATAAAATTGTGTTCTCCCCATGTATGCACCGTTGCGAAAGTTCGTCGTGTTCAAGCACCTCATGATGATCGGGTGCTATAAACTCTACGTTCACATACAACGGGTGCAAGCCAGTTCTGCACACGCAGAAATACTTGGGTTTGACTTGACAATCCTAGCATGTACATACATGGCCTTGGAACACACGAACCGAAAGGTTAAACATGAGTCATATGAATGATATGATCGACACTTTGTTGTCCACCATTGAAGCCACATCTCTTCTCGTGAAGATCGGATTAGGTGTGGTGAATTTGGATCGTGTTCACTAAACAACTTGAGGGATGTTGAATTTAGTGGGAGTTCATATAGTAATTTGATTAAGTTGAACTAGTTATCATGAACATAGTCTAAATTGTACTTGCAAATTTTGTAGATCAAATGGCTAAGTCCAACTTCAACTTCAACGTTTTTGCTGAGAAAGAAAAGCTTAAGAACAATGGGTCTAACTTCACCAACTAGTTCCGCAATCTGAGAATCATTCTCGCTGGCGGACAAAAGGACTATGTCCTTGAGAAAGCGCTAGGTGACGCCCCTGCTATAGATGCGCCGGCTGCTAAAAAAGTTGTTTATTAGTCGCGCAAAGATGATTATGGTGTGATTAAGAGCACCATGTTGTTTGCTATGGAATCGGACCTTCAAAATCGTTTTGAGGAGTTCGCCGGGCCCTTTGAGATTCTTGATGAACTGAAAACCATGTTTCAGACTCAGGCCCGTTCTGAGAGATATGAGATCTCTGAGAAATTCTTTAACTGCAAGATGGAGGAAGGGAGTTCCGTTAGTGAGCACGCCATTAAGATGTCGGACTACACTCAACGTCTTGAGCAAGTGGACTGCAAGATTCCAGAAGAGCTCAAGATTGACAGAGTTCTACAATCACTCCCTCCTAGCTACAAAGGTTTTGTAGTTACTCATAATCAGATTGGTTCCATTGATACGATCACTGAGCTCTTCGCTAAGCTGAAGGTTGCGGAGGTAGACATCAAGAAAGATAATCATGTATTGATGGTCAACAATCCCCCCAGCTTTAAGAAAGGTAAGGGTGCAAAGAAGTCCTTCAAGAAAGGCAGCGGCAAGCGGGTTTCCCCTGCTGAGAAGAAGCTCAAGTCTGGACCTAAGCTGGACACTGAGTGCTTCTATTGCAAGGACAAGGGTCACTGGAAGCGCAACTGTCCAAAGTACTTAGCGGACAAGAAGGCTGACACAATTAAAGGTATATTTGATATACATGTTATTGATGTTTACCTTACTAGCGCTCGTTGTAGTGCCTGGGTATTTGATACTGGTTCAGTTGCTAATATTTGTAACTCGAAACAGGAGCTACGGAATAGACGGCGGCTAGCGAGGGATGAGGTGACGATGCGCGTTGGCTACGGATCAAGAGTTGATGTGATGGCCGTCGGCACGCTCTCCTTAGTTTTACCTTCAGGATTAGTTTTAAACCTTAATAAATGTTATTATGTGCCTGCGTTGAGGATGAACATCATATCTGGATCGTGTTTATTGCAAGACGGTTATTCATTTAAATCGGAGAATAATGATTGTTCTATTTATATGAGTAACATCTTTTATGGTTATGCATCTGCTATGAATGGTTTATTTCTTCTGAATCTCGAAAGCAATGAAACACACATCCATAACATTGAGGCTAAGAGATGCAAAGTAGATAGTAATAATTCAACCTATTTGTGGCACTGCCGTCTGGGTCATATTGGTGTAAAACGCATGAAGAAACTCCATTCTGATAGACTTTTGGAGTCTCGTGATTTTGAATCATTTGACACGTGCGAGCCGTGCCTCATGGGCAAGATGATCAAAACCCCGTTCTCTGGAATAATGGAGCGAGCAACGGACTTGTTGGAAATCATACATACCGACGTATGCGGACCAATGAGTGTTTCGACGTGCGGTGGATATCGCTATTTTCTCACTTTTACTGAGGACTTAAGTAGATATGGGTATATCTAGTTAATGAAACATAAATCTGAAAAGTTTGAAAAGTTCAAAGAATTTCAGAACGAAGTGGAAAACCATCGTAACAAGAAAATTAAATTTCTACGATCCGATCGTGGAGGTGAATATTTGAGTTATGATTTTCTCACGCATCTTAAAGCAAGCGGAATTGTTTCGCAACTCACGCCACCCAGAACACCACAGCGCAATGGTGTGTCTGAACGCCGGTATCAAACTCTATTAGATATGGTGCGATCGATGATGTCTCTTATAGATTTGTCGTTATCATTTTGGGGTTATGCATTAGAAACCGCTGCATTCACTTTAAATAGGGCACCATCTAAATCCGTTGAGACGACACCGTATGAACTGTGGTTTGGTGCTAAACCTAAGTTGTCGTTTCTTAAAGTTTGGGGATGCGAAGCTTACGTCAAGAAGTTGATGCCGGACAAGCTCGAACCCAAAGCGGAGAAATGCGTCTTCATAGGATACCCTAAGGAAACGATTGGGTATACCTTCTATCACAGATCAGAAGACAAAGTGTTTGTCACAAAGAACTGATCCTTTCTTGAGAAGGATTTTCTCTCGAAAGAAGTGAGTGGGAGGAAAGTAGAGCTAGACAAGTTTATTGAACCTTCTCTTGAGTTGGAGAGTAGCGTAGCACCTGAAATTGTTCCAATGTCGTCTGCACCAACAATAGAGGAAGCTAATGACGAGAATCATGAAGCTTCGGACGATGCTACTACTAAACGTCGCAGGTCGACAAGGTCACGTGCCCCTCCTGAGTGGTACGGTAACCCTGTCTTAACTGTCTTGTTGATAGACAACAGTGAACCTGCGAACTATGAGGAAGCAATGATGAGCCCAGACTCTGAGAAATGGCTAGAGGCCATGAAATCCGAATTGGGATCCATGAGCGAAAAACAAGTATGGACTTTGGTGGACCCTCCTAGCGACCGAAAGGCCGTTGAGTGCAAATGGATTTTCAAAAGGAAAATGGACGCAGATGGTAATGTTACTGTCTATAAAGCACGGCTTGTCGCAAAAGGTTTTCGACAAGTTCAAGGTGTTGACTACGATGAGACTTTCTCTCCCGTGGCGATGTTTAAGTCCATTCGGATTTTATTAGCTATTGCTGCGTTTCATGATTATGAAATATGGCAGATGGATGTCAAGACTGCGTTCCTCAATGGCAACATTGATGAAGAGTTGTATATGATGCAACCCGAAGGTTTTGTCGATCCTAAGGATGTTGATAAGGTGTGCAAACTTCAGCGTTCCATTTATGGACTGAAGAAAGCATCTCGGAGTTAGAACCTTCGTTTTGATCAAGTGATCAAGAGCTTTGGATTTGTTCCAAATTACTACGAAGCTTGTATCTACAAGAAAGTGAGTGGGAGCTCAGTGACATTTTTAGTACTATATGTGGATGACATATTGGTTATTGGAAATGACATTGATATGCTTAACGATGTGAAGAGTTATTTGAACAAATGTTTTTCAATGAAAGACCTAGGAGAAGCTGCTTATATATTAGGCATCAAAATCTATAGAGATAGACAAATACGCCTAATAGCTTTAAGCCAAAGTACATACCTAGACAAAGTTCTGAAAAGGTTTAGGATGGATAAGGCAAAGAAAGGTTCAGTGCCCATGTTGTCAGGTAAGATATTGAGCAAGGCTCGTGTCCATTCTGATGGCGATAGAGAAGCTATGAGCAAAGTGCCTTATGCCTCGGCCATAGGTTCTATCATGTATGCCATGCTGTGTACTAGATCGGATATGTCCAATGCTCTTGGTTTGACGAGCAGATACCAAAGTGATCTAGGAGTGGAACACTGGACAGCCGTAAAGAACATCCTAAAGTATTTAATAGGACTAAAGAAATGTTCTTGGTCTATGGAGGTGATGAGCAGCTCGTCGTAAAAGGTTATGTCGACGCTAGTTTTGACACCGACCCGGATGATTCTAAATCTCAGACAGGATACGTTTATATTTTGAATGGAGGAGCTGTGAGCTGGAGAAGCTGCAAGCAAAGCGTGATCGCGGGATCTACAGTAGAATCGGAATGCATGGCTGCTGCAGAAGCGTCAAGTGAAGGAGTTTGGATCAGGAACTTCATCACTGAGCTTGGTGTGGTTCCAAGTGCCTTGGATCCACTGGAGATATTGTGCGACAACACTGGCGCCATAGCATTGACTAAGGAACCAAGATATCATCCAAAGACCAAGCACATCAACCGCCGATTTCATATAATTCGAGATTATATAACAGATGGAGATCTGAAGATTAGCAAAGTACATACGGATCTGAATGTCGCGGATCCGTTGACTAAACCTCTTCCACGAGCAAAGCATGACCAGCAACTCAATGCCATGGGTGTTAGATTGTTGCCAGATGTAAACTAGATTATTGACTCTAGTGCAAGTGGGAGACTGTTGGAATTATGCCCTAGAGGCAATAATAAAGATGTTATTGTTATAATTCTTGTTCATGATAAAGTTTATATTCCATGCTAGAATTGTATTAAGCGGAAACTTTGATACTTGTGTGGTTTATGAACAACACCGTGTCCCTAGTACGCCTCTATGTACTAGCTCATTGATTAATGATGGTTAAGGTTTCCTAACCATATACATGAGTTGTCGATTAATAATGAGATCATGTCATTGGGAGAATGATATGATGGACAGACCCAAATCAAGCAGAGCAATTAGATTGTGTCATCGTGTTCATCTTTGTGAAGCTTTTTCTTATGTCAAATATTGTATTCCTTAGACCATGAGATAATGCAACTCCCTGGTATCGGAAGAAAGCTTTGAGGATCATCAAACGACATCCTATGAGAGGGTGATCATAAAGGTGTCTCTCAGGTGATCAGAAAGTACTTTTTGGGTTGTATGTATCGATATGGGATTTGTCCCTCCCAAGTCGGAGAGATATACTTCGGGCCCACTCGGTAATCGATATCAACACCGCTTGCAAGCACATGGTTAAGGAGTTAATCACAAAGTGATATCGGATTACGGAAAGAGTAAAGTACTTGCTGTGAACGAGATTGAACTAGGTATGCCGATACCAACGATCGAATCTCGGGCAAGTAAAATATCGCGTGACGAAGGGAATATAAATATGGGATTAATTGAATCTTGGCATCATGGTTCATCCGATATGATCATCGATGAATATGTGGGAGTCAATATGGTTTTCCAGACCCCGCTGTTGATTATTGATAGAAGATCATGTCTGCATATTATCGAACCCGTAAGGTCACACCCTTAACGTGCTTCAACGCTAGGATAGAATGGATAATTGGTTTATGAGTTTTTGTTAGGAGTCTCGGATGAGATCCAGGATATCAATAGAGGTTCCGGAATGGTCCTAAGAATAAGATTCATATAAAGGAAAGCAGTTTTTGGATTTCGGAATGTTCGGTATTGTACCGGAAGGTTCTAGAAGCTTTCGGAATGGGACCAACGTGGCCCCACTTGTCGGAGGAGGGCGTGGGCCTACGAGGGAGTGCCCTGGCCGCATTGGGCCAGGGGCACAAGGCCCCATAGGCCCAGCCGGCCAAAACCCTAGGGGATCTTCTAGAAGGGGGAAGACTTGCCCCCCACTCCACCCTTGTGGCCACCAGCCCAAGGGCTTGGAGGAGGGGCAAGGGGGCCAGCCAGCCCTCTATATAAAGAGGGCAGGGGCGCACCCTCCTCCCACCCCTCCTTGAATCCTAGCCGCCTACCTGCTGCCCTCCAGATCTCTCTCTCTCCCGACTGCGCGTAGGTGAATCCCTGCCGCAGAAACTCTCCACCTTTGCACCACGCCTTCGTGCTGTAGATCAAATCTATCTCTCCACCCCACTTGCTGGACCGAGGAAGGAGGAGATATTGCGGTGCCGTACGTGTGCATCTCTCGGAGGCGTCGCCACTTGCGGCGTTGGACCGGATCGGATCGCGAGGAGGATAAGGCTAGTTCGACTACATCACCCACGTTCTGTTGAACGTTTCCGCTGTGCGATTTCTTCAAGGGTATGCATCTATCCCTCTCGTTGATTGCATCTCCTAGATTAGATCTTGGCTTTCCGTTCGCATCCGTAGAATTTTTTTGATTTACTATGCTGCGAAACCCTTCAGAGGTCGACGGAGGGATCGGCGGAGGCTTTCGCTTCGAGGGGCAACGTCCACATGTGGATGGAGAGCTTCGGGCGGTGGCGGACTCCGGCGATGCGGGGCGGCCTCCCTAGCGATCTGGAGAGGGAGAAAAGGGTTCAGGGTGATGCGGCAAGTAGAGGGGATCAAGTTAGAGGGAAGTAGAGGGGCAGGGGCGGGGCGGAACAGTGTCGACGAAATCGACCAGATGTTGTCCGACGGCGGCGGAGATTGATTCGAGCCTAGGGTTTAGGGAACAAAAAGGGAACCGAGGGGGAAGATGTGGGGGTTTATATGGAGGGGAAGGCGTGCGCAAGGGGCACGGGCCATGCCGAATCGCGTGGAAATCGGAGGCGGTCCCATTGCTGCTTCCTGCCAGAATACACAAATTTAAAAATCTTACTCTTCCCAGTATATGGCAGGCAACTGTCCAAAAGGCTTACTTTACATTTGAATATTTTATAACAACATGCTCATAAACGAACTGCAGTCGCACCCTAATGAATCTTTATTTGAAGTGTAGCAGCCATGTGAAGTCTAGGATGAGAAAGCTTCAGTAATCCAAATGTTCATTCAGTGAAGTGCTGCCATCACCAGTTTGACCTACAGATTATTCAACAATAGTATTGTTAAGGGCTAAATTTACATGGCAAAATCATGCTACCTTGCATCATTTCATGGATCCAATCCTTGCAATGCTTGGAAGCTCATTTGGAAGGGCACCCCCGCGTGTCTAGTTTTCCTATGGCTTGCCAACAGGGACAGGTGCTGGATAGCCCAGAGATTGCAATGGCGCGGGCTACAACACCATCCATGCTGGCTCCTACGCACAGCCTGCCCCTTCTCTAGGAAGGTATGGCATGACACGGTTGCCTGGCTCAGGATCCCATGTAGGCCACCAGAGAATGAAGCCACACTTCACGGTTGGTGGTTCGCAGCCAGCTAGACCACCCCCAAACCCATGTGCAAGGGATTATTCTCCAAAACGTTGTTGGTGGCCTGGATGATCTAGAACCCATGCAACTCTTGCGTCTTTGATGGCGATCAACCCTCTGTTCCCTAGCTGAATGAGAAAATCAGTGCCGAGGCGATGCTTTGGGCTTTGGCTGGAGCGGTTGGCCTTTGAGTCATCATCCCTACACAGACGTACAATGATTAGATGTAACCAATAATCTGTAAACCCACCAACTTGGTGGCTTGTGAACTTAAACTCTTCTTTGCAATGAAAATAAATACAGTGTCATTGTGTTTTTCCGAAAAATCAATCTGGGTCTCAGCCTAAAAACATGTACCATCCTACTTTCGCTTAATTCAGTGTAAAATGAGAGTTCAAATTTTATTATTGTTTGAGTTTTAGTACTTAAGATTTACAGTGATGTTCATTTTATTTATTTGTTACAATTCAAGAGCTTATGGTGGTATTGTTCCTATATTATACATTATCTGGCAAAAAAGATAGTCAGGCCAAATTGATATATGCATATGCACACAGAAGAATATAGATAAAAGAACATCTCTAGAAACTAAGTGAACTAAACCAAACCAACAAATGCAGTCCAATTTCATGATAGCATTGGTGGAAATCGTTGTACGCGCAATCTCAAATTAATGCATTGCAGAACCATTTGGTTTTGGCATGTGCATACTTTCCAGATCGTATTCATGGTGCTGCTATCATTTAAGGGCCTTACGATACTGAGTCGCTTAAGGATTGCATCTGAACCAACTGGTTTGAGTGGACGGCTGATACATATATACATACATCCAGTAGTCCGGCGGCATACCATAGCACCTGTCCACACACATGTTTTGTACTAGGGATCATTTGTACTGTTCAATTGTTTTAACTGATTGTTGTACTCTGGCCATTCATGGTATTTTCTTCTCTCTTAATATAACACATGAAGTTCACTTGCATGGTTCGAAATTTCACTTCTAGTCATATATCTTTAGATAAAAGGCTCCTTTGGTCGCTTGTGGAAGTGAAACCGGATGGTCAACCCATATACCATGTGGTAGCACCGACATGGTCACCCCATATACTATGTGGCAGCACCGACACTAGCAGAACTAGGACTAGGAGGCATGAGGGAAGGAACCGAATTGTAGGACTATGTGCATTAGGATGATATGCCTCATTATTTTGCTTTGATTTTCTTTCCGAGGGAGGCGCTCTCCCGGCGGGGCCCCTTCGCGCGGAGGCGGGTCGTCATAGGGGGAGTGAGGGTGGTGCTTGGGAGGCAGCGAACCCTAGAAGGGATGGCAGCAGCGATGCGGGGAAGGGCTCGGCAGCGCGAGGAAGCATGGAGGGCGGCGAGGTCCGTCCGGAGTGCTGGCGCTCAGCGGTCGCCCATCTCCCGTGTGGCTTGTTCTTTCCTCCAGGGCGGCGGAGTGGGGCGATCTGGTGGAAGAGATGCCGACGATTGGATTCCGTTGGAAGACCTAGATCGGATCTCTAACCCTAATTGCTTGCTCGATCCGTTCTCCGGAAACCGGCCAGAGGTGTGCGGATCGTTGTGTCGGATCTAATAATGGTGGTGGTCCTTTGGTTTCTGTTGCACGAGGACGAAGATCTGCTTGATGTCTGCCCTTGTTGATCCGATCTGCAGAGACGGGTTCCGGAAGGCTCCGCCGGCGAACTCCCATGGGCGTATCATGCCTGGAGATTGCTGGATCGGAAGGTATTCGGTCGTGCGCACCTTATTTTTCTCGCCGTTTGATTTCAGCGGGAGCGTTGCGAAGCTCTGTTGTTTGTTCCCACCATGTGCCATTCTTATATCCATGGTGAAGTCAGATGCGGAGAATGTCAGTAAAGCGGAAATTTGAGGGTAGCGATGGTGATTTTTGTTCCAGTGGCGACAGAGATCTGGCTGCGTGATCTGGGACTCGTTGCAGCGGTTGTTGGTGCGGGAAGACAACACATGGGAGTTTCCAGTCTTATCTTCTAGGGTGAAAATTCAAGGTCTAGCCTTAGCTGGTTGTGCCTGAAAATGGCCTTGTTGAAGGCATTGTTTTGTGAGCAAGGACTTTCTCCAGGGTGAAAACCTATGACCTTTGGTCGGACAACGACGGCGTTTGGGCACTGTTTCCTTCTTGAAGGCGTTGTTATTGGAGTGGGAGACTACTGGTGTTGTTCTAATGGTGTCACTGTCGTTTCTTTGAGGATTAGTTCTCTGTAGCGGGACTTTTCTTTTTTATAATTTCTCTTTCTTTTTTCTAAGCTGTGTGCATCTGTAAAGCCGCTAGGACATACGTTGTTGCAGAGGCTGAGTGTAATTGGTGTCCTTGTGATATTAATATATACTCTTTTCCAATATATATATATATATATATATATATATATATATATATATATGAAAGATGCTAAAACGAATGATGTTGTCATGTGCTGTAAGTTGTGTGGCGCTATAGTTTGTACCATTTATATGCTAAGAAAATAAAATACAATGGACCCAGTATCTACGTTAAGTAGAAGTGGACTATGGAACATGTTTAAAAATTGTGCGGAGGCTAACTTGATGGCATCCTCCTTTCAAAACATGCTTTGGTCGGGGGGTTTTTTGGGTGTTCTTTCCAAAACTATCATATTGAGTTTGTTAAAAAACATCACGGAAATAAAATTTGACTACCAACTTCCATATGTGTAGTCTTGCAGGAGATAACGATAATATTATGATATTTCGTGCAGATATAAAGCATTGTTTTTGTTTGCATGAACTGCCTTAATGTCACCGTTGATCAATGTCTACAAACTTCGGTTTACATATACTCAGGAAGTCAAGTTTTTCTATAGCCACCATGAATCCACAATCATGCCACTACCGCAGTGGTATATTGCGAGTCTTGATGATATACGACAATTTACGAAACCCGGAGCCTTAGCCTGGAAACATGTTCCCTCCTGGCCTCCTGGCATATAGTGTTGTTTATTTATTTATTTTGATTCTACAGAGTAATTAAGGTATCCTGTTTCATGTATCATACAGTATCTGCAAATATTTTCTCTTCTTAAGTAGCTAGGCCAAATCTATATGCTTATGCAGATATGAATATAGAACAATAAACAACATTGGTGGAAAATAAGTAAAATAAACTAAACCAACAATGCGGCTCGATTTCATGATAGCATTGGTGAAAATGGCAGTACGTACTGTCACAAATCAATGCATTGCAGAACCATTTGGCTTTGGCATGTGCATGCTCTCAGATCCTGTTTATGGTGTTGTAATCATTTAAGGGTCGCAGGAGGCCACATGTGCATCAGGACTGCATTGGAAACCAACTGTGCACAAACCAACTGCAATTGTGCACAAACCAACTGTGCACAAACCAACCGTAATTGTGCACAAACCAACTGCAATGGAGGGCACACATATATGCGTCCCTCTTCTTCCCCTGGTTCGCCAGATCTAGGCGCGGGCCAAGATCCGCGACTGGCGGCGGCGCGCATGCATGGGGCACGGCGGCGGCCACCTTAGTGGCGCGGCTCGCCGCGGTGGCGACACCATGCTGTGGCGTGGAGGGCTGTGTGGAGCGGTGGTTTCGTGCTCGGGGGTGGCGGTTGCTGGACCGGGACGGCGAGGACCGTGGGCGGCGTTGACGGACACTAGAGGAAAAAGGGTCATCCGTTCGTCACCCCTGGGAGCATTAGTCCCGGTTGCGCCACCAACCGGGACTAATGCTGGCACGCGTCCCGGTTGGAGCGGGCACGGGGCCAGGGGGCATGGGTCCCGGTTGGTAAGGGGGCATGCGTCCCGGTTGGAGCCACCAACCGGGACTAAAGGTTTGGCCACAGCCACGTGGCGTGGCACGCACCTTTAGTCCCGGTTGCTGGCTCCAACCGGGACTAAAGACCCCTGCCCTCTATAAATGCAACGCCCCAGCCTCCACTCTGTTTTTTCGAATGGTGGAAGGTGTGAGGGGGTGTGTGCTAGTTTTTTCTCATGCATGCATTGAAGGTGTTTGATGAAATGTTTGAGTGAATAATTCCGTTGAATTTCTCATAGAACAAAAATATAGAAGGTGTCCGAGGCAGCATGAGCTTTCTCCTCTTTATTTCCCTCGATCGAGGTTAGCAATCCTATCTTTCTAGGTCATTGATACAATTCATGTGTCGGTGTGAATTGGTTATTTCACTATTTATGATGTCCTGTTTTTGATAAACTTACTTATATGATGAGATGAGCGGTCGGGAATGGATGTCGGTGACGGCGGGTAGCCGGGTATATCAAAGGCGTGATAAATTTATCGATGTGGCTACGGCAAACAAAGAGAATGGATTTATATGTTGTCCATGTGTTCAATGTCGGAACAACAAGGAGTACTCTTCCTCGAAAATCATTCGCCACCTCATTATGAAAGGTTTCATGCCCAACTATAATTGCTGGACCAAGCACGGGAAAGAGGGGTTATGATGGAAGATGGTGAAGAAGAAAATGATGATAACAACTATCATCATATGTTTCCTGAATCTGGTGATCTGCAATGGAAGACAATGGAGAGGAAAAGGTGAAGAACGGGCATCGGATGAGCCGTGATGAACTTGGTAGGGTCATTTCGATGCAAAGCGAGACTGTGAAAATGAGAAGTTGAAGTTAGAGGGCATGTTAGAAGATCACAAGAAATTGTTGTACCCAAATTGTGAAGATGGCAGCACAAAGCTCGGTACCACCTTTGGAATTGTTGCGATGGAAGGCAGTGTGGTCTAACCGACTCCTCATTTGAAAAGATGTTGAAAATAATGAAGCCAAGTTTCCAAAACATAACGAACTTCCCGAGAGTACCTCTGAGCAAAGAAGACTCTCATCCTCTGGGATTAGATGTGCAAAAGATACATGCATGCATTAATGATCGCATCCTCTACATGATGAGTATGAGAATTTAGATAAATGCCGGTATGCAGCGTTGCGGTATAAGATCGAACGAGATGACCACTGGTGATGTTGAGGAGAGACCCTCGGAAGAGGGTTCTGCTAAGGTTATGTGGTATGCTCGAGATAATACCAAGGTTGAAAGCATGTTCGTAAACAAAGAGCATGCCGGGTTGTTGCGATGGCACAAAGAAGACCGTAAGAAAGGCGGGAGTTGAGACACCACTGATGGGTCACAGTGGAGAAAAATCGAGAGAGACTTCCCGGACTTTGCGGTGGCGCAAGGAACTTATGGTTTGGTCTAAATGCGGATGGCATGAATCCTTTTGGGGAGCAGCTGCAGTCACGCACCTGGCCCGTGACTCTATGTATCTACAACCTGCCTCCTTGGTTGTGCATGAAGCGTAAGTTCATTATTATGCCAGTGCTCATCCAAGGCTCGAAGAAACCGGGCAACGACATTGATGTGTACCTTAGGCCATTAGTTGAAGAACTCTTACGGTTGTGGGGCAAACCAGGTGTATGCGTCGTGGGATGAGAACAAGCAGGAGCCATTTAATCTCTGAGCGTTGTTATTCGTAACCATCAATGATTGGCCTGCTCTTAGTAACCTTTCAGGACAGACAAACAAAGGATATAAGGCATGCACCCACTGTTTAGATAAGACCGAAGGTACATATTTGCATAAATGCAAGAAGGTTGTGTACCTAGAGAATCAACGATTTCTTCCGACCAATCATCCCGTAAGAAAGAAAGGCAAGCATTTTAAAGGTGAGGCAGATCACCGGAAGAAGCCTGAACTCCCTGCTGGTGATGATGTATTTGGTATGGTCAAGGACATAGAAGTAATCTTTGGAAAGGGTCCCGACGGTCAATCAGTTCCGAACGACGTCACTACAGGACACGCACCCATGTGGAAGAAGAAATCTATATTTTGGGAGCTGCCATATTGGAAAGTCCTGCGTGTCCGCTCTTCAATCGACGTGATGCACGTGACGAAGAATCTCTGCGTGAACCTTCTAGGATTCCTAGGCGTGTATGGTAAGACAAAAGATACACACAAGCACGGAGGACCAACAAATTATGAAAGACCCAAAGAACATGCATACTGAGATAACAAAGGCGGATAAAGGCGTCACTTAAGTCGTAGCTATGCTCTTACCAAAGCAGAAGGAAATCTTTTTGAAGTCCTTTACGGTATCAAGGTGCCGGGCTTCTCATCTAATATAAAGGGATAATAAATATGGTAGAGAAAAAGTTCCAAAACCGAAGTCTCATGGTATCACGTGATTATGACGCAGATTGCTTCCGATTGCATTGAGGGGCTTCTCTGGGAAAATGTTCGAGTACCCATTGTGAAGCTGTGCATTCCTCAATGCAATATCTCGAAGGTAATCAATCCGGATATTCGCCAAGGTTACAGAAGGATGTGTTACAATGTCTTGTTAGTTTTGAATTGGTGTTCCCACCATCCTTCTTCAATATTATGACGCATCTGCTGGTTCATCTAGTGGAAGAGATTGCCATTCTCGGTCCGGTATTTCTGCACAATATGTTCCCTTTGAGAGGTTCATGGGAGTCTTAAAGAAATATGTTCATAACCGTGCTAGACGAAGGAAGCATCTCCAAGGGATATGGAACAGATGAGGTCATTGAGTTTTGTGTTGACTTTATTCCTGACCTTAAGCCGATTTGTGTTTCTGACTCGCGGCATGAGGTAAGACTAAGTGGAAAAGGCACGCTGGAAAAAAAATGATATGTAGGGACGGGGATTCTTTCACTAAAGCACACTACAGTTCTACATAATTCCACCTTGGCAGCTCCGTATATCGAGGAACACAAGAATATTATGCGCTCAAAAACCGGGAAGCCTGAATCATGGATTCAGATGAACACATGAAGTCTTTCGGTGGTTGGATGCGGACACATCTCTTGAATGACACCACTATTGGAGATCAGCTATACTTGTTGGCGCGTCACCATCTTCTCTTATTGAATTTCCAAAGTGCGAAATAAATGGGAATACATTCTACACGATCGCCCAAGATAAAAAGAGCACCAACCAAAATAGTGGTGTCCGCTTTGATGCAATAGACGAGAATGGACAAAAGGACACATATTATGGTTACATAGAGGAGATATGGGAACTAGACTATGGAGTCTCTTTTAAGGTCCCTTTGTTTCGTTGCAAATGGGTCAACCTGAATGGGGAAGGGGTAAAGATAGACCAGTTGTACGGAATGACAACAGTGGATCTCAACAATCTTGGTTATAGAGATGAATCATTCGTCCTAGCCAATGATGTGTCTCAGGTTTTCTATGTGAAGGACATGTCCTCCATGGTTACGTCTGAAGCGGTCATAAGGAATGACATATGCCAAGAAGTTCATGCTCATATTATGTAACTCTAGTTCATGTCTTTCGCGGTTTGTGGCTTGACCGAAGGATATCTTTCGCGGTTTGTGGCCTTTAGTCCCGGTTTTGTAGTCTCAGTTTTTAATATTAATAAATGTCTTGAGTGTTAGTCCCATTTTGTGGCTGGACCGGGAGTGCCTCTATGACCAGTTTCTTGGAGATCTTGGGAGGCTGGCTCGTCGGCATCTCCTGGCGGTCGTAGTGGTGGCCCTGCTCTCGAAAACCATCTTGCAGCTTGTAACTTCACTAACTAGATCAATCGCCTCGGAGCTAACTAATTTCACATATTAGGGGTGCCTCTATGACCAGTTTCGGAGATGCCGGAGGCCAGGCTCCGTCGGCATCTCCTGACTGGCGCGATGGTGTCCCTGCTCGAAAACCATCTTGCAGCTTGTAACTTCACTAACTAGATCAATACGCCTCGGCTAACTAATTTCACATATTAGGGTGCCTCTATGACGATTTCTCGGAGATGCTTGGGAGGCTCGTGACATCTCCTCAAACTGGCGCATGATGGTGTCCTGCTCTCGAAAACCATCTTGCAGCTTGTAACTTCACTAACTAGATCAATACGCCTCGGGTAACTAATTTCACATATTAGGGGCCTCTATGACCAGTTCTCGGAGATGCGGAGGACCTGGCTCGTCGGCATCTCCCCGAACAGGCGCCGTAGTGGTGTCCCTGCTCTCTAAAACCATCTTGGAGATGCCTCAAACTGGCTGGAGGACTGGACTCACAAGGATGCATATTTATAGTACAAGCAGCTCGGCATAATGTCGACACTCACGACATAATGTCGACATTCACCCCTATTATTAGTGCTGACTCATCTTTAGTCCCGGTTGGTGTCTCCAACCGGGACTAAAGGTTCATCTTTAGTCCCGGTTGGTGACACCATCCGGGACAAGGTACAAGCCGCACGACATAATTGAAGGGAATATGCCCTGAGAGGCAATAATAAATTGTTTATTATGTGTATTCCAAGTATATGATAGATGTTTATTTTGCATGCTATAATTGTATTAATACGGAAACGTTAATACATGTGTGTTTAATAAACAAACAGAAAGTTCCTAGTTAAGCCTCTCTCATAAACTAGCTCGTTGATTAACAAGATGATCAAGGTTTCCTGATCATGGACATTGGATGTTGTTAATAACGGGATCACAACATTAGTGTAATGATGTGATGAACATTCATCCGAAGTATAGCATTACGATCAAAGTCATTGAGTTTATATTGCTATAACAACTTACGAAGTGATCCTAATCCTTAGACCATGAGATCATGTCAATCACTAACACCGGAAGAGTTTCTTGATAACATCAAGCGTCACCGTAACAGGTGATTATAAAGATGGGTTCGTAACTAATAAAGTGTTATGTTGAGGCTCATGGATCAAGAGTGGAATTTGTTCATCCCGATGACGGATAGATATCCTCTGGGCCCTCGGTGATATCACATTGATTAGCTTGCAAGCAAGTGATTTGATCACTAGAATGTTATATCAGGAGCGAAAAGAGTGCATGTCGAACGAGATCAAACTAGGTATGGAGATACCGATGATCGAATCTCGGACATGTAATATATCGTGAGACAAAGGGATTAAGATACTAGCGTAAAAGGTTCCGACGATCACAAGAAAGTCATCGTTGAATGTGTGGGAGTCGGTATGGGTCTCGGATCCGCTTCGATTATTGATCCGAGAGGGGTCTCGATCATGTCCGCATTATTCACGACCGTAGGGTGACACACTTAAGAGACACCGACATCCAATTGGAGCAAAAGTTTCATGCCGAAAAGAATAAACAAGCGCAGGAATTTATTTCACTAGATACGAAACAGTTTTCGGGTGAAATTGCATAAAGTGGTTATGCATGTGAAATAGAATTCTAGCAGGGTTATTGTGAATGTTTGTCATTAAAGTAATTGACAAAATTCTGAATAAAATAAAAGAGTTTTATTTAATGAGAGTTTGCATTAAATTTGGTGGAAATTTAATGGGATTTTTGAGTGGGATTTTGAGTGGACTTTTGAAGGGTCATTTTGTGAGTGGAGTGTCCACCCACATGATGAGGGAGGGCAAGGGCAGCCCCCATGCCGCCACCCCTTGGGGTTCCCCCTCCTCCTATAAAAGGAGCCCTCCTCTCACTTCTCACTCACACCTCCTCGTGAAGGATCTCTCCCCTCTAGATTTTATCCCCATGGTCTCGGACTAGCGAGATACATGTTCCCGGTGGCTTTTCGGCAAGAAAGAGTTGTGCTTCCTGCATCGCTGGAGGCGAGGCGGAGGTTGCTCGGTGCCTCGAGCGTGTGTGCGAGCACGGATGCTGGCTGATTTGCGGCGCTAGGACTTCCTCTCGATCTTGAGATCGGCAAGAGATCGTCTACATCAACCACGAGTTTGGACTCGTTAAACTTTGTCGGTCTTCAAGGGTATGTTCTCTACGGATATACATCCGCGTTGTTTGTATCTAGTATAAATAGATCTTGGTATATAGTTCACATCGTAGGAAATTTTTGTTTTCTATCTGCGAACCCTTGATTATGTCGAGCGGATCTATGCGTAGATACTTTACACGGTAGTACACATATGAGTATGTGGGCGATGATGATCATGTTGTTGCTCCTTTCTTGTGATTTTGGATATTGGTGGCATAGTGGGATGAAGCGGCCCGGACAAACTTTACATGTCCTCGCACATGAGACTGTTCCACGCTTGACATGCAACTAGTTTGCATAAGTGGCTAGCGGGTGTCTCTCCTACTATAGTCAATATCTATTTTGCAAGCGAGTTGTCAACAATTTGATTATCCTCGTTGTGGTTCATGTTCGTAGGTAAGAACGGTTCTATCTCGAAAGCCCTCGACCCACGTAAAACTTGCAATGGATAAATTAGAAGCGTCTAGTTTAGATTGTTGTGGGCTAGTGTTATGATATGGTAGTGTTGTAAGTAGAAGTATGAGATGATACTCTTACAACACATATAGCGTAAAACCCATAGATTGTGGATTTACACATATAGGTATGATAGTGATCATACCACGATGCACATGATAGAGATCATCTGCGGAAACCATATAATTTCACTATTAAACATATGATGTTTGATTGCATCTTATATTGCTTGTTTAGCGCTTTGTTAAGCATAATAAGATGATCCCTCATTTTAAATATCAAGATAAGAATGTGTTCTCCCTTTAGTATGCACCGATTATGTTTTCGCTCCAAGACATCACGTGATGATCGGGTGTACTTGGATCCTCGACCATACTTGGTGTAAGAGCGATTACACACTAAAAATACTAAGGTTCTAACTTGGCGAGCCTAGCATATGAGACATGGCCTCGGAACACGTAATCGAAAGGTTAAGCATGAGTCATATAGTTGATATGATGCCCATTTGATGCTCGCCTTTGAAGCTATACCGACTCACGTGATGATCGGACTTGGTGTAGTGGATTTGGTTCATGTAATCACCAAAAGGACACGAGGGATGTCGCTTTTGAGTGGGAGTTCATTCGTAATATAGATTAGTTGAACTCAATCTATCATACACTTAGTCTAAACTTTACAAATTCTGTTGTAGATGGCACCACTGCTGTTTTAATTTCAATGCGTTCATGGAGAAAGAGAAACTAGCAACGAACGGTAGCAACTTTACTGAATGGGCCATGAATTTGAGGATTCTCCTCTCTGCTGCACAAAAGCAATATGTGCTAGAAGCGCCATTAGGCCCCCCACCCTTTGACGATGCCCCTGACGAGGAGAAGAATGTCTATCTGGCTCGTCAGGAGGACCACAACTTAGTTCATTGCGGCATATTGTATGGGCTAGAGCCGGAACTTCGAAAGCGTTTCGAAAACGGCAATGCTTTTGATACAATGGGTGAGTTGAAAATGATTTTCGACACACATCTTTGCTGTGAGAAACTACAATGCTTGAGAAAAGTTCTTTAGCTGCATGATGGAAGAGAACAGCTCGTTAGTGAGCATGTACTCAAGATGTCGGATTCTGCCGATAAGCTTGTGTCCTTGGGAATAACGATTCCCATTGACTTAGGCATCCATCGTGTTGCGGTCTACGCCACCTAGCTATAAGAGCTTCGTGATGAACTATAATATGCAAGGCATGAAGAAGTCTCTCCCGAGCTTACACAATGCTTAAAAGCTGAAGTGGAGATCAAAAGGAACATCAAGTGTTGATGATCAATAGGAACACTGGTTTCAAGAAAGACAAGAAGGGAAAACGGAAGGAAGTAAGGGCGGCAAGCTTTGTTGCGCTGAAAAGAAACCCGAGTTGGACCTAAGTCGATACCGAGTGCTACTATTGTAAGGGATCGCCATCGGGCGAATCGCCCCAAGTATCCGCGGACAAGAAGGCGGCAAGGCAAACAAAGGTATATATGATATACATGTTATTGATGTGTACTTGACTAGTGCTCGCAGAGCACAGGTATTTGATACGGTTCGGTTGCTAATATTTGTAACTCGAATCGTGGCTGCGAAGCGACCGCTAGCAAGGGGTGAGGTCAAGATGCGTGTCGGCAATGCAATGGATCAAACGTTGATGTGATCGCCGTCGAACTACCTCTCCACTTCACGTCGGGATTAGTTATAAACTTAAATAATCGTTATTTGGTGCACCTTGAGCATGAACATTGTATCTGGATCATGTTTGATGCAAAGTGGTTTTCATTCAAATCGAGAACAATGGTTGTTCCATTTATATGAATGGAATCTTTTATGGTCATGCACCAATGTTGAATGGTTTATTTCTGTTGGATCTCGATGATAATGTTACACATATTCATAATATTGATGCTAAAAGATTAAACTTAGTGATGATATATCCGCATATATGTGGCACTGCCGTCTAGGTCATATTGGCATTAAGCATGAAGAAGCTCCATTCGGATGGACTTTTAGAATCACTTGATTATGAATCATTTGATACATGTGAGCCATGCCTTATGGGCAAGATGACTAGAACGCCGTTTTCGGTTCAATGGAGCAGGCGACGATTTATTGGAAATCATACATACTGATGTGTGTGGTCCAATGAGTGTAGCATCGCGCGGTGGATATCGTTATTTTGTTACTTTCACGGATGATTTGAGTAGATACGGTTATATCTACTTGATGAAACACAAGTCTGAAACCTTTGAAAAGTTCAAGGAATTTCGTAATGAAGTGGAAAATCATCGTAATAGAAAGATCAAATTTCTGATGCGGTAGTGGAGGTGAGTATCTAAGTTACGAGTTTAGCACTCACATGAAAGAGTGTGGAATTGTTTCACAACTCACACTGCGGAACACCACAATGAAATGGTGTGTCGAACGTCGTAATCGTACTTTATTAGATATGGTTCGATCTATGATGTCTCCACGGACTTCGTTGTCATTTTGGGGTTATGCACTAGAAAGCTGCTGCATTCACTTTAAATCGGGCACCATCTAAATCCGTTGAAACGACACCGTATGAATTGTGGTTTGAAACAAACCTAAGTCATCATTTCTTAAGGTTTGGGGTTGCGATGTTTATGTGAAGAAACTTCAACCGGATAAACTCGAACCCAAAGCGGAAAAATGCGTCTTCATAGGATACCCTAAAGAAACTATTGGGTATTCCTTCTATCACGCATCCGAGGGCAAGGTTTTTGTTGCCAGAATGGATCCTTTCTAGAGAAAGAGTTTCTCATGAAAGGTGTGAGTAGTCGGAAGGTAGAACTCGAAGAGGTTATGGAACCTTCTCTTCAAAGTATGGCGAGTAGCCTTGGCGCGGAAGTCGTTCGGAGTTGGCTCCACCTGTTGAAGAAGGAACTAATGATAATGATCATGAAACTCAGAAGAGTACTACCGAACCTCGCAGGTCAAGCAGACGTGCGGCTCCGAGTATCGGAAATCCTGTCATAAATTTCATGGTTGATGAAAATAATGACCTGCGACGTATGAAGAAGCGATGATGAGCCGGATTCCAACAAATGGTTAGAAGCCATGAAATCGAGATGGAATCCATGTATGAAAATCAAGTTTGGAACTTGGTGGAATTACCTCACGACCGAAAGGCCGTGGAGAACAAATGGATTTTCAAAAGGAAAACGATCTTGATGGTAATGTGACCATCTATAAAGCTCGACTTGTCAAAGGGGTTTCGACAAATTCAAGGAGTTGACTACGATGAGACTTTCTCTCCCGTAGCGATGCTAAAGTCGATTAGGATTATGTTAGCAATTGCTGCATATTTCGATTATGAAATATGGCGGATGGATGTCAAAACGCGTTTCTCAATGGTAATATTGAAGAAGAGTTGTATATGATACAACCAAAGGGTTTTGTCGATCCTAAGGATGCTAACAAGGTGTGCAAGCTTCAGCGATCCATCTATGGATTGAAGCAAGCATCACGGTTGGAATCTCCGCTTTGATGAGGTGATCAAAGAGTTTGGATTTGTCCAAACTTATGGAGAAGCTTGTATTTACAAGAAAGTGAGTGGGAGCAATGTGGCATTTACGATACTATATGTGGATGACATATTATTGATCGGAAATGATATAGAACTTTAAACAGTGTTAAAAGTTATCTAAACAACAAATTTTCAATGAAGGACCTAGGTGAAGCATCTTACATATTAGGCATAAAGATCTATAGAGATAGATCTAGGCGCCTAATAGGGCTATCATAAAGTACATACCTTGATAAGATTTTAAAGAAGTTTAAAATGGACGAGTAAGAAGGGGTTCTTACCTATGTTGCAAGGCAAGACATTGAGTAAGACTCAAAGTCCGGCCGGCGGAAGAAAGAGAGATAATGGACAAAGTCCCTATGCTTCACCATAGGCTCTATAATGTACGCCATGCTATGTACAAGACGGATGTAGCACACGCTATTAGTTTGACTAGTAGGTACCAATCGGATCCGAGGTTGAACCGGATAGCGGTCAAGAATATCCTTAAGTACTTGAGAAGAACTAAGGATATGTTTCTTGTATCTGAGGTGAAGAAGAGCTCGTCGCTAAGTGTTATGTCGACGCTAGCTTTGACCGATCCGGATGACTCTAAGTCTCAATCCGGATCGTATTTCTCATGAATGGCGAGCGGTTAGTTGGAGGAGCTCCAAACAACCTGTGGCGGGATCAACAACGGAGGCGAATATGTTCTTTGCTTGAGCGGCTCGAAGCGATTTGGATGAAGGAGTTCATATCCGAACTAGGAGTTATGGCAAGCGTTGGACCCAATGGTGATCTATTGTGACAACAATGGTGCCATTGCCAATGCCAAAGAGCCAAGGTCTCACAAGCATTCCAAGCATATTAAGCGCGGTTTCACTCCATCCATGAGCATGTCAAGGATGGAGATATAAAGATTTGTAAAGTACATAAGGACCTCAATGTAGCTGATCATTTGACTAAATCTCTCCCTAGATCAAAACATGATCAACACCAGAACGCAATGGGTGTTAGATATATCACTATGTAACTAGATTATTGTCTCTAGTGCAAGTGGGAGATCAAGGAATATGCCCCGAGAGGCAATAATAAATTGTTTATTATGTGTATTCCAAGTATATGATAGATGTTTATTTTGCATGCTATAATTGTATTAATACGGAAGCGTTAATACATGTGTGTTTAATAAACAAGCAGAAAGTTCCTAGTTAAGCCTCTCTCATAAACTAGCTCGTTGATTAACAAGATGATCAAGGTTTCCGATCATGGACATTGGATGTTGTTAATAACGGGATCACAACATTAGTGTAATGATGTGATGAACATTCATCCGAAGTATAGCATTACGATCAAAGTCATTGAGTTTATATTGCTATAACAACTTACGAGTGATCCTAATCCTTAGACCATGAGATCATGTCAATCACTAACACCGGAAGAGTTTCTTGATAACATCAAAGCGTCACACACCGTAACGGTGATTATAAAGATGGATTCAGAACTAATAAAGATTTATGTTTAGGCTCATGGATCAAGAGTGGAATTTGTTCATCCCGATGACGGATAGATATACTCTGGGCCCTCTCGGTGATATCACATTGATTAGCTTGCAAGCAAGTGATTTGATCACTAGAATGTTATATCACGGAACGAGAAAAGAGTGCATGTCGATAGCAGATCAAACTAGGTATGGAGATACCGATGATCGAATCACTGACATGTAATATATCGTGAGACAAAGGGATTAAGATACTAGCGTAAAAGGTTCCGACGATCACAAGAAAGTCATCGTTGAATGTGTGGGAGTCGATATGGGTCTCGGATCCCGCTTCGATTATTGATCGAGAGGGTCTCGATCATGTCCGCATTATTCACGAACCGTAGGGTGACACACTTAAGACACCGACATCCAATTGGAGCAAAAGTTTCATGCCGAAAAGAATAAACAAAGCGCAGGAATTTATTTCACTAGATACCGAAACAGGTTTTGGTGAAATTGCATAAAGTGGTTATGCATGTGAAATAGAATTCTAGCAAGGGTTATTGTGAATGTTTGTCATTAAAGTAATTGACAAAATTCTGAATAAAATAAAAGAGTTTTATTTAATGAGAGTTTGCATTAAATTTGGTGGAAATTTAATGGGATTTTTGAGTGGGATTTTGAGTGGACTTTTGAAGGGTCATTTTGTGAGTGGAGTGTCCACCCACATGATGAGGGAGGCAGGGGCAGCCCCATGCGGCCACCCCTTGGGTTCCCTCCTCCTATAAAAGGAGCCCCTCCTCTCACTTCTCACTCACACCTCCTCGTGAAGGATCTCTCTCCCCCTCTAGATTTTATCCCCCATGGTCTCGGACTAGCGAGATACATGTTCCCGGTGGCTTTTCGGCAAGAAAGAGTTGTGCTTCCGCTGCATCGCTGGAGCGAGGAGGCGGAGGTTGCTCGGTGCCTCGAACGTGTGTGCGAGCACGGATGCGCTGCTGATTTGCGGCGCTAGGACTTCCTCTCGATCTTGAGATCGGCAAGAGATCGTCTACATCAACCACGAGTTTGGACTCGTTAAACTTTGTCGGTCTTCAAGGGTATGTTCTCTACGGATATACATCCGCCCGTTGTTTGTATCTAGTATAAATAGATCTTGGTATATAGTTCACATCGTAGGAAATTTTTTGTTTTCTATGCTGCGAACCCTTCAATAATGTCGACACTCACCCCTATTATTAGTGTTGTCTGGCCCACTCTGCCGCAATCCCTTTAGTCCCGGTTTGTGACTACATCCGGGACTAAATGTGTGCCGAACAATGATCATGTTTCGAAAAAACCTTCACAAAATGACCTATCATGTTCGAGGTTTCATGGCTTTCGGTCCAAATGACCGATGTTATGTGCTGAATCACGGCATAGTTTGTGATGTTGTGCCCATATTATGCATGTGTGTGGACATTGGTATGTAGAACAATGTTGCAGGAGGAAGTTTTCCTTTTGTCACACGTAAAATCCCTTTTCCATTTTCCGCGCAAAAAACAGGTCATTTTGTGAAGTAACCACCAAAATGCCGTTTGAATGCTACCGTCCTATTTTCCTAAAATACTAGACCACCTTACATGGACTATATCCCAACCGTACATCTCAAACCTTTTCGTCCATCCCGGGTAAAAGGACAAATGTCTGCCGAATCGGCAGTGAAGGGTCCGGTTTGTACTACAGTACATGATCTATCGCCCGTGATTTTTGAAAAATCATTTTAGACTACAATATGTGGTTTCTTCAGAGATCCAATGCAAGTTCTAACGATGCCGTCCCCTATCTTCATGCACACCGGTTCGACCATAGTTAGAAATTCAGATAATTCAAAGCGGGCATAATAAATTCAAAAAATCCGAACAATGAAAATCCTTCGTGGTGTCATATTATGTTACATAGTTGAAAGGAAAAATACCAGACTTGGTATATTGATCATGTTTCAAAAAACTTCACAAAATGACCTATCATGTTCGAGGTTTCATGGCTTTCGGTCCAAATGACCGATGTTATGTCTTGAATCACGGCATAGTTTGTGATGTTGTGCCCATATTATGCATGTGTGTGGACATTGGTATGTAGAACAATGTTGCAGGAGGAAGTTTTCCTTTTTATGCATACGGAAAATCCCTTTTCCATTTTCCGAGCGCAAAAAAGGGTCGCTTTTGTGAAGTAACCACCAAAATGCCGTTTCGATGCTACCGTCCTATTTTCCTAAAATACTAGACCACCTTACATGGACTATATCCCAACGGTACATCTCAAACCTTTTCGTCCATCCGGGTAAAAGGACAAATGTCTGCCGAATCGGTAGGAAGTGGGTCCGGTTTGTACTACGTGTACATGATCTATCGCCGTGATTTTTGAAAAATCATTTTAGACTCGCAATATGTGGTTTCTTCAGAGATCCAATGCAAGTTCTAACGATGCCTCCCTATCTTCATGCACACCGGTTCGACCATAGTTAGAAATTCAGATAATTCAAAACGGGCATAATAAATTCAAAAAAAATCCGAACAATGAAAATCCTTCGCGTGGTGTCATATTATGTTACATAGTTGAAAGGAAAAATACCAGACTTGGTATATTGATCATGTTTCGAAAAAACCTTCACAAATGACCTATCATATTCGAGGTTTCATGGCTTTCGGTCCAAATGACCGATGTTATGTGCTGAATCACGGCATAGTTTGTGATGTTGTGCCCATATTATGCATGTGTGTAGACATTGGTATGTAGAACAATGTTGCAGGAGGAAGTTTTCCTTTTTGTCGCACGGAAAATTCCTTTTCCATTTTCCGAGCGCAAAAAGCGTCGTTTGTGAAGTAACCACCAAAATGCCGTTTCGAATGCTACCGTCCTATTTTCCTAAAATACTAGACCACCTTACATGGAATATATCCCAACGGTACATCTCAAACCTTTTCGTCCATCCGGGTAAAAGGACAAATGTCTAGAATCGGTAGGAAGTGGTCCGGTTTGTACTACAGTACATGATCTATCGCCCGTGATTTTTGAAAAATCATTTTAGACTCGCAATATGTGGTTTCTTCAGAGATCCAATGCAAGTTCTAACGATGCCGTCCCCTATCTTCATGCACACCGGTTCGACCATAGTTAGAAATTCAGATAATTCAAAACGGGCATAATAAATTCAAAAAAAAACCCGAACAATGAAAATCCTTCGCGTGGTGTCATATTATGTTACATTGTTGAAAGGAAAAATATCGGACTTGGTATATTGATCATGTTTGAAAAACCTTCACAAAATGACCTATCATGTTCGAGGTTTCATGGCTTTCGGTCCAAATGACCGATGTTATGTGCTGAATCACGGCATAGTTTGTGATGTTGTGCCCATATTATGCATGTGTGTGGACATTGGTATGTAGAACAATCTTGCAGGAGGAAGTTTTCCTTTTGTCGTACGGAAAATCCTTTTCCATTTTCCGAAAGCAAAAACGGGTCGCGTTTGTGAAGTAACCACCAAAATGCCGTTTCGAATGCTACCGTCCTATTTTCCTAAAATACTAGACCACCTTACATGGACTATATCCCAACCGGTACATCTCAAACCTTTTCGTCCATCCGGGTAAAAGGACAAATGTCTGCGAATCGGTAGGAAGTGGGTCGGTTTGTACTACAGTACATGATCTATCGCCTGATTTTTGAAAAATCATTTTAGACTCGCAATATGTGGTTTCTTGGAGATCCAATGCAAGTTCTAACGATGCCCGCCCCTATCTTCATGCACCGTTCGACCATAGTTAGAAATTCAGATAATTCAAAAGCGGGCATAATAAATTCAAAAAATCCGAACAATGAAAATCCTTGGCGTGGTGTCATATTATGTTACATAGTTGAAAGGAAAAATACCAGACTTGGTATATTGATCATGTTTGAAAAACCTTCACAAAATGACCTATCATGTTCGAGGTTTCATGGCTTTCGGTCCAAATGACCGATGTTATGTGTGAATCACGGCATAGTTTGTGATGTTGTGCCCATATTATGCATGTGTGTGGACATTGGTATGTAGAACAATGTTGCAGAGGAAGTTTTCCTTTTTGTCGCACGGAAAATCCCTTTTCCATTTTCCGAGCGCAAAACGGGTCGTTTTGAAGTAACCACCAAAATGCCGTTTGAATGCTACCGCCCTATTTTCCTAAAATACTAGACCACCTTACATGGACTATATCCCAACCGTACATCTCAAACCTTTTCGTCCATCCGGGTAAAAGGACAAATGTCTGTAATCGGCAGGAAGTGGGTCCGGTTTGTACTAATTACATGATCTATCGCCGTGATTTTTGAAAAATCATTTTAGACTCGCAATATGTGGTTTCTTCAGAGATCCAATGCAAGTTCTAACGATGCCCGCCCCTATCTTCATGCACACCGGTTCGACCATAGTTAGAAATTCAGATAATTCAAAACGGGCATAATAAATTCAAAAAAATCCGAACAATGAAAATCCTTCGTGGTGTCATATTATGTTACATAGTTGAAAGGAAAAATACCAGACTTGGTATATTGATCATGTTTCAAAAACCTTCACAAATGACCTATCATGTTCGAGGTTTCATGGCTTTCGTCCAAATGACCGATGTTATGTCTTGAATCACGGCATAGTTTGTGATGTTGTGCCCATATTATGCATGTGTGTAGACATTGGTATGTAGAACAATGTTGCAGAGGAAGTTTTCCTTTTGTCGCACGTAAAATCCCTTTTCCATTTTCCGAGCGCAAAAACGGTCGCTTTATTGAAGTAACCACCAAAATGCCGTTTCGAATGCTACCGCCCTATTTTCCTAAAATACTAGACCACCTTACATGGACTATATCCCAACCGGTACATCTCAAACCTTTTCGTCCATCCGGGTAAAAGGACAAATGTCTGCCGAATCGGTGAAGTGGGTCCGGTTTGTACTACAGGTACATGATCTATCGCCCGTGATTTTTCGAAAAAATCATTTTTAGACTCGCAATATGTGGTTTCTTCAGAGATCCAATGCAAGTTCTAACGATGCTCGTCCCCTATCTTCATGCACACCGGTTCGACCATAGTTAGAAATTCAGATAATTCAAAACGGGCATAATAAATTCAAAAAAAAGGACATATAAGTTAATTCATTTTAAAAGGTTACATTAATTATTTTTTAAAAATAGAATATGTTTTTGAATTATTTATTCAAATCCATACACTTCTTATGTTTAAAGTTTTTCTAAATTCCAAATTGATATTAAAAAAATATAAGTTAATTCATTTTTAATTGTAAATGGTTCATATTTTAAATGGTTACATTAATTATTTTTTAAAACAGAAAATGTTTTTGAATTATTTATTTAAATCCAAACACTTTTTACGTTTAAATTTTTTCTAAATTCCAAATTAATATTCAAAAATATAAGTTAATTCATTTTAAAAGGTTACATTAATTATTTTTTAAAAATAGAATATGTTTTTGAATTATTTATTCAAATCCATACCCTTCTTATGTTTAAAGTTTTTCTTAATTCCAAATTGATATTAAAAAATAAAAGTTAATTCATTTTTAATTGTAAATGGTTCATATTTTAAATGGTTACATTAATTATTTTTTAAAACAGAAAATTGTTTTGAATTATTTATTCAAATACAAACACTTTTTATGTTTAAAGTTTTTCTAAATTCCAAATTAATTATCATTTAAAAAACAATACAAATTTAAACCCCAAAATAAAAAATAAGGCGGGAACAGAGAGAAAATACCTGAAATTTTTTGAAAACTAGGGAATATGTCCCGGTTGGAGCCACCAACCGGGACTAAAGACCCCCTGCGCGTCAACGCTTGGGCTGCTGAAAATATTGGAGTATAGGTCCCGGTTGGTGGCTCCAACCGGGACGTATAAAATTATTTATTTAAATCCAAACACTTTTTACGTTTAAATTTTTTCTAAATTCCAAATTAATATTCAAAAATATAAGTTAATTCATTTTAAAAGGTTACATTAATTATTTTTTAAAAATAGAATATGTTTTTGAATTATTTATTCAAATCCATACACTTCTTATGTTTAAAGTTTTTCTAAATTCCAAATTGATATTAAAAAATAAAAGTTAATTCATTTTTAATTGTAAATGGTTCATATTTTAAATGGTTACATTAATTATTTTTAAAATGAAAATGGTTTTGAATTATTTATTCAAATCCAAACACTTTTATGTTTAAAGTTTTTCTAAATTCCAAATTAATTATCATTTAAAAACAATACAAATTTAAACCCCAAAATAAAAAATAAAGCGGGCGAGAGAAAATACCAAATTTTTTGAAAATGGAATATGTCCGGTTGGATCCACCAACCGACTAAAGACCTCTGGCGCCAACCCTTGGTCTCTGAAAATATTGGAGTATAGGTCGGTTGGTGGCTCCAACAGGACGTATAATCTTTAGTCCCGTTGGAGCCACCAACCGACTAAAAGGTCCTTTGTTATAACTGGGTGCCCTCCTCTTCTTCTTCCCCATCTCACCTCCTCTCTTCTTCTCGCGCACGCCAGACGCCCGCTGCATGCCGCCCTACCTGCCCGCCCAGCCAAGCGTGCGGGAAGCTTCGCCTCGTCGCCCGAGGCTTCTCCTGAAGAATCGGCCCGCCGCTCCCAATCGCCGCCGACCCTCGAGCCCGACGATTGCCGCCGTCGATCTGCCGGCTCGACCTCGCCTCGCCTCCCGACACCACCACCGCACACCGGTATGCTGGTCCTCGTGGACCCTCTCTCGCCCCTCTCGCTCTGGTTCATCCTCCCGTCGACTCGCCACCACCGCCACGTCGTCGTCGTCGAGAAGAGGTCGATGGCGACGATTTGAAGAACGCGGGGCTGATTCCTCCGGTGGAGATGATCTTCGCGATGAGGCGGTTCCAACGGCGGCCTCGATTGGCCGTAAGGTGGCGAGAGGCAATGACGCAACACCTGTGACTAGGGTTCGGGCAAAGGGAAACGGGAAGAAGAGAGGCTAGGGTTGTTGATGGCGGCCGAGCTCTTATAGGCTCATGCGGCGGCGATGATCTTGGCATGCGGCGCGCATCGGGTGTCCGGGCGAGCCACCATGAGCTGCTGCGTCGGGAGGAAGAAGACGAAAAGGCCAAGGAAGAGTGCAGACTGGCTGGCTGCTCTTGGGCCGGGTGGGCTTCTGCTAAGCGCCAGAGAGAGAAGGAGAGATGGGCTCGGCCCAGTAGCTAGGTTGGATACATTTTTTATTTCCAGAATTTTTTTTCTATTTCTATTTCTGATTTCCCTTTTGTAATTTGAATTTCAAATCTGTTTTGAATCTTTTCAACTTACAGAAACTTTTATAAAGTATATGAAATAGTGTGAGACCCTTTTATACACTTTGGGCTCAACTCATGTAGTTAGTTGTTTAAATACAAAACTCATTTGAATGGTTTTCAAATGGAGGGGGAAGTTAGGGTTTAGGGTTTGATTTGTTCTTTCTTTATTAAACCAAAATGCAAGTTCAGCAATTTAAATGACAAGTATAATTAGAAGAACAAATGCACCCCTCTCATATGTTAGGAGTTTCCCGAGTTAGGGTTTTCACCGTCGGAACCCCGATTAAATCGTCGAGCATGTCTTAGGGTTACATTCCAATGCAAATTAACTTGTCATATCATCATACTTGCTTGAGCATTGCATCGATGCCATGTGTTGATTGTTTCCTTTCTTTTCGTGTTTCGATTATTAAGTTTATTATTAGTTAGGTATTATTAGGTTTATTAATTAGTTTGGTATTATTGGTATTCGACCCACTGGTCACCAATGGGTAGCCCCGCACCGATTCACATTGTCAAGCAACTTAGGTGCATGTGGGTTCGACGATGTGCCTATCTACTACGGTTTCCCTTTCTCTTCATTTTATTATTGTGTATGTATATATTAGGGTTTCTCGAATTAGGGTTTATATCTCTCAACACCGTACTTAACTTTCTCCTTTAGCCGCTTTGACTTATTCATTTTTCCACCCAGCGAAAATATGGACCCACACGTCGAGACGAAGAAAAGGAAGAGTTGATCCAAGGTGTGATCCGTGGGGAAGATAATTTAGACGTATCAACGTTTACGAACAACTCGGTGAGGGTGATCCTCTTTTTCGGGAGACAACTTGTTTGAGGTTGAAGGTGTTGCCTTCCATGAGGAGAAGGCGATGCATTGTGTAATCGAGAAGACCACCGCTCCGGCAAGGTGCATGTAATATAAATCAATTCATTAATTAATCATCTGCTATCTATATAGAAATAGTAACGGCGATCTTTCTTCTTTTAGCCCTCCGGATCGAAGGAATCTCTTGAAAAGAGCGTACGAGGCCCAACCAAAAGTTGCAAGACCATGAGAGGTTCAGATCGAAGATGTCGGCGGCAGAATGGCGAGCTCGAAGTTGTCGCAACCAAATTTGTGGCACAATGCGGAGTAATCGTTAGGGACTTAATCCGATCACCATTAGAAATTGGAATAGGCCTGCTAATGCGGATGAAGAGGAACATGTTTATTTGTCCCTAACCACGCCAAAGATTTCTTGTGGAAGAGGCTCATGGTTAATTTCAAACTACGAAGATAGAGCTGGATCCAAATGCGGAGGATCCAGTTGAGGACGCCTTACAACATGGGAGAGCCATGGAGGCTAAGGTCGAGTGGGCTTTGAAGAAGATGGCCCAGTGTTTCACCAACTGGAAGAAAAGATTGCACCTTGACTATGTCGTGAAAAAGAAGACTCCCGATTTCAAGAATATTCAGTTTGAGAAGATAAAACCATTCTGGGATGAGTTTGTGGAATACAAGAAATCAGAAAAAGCTAAGAAAATGTCTGAAACGAATAAGCTGAATGCTGCTAACAAGAAGTATCACCATACTATGGGGCAAGGTGGCTACAAGGCTGGCATTCCTAAGTGGGAGAAACTTGAGCAGGGACTGCGTGATAAAAATATCACCCCAGAGACAGACGATTGGGTAGAACGTGCAAGGAATTGGTTTTACGGGCATGGGGGCACGTTGGACTCGGAAGGGAGGTGTATATATACCATACGACATAAAGAAGACCCCTTTCCAATCGAGAGGATGAGAAAAGCAGTAAAGGCTGTTAAAGATGGGGACTTCATTCCCGATAGAGAGAATGATGAGCTCACTCTCGCCCTTGTAAATAAGGAACATGATGGACGAACACGAGGCACAATAGGCTCCCAATCATGGAGGACTGGGTTTCCAAGAGAGGAAGAAATATCCGATAGAAGCCGTCGGAGGAGTAAGGACAGCGGCGGTTGAAGCGAAAGTCGAAAGAGCGAATGCGTTTAATTGAAGAACGATTAAAGCAACAACAAGATGAAATTAACTCACTTAAAGAGCAAAGTACTACGGCGCCCCATCTCAAAGACACCGCTTTCGATGCTACCGCCTATCGAATAATCGAAAAAGCGATGTGGCTTCCACCGAGGTCCCGGTGATGACAATGGCGATGCCGATGATGCACCGACGATGGCTCTGTTGGCTACCAAAGGATGATATCACAGAGATGACACACTGCGAGCTACATGTCAAAGTTGTGAACATATCAATGAAGGTGGCGGTCGGCTATGCCTTACCAATTGGACCCACACCAACTTACCACAGTTGTCCGGTTCCAGAGGGCTATGCTGTTGTCGGCGTGGATGAAATCATGCCCACCTTTGAGGTTTTGGATCTTCACTACCCTGCTGGTGAAGGGGATGTGACTGTGCTGGGTGACGCAAAAAACGTCACCATTCTATGGCCGAAGGATTGTATCGTGCTTCGAAATCACACGCCATGGCCATCTTCGCCGCCGCCTCACCCGTATCCAGCGAGGTCGTCGCCGCTGCGGCAGCCGTCTTCGTCGCCTCACCCGGCTCCGTCGCCTCACCCGGCTCCGTCGCCTCACCAATCTACGGTGCAGCCATCGCCGCGGGAGCCATCGCCGGCGCCTCAGGATAAAAAGCGTAAGCGTACCGCTACTGTGCGTCGTAAGCGATCTCCGAAACGTAAACAAGAGCCTCTTCCAAAAGTACCAACGGTTCCTCCCAAGAGAGCTTATGACTGTACTGAAGAGGAGACTGCGACGATCATTGATGCGGAAGCAAGCGTTTTAAGCTAAGCGAGGCGGCGAAAGAGCGAGAGTTCCCCACCAAAGAAGAAAAAGCCAAAATGTTGAAAATGCTAAAGACTCTTCATCAACCCGAGCCAAAGCTGTCATCGACTATGAGCGTTCTATTCTCAAGTCACATGCAGCACAAAAAGCCTCAAGAGCAAAGATCTTGCAAGCGGAAATCTGTTGCCCAGCTCGGAGAACAAAACAGACTTGCGCCCCTCTCAAGGTGATTTCTCAAACCAATGTGGGGTCGAGCAAATATGGGGCGAAGCGGTATGATCCAGAGGTAGTTGCACTGTCTGAAGCTGCGCTGCTCAAGGTATGAGTATTGCCCGATTTATCCCAGTTAGAGTTCTTCCCGTGAGTGAAGTAGCATACCAATACCAGACGGAAAACCTCGTCAAACTGAGGAGGTAAACAATCTTCCAACAAAATGCGAAGATTGCATAATCGGTACATGCATGCCACAAGGGCCGGGCTAATCGGATAGTCTTGAGGGTTACAAAAAGCATCATGGGAAAGAAAACGATGACATGGTATCCATTGAATTTGATGAACTATTTCAATTATTCAATCAAGACGCCTTGGACAAATCGATCATGAGTGCCTATTGTCTGTAAGTACTAATTCTGTAATTAATTTAGTCTCCATCTATAATATTTTGTTTATTGCATGTATATAATCATACTTTAATATGCAGAATGAAGATTCTCGAATGCAGCAGAGGAAAAATCTATGACATTGGCTTCATTGACCCATATTGGGTTCATGAAGCTAATCTCAAAATAAGCCCCCAGGATACGGAGGATAATATAGTACACGCGTTAAGGTTTCAAGAAACCAAAAGGGAAATACTATTTCCTTACAACTTCTAATGAATTCTCTGCCGCGCCACAAAAAGTGGCGAAAATGCTGCCACGGCAACAAAATGTGCCAAAATGAATTCTCTGCCGCGGCAGAGAAATGGGCCAAATCTCTGCCGCGGCAGCAGGTTATTAGTCCCGGTTCGTGTTATGAACCGGGACTAATGCTCCACCCTCGCTCGATGCCGCCACGTGTGCTCCCATTTGTCCCGGTTGGTGGGGCAACCGGGACTAATGGTTGGAGCTTTAGTCCCGATTGCCCCGTCCCGGTTGGGCAACCGGGACTAATGGCCCTTACCAACCGGGACGCATGGGCCCTTTTCTACCAGTGGGAGATCTGGAGGTAGCGGCGGACGTGGTGCTGCAGGATGGAGACGAAGGCGCGCCCTTAGTGGCGGTGCTAAGCCTACGTGATCATTGGAACCGATGGTCGGCCTGCTCGATCCATTCTCCGGTAACCAGCCGACAGTGTGAGGATCGCTGTGTTGGATCTAATAAAGGAGGTGATCCTTTGGTTTCCTTCGCACGAACACGAAGATCTGCTTGATGTCTGCCCTTGTTGATCTGGACTGGAGAGGCGGGTTCCGGAAGGCTCCGCCGGCGAACTTCCATGGGCGTATCATGC
Organism: Avena longiglumis; assembly: GCA_030063025.1. Classification (NCBI taxonomy): domain Eukaryota; kingdom Viridiplantae; phylum Streptophyta; class Magnoliopsida; order Poales; family Poaceae; genus Avena; species Avena longiglumis. Next base: position 71,587,708 of record CP125977.1, on the reverse strand, counting down.
CTGGAGATTGCTGGATCGGAAGGTATTCGGTCGTGCGCACCTTGTTTTTCTGGCCGTTTGGTTTCAGCGGGAGGGTTGTGAAGCTCTGTTGTTTGTTCCCACCAAGTGCCATTCTTTGAGCCATGGTGAAGTCAGATGCGGAGAATGTCAGAAAAACGAAAATATGAGGGTAACGATGGTGATTTTAGTTCTTGTGGCAACGGAGATATTGCTGCGTGATCTGGAACTCGTTGCAGCGATTGTTGGTGCGGGAAGACAACACAGGGGAGTTCTCAGTCCCACCTTACAGGGTGAAAATCCAAGGTCTGGTCTTAACTGGTTGTGTCTGGCAATAACCTTGTTGAAGGCATTGTTTTATGAGCGAGGACTTTCTTCAGGGTGAAAATCTATGATCTTTGATCGGGCAACGACAGTGTTTGGGCATTGTTTTCTTCTTGAAAGCGTTGTTATTGGAGTGGAGGACTACTGGAGGACTACTGTTGTTGTTCTGATGGTGTCAGTGTCGTTGTTTCGAGGATTAGGTCTCTATAGCGGGACTTTTCTTTTTTGTAATTTTTCTTTCTTTTTTCTGGGTTGTGTGCATCCGTATGAACGCTAGGGCATGCGTTGTCACTACAGGAATAACAATATAGGTCGATGGCCCTTTTATACGCCGACGACAATATTTCGGGGCCGTCGGCCCAGTTTTACCGTCGGTGTAGGATAAATAGGCACACGGCAGTCGTTGGCGTAAACAGGGCTGTCGGCGTAGCATACTAGGCTAACGGCAGAGCGGCGGCGTCAAGTCTACGCGGACGGCAAAGCCGTCGGCGTAGGTTTCAGACCTACGCCGTCGGCGTAGCCATTTTTCTTTTTTTCCCCATTAATCTTAGAAAAATCATAACTAAATCATTTAAATTCACAAAAATACATATAATATATCAAAATTTGCAGAAAAATAATATCTATCTATATAAACTCAAATATTACATTTTTTTTACAGAAATATATACAAAAAATATAAATACTTTCGTATAACATATTTTTCATTTTTTGAGTGCAAAAAACGGCGTGTTTTGTGAAGCAACCACCAAATGAAAGTTTCCAAATAATAATACCACATTTTTCAAAAATATTATACCATATTTAATACACAATTTCCCAACCTGGATATCTCAAACCTTTTCGTCCACTCCTCATAAAAAGAATAAAATCCTGCTGAATCGGTAGGAAATGAGTTAGATTTGAACTACATGTACATGATATGATGCTCATCATTTTTTGCAAAAATCATTTTTAGGTTCACAATATGCTATTTTATCAGAGATCTAATGCAAGTTTAGTGAGGCTTGGCCCCGAGCTAAGAATCTTCATGCCCCTCGATTTAGAAAGTTTGACGATAGTTTGAAACGGGCATAAAAAATTAAAAAACGATCGTAACAATGAAAAACCTTTGCGTGGTGTCATATTATGTAACATAGTTGCATGGAAAATACCAAACTTGGTATATTGATTGTGTCTCAAAAAACCTTCACAAAATGACCTATCTCAATTGAGGTTTTCTGGGTTTCAGGTCAAATGACCAATGTTATCCTAGAATCACAGTATAGTTTGGGATAATGTTCCCATATTATGCACACTTATGTATTATGGGAGGGCGAACAATGTTGCAGGAGGAAGTTTTCCTTTTCGTCGCACCAAAAAGCCAATTTTTATTTTCCGAGTGTAGAAAATGGGGCGTTTTGTGAAACAACCATCAAATAAAAGTTTTAAAATGATAATACCACATTTTTCAAAAATACTAGACCATATTGAATGGACAATTTCCCAACCGGGGTATCTCAAACCTTTCCGTCCACCCCTCGTGAAAAAGAAAAATTCCTGCCAAATCGGCACGAAATGAGTTAGATTTGAACTACAGGTACATGATATGATGCTCATGATTTTTTGCAAAAATCATTTTTAGGTTCACAATATGCTATTTCATCAGAAATCTAATCCAAGTTTAGTGAGGCTCAACCCCGAGCTAAGAATCTTCATGCCCCTCAATTTATAAAGTTTGACGATAGTTTGAAACGGGCATAAAAAATTCAAAAACGATCGAAACAATGCAAAAATTTCGCGTGGTGTCATATTATGTGACATAATTGCATGGAAAAATACCAAACTTGGTATATTGGTTGTGTCCAAAAAAACCTTCACAAAATGACTTATCTTAATCGAGGTTTTCTAGATTTCAGGTCAAATGACCAATGCTATTGCTAGAATCACGGTATAATTTGCGATAATGTGCCCATATTATGCACGCATGTGTATCATGGGATGGCTAACAATGTTGTAGGAGGAAGTTTTCCTTTTCGTCGCACCAAAAAGCAAATTTTTATTTTCTAAGTGCAAAAAAAAGGGTCGTTTTGTGAAATAACCACCAAATAAAAGTTTCAAAATGATAATACCACATTTTTCAAAAATACTATACCATATTGAATGGACAATTTCCCAACCAGGATATCTCAAACCTTTCCATCCACCCCTCGTGAAAAAGACAAATTCCTGTCGAATCAGTAGGAAATGAGTTAGATTTAAAATACAGGTACATGATATGATGCTCATGATTTTTTGCAAAAATCATTTTTAGGTTCACAATATGCTATTTCATCAGAGATCTAATGCAAGTTTAGTGAGGCTCAGCCCTGAGCTAAGAATTTTCATGCCCCTCGATTTAGAAAGTTTGACGATAGTTTGAAACGGACATAAAAATTTCAAAAACGATCGAAACAATGCAAAACCTTCGCTTGGTGTCATATTATGTGACATAGTTGCATGTAAAAATACAAAACTTGGTATATTGATCGTGTGTCAAAAAACCTTCACAAAATGACCTATCTCAATCGAGGTTTTCTGGATTTCAGGTCAAATAACCAATGTTATTGCTAGAATCGCGAAATAGTTTGCGCTAATGTGCCCATATTGTGCACTCGTGTATATCATGGGATGGCGAACAATGTTGCCGGAGGAAGTTTTCCTTTTCGTCGCACCAAAAAGTTATTTTTTATTTTTCGAGTGCCAAAAACGGGGTGTTTTATGAATCTTGACATAGTTTCAGTTGGTCTAATATTTAAAAGTTATGATATATAATTAAATAGATGATATAGATTTCATATTTGTATTCCTCTCATTTTTTTTATCGATTTGGATATATTATTTGTCGAATTGTGATTTACGGATTTGTAGATATGAATTATTCAAATTTAAATGAAAAAAAGCAAAATAAATAAAATTTATTTTATTTTTATTTGAATTCAAGATTATTATTACTTATTCATTTTTGTTTACTCAAATAATTATATGGAATGTAAAAAAAAATATGTCTAACATTATAGTGTAACGGTTAATAGGTTTGATATGATAATATTCACAACAATTCTAGTTTCTTTGTCGGAAGCTCATGTGGAAGAAATAAAGAAGTTAAGAGTGCCACGGCTGGAGTAGTATTAGGATGGGTGGCCGGTTGGGAAGTTTGACTAATTGTGCAATTTGACTTGAGACTAAGTATACTTAGAATTAAAAATGTCCATGTGAGATTAACAAGTTAAACAATTCAAAAATGTTAAAAAAATTGAATTGTTCTTTTTGGAAAAATCTAGGCCGACGGTTCGGCGTAGCCCAACGGCCTTTAGTCATCTAGGTAGGCCCCATATGGTCCCGACGGCAAAGCCGTCGGCATAGCTATATACGCCGACGAATTTTCTACGCCGACGAGAGGAGGGGCTACACCGACGACAGCCGTCGGGCCAGCCTACTCCGACGGCATTTAGTGACTACGCCGACGTCCGGGTCCCGTCGGCGTATTTAGCTTCTTCTGTAATGTGTTACAGAGGCTGGGTGTAATTGGTATCCCTGTGATATTAATATATACTCTTTTAAAAAAAATGCGTCTAGAAGTCCGGCAATTATGTTGTGCACAAACCAGTGTGAAATTTCACTACTAGTCGATTATATATAGATAAGATTTTCTTTTGGTTTTTATGTGGAACCAGATGGTCACCAGCAATCTACACATTAGCAGAACTAGGACTGGGAGGCACAAGGGAAAGAAGAACTAGTAACCCAATGATGTACGGTGCATCATGTGCCCAGCATGATATGCCTCGTTATTTGGATGTGCTTCGTGTCCTAGGGCATGTGAATGATCATCCTAGCCCACGCTAAGCCACAGCGTGCTGTTGATGAACATGTACGTTCAAAAGTTGCACAGATACTTGGTCCATCAAATCCTCTATTTGGAACTTCTTTAGGAGATCTTTTGTGGTGGTTTTTCTAAAACTATCATACTCCCTCTGTTTCAAAATAGATATCTCAAATTTGTCAAAATTTGATTAATCTAGACACTATTTAGTATATAGATTTATTCAAAATTTAAGAAACTGAAGACATCTATTTTGAGATAGAGGGAGTATTTAAAACAACACAGACATAAAAAAAAATTCTCTACTTTTACATACAGAATATGGTTTACATTCATTTGAACACCTTTTTCCATAATTAACCGTGGAAGTAAAGAAGTTCGGCCATGAATCCACATGCGGGCCACTACCGCATCGGTAAACTAGGCTGGTACAATAAAAAATACTCCCTCGGTTCAGAAATAAGTGACCTGAGTTTATCTAGATTCACATATATTTATACACTAAAACATGTGTAGATATATAATAATTTCAAATTCAAGTCACTTATTTATAGACGGAGGGAGTAACAAAGATGAACACCATACATTTGTCAAACCTTGACATGATGATATACATTCTCTTCTACAACCTGGTCAGACAAACGACTCATCAAAGCTTAGCAAAAGGAGCTATCAACTATGTGCCTTCCATCCTGAAAACTCAGACAAATAGACCTATCATCTATAGCTTCAGTCCTCTTCCCCATTACTTCGGAAAAGAGCAATTGTTTCTTGCTTTTTAGCTTCTGGTCTTGGATTATCGTTAGATGCTTCAGGGTTTGCTTCGCTTGGCTTTAAGTCTCCCTTGAGAGCTTCTTCTCCCATAGGATTAGCTAGCTTCAGTAGGTAAACTACTTTGTCCAGATCAGCTTGAAGATCGGAAAGCTCCTTATGAATTTTGGTAATATTATCGGGTACTGTCAACTAGATAAAAAACGGTGTGACAAATAAATTAATACGGAGCACTAGTAGAAAACAGGCCTTTCATCCAGGCCATTAGTCCCGGCTGTGGCTGGGGCCGGGACTAATGGTCCTGGCCGGACGGTCCGAGCCATCCAGAACCATATGTCCCGGCCGTTAGACCTCATTAGTCCCGGTTTGAGGCTCAAACCGGGATTAAAGGGCTCTAGCTCTGCCGCTCGCTGGGGGCACCCCCTTTAGTCCCGATTTGTATCTCCAACCGGGACTAGTGTTCTGGCCCTATATATATGCACAGCCCTCTCCCCCTCTCAACTGTTTTTTCCTAGTGGGAGAGAGTGTTGTTGTGCTATTTTTTTTCTTGTTCATACATATGCACTAGAGGTGTTCGGTGAAATGTCCATTAGAGCGATGCAAGTTTAGGTCACACAAGATAGACATGATATGAGGTGCCCGAGCCACACTTAAGTTTTGTCATCTTTGTTTCCAAGTGTAATAAAAGGTTAGAAACTATTTTCTCGTTAAGACCGCCGTGTGGTACTAATTTTAGCATAGTGATTGTGTTTGACATATATTTATATGATACAGATGAGCCATCCATGGATGTACGGTGAGCGATGCTCTGCCGCTTTCAGAGAAGGCGTGCGTTCTTTTCGAGTTATGGCCGAGGAGAACAAGCGACGGGATGGTTTTATGTGTTGTCCATGTATTGACTGTAGGAATGAGAAGGCTCACACTTCCGCAAGATTCATTCAGAGCCACCTGCTTCGGTCTGGTTTTATGTCCGGCTATAATGTTTGGACCAAACACAGAGAAAGAGGGGTTGTGATGGAAGACGGCGATGAAGAAGAGAATGATGATGACAACTACCGATCTATGTTCCCTGAATACGCTGATACCGCAATCGAAGACAATGAAGAAGAAGGGGGTGAAGAACGGGAACCAGACGGCCCGCTGATGATCTTGGTCCGGTCATTTCTGATGCAAAGCGAGACTGCGACACAGAAAAGGAGAGGTTGCAGTTTGAGCAGATGTTACAGGACCACAACAAATTGTTGTACCCAACTTGTGAAGATGGCCAGAAGAAGCTCGGTATCACACTGGAATTGCTGAAGTGGAAGGCAGAGACCGGTGTGACTGACTCGGGATTTGAAAAGTTGCTAGTACTCATGAAGAGGTTGCTTCTAAGAAATAATGAACTGCTCGCCAGTACATACGAAGCAAAGAAGCTCGTCTGCCCTCTAGGATTAGATGTGCAGAAGATACATGTGTGCCCTAATGACTGCATCCTATACCACGGTGAGAAGTACGAGAATTTGGATAAATGACCGGTATGCACTGCATTGCGGTATAAGATCAGAAAAGATGACCCTGGTGATGTTGATGGAGAGCCACCCAGGAGGAGGGTTCCTGCCAAGGTGATGTGGTATGCTCCTATAATACCACGATTGAAACGCTTGTTCAGAAACAAAGAGCATGCCAAGTTGTTGCGATGGCACATGGAAGAATGTAAGAAAGACGGGATGTTGAGGCACCCCGCTAATGGTCGACAGTGGAGAAAAATCGAGAGAGACTTCCCGGACTTTGCTGGTGAAGCAAGAAACTAATGGTTTGGTCTAAGTACAGATAGCATGAATCCTTTTGGGGAGAAGAGCTGCAGTCACAACACCTGGCCCATCACTCTATGTATCTACAACCTTCCTCCTTGGTTATGCATGAAGCGGAAGTTTATTATGATGTCAGTGCTCATCCAAGGCCCGAAGCAACCCGAAAACGACATTGATGTGTACCTAAGGCCATTAGTTGATGAACCTTTACAGTGGTGGGCCGAACCAGGTTTACGTGTGTGGGATGAGCACAAACAGGAGCCATTCGACCTACGAGCGTTGTTGTTCGTAACCATCAAAGATTGGCCTACTCTTAGTAATATATCAGGACAAACGAACAAGGGATATAATGCATGCACACACTGTTTAGATGAGACTGAAAGTATATATCTGGATAAATCTAGGAAGAATGTGTACCCGTACAATCGCCGTTTTCTTTCGCCCAGACACCCCTTAAGGAAAAAAGGCGAGCATTTCGATGGCGAGGCAGATCACCGGAAGAAGCCTGCCCCCCGTACTGGTGCTAACGTATTTGGTATGGTCAAGAATTTAAATGTAATATTTGGAAAGGGTCCCGGAGAACAACCTGTTCCGAAAGACGGCGACAAACGCGCACCCATGTGGAAGAAGAAATCTATATTTTGGGAGCTACCCTATTGGGAAGTCCATGATGTCCGCTCTGCAAACGACGTGATGCACCTAACGAAGAATCTTTGTGTGAATATTCTAGGATTCTTGGGCTTGTATGAGAAGTCAAAAGATACACCGGAAGCACGGGAGGACCAGCAACGTCATAAAGGACGATACGACAAGCATCCAGGGCAGTTTTAAGGGCCTGCCAGCTACGCTCTTACCAAGGATGAGAAGGAAATATTATTTGAAGTCCTTTTCAGTATCAAGGTCCCGTCTGGCTTAACATAAAGGGAATAGTAAATATGAAAGAGAAAAAATTCCAAAACCTAAAGTCCCATGACTGCCACGTGCTTATGACGCAATTGCTTCCGGTTGCATTGAGAGGGATTCTACCGAAAAATGTTCGGCTGGCCATTGTGAAGGTATGTGCATTCCTCAATGCAATTTCTCAGAAGGTTATCAATCCAGAAAGTCTATCAGGGTTACAGATTGATGTGGCCCAATTTCTGGTCAGCTTTGAGTTGTTGTACCCTCCATCTTTCTTCAATATTATGACACACCTAGTTCACCTAGTCGAAGAGATTAGAATTGTCGGTCCTGTGTTTCTACACAATATGTTCCCCTTCGAAAGGTTCATGGGAGTCTTAAAGAAATATGTTCATAACCGTGCTAGGACAGAAGGAAGCATCTCCAAGGGATATGGAAAAGAGGAGTTCATTAAGTTTTGTGTTGAATTTCTTCCTGACCTTAAGCCGATTGGTGTTCCTGAATCTCGGTATGAGGGGAGGCTGACTGGAAAAGGAACACTAGGAAGGAAAACAATGGTATGTATGGACAGATATTCTTTCAATAAAGAACACTACATAGTTCTACACAATTCCACCTTGGTGGCTCTGTATATCGAGAAACACAAGATTATTGTACGCTCGGAAAACCCGGGGATGCCTGACTCCTCGATTAAAGTGGAACACGAGGACACTTTCTGCAGTTGGTTGCAGAAGCATCTCATGAATAACAACACTATTGAAGATCAGCTGTACTTGTTGGCACGGTTACCATCTTCGACTATATGTACTTTCCAAGGGTACGAGATAAATGGTAATACATTTTATACGATCGCCCAAGATAAAAAGAGCACCAACCAAAACAGTGGTGTCCGCTTTGATGCAACAGATGACAATGGGAAGAAGGACACATATTATGGGTACATAGAGGAGATATGGGAACTTGAGTATGGACCTACTTTTAAGGTACCTTTGTTTCGGTGCAAATGGGTCAAGATGACAAGAGGAGGTGTACATGTAGACGAAAAGTATGGCATGACAACAGTGGATCTCAACAATCTTGTGTACATGGACGAACCATTCGTCCTAGCCAACGATGTGGCTCAGGTTTTCTATGTGAAGGACATGTCTACGAAACCGAGAAAAAGAAATCATCAAAATAATACATCATCCGATGAGCCAAAGCACCACATAGTTCTTTCAGGGAAAAGAAACATCGTGGGAGTGGATGACAAGACAGATATGTCAGAAGATTATAATAAGTTTCATGAAATCCCGCCCTTCAAAGTGAAATCTGACCCAAGCCTCCTGTTAAATGATGAAGATTCTCCATGGCTACTGGTAAGAAAACAACAACACTAGATAGGGATGTTGGTGTAATATATTAAACCTTTTATGTAATCATATTGTTAAATGATGAAGATTCTCCATGGCCATGATGTCCGCACTATAAATAGAGGTAAAGGGCAGGGCAGGCTGGGCCAGGCAGCACCAATAATAGGGGTTGAACCTTTAGTCTCGGTTGTAGAAACCAACCGCGACTGAAGGGATTGCGGCAGGCTGGGCCAGGTAGCACTAATAATAGGGGTTGAACCTTTAGTCCCGGTTGGATGAACCTTTAGTCCCGGTTGGAGACAGCAATCGGGACAAAACACGAGTGAGCGCTAATAATAGGGGTGAGTGTCGACATTATGTCGTGAGTGTCGACACTATGCCGAGCTGCTTGTACTATAAATAGGCCAGTCCTCCAGCCAGTTTGAGGCATCTCCAATATCGATGGTTTTCGAGAGCAGGGACACCACTACGGCCAGTTTCAGGGAGATGTCGTCGGAGCCCAGTCCTCCGGTATCTCCAAGAAACTGGTCATAGAGGCACTCCCTAATATGTGAAATTAGGTTAGCTCCCAGGCATATTGATCTAGTTAGAGAAGTTACAAGCTGTAAGATGGTCTTCGAGAGTAGGGACACCACTACGGCCAGTTTCAGGGAGATGCCGTCGGAGCCCAGTCCTCCGGCATCTCCGAGAAACTGGTCATAGAGGCACTACCTAATATGTGAAATTAGGTTAGCTCCCAGGCATATTGATCTATTTAGAGAAGTTACAAGATGCAAGATGGTCTTCGAGAGCAGGGACACCACTACGGCCAGTTTCAGGGAGATGCCGTCGGAGCCCAATCCTCTGGCATCTCCAAGAAACTGGTCATAGAGGCACTCCCTAATATGTGACCGCACATGTTTGGAGATCAGATCTTCATGATAAGTACGAATCGGAACTAAAGGTCCCCCTTTAGTCCCGGTCCAACCATAAAACGAGACTAACACTCAAGACATTTATTAATATTTAAAAACTGAGACTACGGAATCGGGACTAAAGGCCCCCTTTAGTCCCGGTCCAGCAACAAACTAGGACTAACACTCAATACATTTATTAACATTAAAAACCGGGACAAACCAGGACTAGCTAACACTCAGGACTAAAGCCGCCCCTTTAGTCATAATCATGCCTAGTCCTATAGTACACAGCTTCAGGGTCTTCTTCGTCATCGTCATCATCATTGTCATCATCACCTGCCACTCCGGGGATCCTGGGCCCAACCATGGCATATACCGGGGGCACCTGCCACTCCGGCCTCGGATTCACGGCGGGCGGGTGGACTTGTGGGCACTGTAGGCGAGGATGGTCTCCCCCGGCGATGTAGTGCATCACGCCTATGATAGTACAGTTCGCCCACCATAGACGGAGACCGGCTTCATTGTGGTTCACTGGGGGCGGGCCATCACCATCGTACCTGGCGAGCTCCCTTTCCTGCCGGTTAGCAAAGAAGGCATTCCAGGTGTCGTAGTTGTTGGGATCCCACTGGGGATCCATCCGCTGCTCCGGTGTGAGCTTGTGGTAGAAGTGGTTGGTGATGGCCGCCTGTCGGGCGGAGCCTTGAGGAACGGGAGGGACAAGAACATCTCCAACACTCAGCATCCAGCCGGCGAGAGGCCGGTAGCCTGGTGGGCAATGGTAGCTTGAGGCGCACAGCGCCTCCGTCTCCTCGAGGGTCAGAATGGCCTAGTAGGTGCTGTCCATTTCTATGAGAGAGGAAGGTGTGGATGTGTGCATAACCATGGCGCGGTCGGCCTACATATAGATGGAAAGGGCGGGAAAACATGGCGGGATGCGGTGGGAAATGGCGGGAAATATCTTTAGTCCCTGTCAGTGGCTACAACTGGGACAAAAAGCTCGGTTCAGAAGAAAAGACGGAAAAACTTGGTGGGAAGCGGCGAGAAATGGCGGGAAAAATCTTTAGTCCCTGTTAGTGGATACAACCGGGACTAAAGCTTATTCAAAAAATGGATTTGGATTAATTATTCAAATTCTAGAACTTTTCATGTTGAAAGTTTAGTGAGATTCAAAAATATGCAAAAAATAATGGTTAATGCATTTTTAAATTGATAATGGCAAAATGGTTAATAATTTGACTATTTAAAATAATTAATTGATAAAACAGAAAATGGATTTGGATTAATTATTCAAATTCAATAACTCTTCATGTTGAAAGATTAGTGAGATTCAACTATTTGTACAACAATGCGGAGTTGTTGCTAGATATCGCACCCCGATCACTATTCGGGAGTGGAATAAGCCCAAAGAGGCGGAATGGAGTGATGTGTATATTGACGATAGGTTCAAAGATGAACTTTTTAATAACCTAATGGGACATTTCAAGCTGCCAGAATGTGACACTGAGGACGAGACTGCTGAAATGAGAAAGAAAGTCAAGCAGTTCGCACTAAAGAAGATGGACGAACTATTCAAGAACTGGAAGAAGTCATTATGGCAACAATATAAGAAGGACAAGAAAACCCCATTATTCGAAGGCTATCTAGTGAAGTAGCAGCCTTACTGGGATGCATTTGTGCTGTATAGGTGGTCAGGAGTTGCAGAGGAAAAGTCAGAAAAAACAAGATAAATGCTACGAAGAAGAAATATCACCATAACTTGGGGCCAGGGGCTATGCGGATGCCATGCCTAAGTGGGATGCAAAAGAGAAAGAGCTTCATAATAAAGGGATCATTCCAGAACCAATTTGCGAAGAATGGGATTTGAGGGCAAGAAATTGGTTCCTTGGGCATGGGAGTACATATGACGAACTTACAGGGGACCTTTTTTGCAGTGACGGGATAAAGCTACCCAGGACTGCAAGGCTAAAAGTGGTCAAAGATATTAAAGATGGAATAAAACAGTTTCATCCTGATATAGAGAATGACTTTCTGACCTTGGTCCTCAGGAATCGCGAACATATAGGACGAGTTCGAGGCCTTGACGGGAGTTTCACGTGGGAGAATGGGTTTCCTAAGGACCAAGGTACCTATAGAAGTCGAGCAAGAGCAAAGCAACGACGGGAGGAGGAGGAGGCAGACAAGTTCAAGCAGCTGCTAGGAAGACTTGACAAGCAGCAGCAGCAGATCGACGAACTTAGAGGAATAGCGCGCTTGCAGCAAGATCCTCCACTCGATATTACCACCAACCCATCTCAGCGGATAAGCATCGTCGCTGAATCGGAGGTCCCATCTAACGATGCATCCTATACTACAGATGGTGGTCCCGGCTACCCCGTGGATGGAATTAAGGAGCAGATACCTTGTGAGCTCCATAAAAAATTGAAGAACGTATCTGTCAAGGTGGCGGTCGGATCGGCTTTGCCTTGTCAGCCTGACGCACGTTGGCATGGCCGTGAGATTCCAACTGGCTATGCTAAAGTCGGGGTGGATCAAATCGTAAAGGAGTGGGAGTCAATGGATCTTAACATCCCTGGACCTGAAGGTGAGATCACACTGGGAGGAGTACTTGGTGGGATCATTCTCTAGGAAAAGAACAACATACAGTTTCCAGGCTCAGCTCCAAGGATAACACTACCGCCTCCGAGTCGTCGCAGGTCTCCTTCACCTCTACCTCCACCTCCACCTCCATCACCTCCAAGAAGCCCACCCCATGATGACTACGACCACCACATCCCGAGTCCATCTCGATCTCCTCCGCAGGCTCAGCAGTCTTCGCCGCCCTCTAAGGACAATAAGCGGAAGCGTGCTCCGTTAGTGAGTACTAAAGGACGCGGCAGCCCAAAACGGAAAATGTCACCCCTCCCAACAGTGCCTCATCAGAATCCTCCCATCAGACCTTACGATCGTACTGATACGGAATCTGCAGCGATATCAAAGGCCGAAGTGGTGGCACATTTTGAGAAGAAGAAACCCGAGCCCGCTCTGGTATACACAGAGAAGCAAAAGGAATATGCACTTGATTTTCTGAACACATCATCGCAATATGAGTGTAGGGGTTCCTAGCATGGAAAACAAAAAATTTCTACCGCATGCAAACAAACAAGCCAAGATCTATCTACTAGATTGTAGCAACGAGTCGATAGAGGAACTCACCCTCGAAGATTCCAAAGCGGTTAACGAGAGCAGATTCTCGTGGGTGATGTAGTCGTACTCTTGCCGATCTCAAGATCGCGTAGACGATCCTTCCGGCGCTGTTTTCCGGCAGCGCTTCCGCAGTCGGTCACACATTCAGTACTTGATGAAGACCTTCCTCTCCCTTGTTCCAGCAGGCAGCGGAGGTTGTAGCACTCTCCTCGCGACTCCGGCAGCACGACGGCGTGGTACCGGAAGTAGAGGGGAGATCTCGGAGGGCTTCTCCTTAAGCCGGAGCGAGTATGGTGGACTGTGAGAGAGGCCTTGGAGATCTAGGGTTTAGAGGCACCAAGGGAGGAAGCTTGGCTGGCGGCTAGGTCTTGGGGAGAGCCCCAACTCGCCGAGTTGGAGGGGAAACCCTAGGCGGCGGCTGCACTTGGAGGTGGAGGCGCCAAAGCTAGGGTTTGAGGTGTAGGGAGAGGGGATGCCCCTACCCCTCCTTATATAGGAGGGGAGAGGGGTATGGGGAGGAGGGAGTCCTCCTCCAACTCCTCCTCATGGCCGGCGGGTGGGAGGGAGTGGGACTCCCTCCCCAAGTAGGTTTCCTACTCTCCCTCCACCAAGCAAACTTGAGATTTGACTTTTCAAATTGGCGTTTGACTTTCAAACTTCGATTTGATTTCTTCTCTTTATTTTGCCCAGCCATGTGACCTAGTACATGATGCAACCATTCCATATTGTCATGACACATCCATGTACCCTTCCCCTCCGGAGTGCCGGACCTTCTAGACCCTTCTAGAACATTCCTGGTGAAAACACCGGAATCATTCCCGAACTCTGAAACAGGACTTTCCTTATATGAATCTTATTCTCCGGACCATTCCGGACATCCTCGTGATATCCTGGATCCCATCCGAGACTCTGAACAACATTCGGTCTCTTACTCATCATTCCACAACTACTCAACAACATTGAATCCTTAAGTGTGTCTCCCTACGGTTCGTGAATTATGCGGACATGACCGAGACACTTCTCTGATCAATAACCAATAGAGGAATCTAGAAATTCATATGGCTCCCACATATTTCTACGATTACTTTGCGATCGAATGAACCACTTACATATGATACCAATTTCCCTTTGTCTCATGATAGTTTACTTATCCGAGGTTTTGATCGTCGGTATCTCTACATACCTAGTTCAACCTCGTTACCTATAAGTACTCTTTTCTCGTTCCCATGGTATGTGATCTCTTGTGAACCAGTCACTTGCTTGCAAGCTAATTGGATGACATTCCACCGAGAGGGCCCAGAGTATATCTATCCGTCATATGGATGGACAAATCCCACTCTTGATCCATGTGCCTTAACCCATACTTTCTGAACATTCAATGCCACCTTTATAGCCACCCAGTTATAGTGTGGTGTTTGATGTCATCAAAGCATCCTTCCGGTGATGGTGATTAACATGATCTCATGGTCAAAGGAATTAGGTTACTATGTATCAGAAAGCTTATAACAAATGAACTATATTAAATGACTTGATCTTTATGCTACGCTTAACCATAGGAGTATGTCCATCACATCATTCTCCTAATGATATGACCATGTTGTTAATAACATCTCTATGTTCATGATCAGGAAACCATGATCATATATTAACCAACAATCTAGTTTAACAAGAGGCTTTACTAGGGACTCTTTTATGTTTACAAATCACACAAGTATTAATGTTTCCGGTTAATACAATTATAGCATGGTATGTAAACATTTATCATAAGTATGAAGATATGATAATAACCACTTTATTAGTGCCTCTTGGGCATATCTCCAACAGTCTCCCACTTGCACTAGAGTCAATAATCTAGTTTCAAACCTTTGTGTATTCAACACCTATGGCTTTCTGGTGTCGTATGTACACGATTGCTAGTGGTCAACTGATCTCCGGATCTGACACTTCCAGGTCCGTGTGTAATTGCATGTCTTTGCGTCTCTACACATCACTCATTCTCTAATGAGATGTCTTTGTATAAATTTGGTCCTTTGGTGAGACCTTTAGTTCTTTGGGGTTAAAACATGTTGATAACATTGTCGTACAATATATCTTCATAGTATTATCCCGCTATGAACTACACCTAGTTTGATAACAAACTAATTGACACAAATGCCCTCTTTAGCTGCTATAATAGCAGTTATATACTTAGCCCTTTTGTTGTAGTATCTGTCACAATGTCTTAACTTTGGAACTCATCCAAATCCATTATGGAACTTACTTTGTATTATATTGTGCCACCCTTAGTTTAGATTGAGATAAACTTAATTTATACTTTGTGACAAAACTAGTATCAATGTAGTACTTTTACAATGAACTAACCATGTATTTGTCACTTCTACAAATAATATACTCTTAGTTCTTTCAAAAGATCATAAGAATATCCTTACTATTGTCCAATGATCATCTTATGAATCATTCTGGTATATGCTCATAATATTTAGAGTATAGGACATATCTGGATTTGTACATATCACAGTATGATTGATATAAATACTCTTTGTGATTTCATACATCAAGTATCAATCTATACTTGAATCTTTGTTTCACTTACCCAGTGTCAATACACTTGAATATATCATCAATATTGAACTCATTCAATCATTTCTGTGCGACAAGAACCTTTCTTGTAGTTTCTATATTGAACTCATTCAATACATCATCTATGTACTTTCGGCACAACCATATTAGCGTCTATTGATGCCAAATATTTGGGTTTTGCCTAAGTCTTTCATCGGTATGAAATTCTTAATATGTGTTAATGAAAGATACATCATTTCCAATCAACAATATGTCTTCCACATAATGCATTAGAAACATGTGTTAGCGCTCCCACTTAATTTCTTGCAAATGCAAGCATCTTCATCGTCTCCAACGAATTTAAACTCCTTTAACAGTTTCATCATAGTGAAGATTCCAACTCTGCAATGCTTACTTCAACCATTGAAGTTTGCATATGCTTTCAGCATCCTTTGAATTAACAAAACCCTATGGACCGTGTTATGCACATGTCCTAGGTAACAATTCTATTAGAAGAACTTGTTTTGTTTATTCAACTACCACATAACAAAATTATATGTAGTGGTTGCTACATTAATCCGTCTAGACTAAATATCGCTATGAAATATCAAATCTTGTCATAGTCAACCTTTGAACATTGTTGTGAACTCTTTCCTAACATGTTGACTATTTCATAGATGTGAAACATCCATGTCTATTTCTTTATAGATCCAAACACAACTGTAAAGTCTTACACCTTTCTCGAGGGTCCTTCAAGTTCAAAACTTGATTTCTCGTGTATGGAACTATCACGGATTTTATGGCTTCAAGCCATTTTACGGAGTCAGGGCCCATCATCGCTTCTTTGCATGTAGTCCGTTCATTATTCTCAAATAATGATTCAACCCTCAAATCTTGGTATTTGATTGTTTACCCGACCTACTTGGTTCAATAGAAACTTTGACCTTCGTAACCACAACCTTTGAGGCATGTGAGCCATGAACATTGTTGATGCCTCCGGGACACTTTTCGGCGCTGCACAACGTTGCACATATAGCTAAGGTTCTTTTAACCTCATCAAAGTTCTATTGTCCTCCCACTTATCTTTTCACGAAAATTTTCTTCTGAAAGAAACTTGACGTTCTAAGCGACAAACACTTTTGTCTCCGATGTTATGGAGGAACGGTTATTCGAAATAACATACAAAGACATGTTCATCCGACTTTTGTTGCAAACATCTTTCTTATGCATAGCATGACAATGTTTAAGAAAGGACAACTTGGGTTGAATCCCAAACCATAACTTTATATGGTGTCATTTCAGCGGATTATGATGAAGCTCTTTTCAGTGGAAAAACGGTAGTCTCTAAAGCTTTTAATCTTTAAAATATAATGGCAGCTTTATGAATTACACCTTTGATTTTACCATGTCAAACAAGGTTTTAATTTCATATCTCGAATGCTCCATACTCTTATGGTGTTTCGGGAAATGTAAATCCACGGAACAATTCCTTAAATCTTAGGTATTATGCTAAACTTGTAACTCAAATATCTTCCTTTATGATCTTATCATAAACTATTTATATTCTTGTTACAATGATTTTGCACTTCATCTTGAAAGTCTTTGAACTTTTCAAATGTTTCATACTTCATCCTTTTTAAGTAAATATTCATATATTCACTCAAATTTTTGGAGAAAGCATATGAAGTTGAAATCCATCGCTCTTGACTACACATAATGGACTTTATACAACAATATGTACAAGTTCCAATAAGCTAGTCATTCGTTCCCATTCAGCCTATGAACGAAGTTTTAATTATCTCTAGGAAAGTTTCACAAGCGTCATTTGATCAAAAATCAAAAGACTCCAAAATTCTATCCACATGGAGTTTCTTCATGTTTTCTTTCCAATATAATTTAAACGGCGATGTCACTTCCTAAGTGATCTTGCAATCAATTTGTCTTTCGACATTTTTAGCACTAGTTTTATGGATGTGATTTCTCCAATGAGATTTGTAAATCATCCATCTTTTATGGATTACGGCAATTATTTGAACAACCCTTTTGTTCTCATAATACCTGATCAAACAAATCTTGAAGGCAAGCTATGATGTTTAACGAGCAACACAATAACCCTTTATTTGTTCTCGATGAACATCATCACATATTCTTTTGCTAGTTACTTAGGCCATTGTAGTTCATGAATTCTGTTGTTTCATATGACGATTCATACCAACAAATTCAGTATCCAATACTTAAGAACCACATTATTTAACAAGCAAAGAATATATCCATAACACGTATATCCTTTATATACCTAAACTGAACAATTCTATTCTTTTCTTTTCTGCCATATATTTATGAGATTCTCTTTCAGTATTTCTTTTTCTGTTTGAAAGAATCTATCAACATCAATAGTGGAGCCATACACATGACACATAGTCCAAAGCATGTATAGTTAAATACCAATGTCTTTGGACTTGCACTTTGAAGTAGATTACCATCATCAAATGTTTGGTGTTATTTCAAATTCCTTTCTTTAGTGATCTCTTGGTGTAATAAACATTTTACCTACATCAGATATTCACCCTTATCATGGAATTATCCATGATCAAGCTACTTTTAGCTTATAACGGTGAATCGTGAGTATAATGTTGCTCTCCAAAACCTTTTGGAGAATTAAGACGACCAGCGTCTCCAACCTTTTGCAAATTCTCATCAAATATGAGAACATGACTTTTGCCATATTATACTTTATCATGTTACAACCAAAACTTCGTTTCAAATATCACAATATCTTCCACACATCATGGTTTCTGAAACAACTCTTTCAACTCCTAGATTACCTTGATATTGAAACTATCTTTCGAATATCAAGAATCATGGAGACAAACATGATACTTATACACTAACACTGGAATTGTCACTCTTGTGTTAATACCAATTATTAAACTTCATGGAGTAACCGTAACTTACTGAAAGTTTACAATAGTACTTTTAAACTTTAGATTAACACTTCAAAACAATACGATACCAGTTTATAAAGTAACTAACCAGAATTCTATAGTTCTATCATCTCAATTAAAACTAAGCGCAAGGTGGTAAACGGATGCCAATGACTACAACAACTATGCAAATTCACTTTGATTTAATTTATATAAATAGTTTTCAACTTGTAATCATATTGATGTTGAACTCCCACTCAAAACAATATCCCTCACATTGTTTTAGTGATCACACGAACCAAATCCACCACATCAAAACCGATCATCACGAGAGTTGATGTAACTTCAATGGCGAACAATCAACATGTTCATCATATCTACTATATGACTCATGCTTTACCTTTCGGTGATCCGTGTTCCGAGACCATGTCTGTACATGCTAGGCTCGTTAAGATCAAACCTTAGCTTCCGCATGAGCAAATCTGGCTTGCTCACGTTGTATACACTCGCAGAATCTAACACACCCGATCATCACGTGGTGCTTCGAAACAACGAGATTTAGCAATGGTGCTTACTAAGGATGAACACTTTAAAACTTGAAATTGTGTGCTTGAGGGATCATCTTATAATGCTACTGTCGTGAACTAAGCAACACAAGATGCATAAAAGGATTAACATCACATGCAATTCATAATATGTGATATGATATGGCCTTTCTTCTTGTGCTTCCGATCTCCATCTTCAAGCACGAACATGATCTCCATCATCACCGGTGTGGCGTCAAGGTCAATGGCGCCGCTTCATGGTTGTGTTCCACCAGCATCAACTATTACAACTACTTTGAATAATAGACACGCGGGACTTAATGGAAACAACCATATGGCTCCTGCCGGTTGCCAACTTACAATAAGGAACATTGCATACAGCATATATAATCACAATCATGGCCATATCACATCATAGCATACCCCTGCAAAACAAAGTTAGATGCCTCTAATTTTATTTGCATGTTTTACGTGGTTTGGGGATTTCAATAAGTGTCGTTCTAACTTACGAACAAGAACCACAACATTGATACTAGTATTGTCAATCACCTGTTGTAAATTGAATCTTAACTATGTTGGGAGAAACAGGCACCCGCAAAGCCACTTATGCAATACAAGTTGCATGTCAAGCGTGGAGCAAGTCTCATGAACGATGCCATGTAAGGTTAGCCCGGGCCGCTTCATCCCACCATCCCGCAAGATGCAAAGTACACAAGAAGCGATCGACAACAAAAACATCAATGCCCACAATGACCATTGTGTTCTACTCGTGCAACAGATCTACATATAGACACGGCTCTGATACCACTATAGGGGTTCGTAGCATGGAAAACAAAAAATTTCTACCGCATGCAAACAAACAAGCCAAGATCTATCTACTAGATTGTAGCAACGAGTCGATAGAGGAACTGACCCTCGAAGATTCCAAAGCGGTTAACGAGAGCAGATTCTCGTGGGTGATGTAGTCGTACTCTTGTCGATCTCAAGATCGCGTAGACGATCCTTCCAAGGCCATGCTCCGCAGCTTCCGCAGTCGGTCACACGTTCGGTACTTGATGAAGACCTTCCTCTCCCTTGTTCCAGCAGGCAGCGGAGGTTGTAGAACTCTCCTCGCGATTCCGGCAGCATGACGGCGTGGTACCGGAAGTAGAGGGGAGATCTCGCAGGGCTTCGCCTTAAGCCGGAGCGAGTATGCTGGACTGTGAGAGAGGCCTTGGCGATCTAGGGTTTAGAGGCACCAAGGGAGGAAGCTTGGCCGGCGGCTAGGGCTTGGGGAGAGCCCCAACTCGCCGAGTTGGAGGGGAAACCCTAGGCGGCTGCACTTGGAGGTGGAGGCGCCAAAGCTAGGGTTTGAGGTGTAGGGAGAGGGGGCGCCCCTACCCCTCCTTATATAGGAGGGGAGAAGCGGTTTGGGGAGGAGGGAGTCCTCCTCCAACTCCTCCTCATGGCCGGCGGGTGGGAGGGAGTGGGACTCCCTCCCCAAGTAGGTTTCCTACTCTCCCTCCACCAAGCAAACTTGAGATTTGACTTTTCAAATTGGCGTTTGACTTCCAAACTTCGATTTGATTTCTTATCTTTATTTTGCCCAGCCATGTGACCTAGTACATGATGAAACCATTCCATATTGTCATGACACATCCACGTACCCTTCCCCTCCGGAGTGTCGGACCTTCCAGACCCTTCTAGAACATTCCTGGTGAAAACACCGGAATCATTCCCGAACTCTGAAACAGGACTTTCCTTATATGAATCTTATTCTCCGGACCATTCCGGACATCCTCGTGATATCCTGGATCCCATCCGAGACTCTGAACAACATTCGGTCTCTTACTCATCATTCCATAACTACTCAACAACATTGAATCCTTAAGTGTGTCTCCCTACGGTTCGTGAATTATGCGGACATGACCGAGACACTTCTCCGATCAATAACCAATAGAGGAATCTGGAAATTCATATGGCTCCCACATATTTCTACGATTACTTTGCGATCGAATGAACCACTTACATACGATACCAATTTCCCTTTGTCTCACGATAGTTTACTTATCCGAGGTTTTGATCGTCGGCATCTCTGCATACCTAGTTCAACCTCGTTACCGATAAGTACTCTTTTCTCGTTCCCGTGGTATGTGATCCCTTGTGAACCAGTCACATGCTTGCAAGCTAATTGGATGACATTCCACCGAGAGGGCCCAGAGTATATCTATCCGTCATATGGATGGACAAATCCCACTCTTGATCCATGTGCCTCAACCCATACTTTCCGAACATTCAATGCCACCTTTATAGCCACCCAGTTACGGTGTGGTGTTTGATGTCATCAAAGCATCCTTCCGGTGATGGTGATTAACATGATTTCATGTCGAAGGAATTAGGTTACTATGTATCAGAAAGCTTATAGAAAATGAACTATATTAAATGACTTGATCTTTATGCTACGCTTAACCATAGGAGTATGTCCATCACATCATTCTCCTAATGATATGACCCTGTTGTTAATAACATCTCTATGTTCATGATCAGGAAACCATGATCATATATTAACCAACAAGATAGTTTAACAAGAGGCTTTACTAGGGACTCTTTTATGTTTACAAATCACACAAGTATTAATGTTTCCGGTTAATACAATTATAGCATGGTATGTAAACATTTATCATAAGTATGAAGATATGATAATAACCACTTTATTATTGCCTCTTGGGCATATCTCCAACAATGAGTTGCACCATAAGCCAGATGACTATCTACGTACACTTCAGAAAGAAGTGGCAAAGAGCAAATCAAGTAAATCAAGCAAATCAAGTGCAAGCGGTAAAAAATCAGCAAGCACAGGTGCAAGCGGGACCAAAAATGCAATCAGTAAAAAATCAAACGTTCCCCTTCTCGGACAACAGGCAAAACAAACGATCGCACCCCTCAAGGTGGTTTCACAAAACGTTCCACTCCTCGCACAACAGCCACTTGATATGTCAATAGCTGCGGAGTTGGCGGCCAGCATGGAAATTACACTTGATGAACTGTTAGGCCCCCAACTCGACCATCTATCCAAGATGCCACTAGCCCCTAAATATGTCACAGGTGAGGATTTGGTCAGCAAAGAGAGGCCTAGAGAACTGCCAACACAAATGCGAAATCTCCATCAATGGTACTCGGCGGTCATAAAGCAGGGGAGAATAATGATCGTAGCCAAAGTCCCACGTGAGTACTACTTCAGACCCAAAGAGGTACTTATTGAGTTTCCAGAACTGTTCCAGTTATACCATCTCGATGCCCTAGACAAATCCATCCTCAGCTGTTATAGTTTGTAAGTTGTTGAATTCATTGTCTACATGTTCAGTTTTCAGTTGTTCAGTTCGGAACATGTGATTATCCTTATTATGCAGAATGAAGATCGTGGAATGTAAAAGAAAAATAATCTACAATATTGGGTTCATTGACCCAGATAAAGTGCATATAGCCACGCTAACGAATAACCCTGAGGAGACGGAGGAAAACCTTCTAAGGTTTCTAATGGAGCAAAATTTCTCTGACCACATACTGTTTCCTTACAATTTCAGGAACCTCGAAGATTTCCGCAGCATGCAGGACATGCTCTAGAATTAAGTTTTGCGCTATATCGGTATCTTTCGTTGATTTACCGAGATATCAGGTAATGAATAACTCATTCATTCATTTTCTTCGTCGGGTAGGGTTTGGATCCGGTTCAAGCGCGAGGTTATGGGTGTATTTAGTGAGAATCTGACGTTTAAGGCGGTCTCGGTAAGTAGCACGTGATATGTCTGCGCATCTCTTTACTTTTAGTTTTAATACAATAATGATGCTCTAGATTATTATTTTGATTGAATTCTATTCTCGTAAAGTGCGCGAGGCAGCTACGGGGGTCGAATCTATGTGGATTCTATGTTTGCGAGTTCATTCGCACGTTTACCACCGAACACAACGATTATAAAGTTGATATAAGCAATGCATTCACATCATCATTTTATTGTCGTCACCTTTTATTATCATGATTGATACATATTGATCTCCTTTTTCTTATATATAGTTCAAGAGAATGCGGGATCAACTACTATCAGATCAACGCGTACTAGCAATTGCGTAGGAGCTGGCGGGATTTATTTTCAAAGAGATCGTAGACGATGCCGGAGAATTTAGTGTGAATAGGCGCTACTGATCTCCATGTAATCGAACTATTTTGTGCTCTAGTCCCGGTATTTTGTGATCTCCATGTAACTATGTAAATTGTATATATTTGTATGCTCGATTTCGTAATACAAGTTATCTTATATATATATGTGTGTGTGCAAGAACGTGTACGATATGTAGTGGCGTATAAATATTAAAAACTATTTTGAAATGAAAAATAAATAAATAAAACAATACAAAATGAATTCTCTGCCGCAGCAGAGAAAAGACACAAAATACTGTCGCGGTAGAGAAATCACTAGTACAAGGTAATGCTCTGCCGCGGCAGAGAAAATGCACAAAATGCTGTCGCGGCAGAGACCCACTAGTCCCGGCCTGTGGCACCAACCGGGAGTAATGGGGGTGCACCCTGGACGCGCAAGGGCGGCCTCGTGGGCACCCTCTAATCCCGGCTGGTAAGTCGGCCGGGACTAGTGTTGAGCCTCTAGTCCCGCTTGATTAGTAGGGCCCCAAATCCCAGCAACCCTACTGGACTTCGTGCTCTGCTCCGACGCCATGGTAGTTTTCGGCGTTGAGGGTCCAACCATCGGTGGGGTTTAAGGAAGGAAGATCTTCGAAGACGTTGGAGACTTGAAGGAGACTCTTTGGTTAAGTCCCACATTTTACAATCGACGAACTAAAATATAATAACATGGCTGTTTTTTATAAACTGCCCAAGATGCTGCCATGAGAGTCGCCATGAGATCCGGTGGTCCACGCCACCAGCAACTCCAATGCCGAGCACCTCCTGCCTCGACCCCGACCCGACATGCTGGATCTGAACTACGCCCAAGGCGTTGTCCATGGTAGGTTGCGTACCGTGATACATGTTCAAGATGCTCACATTGGTCATGCTGTAATGCTCATCCTAACGTACAGCGGCGATGGAGAAATCATAGTTAAGAAAGCATTTCTAGGTACTCTCAGTTTATTGTTTGTAAAAGAAATGTAAACATACCAGATTGTATACATATTTGTCTTTTTGTACTTTTCTCCAATAATTAATCTCTTTGTGTTGCTAATCCGGAGTAAATT
The DNA here is from genome assembly GCA_030063025.1 of Avena longiglumis. Lineage (NCBI taxonomy): Eukaryota > Viridiplantae > Streptophyta > Magnoliopsida > Poales > Poaceae > Avena > Avena longiglumis. Next base: position 71,563,394 of record CP125977.1, on the reverse strand, counting down.
GCACACACATTGCATTTATGATCTGAAACAAGCCTCCTAATTTATTGTTATCATTGTTGGATGAAACTTTTGTCGAAATAGATTGATGAACAAAATTAGCTTCATACTCAGTAATGCATGGGTATAAGCTTTCGAATCTTGACCACACTGCTTTCTAATGAATGGTGGAGAAAATGAAAGAAATAAAACATATCTCGGTGTATTCATAAATCTAATAAAAAATTCTCGGTGTATTCATAAATTCAATCAAAAATTCCATAGGTCTATTAGATTGGGAGGGAGGCAATCGTACAACTTTTATCTCGTTACTATGCACTACATTATTTATTATGTTCAAAAAGAATCCACAAACATAAGCCCTAAAGTGATGTTGAAAAGAAATTTAAACTTAGCGTGACATGTGCTAATTTTTTTTAAATAATACATTTTTTATTGATTTTCACAAAAAATACGCAAATTTGGCAAATTTCAGTTATGTCGGTCCGTCGTCCGTTCAACGGACGACAGACCGCATTCGTCGGTTGAGCAGACGACAGGTGGCGTCGTCCGTTGAGGAGACGACGCCCCTGTGCTTCGGCTGTTCGCCAGACGAACAGGTTGATCGTCGGTTGAGGAGACGACATGTGCTGTCGTCCGTTGAGGAGACGACTCCCCAGTGCTTCCGCAGCTAAATAATCGACAATACTGCCGCTAAATAATCGTCCGCCCCTGTTTTCCTCGGCAATCCTTCCCGCCGATTTTTCCTGCCGGTACTCCCCGCCAATTTTTCCCGCCAGTACTCCCCACCCTTTGTTCCCGCCACTACTTCCTGCCCTTTTTTTTTCCCGCCACGACTTCCCGCCCTTTTTTCCCGCCTATTCGGTTCGGTGCCTCTATAAATCCGGGCAACGGGATGTATCCTTTAACCCATTTCATCTCTTCCTCCTCTTACTCTCTCATTTCCCTCCTCTCCTCTTGCTCTCGCATTTCCCTCCACTCCTCTCCACTATGACCGACGCGTCTCCCTGGCCTGTAGATATGTCCATTGGGCTTTTCTTCATAGCCAGAACTGTTGAGATAGGCGATAAACCAGCCGACTGGGATAAGTTGGTATCGAACCATGATGATCTCGTTATACTTGGTAAGTCACTTCATCGAAGAGGGTGGAAACTGAAGACCCCAAATCAGGTACGAGCAGAGCTTCTCAGGATCAAGGCAAGGTGGGACAAGCTCACCTTCAAGAGTGAAGCTCGCATGATGAAGCGGGCTAATGCACCTTGGTCCTGGATAGAAGATAGCGAAGATGAGGATGATATCTTCATGCCGCCACTCGTTGGAATCAAGGCAAGAGCTGAGTGGGACAAGAGACAGGAGAAGAAGAAAGAGCAGGCCAAGAAGAGTCAAGCTGACATGACGGAGCAGGTTGTGGCACGTAGGGCCTGGATAGAAGAGAGCGAAGATGAGGATGATATCTTCATGCCGCCACCCGTTGGAAGCAAGGCGAGAGCTGAGTGGGACAAGAGGCAGGAGAAGAAGAAAGCGCAGGCCAAGAAGAGCAAGTGCGAGGGATCGTCCAAGGGAAAGGACGAGGCATCATCGAAGGGAAAGGGAAAGGCATCATGCTAGGGATAGATAGGACTCTTATTTATGTACCGCAAGTTATGTTGAACTATTGCAAGTTATGTTGAGTAGTTTGTCGAATAAAATCATGAAATAATAGAATGATGTCTCATACATAGATAGGTAAATGACTGATACATAAGTAGATATCACTGATGTCGACGACGAGGTGGCGGAGGCCTCGGTGTACTCCATCCATATCTGTGGGGTGGCATCACATCACGGCGAGGTGCAGTTGACCCTTCACCTTGATCCTGTGTATCCTGTGTGGGGATAGGTGGTGGAGTACCTGGCTGATACTGGCTAAACCAGTCTACCTGCTCGTGATGTGTCTGCTGATGACGGTCGTCAGTACTGTCCCATGTAACGGAGTCTCCTGCTAGTGTACAAGAAATTAAGTACTGAACAATGGCATACTGCACCTAACAATAGTAGGAAGGGACACGCTTACCATGAGGATGAGATTGTGGTCGATAAGCGAAGTCCATGTAGGGTATCGGCTGCTGATGCTGCCATTGTTCGAAAGTAATCTGGTTCTGCTGCAACTGGTCGATATTAAACTGCGATTGCTGCCACGGGTCAGAAGTAAACTGTGATTGCTGCCACCCCGAGCCTCCAGCCTGGTCTGGAGGTGGTGCTCTCGGCGGCGCCTGCTGTGAGAGTCGTGGACGAGGCCCGTGGCGGAGTGGTGGAGAAATATGCTCCTCGTGCCATCCCGAGCCTCCAGCATGGTCTGGAGAAGGTGGCTGCTCCATGGATCGACGTGGGGCGCGCTCCTCCACCGAGTGACGCGGTGGGCGCTGCTGCGTGGATCGACGTGGGGCGCGCTCCTCCACCGAGTGACGCGGTGGGCGTTGTGCTTCTCGGTGTTGAACGACGTCTGAGACGCTGGTGCACGTGATGGCCGCGTAGATACGCCGCAGCTTCTCCTCGACCCGCCGGGCAAAGGACTGAGCCTGCTGACGGGGCACAAGAGGAACGTTCGAAAGCGATCGTCCGTACTGAGCCACCTCAGTCTGTAGCTCCCACGTCATATCGGCCTGCATTTGTCTCATAGTTAGGTATGCACTACATAGGCACTCATGTTGATTATGCTCTAAATAAAGTACTTACCGCTGACTGTCTGGACTCCAGTGTTGACTGGCTAGGGTATATCTCATCGTCATGTGCGTGTGGAATGGGACGTAGCCGTGTCATCGACATGTACCTCTGTAAGTATCCGTGGAATAGCTCCATATCAAACGGGCCAGCGTGCCACACTTGTGTTGGTGCATTCTGCCACTCGTTGACGTAAATCCCCACCCGTTGGAGCCATTGAGTGGCGGTCTTGCTACTTTTCCGAGAGTACCTGTCATTAGAATTTGTTAGACCATCATTAAAAAACATAGGTGAAGTATAAGACGCATTCCTTATGTACATATATTTACTTACGCGTGCACGACATCTGGAAGAGGAACATCTGGACGCGGGGGATTTACCATCTGGCAAAGACCGAACTGCCGCATGACCCTCTGTTGAGCAATCTCCTCAACTTGGCAATCAAAGATGATCTTCGATGTAGTCAGCCAATACTCTCGATCTCTAGTGCACATAATAGATAACCCGCCGGGATATCGTGCGTGTCGTGTCTGCAGGGTGTACGGCTCCCAAATCACGACATCCTCTTTCAGTGTGTCGAACTGCTCGCTGAACGATGGATAGCATCTAACGACTTGCTCTCCCGCGAAACGACACTGCATGACAAAATAGTTGTTAGTAACTTTCATATTGTAGTACCAGAAGTGCAATTTATTAAGACATTACACTGACCTTGCGACGGGTCCAGTGAGTGCCAAATGTAGGCAAGTCAATTTGCTCTTCGTCGAACAGCAGGTCAGAGTGGTAGACAATTGTTTGATGTTCCTAAAGTGATGTTGAAAAGAAATTAAAACTTAGCGTGACATGTGCTACGACAAAAGAAATTTACTGACCGTGGCAACGCACGGTATATGTTTATTAGAATTTTTGAAGACCTAAAACTATACGTTTATTAAAACGGGACACTGGCGCCCATGTGCTAAACACACTTTTCGCATGATATAAACATACAACTCTACGCTCTGCCGCATATAGTTATCCCAACACAGTGTCATCCGGAACGCCGCGATCATTAGTTCGTGAAGAAAATTCCACTATGAAAGCGTGGGACTATGAGGCATCGGGGAACAATGCAGCAAACCATCTGCGCGAACGAGCAGTTTTTGCTTGTCAAAAAGTACTTTGATAGGCCTGGCCACGCCGGTAGCTTCTAGTTTCGCTAGCACGAAGCAGCTATTCCGAGTGGTCTGGACGTCATAGTGCCGAGCTGCTAGAAATGATTATACTCGCTCGCTCTTAAAATAAATGACCTAGATTTGCTAAATTCAAATGCACCTGGATGTGCTTTACTATGTAGATATATACGAATCTAGGCAACCAAAGTCACTTATTTTAGGACGAAAAGAGTATTATGGAACGAATGTCTTAGTATTTAGGACTTAGGTTAGTATGTTAAGATACTTGATTAATTGCTGCATTTTTCTGAAAAAATTAAAAGGAATCTTGCGACTCGATAAGGTTGGCGCGGTGGTAACATCTGCCATGTGCGCTCTATTTAGTCTAGTGTTTTCATCATGTAGAAATGTTTGACCTAATACTAATAGCTAAATGAGTCAATTTTTGTTGATGTTACAGAGACTGCAACTACATTGTGAACACGACCCCTAAAACTTACGAAACATCATGAGATCTTCAGAATTACTCATTCCGGCAACCAGGCAACCCATGGGTACTCAAAATTCCATTGAGTATTTCAAACAATTTCACCTCCAACTTACCTTGTTTAGCGATTAGATCGACCTTTTATTTGACCATGGCGATATAAAGTGATACTTTGGTGAACGACCGATCAGAGAAAATGGAAGTTCTAATTTTGTTATATTTTTATTTTTAGTACTTATTATAGTTATAGTGATGTTCATTTTATTTATCCCTTACAATTCAAGAGCTTACTTTTTCTAAATAGAGGATGAGACCACCGCCTCTGCATTGAAAAGATGAATACGGTCTTATTTATTAATTTATTCAACTTGTTTATTAATTTATTCAACAAATGACTGACAAAGAGCATACATTGATAAACCGAATCCACCACTCAACACTTATAGACTTGACATCATATCAGCAGGGTATTATGCCCTAAAAACTCAAAGAAAACCATCAATTACAAATAGGGGACAATGCATACCCCGAGACACCCTCTAGGCAAGACATGACCACTCATCCAATTAAGTAGACTGTTAGCTATAGAATCCACTGCCATCGAGCCACTGAGCAAACTTCGGGTCTTAGATCCGTAGCTTCACCATGCCTGACATCGATGCCAAAACAGCGCCCAGCCTCTGCTTTGTGGGAACCCATCGTGACACGTCCAATGCCAGGACGCTGTTGTGTCATGCCACTGAGACTCGCCCTCATAGACGATGTAGTTGCACACCGATCCACCTCATGCATCCACCATAGAATGGCTATCCAAAAAATGATGCACTGTGAGGGAGAGTGACACCTAAAGTGTTGCCATTGTCTGATCAAGGATACCTGGGTAAGGGGTTTCCCGCTAAGAAGCACGAGTAAGTAGACTGTAGCTGCAACATCAATGCCTTCAACAAAGTAATAGCACGAAAGACGCCACCATTGCCCGACATGACCGAAGTCATAGCACAGTTTTCATCGGCAACCGTGCCTCCCTAGTTTGTCGTCGGTACTGGAAGTATGAAGCAACACCATAACCAGCCATGGACGACTACCTTATGCAAAGAAGGATACCACCACCTTCGTGCCCAGGGCTGCACCCTAGGCGTCCTCATGTTGCGGAAGCAGAACGGGAGCGCCTCCGTGTGTCATCAATAGAGCAGCAACATGAGCAGTTTCGAGAGTCACTGAAGCCCGTGTGGGCCATATAGGCCCAGATTGGCCCGGCTACTCCACTCTGCCGCCACCCGCGAGGGCCATCAAATCCGTACATCGTAGCTGCTCCATTTCGCTGCCACCCCACACCACCGTCACTGGAGAGGGTCACAATGAACGCTGCTGCTTCACACCAGACCACCATATTGCCCGGGATTTTCTCGGCAATGTCGCCGGCGACGGCGGGATGGGGAGGGCCACAAGGGAGGTCGAGAGGCACCTGTAGTGTCCCCCGGTGCGGCCCAGCATGGCCGCACGGGGTCGGGTTCGGGAGGGGTCGTATTCTTGTCGATCCTTCATGTCTGTCTAATCCGTTTTCTATACCTAGAAAAACTGATGCATATTAAGTTTCTTTTATTATACGCTATCGTTATGTTTTCCTTGAGCAACAATGTCGAACATAATTATATTTAACATCGTGTTTCATTCTCTCATTCAACATTTGATCCTTTGTAAGGCCTATGGATTTTTGACTGTCTGAAAACATATTAATCTCCACAAAACTCAGTATATAAACCTTTCATTCAAACTGACTCTTTGCAAGTTTTAGCAATAACCATATATTTTCCTTCAGTGCTAGATTGAAGCAACAATTGACTGTAACATTACTCTACAGCTTACAATACAACCACCAATAAATAAACACATAGGAACCTCCTCTCATGCAAATCAAATCTGAATCTATTTAGCCAACGATTCCCTCGCCATTCTTGCCAAATTTCAAACAAGCATTGGGAGTGTCATGAATGTACCTAAAAACCCACTGAATAGCCTATGTTATTTATCAGTATTAGCCATGTATCTACAATTCAAACTCACTGCATATGATAAGCTAGGATGAGAACGGACAGTGGCATACATCAAAGAACAAAGAGCACTAGAATATGGAACATTTGACATGTACTCAAAGTCTTCATCAGAACTAGAACATTGAGAAGCTAACAATTTAAATGAGGAGCAACAAGTGTACTAAATTGACTTTGCATCATGCATGCTAAAACAATGAAGAATTTTCTTAATGTATACTATGCGGACTAAGAACTAACAAACAATAATCTATGTCTCTGGTAGTCTCCATTCCTAGGATCTTCTTAGTAGCACCAAGATCTTTCATCTCAAACTCAGTACCTAAATGTTCCTTTGAAGTAGTGATCAATTTCTTGCTAATGACATCAGCCAATTCGAGAAGCTTCTCAATGTCCTAGTTATCAATCAACCCGGACAACAAGCATCACTGCATTCAGTCAGAAGTTAGCATTTATTTGAAATTTGGATCACAACACAACATATATCTGAGGACCTAATTGCATTGCACCTCTCGAATAGCCCACCTTAACTATGTTGTTGCAGCCTCTGCACATTCCATGCCATGTGAGTTGCTACTCTTCCATATAAGTGTTGAGAAATAAAGTGTACAATTTGCTCAAGATAAAAATTAGTTTCACTCGAAACAAAGTATAACATGCATAGGTATATGTTATAAACTACCCCAAGTCATCTATGAATCATCCAAGAAGTTTGTTGTAATATGGAATGAACAGATGAACACTAGGTATCTCACATTGCAAGCCATCAAGAACGCAACCATCTTAGCATGCATGATAAGCAGGGTCTAGCTCATCAAGGGACTATCGAAGTCTTGGGTACACTAATACATCCCTGGTAGTCGTTCTTTCATGTAGTCGTTCTTTCATGTTGCTAAGTAGCACGCCGCATCACGGAGTTATCACACACTCATCCAGGCCCGTCTCTGACCCATGGCAAGGTTGTGCCATGGCCAGGGGCCCATGATTAAATCATGTCCTATATGCATGCTCAACAAGTTAGACCTTTATTTTATTTTTTACTTCTTTTCACCTATATTAATTAACTTGAATTTGTCAAAATTTAGATTAATCCATATACTAAATAGTGTCTAGATTCATCTAAATCTAGACAAATTGAGTCAACTAATATGGGTCGTATTTGATAAGCTGAAGAAAAGATCACGAGACCCGACAATTGGGAGACGGAGATGGGTCGTATTTGATAAGCTGAAGAAAAGATCACGAGACCCGACAATTGGGAGACGGAGAAAAGCAGGAAAATGCACACGCACACAATGATCGGTCTTTTTCCTAAAAAGAATAGAAACAATCGGTCTGTCGGCAATTTAATAGTCTAACACGATTGACTTTGTGTCTGTTCGTTTTCCGTGATTTAGGCCTCGCCCGTTTGCCCTCGTCCTCGCGACTCCCGTCATGCCGATCAGCTGCAACGGCCGCTCGCCTCGCCTGTTGTCGTGGTGGTGGCACGGCAGATGCCATGGGTAGGCTAAAGTGTGGGGCCAATGGATGCTAGTGGGATCTGGGGAGGGAAGATGCAACTGTCTTTACACTCAAGCTGCCAAAGTGATGAACTTTATTTCTCTCTCGATGTGTTACAAGTGCTCCAGGAGCTGTTTACAGGGGAACTATGTGAATTTCCCCAGCCTAACGTTGCTCAAAAGACCCTCCCTTTCTTCAGGGCCCAAACCCCCCCTTATAAAGGGGTGCCTTGGGTGCCCTTAGGGCTGACGGGGCAAGCATATTCGAGGAATATGCTTGTCCCAAAGTGGTAATTCGGCGGCCTCCTTTCCCTGTCTCCCTTCCAACGACGGCAAAGCTCCAGCTGCCCCCCTTCTGCACGCCTCGGGCTCCAGCACTGTCACCTCCGTGACCTCCTTCTGCTCCTCTGTCCCTGCGCTTCCTTGTCTCTTGCGCTTGGCCCTGTTCAGATTCCTTTTAGCCTGCAGCTATGGTTTGACCCCAAGCTTCTCCTTCTCCTGCAAGCTTCGTATAACTCGGCCTTACCTTGTGTTATTCGGCTCGTTCCTCACCTGCACGAAGATCATTTGTGTAACCCGGCTGAGTTTCTCATTAACTCGGCCAGGTTACCACTTTATACCTATACGTAAGCTTCTTGCCTCCGTTCATCGGCCGACATATACATGATTCGGCCGACCTAGGCCGTAGTTCGGCAATCAGACGGGGACAGTACCTCTGTCTTTCCCCGTCTCTGACCTACCCGGGGTTAACCCCCCGACATTAGTCCCCGAAGCTGGTGTGGCCCTGTCAATTACTTTGGCCGGGTTATATCAGCTTCAACACCTTCTTTTAGTCTTGTTTCCGAGCTACGGCCTCGCCCGAGGTTCTCTCGCTCCTTCCATCATACGCTAAGTCCTACGTGTCACCCCATCATTGCTTTCCTAGTTTTTAGGTCCTCTTATAATATTTACTGACAAGCTACAGTAAACCCTGTACCTGCTGCGCCGCCGCCACGACGCCTCGTGAGCCGTTCCGCTTGGGATTGTAACAACTTTTCTGTTTCTGTGGCCTATGGTGTGGCTCCATTCACCGTCGCGCGTTCGTGCTACTCCACGATCTACGCGGGTAACTGCCACACCCACGATCCCACTCCCTTGTTCATTGCTCTGTCTATAAAGTGGGGAAACGCGCCCTTCTGGGCTCATCTTTCCCATTACTGTTCGCGTCTGCTCCCCTTCTTCCTTTCGCCTGTGTGCCTCCTTGCCGCTCCGCCGCCGCTCACCAGCCAGAGTTTCCGCCGGCGAGGATTCTACCGCGCCGCTCGGCCTTTCCTTGCCCGTTCTGATGCGTTGCCCGCCACGGTGAGTTCTCTCTGGCCATCTCGCCCTAGATCGATCCGCACTGTTTTCGCGCTCCTTCGACGGTTTCTCCTCTTCTCACCATTGTTCTCGTGCTAAGTTCCGACGGGGCCCTGTAGCTCTAAGCTCTCCTCCGCCCAGTTTTCCTCCGCGATCTCTCGGTGACCTATGTCTAGTTCGTTCAGCGGTGCTCTAGTTGAGGACGATGACGCGGCTCGCCCGGCGTGGATCGTGGCAGGGCTCTTGATTACACGCGAGATTGAGTGGCTCCTCCGAACTTCGTCCGAGGTTTCTGTCGTCTACCCGCAGCGAATCCTCTCCGATTCTCGAGAAGGCGAATCGTGGTTTTCATGTCCCACTCGCGCCATGCTTTGGTCTCCCTCTTAGCGATTTTGCTAGAGTTTCTTGATTACTTGACCTTGACGCATCACCTTCCTTGACGCCATAGCTTCTCTCCGCTTTCATCTCAGCTTCGGAGGGTTACTTCGGCCTGTGGCCATCAGTACATGTCTGGTCGAAATTCTTCCAGATTCGCTCCAACGTCGTTCCCAATAAATCTCTTCATCCTTCCGAGAAGTCGCTCACCCAATGTGGGGCGGCATCCATCACACCTCGGAGGCAATCCGTGTTCCCCCGTGTTACCGGGTTGGAGTCGTGTAAGAAATGGCACAAGTCGTTCTTCTACGTCAAGAACAGAGGGGCGGAAGACAAGATTCGGCTCCCCCCATTCTCAATTGGCCCACCTTCCAAAGTGAACTGGCTCTATAATCCGAAGAAGACTCATGCCCTGGCCGAGGCCTTCGAGATTCGGCTGAAGGAGTTGATTCGGGCCGGGTTATGCGGAGAAGACCTGATGGCAACTTTTATTAGTAGCCGGATCTGCCCCTTCCAACAAAGGACCCACAAGCTGTGCTACATGAGTGGTCCCCTGGACCCTAACCGAGTCTCGACCGTGGAGTTGGACAACTACCTTATCTGTAAGCGCGTTCGAGCTATTTTCAAGACGGAGATGCCTGATGATTGGACCTGGGGGTTGAAACCGTTCACCTGTGACAATCTGCCTCCCGAGGTAAGCCCAAACTTCATCACTCTATTTTTCCTCAGTTTTTAGAGTCTGGTTTTCATGATTTTCTCTTCTTGTCATGCAGAGGTTCGCTGAACAAAAAGACGAGGATGCCGAAGTTCTGCAGCTCCCCTGGCCCGCAGATAGGAGTACCCCGGATACTGGCGAGCCGGACTCCGAGGAGTTCGTCCCTAAGTCAGATCCCACTCCTGCTCGAGCTCGCGGCAAAACCTCAAATAAGCAGAGGAGGAAGGTGATTGGACGAGGTCCAAATTCTTGAGGTAGTTGCCGCCATGCCTATTTCTTATGCATTTCCGGCCGCTTCCCAGCTAATCCGGCCGGCCAGATTCATGACGCCGAACCTATTGCTTCTCGGCCTCCGTTACCTCGAAGCAGGGGCTCCGCCGGCCTCGGATGCGGTTCCTAAGAAGCAAGTAAAGAAATCCGCTCGAATCCTCCCAGCGCAAGACTATGCCCGGGGTTCTTGGGTAAGTTCTTTTGCCTATATTTCGTTCTCTTCTTACGCTTCTCATTAAGCGAATCTTCTTTCTTATTTTTGCAGCTGCTTCTGTCATTAAACCCGGCGGTCCTAGTATGACTAGCCGTCCGATTCGGCCGCCATCTCCTCCTCCCGCTGATCACGCGAGAGTTCCTAGCCCTATTCGTCCTGCTTCTCCCCCTGCTCCTGATAATTCGCCTGTTCGCCGTGATGCCCCTGAGATCTCTCCCATTGATCCGGATCTGATCCGGCCCTCCGATGTTTTCGTTGAGCCAGCTGCCCCCTCTATGGGCCCCAGCGTTACAATTGAGCTTCCATCTACTCCGGCAGCTCCTACGGTCACTCCGACCTCTGCCAAGAAGATCGCTACCCCGGCGCCCTCTGCGAGCTTAACCTCTACTGATCCTAAGGATTCCGTCCCTACCTCGGAGGCGCAACTTCCTGCCGGTGCCTCTTCTAAGGAGAAACGTGTTATTGCCGTCAAGACCTCTTCTCAGAAAAGTCTTGCCGGCACCTCTCACCAAGTATTGCGAGGCCTTGCGCCAAAGGAACTGTCGCCAAAGGCATTGTTACCTCGCCAGCGGCGATCTTGCTCTTCATAAGAGTCCTGATGCCGTGGTTGGACCCTGCCGGGGTAAAGTTTTAACCCGGACTAGCGGTAATAAACCTCGGAGCGCTGGTTGAATTCGCCAATAACTGGAATGCCGCTGATCAGTTTGAGGGCAATCCAGTCAATCAACCCTTCCAGCTTTCTGACATCAGTGGCCGCTTCGACCAAGCCGCCCAGTTTATCATTGATACGAACAAGATGAATGCGGTAATTGTTTTATCTCCGGGTCTTAAATTATTTTCCACATGTTATCATACTCTCTAGTCCCCGAAACTTGCAAGGAAATAACTTGTTGTATGCTTGGAAGTTTGACGTATTTTTATTTCTAAGGTTTCATTAGTTCGGCCACCTAGTTCATAGTTTATTTAGTTGTGACGTAGCTTTGCATTTCCATTCTCATAGAGCCGAGTTAAGTCCTTTTTGACTCGGATCTGGCGTAGTTTTGAATCCCCAGCTACCTAGATCTGAATTCAGTCTTGCTTGATTCTGATCCAGTTTAGCTTTGAATATCCAGCCACCTAGAGCCGAATTAAGCTTTGCTTGATTCGGATCTGTTATAGCTTTGAATATCCAGCCACCTAGATCTGAATTAAGTCTCACTTGATTCGGATCTGGTATAGCTTTGAATATCCAGCCACCTAGAGCCGAATTAAGCTTTGCTTGATTCGGATCTGTTATAGCTTTGAATATCCAGCCATCTAGATCTGAATTAAGTCTCACTTGATTCGGATCTGGTATAGCTTTGAATATCCAGCCACCTAGAGCCGAATTAAGCTTTGCTTGATTCGGATCTGTTATAGCTTTGAATATCCAGCCACCTAGATCTGAATTAAGTCTAACTTGATTCGGATCTGTTATAGCTTTGAATATCCAGCCACCTAGATCTGAATTAAGTCTCACTTGATTCGGATCTGGTATAGCTTTGAATATCCAGCCACCTAGAGCCGAATTAAGCTTTGCTTGATTCGGATCTGGTATAGCTTTGAATATCCAGCCACCTAGAGCCGAATTAAGCTTTGCTTGATTCGGGTCTGTTATAGCTTCTAACTTTTATTTTATCATTTTGCTCCATTTCTCAGGTTGCACATGATCGACGGACTGCCGAGTTCCAGAGGTTGCTCTTCTTGCACCGCAAGTTGGAAGAGAAGTATGAGAAAGTTCTGCCGTCATGAGAAAGTGGTAAGTTGATAGTTTCTTTTCCTTATTCCCAACTTTCTTATATACTTGTCCATGAGCGCTCACTTACTTCTTGCTGAATAGGTAATATCAATAATCTCAATATCCGCCTTGAAAAGAAGGTCAAGTCCTTGGAAGGTTAGTTTCCTTTCCCCCTTGCTCCTTCTTCTTTTAGTATCTATGCTGAGTTTCCTTATTGCGTTGGGTTGTGGTAAAGCCGAGTTGCAAGACTTTGCGTCATAACAAGATTGCGTGCCCATGCCCGACGTGATGCTTCATTTTTAGAACAAAGCGCAGTTCATTCAGGCAACTACAAGAGAAGGATGATGAGATAACTCACGAGATCCGAGGTGAATACACTCAAGCTCTCTCGTAAATCCGAGCTAGAAAAGGTTGATCAAGAATTCTCTTTGGAAAAGAGCCGGTGACTACGGATCGGAGAAGAACAAAGAACTCCTCAAAGCTGCCGAACTTAAAACTCGCGGTTTGAGCGAGGAAATTGCTCGTTTCGAGAAGAGTAAAGCTACTTGGGCTAAGGATCTTCAAATAATGATGAACTATATCCATCGTAAGTTATTTGGCCTTTGAACTGTACTTTTTCTTTGTCCGCTACTATCCTTTGACATGTCCATGTTTTGCGTAGGTCACTTCCCCGAGGCCAAACCCGTGAGTACTAGAGCTGTTCTTGCAGCTCGCGTTCGTCGAGGTGAAGCTAATACTGTTGACTTTGAATACTCGATGGAGGATTTCTTGGTTGCCGTTGGTGCTGCAGTTGGTCCGATGAAAATCATGGGCCGGGACTTGGTGCAGGCCGCTATCAAAGCTTACCATGCACTCTGGCCGAATACCTCAGGGTCTCCTGATATTGACGAGGTCAAGTTATTGGTGACCAGGCTGAAGGCATCTGAGAGACGATTGAGTCTTTGGAGAGAATCTGCTGCGCGTGCTGGTGCCGACATGGCCCTTACTGTAATCATGTCATGGTATGAAGATATCTCTCTTGACATTCTGATGAATCTGCGCACTGGCTCCCGGTGGGTTGAAGATCCCACCTTTGTTGCTCTTCGGCAAGCTCGGGCTTTCCAGCTCGTCGAGTATGCCGATGTGCACACTTGGAATGAAGGGCCGAGTTTTCTCCCAGATCCGGATGAAGAGGCCGCGGCTGAAGATGCTTTGGGTGATGATTCTGCTGAGCACGGGGAAGGTGAAGATGATTCGGCCACATCCAATAGCTCTAGCTCAAGCTCAGATAGCAATGGTGATGCACGATCTTCCTCCAAAGGCACCGGGCATTCTACAGCGTCTTGGCGCTCTGAACAACCCGTGATACCGCCGGGTTACTCACGGGTCGGCGGGCGAGGCAACCTCGGTAGAAGTTCCTCCTACTTGAGTGCCCGTACTGATCAAGTGGTTCCTCCTCCAACGAACGATGCCTAGGTTATTCGTGATCCCTGGTATGCCGGGTGTTCAATGTAGACGAAAAAATTTGTCAACTCGTATGATTCGAGGTTCTTTTGCTATGTGCTTTTGAGACTCATAGTTAAGTGGATGCTCGTCCGAATTCTTGCCTTGTTGGCTCATAATTTCTTCATCTTTCAGGATTTACCTTTTTTTTTTTTTTGCCTTGTTGGCTCATAGTTTCCGAGTCGTTGGTTTAGGTGCTAAAGTTTATGTGTCCATGAATTTGACAATCCTATGATAATTCCTGAGTCAATGCTTTGGGCACCAAGATGCATATTCGTAACATGAAAAGAAAATAACATGTGGCACTCTCCGAGTTACTGCTCTGATCGCCAATGTTCAAGTGTGTAACGCGAAAGAGATAAGTATACGATATGGCAGTCCCCGAGCTATTGCTCTGGATGCCAAGGCCTAAACATATAACACTTAATAATCATTGCATATGGCAGTCCCCGAGTAACTGCTCTGGGTGCCGAGGTCCAAAAATCAAATATGAAATAACATCACATATGGCAGTCCCGAGTAACTGCTCAGGTGCCGAGGTTTAAATATTAAACATGAGATAACATCACATATGGCAGTCCCGAGCAAGCTGCTCTGGTGCCGAGGTCCAAAATCAAATATGAGATAACACCACATATATGGGTCCCGAGCTTTCTGGGTGCGAGGTTTAAATATTAAACATGAGATAACATCACATATGGCAGTCCCGAGCAGCTTTCGAGTGCGAGGTTTAAATACGATATGAAATAAATATAACATTGGCGGTCCCAGTCACTGCTGCGGGTGTCGAGGTGCAAATACATCATTGGTGACCTTGAGACATAAACCTCTGAGTAAAATGGCGAAGTAAAGCCACATTCCGAGCCGTTTCTTCGCCAGCTTTGTCTGCCTTGCCTTCTCCAGGTGATTGGGCGTCAATCAGATAGTATGCATCGTTGTGCAATGCTTTGCTCACGATAAATGGTCCTTCCCATGGGGGTGACAATTTGTGCATGCCGGCCGTGCGTTGCACCAGCCGGAGTACCAAATCTCCTTCTTTGAATACTCTTGGATTCACTTTCTGCTGTGATACGCCGTAAGTTACATTGATAAATGGCCGATCGTGATAATGTCAATTCTCGGGCTTCTTCCAACAGGTCTCTGACATCTTGCCGACTACCTCATTTACCTCGAAGATGTATATTGAGTAACTCTTGGCGAGTCATGTATTATGTCGGTTGGAAGCACGGCTCTGCCCATATACTAAAAAGAATGGTGTGTAACCTGTTGATCTGTTCGGAGTAGTCCTGAGGCTCCATAATACTGCTGGTAATTCCTCAATCCAACATCCTGCCGACCTTTGCAATGGTTCGACTAGCCGTGGTTTTATTCCTGATAAAACCAGTCCATTAGATCTTTCAACTTGCCCATTGGATGCTGGGTGAGCCACTGAGGCAACATCTAGTCTTATGTGTTTCTCTTGGCAAAATCTAGCGAAATCTCCTTCTGCAAAGTTCGTCCCATTATCCGTAATAATGCTGTGTGGGTATCCGTATCTCAAGATGATATCCTTGAGGAATTTCACTGCTGTGTGCCCATCACACTTTTTGATTGGTTTCACTTCAATCCATTTTGTGAACTTGTCGACCATGACCAAGATGTGGGTCATTCCTCCTCTTGCCGGCTTAAAAGGTCCTACCATGTCTAAACCCCACACAGAAAATGGCCAAGTAATGGGTATTGTTTTTAACTCGGCCGACGGCATATGTATTCTGGTTGCATATCTCTGACATCCGTTGCACTTCTTAACTAACTCTTCTGCCTCTTTTAACGCCGTTGGCCAGTAGAATCCATGCCTGAATGCCTTGGCTACTAAGGCGCGAGATGAGGCATGGTGCCCACATTCTCCTTGATGTATATCTAGAAGAATTTCCTGACCTTCTGTGGGACTCACGCATTTTTGCAATATGCTTGTTACGCTTCTTTTATATAACTCATTGTTTATGATTGTATAAGCCTTTGCTCTTCTGACAGTTTGTCTGGCTAGTACTTCATTACTCGGCAGTATCGCGTCCTTTAGGTACGAAAATATGGGTTGTGCCCATATCGGCGTTGCTCTTTCTGCAGTGATTTCACTGTCTATCTCCATTTCTTCTGCCGACATATTTACCTCGGCCCTTTCCATGATTGTTATTACCTCGGCCGTCCCCCTGTTTAGGGGTTCCGATCTTTCTGCGGATCTACCTCAATTGGCGTATGATTCTCTGCAGAATTTGCCGGGATAAAGATTGACTCGGATTCTGGTGATGGGTTTATTGATGGTTTCCTGAGGTGCTCCAGGGCTATACCTGGCGGAACAGACTGCCGGGTTGATCCTAACTTTGACAATGTGTCAGCGGCGTCATTTTCTGCTCGTGGTACATGGTGGAATTCACATCCTTCAAAATATCCACTGATCTTTTGCACATGGAATCTGTATAAAGCCATATTAACATCTAATGCGTCCCAAGTGCCCGATACTTGCTGCACTACTAGATCCGAGTCACCGTAACATATGATTCGCCGTATTCCCATTTCTTTTGCCACCTTTAATCCATGGACTAATGCCTCATATTCAGCTACATTGTTGGACGCGGCAAAATGTATTTGCAGTACATATTTCAATTGGTCTTTTTTAGGCGAGGTCAGCACTATTCCTGCGCCCAAACCGTTCCTTAGTTTGGAACCATCAAAATGCATTGTCCGATGGTGGGATCTCGCAATGGTGGCTCATATTGCGCCTCGGCCCAATCTACGAGAAAATCGGCGACAGCCTGAGATTTGATTGCATCTCTTCTATCCAATTGCGGAGCATATGGTGATAGCTCGATTGCCCATTTTGCTATTGACCACTTGCATCTTTGTTGTTCAATATATGCTATGGGTGCCTCACATATTACTCGATGGGATGCTCTTCAAAGTAATGCTTAAGCTTTTTTGCCGACATATATACTCCATAGGCCATCTTCTGATAATGCGGATAATTCTGCTTTGAGGTGGATAATACTTCACTTAGATAGTATACTGGCCTCTGAACCGACTTACCCTCTTCAAGTCGTTCCACCACCACCACAGTACTAACTACTCGATTGGTAGCCGCTATATAAAGTAGCATAGGTTCTTTTGATAATGGGGAAGCTAAAATGGGTGCCGTAACTAGCATCTTTTTCAACTCGTGAAACGCAAGGTCGGCCTGGGGAGTCCAGCCGAATTTGTCCGACTTTCTCATCAGCTGATAAAGTGGCAGTGCCTTCTCTCCTAGCCGACATACAAATCGACTAAGCGAGGCGAGGCAACCCGTGAATTTTTGTACATCATTCAAACATCTCGGCAATTCCATTTTTTCTATTGCTCTTATCTTCGTCGGATTAGCCTCGATACCTCGGCTGGACACAAGGAATCCGAGTAGTTTTCCTGCCGGCACGCCAAACGTGCATTTCTCTGGATTAAGTTTCATTCGGAACCTTCTCAGGTTCGCAAAAGTTTGCCGTATATCTTCTAGCAAGGTTCTGCTTTCCTTAGTTTTGATGACTACGTCATCCACATATACTTGTACATTTTTTCCTATCTGATCATGTAAGCATTTTTGCATGCACCTTTGGTACGTTGCTCCGCATTTCAGCGAATGGCATCGCGATAACAATAAGCCCGTGCACGGGTAATAAATGCAGTCTTTATTTGATCGGCCGGATTTAACGGTATCTGGTGGAAACCAGAATACGCGTCCACAAATGATAACAACTCACAGCCAGCGGTCGAGTCAATGACTTGGTCTATTCTAGGCAATGGGAAAGGATCTTTTGGACACGCCTTGTTCAGGTTAGTGTAGTCGATACACATTCGCCACACAATGGCTACATTGGGATCATCTTTTTTCTTTTCTACTAGCACCGGATTTGATAACCAATCCGGGTAAAGCACCTCCATGATAAACCCGGCGGCGAGAAGCCGAGTTATTTCATCCCCTATTACTTTTCTCCTGTCTTCGGCGAAGCGGCGGAGAGGTTGCTTCACCGGCCGTGCTCCTGGCCTGACGTTTAAGGAGTGCTCAGCCAACTCCCTCGGCACACCTTGCAGGTCTTGTGTTGACCATGCAAATATGTCCCGATTCTCACGGAGGAAGTTGGTGAGCTCGCCTTCCTATTTAGCGTCAAGACCTGCACCAATAGTGACAGTGCGCTCTGGGAATTGCTCATCAATCTGAAATTTCTTCGTCTCTTTGGTTGGTTGAAAAGAAACGCGCCATGAGGGTTGGCCAATGCCGCATGCTTAATTGTCTTGTTGTCGAGGGCTTCTACCTCTTGAATCCTTTTCTTCTCGCTATGACCAATGATTCGCCAAATTTGACCCGCCGAGGCACACTCCATTGACTTCTTGTAATCCCTGATCGTTATCACCCCTTGTGGTCCGGGTAATTTCATCTTTAGATAACCTATATGACAACTGCTCATGAATTTGGCCAGTGCGGGCCGTCCGAGTAGAGCATGATAACAACTTTCCAGATCAACCACCTCAAATTCCAAATTTTCTGCTCTGCAGTTATCTCTTGTACCGAATAAGACGTCCACTCGGACCTTACCAATGGGCTCACATGAAAGCCCTGGCACTATCCCATGGAAAATCATCCTTGTGGACTGCAGCATGTTCTGTGATATACCGAGCTTGTGCATGGTATCTTTGTACATGATGTTAATACTGCTTCCATTATCAATGAGTACTTTTGAGAATTTCACATTGATGCTTGGTCCCACAAATGTCGGATCCAACACAAGTGCGTATGATCCTGGATTCGGCATTATCCTGGGGTGATCTTTTATGCTCCAAGTTATCTCCTGATCAGACCATGGCTGATATCTTGGCACTGCTGGTACAACTGCATTCACTTCCATATATCGGCCGCACACTGTTTGTCCTGCTTACATTGTGAACACGCAGAAGACCGGTGATGTTCCTGTAATCATTGCGTCCAGATTTGCGGATTTATCCTTACATCCTGCCTGGTTTATCACTTGATGCACCGCATCCTCCGATCCGAGTTATCATACCTCGGAGAGGGGGGTAACATCGATTGCATTTGCTCCGATTAAGCGTGGGCGATGTCATTGCATCGATGGGGAGCCTGAACTCGCCGGGTTACCCATCGCATTTTTCATCCAAGCACATTGCGGGTTGTGTGATTGGCTGGTCTAGATGGGTTTGATGTGAAATTTACGGCTGATCCAACATGGATTCAAATGTATACTTGACTTCTCTTGCCATTGCTTCTTTTGCTCTGGGGTCCATTGCCTCTTTCCATCATTTCTTGCGGTCCACTTGTTGAGGTCCATTTTTCGCCGTTGAGTTACTCCGTGACTCGCTGGTCTTGGGCCACAGTGCCACACGGCGAATTATACCTATAATCCGGCCACTCTTCTCTTCTTCTTCCTCTGAAATCACGCCTAGATGACCCGGCCAATTCTCTCGTGTATTGGTCTTGCTGCTCACGATGATCGGCCGACATTAACTCCGGTTGGGTTGGGTCACCCAAAGCATAGGAGTCCGCTATTCTGATAGTTTCTGCCAGTGTGGTTGGCATATCTCTCTGCAGGCGTTGCCACACACCTTGCCAGACGGCAGCCTTGCGCGAACCAAGCGATCGCTTGCGATTCAATAACTCCTTCACATGAGTTTCTCAAGTTACACCATCGAGTTAAAAACTCTCTATCTGTTTCATTCGGCCGCTGCTTGCACATGGCCAGTTGCTGTGGTCTATTTGGTCTCTTGTATGTGCTGGTAAAGTTGCTGACGAACATCTCTTCGAAGTCTAACCAACAGTTGATACTGCCTGTGGGTTGATTATTCAACCATACCCTGGCTGGTCCTTCCAACATCTGCGGGACATACCGCACAGCCCATCTCAGGTTGCCACCCGCTATCTTCACTGCGGTAGCATAATCAATTAACCAGTCTTGTGGCTTGGTACTTCCATTGTACGTTTTTGTGCCTCTTGCCAACTGAAAATTTGGTACTGGTGGTTCGCCCATGATCCGTGGTCCAAAACACGCCGGACCCGGTGGACCTTGCTCTTCCAACAGCTCGGACCGGTATAACCGATCCAACTTTACTCTTGCATCATTTGCTGGCAAATCTCTGTACAGGATTCTATCCTGCATCCCATAGTGAGGGTCCCCACCCTGGTTTGCGTATTCTACCGGAATATCCATCATTATACCTCTCGTTCATCGATTATAGCGAGCTGGCCTCACTTCTCTTTCTTGCCGAGGCTCATGTCTTGGCAGGTGGAGCGCACTTCTCTCCTTACTTGGCCGGAGCTTGGTTTTCATGATTGTCTCGCGGGTTCCTTTCTCGCCGTGCTCCCCATTACCTCGACCGCCGTCCTTTTCCATACGGCCGTGGTTTCTCTCCCGCTATTACCTCGGCTTGCTTCCTGTTCTCATTTGCCTTTCCAGCTATTGCCGGGTCATATGGAACAATTTGTTTGTTCCTCTTCCCCGAGGTTACTGCTCTTTCTTTTCTTGCATTGTTTCCGGGTGAAGATGCCGCTGCTGCAGATAAAGCAGGTGCTGCCCCCGCCGAATGAACCATTCGCGAGGCCCCTGGTCTTGCCGGGTTAGCTCTGAGCATTTCCTCATTCTGCTGGTTCGCGCTGAGCAGTTCATTCACTCTTTCTTGCCTCTGTCGAGCTTCTCCTGTTAACCCTTCTAGTTCCAATGCTGCAGCATTTGCCGCTCTTAGGTTTTTCGCCGGGGTACTGTACCTCGGCAAACCCAAATCGCCCGATTCGGCTCTGTGAGCTTCATGCTCTTTGTTAATATCACTCATGAGGTTCTTTCCTCTTAATCTTAGTTCATCCACCCGCTCAGGTGCGATATCAAGCTTATTAGCTTTTGCATATTCTCTCGTGGTCTGTTCAAGGATTCCTTGAACCGACACTTTTTGGGCCTCTACCAGCACTTTTTGCCTGGTTTCCTCTAACTCTGCCTGAGCATTTGCCGGATCAAGTATCGGCGCTACAGGTGTAGTTAAGTTATCTATAGTTGCCTGAAGAATGTTCTCTGGTCTCTCCAGAGGTGGTCCTCTCACTCTTGGTGCCTTTGGGGTGGTATCATGTAGTTCGGCCGGGTTTGCCACCGGCGGAATTACCTCAGCGGTTTGCAGTGCAATCTGCTTGGGCGCACCCTGTGCACCTGCGGCGGGCTCTCTGCTTGACCCGGCCAATGCCGCTCCCGCTTGTGCCCCTGCTGCGACCATCACCTCGACGCCGCTGGCGGACGTTCTCTGATGGACAGCCGCTGCGAGGTGGTTCCCCGCAACAACAACCGGTGAGGATAAGCGTCGGAGGCGTCGGCGCCGGCGTAGATCCTGTGCTCGCCCAGCCGATGAAGATCCCGTTGCGGCGGGAGTTTTCCCCGAAGCTCCTGCATTGTCTCGACATAGTCACGAGACCAAATCTGGACCACGCCCGAAACAACGCTCGCGGTGTTGATGAAGTTTCCGTCCGGATCACAACTCCGGCTAGCATCGGCTGGCCCCTGATGGCGCCAAGCCGTGGTGGTGGCACGGCAGATGCCATGGGTAGGCTAAAGTGTGGGGCCAATGGATGCTAGTGGGATCGGGAGGAAGATGCAACTGTCTTTACACTCAAGCTGCCAAAGTGATGAACTTTATTTCTCTCTCGATGTGTTACAAGTGCTCCGAGCTGTTTACAGGGAACTATGTGAATTTCTGACCTAACGTTGCTCAAAAGACCCTCCCTTTCCTCAGGGCCCAAACCCCCCCTTATAAAGGGGTGCCTTGGGTGCCCTTAGGGCTGACGGGGCAAGCATATTCGAGGAATATGCTTGTCCCAAAGTGGTAATTCGGCGGCCTCCTTTCCCTGTCTCCCTTCCAACGACGGCAAAGCTCCAGCTGCCCCCCTTCTGCACGCCTCGGGCTCCAGCACTGTCACCTCCGTGACCTCCTTCTGCTCCTCTGTCCCTGCGCTTCCTTGTCTCTTGCGCTTGGCCCTGTTCAGATTCCTTTTAGCCTGCAGCTATGGTTTGACCCCAAGCTTCTCCTTCTCCTGCAAGCTTCGTATAACTCGGCCTTACCTTGTGTTATTCGCCGTTCCTCACCTACGAAGATCATTTGTGTAACCGGCTGAGTTTCTCATTAACTCGGCGGTTACCACTTTATACCTATCGTAAGCTTCTTGCCTCCGTTCATCGGCCGACATATACATGATTCGGCCGACCTAGGCCGTCTTCGGCAATCGACGGGGCGATACCTCTGTCTTTCCCGTCTCGACCTACCGAGTTAACCCCGACACTGTCTTGGACAAGATGATGTCAACAACCGTAGTGTTGATGTCAATAAGTATTTTCCAATAACAGTAGTGTTGATGTCAACAATAATAACCAATGGAAGAATATGATCGGGACAAGATGACGAGCGTAATTTAAATACAGAACTTGAGGCCAATAAACAATCTTCGGATAAGTAATGAACTAACTATTGTTGATGTTAACGCTTATTTTTTTGCAAGTGAAAATAAGCAAGTATATACATATATATCTAGTTATTGGCATTACGGGCCCTATTCTTGAGTTCTCCCTAGGGCCCTCGAAAGTATTGATCCGGCCCTACACTCATTGTCCACTGATTGTTCAAGCTAGCTGGAGAGACACGATCAAATTAAGCCCCACTAAACTCAAAGAACAAAAGTTCCAAGTCCAGTCGTGTAGACTAAGGGCCTGTTTGGTTGAGCTTAAATCTAGCTTTTGGAGTTTGGCTTATAAGCCACAAAAGCACCGAAATAGGTGCTTTTGGCTTTGGCTTTTGGCTTTTAACTAAACATAGTAGTATGATGGTGTAAGCCAAAAGCAAAAATAAAAAGCACCTCCTTAGGTGCTTTTGTGGCTTATAAGCCAAAAGCAAAAGGCCAAAAATAAGCACAACCAAACAGCCCCTAAGAGGTCAAGAATTCAATTACATTTTAGGAATTCACATCCAACCTGTGCACAAAAAGTTTCCATGAAGAACTAAGACAGCCTACATTTCAATTTTTCTGGAGTCTATGAAACGAAAAAGAAAACATTCCCCTTATACTAACAAATTTGATATGCTCCCTTAGAGAAAAATAATGGAATATAATGTAAACAAATATTCGTAAGACCACATAGGGTATGGTTTTTGTGTGAAGATATGGAATAGCTACTTGATGAATATTTGATAGTTGAAGTTTAATGATCAGCAAGTGCTGCATGAATTCATTTTTATGTGAACCCTACATATTAGACAGAACTCATCACCCCTATGAAGTAATGCACACGCACTCTTCAAGACGTTAGTAAACGATGTGGCTGCAGGTACACATGGTTGTTGTAGTCGTTGGGATCCAAGACTCGTCTTACTACTTAACAGAGAGAAACTGGTGCCGCATAGTTTCTAGGAAACACATTTTGTTATAGACTTTTTTTTAATAAATCTTCCTTCAGCAACTTATTTTTACCTCACGAGCACTATGGAGTGGACAGTGCAAGCTTAGGATTGAGATGCATCAAGAAATCGGATAACATAGACTGTAACGCTTAGCTAGCTAAGAATTTCCTCATCGGAAGAAAACATTTATTTGGCCACACCGATCACATGTTGAAATGGTGCTCCGTATGTGATCTACCTTATTGGGCAGGTCTTAGCTCGGGTGGTGAGTGGTGACACTGACCCATAAGTTCTGCTCGTGGGAAAAGTACAACCGCAAAGCTAGGTAAACATTTCGACACCATTCATGTTTGAGGAGTCAATAATTCTGTGTAGCAAGCTAAGATAAAAAGTTCTAGGCTTTATTGTTTGTGTTTCTTGCTTTGTTTGTGTTTCTTGCTTTCATGTTAGGCTAGATCGAGCTCTTGGGAGTACATTTTACTGATGATCCAGAAAATTTTGTTTGGAAACTAACATCCACAAGTGTATTTACTGTCAAATCGATGTATTTGGATCTAATGAATGACCACATAAGATTCCTACGTAAATACTTGTGAAAGTTGAAACTTCCACAAAAGATAAAAATATTCATGTGATTTCTCAGTAATAAAGTTTTGCTAACAAAGGATAATTTAGCAAAACAAAATTGGAATGGGTGTCAAAAATGTTGCTTCTGTGATGCTATGGAGTCTGTTGAACACATTTTTCTCTCACGTCCTTTTCTCTATTGACGTATGGTTTTCCTCAGATACAACATTATGCCACCATACAATATTACCAATATGTTTAGAGATTGGTTAAATAGAATTGATAAGAAGAATAAAGTTAGAAAAAGCATTGGATTTTCAGCTTTATATGTTGGGCAATTTGAAAGAAGTGCCGAAATAACAGTCTTTAACAAACAATCTGGTACTACTTTTTTGCGGGTTATATTTATGCAAACACATTGGATATAGTTATGGGCATATCTCCTTCTGGCGGATCAACGTGAACCTATGGCTATTGGATACATCTGGCTAGTGATGGTTGCACATGACTTCTATTCCAGGCTACTGGTTGGCGTCACAGTAGTAGATTATAGAATGGATACCTACTTGTTGCTTTTCATTTTTCGTTGATTGATACTTGCATCAACCCTCGCTGATCCATGATTATAATAAATTGAATATTACAAACCTTGCAACAAAAAAAGTTGTGTGCACCTATTGATGCAGAGGCCAGCGCATAGTTCCCCATTTCCTAGCCGCCACCCCCGAGTCACTTGCATGAGGCGAATCTAGGGCGCCCACCTCCAAACCCTAGCAGGCCGCCACCAGGCCCTCTCCCTCCAGCCACTGCCGCCGCGCCCTCTTCCCGGTCGATGGTGGCGGCCACGCCTTGGTCACCAAAGGTGACGGGCGGTTTGTGCGGCCTCTTTCGATCTCCTTCATGCGGGGGTAGGCACTAGGCGCGGAACAGCAGAAGGGGATCTTGTGTGGACCTAGAGGTGGCGGCTGCCCTGTAGCGATGTTGCACCCGGTGTTGGCTCAATCTCTGGGTTTGGCCATGGGCTCCAAAGGGATAATGGTTGACCCGCTCGTTCTGATTGCCAGTAGCCACCAGTGGTGTGGGGACTACTGGTTCAGCCCAAATAATGGAGGCGGTCCTAGGGTTCCTCCCGCATGAAGAAGATCTGCTTGATGCTCGCCCTTGTTGATCTGGATGGAGTGTCGAGTTCCAAAAGACTCCGTCGGCGAACTCCCATAGGCGCATTAGGCCTGGAGATTGCTGGATTGAAAGGTATTCGGTCGTACGTACCCATGTTTTCTAGCCGTTTGGTTTCAGCAGGAGCGTTGCGAAGCTCTGCTGTTTGTTCCCACCAAGTGCCATCAACGAGCCATGGTGAAGTCAGATGCGGAGAATTCAATAAAGCGGAAACATAAGGGTGGCAATGGTGATTTGAGTCTTTGTGGTGACAACGAACTGGCTGCGTGATCTGTGACTCGTAGCGGCGACTGTTTGTGGGGGAGGCAACACAGGGGAAATTCTCAGTCTTACCTTGCAGGATGAAAATCCAAGGTCTGGTCTTAACTGATTATGCCTGGCAATGGCCTTGTTGAAGGCAAGACTTTGCAAGCGAGGACTTTCTTTAGGATAAAAACATATGATCTTTGATCGGGCAATAATGGCGCTTGTGCACTGTTTCCTTCTTAAAATTCTTGAAGGCATTGTTGTTGGAGTGGAGGACTACTGGTGTTGTTCTGGTGGTGTCAGTGTCGTTGCTTTAAGGAATAGTTCTCTGTAGCGGGACTTTTATTTTTTTGTAATTCTTTTTTATGGGTTGTGTGCATCCGTAAGGCCTCTAGGGCATGTGTTGTTGCAGAGGCTGGGTGTAATTGGTATCTTCATGATATTAATATATACTCTTTTCCAAAAAAATCCCATTTTAGAAAAAACATATATGCAAGCTAATAGATGCTATATTAAATTAAAAAATAGAGATACCATCTGGCTTGAGTGGACGGACGATACCATCCCGTTTTGGCACGTGCATACTTTCTAGATCGTGTTCACAGTGCTCTTATCATCTAAGGGTCGCATGATACTGAGTCGGTTAAGTATTGCATCTGAACCATCTGGCTTGAGTGGACGGATGATACATATATACATACATCCAGTACACTGGTGGAAAAAGGGTCTCCAGTTCCGGGCCGCAATTGGTTGGTTCTAGTCCCGGTTTTGGGCCCGGGACTGCGAAAATGGGACTAGAGCCCCCCCCCCCCTCCGTAGTCCCAGATCGCTACGGCCCGCGGCTGATAACAGCCACGTGGTTGTTTCAGCGCCGCGGGGGGCGGAAACCCTCTAGTCCCGGGTCGTAACACCACCATGTACTATAAGGTTTTCTGCCGCGGCAGAGAATTGTGTGTTTCTCTGCCGCGACAGAGATTCTGTATTTCCTTTTTTTTTGCCATTTCGTTCCTTTTCGTTTTGTGTTTCACTATAATTCAAACATGTATTTCAGTATACATATTATACGCTACTACATACACATTACACGTCGATGCATTTATATAATTAATCGATCCCTTGCAAGCATATATATAATCAATCATATCAAAAGGAAGAAATGTTTTGAAATTACATGGTCATTGATGAATATATATATCATATCAGCTACATGGAGATGACTAAGGCAAATCGAGTTCCACGTCATCCGCATAATGCTCTCCATGTACATCAAGGACTTCCTTCATCATAAATCCCATGACTCCTCTTGAATTGCTCTTATGCGTTGGTGCGGCTCTAGTTTCTCCGCAAATCATAAATATAATGTGAGTCAACTTTCCGCTCACTGGTCAACTCGCGGATGTACTTGCGGCGTAGTATCCACATAAATGAGTTCCTGGTGGCTGTTGTAAACTCTTCGCCATTTTATAAGTTAGCTCCTCTTTGAATGGACCTGGTATTTTCTGTCTGAACCGTGTCCAACACCTGCTCGGCAAAGAAAATGAACAAAGGAGTTATTAGTTACTTGATATCTGGAAATGAATGAAAGAGGACGATATAATGCGATAATGATTGAAATTACTTATGGAGCATTGTTTTCATGTCGCTCCACTGCTCTTGGTCCCAACTTAATGAGTCGTGGACTTCAACTAGGGACTTGTCAACTTGAATGTTTAGCAAGATCCAGTGGAATCTGCGGACATTTACATAAGCATACATGCATAGCTCATCCAGTAAGCAAAAATAAAATGTGTACAAGATATAAACACTCACTTGAAGTTGTAAGGAAATAGTATTCCTCCACGTCCTTGGAGTGATTCTTTAACGTATATTCATTAATGATATATGGGTCAATAAACCCAACGTCGTATCTTGTAGCTCTTTTTTATTCAAGCATCTTCATTCTGCAGAATATAATATCATCATACAAAAGGATATATAGTTAGGATAATATATTAAACGCAATGAACGAGCTAAAGCTACAAACTTAATTATAGAAATAAATAACTTAAAGACAGTAGCAACCAATGATAGATTTGTCGAGGGCGCGCTGGTTGTATAACTGAAACAGTTCGGTCATTTGAACTTGTATTGAGTATGGTTTGAAGTGATGCTCCATTCTAACGTCCACCGGAAACCAATCTTTCTGATGCTTTTTTTCTGCTTGTGACATGTACCATTCGTGCAGATTTCGCATATGTGTGGATAGACGCGCGAGCTCCTCATTACTGACTAGAGTCTCCCCTTGGACATACTGCCATACTATCTGACCCACTGGCGTATCTTCATAGCCTAAATATTTACCAAGAGACATATTTGCTTCGTTAGCAAGTGCTTTGGCCTGCGATACAGTGATCCCCATAAGTGCAGCATTATTACGGGCTCTAGGGTCCATTATTTGCATGTCCATATCCATTTCAGCTCTGAAGGCCTTGTCGAGGTCTGAAATGACTTTGAGCGGGGCGACCGATTGATTCTTCTGTGCTCCGAGCTGGGCAACTTGCTTCCCGCTTTTTGCACTTGTGATTTTTTCTTCTCTGCTTGCTTAATAATCTCCTGGTCATAGTCTGATTCCAGATTCATCGATATCTGGGATGGTTGCTCAAGAAAGGACTTAGCCCACTTTTTGGTTTTTTCATTATATACCGGCTTTGGCTCAGGATTTTTGGGTGCAAAATGTGCCTTAACTTGGGCAGCCACATCTGCGTTAGTTTCCTCATCGGTCTTGTCATAAGGTCTCTTTGAAAGAGCCGGCGGGATATCGACTATCTTCGGCGTTTGACCTTTCTTCGATGTGGGGCGCGGGGGACCGTCGAACTTCCGTTTCGTCGACGAGGTAGTAGTATTGCACGGAGGCGGAGATTGAGTTGATGTACTCCTGCTGCGGCGATCGTCAGTGGGGCGGGGTGGAATTGGAGGTTGGCGATAATCGGGTTGGGGTGGACTTGGAGGTTGACGATATTCGATGCGGGGTGGATTGGATTCCTTGGAGTCGGTGGCCTTGGCGCCGAGCATGGAAACTTGATGTACTTCTTATTCCATAGAATGATGTTGCGCTTGACATCTCCTAGTTTCGTAAGGCCTTCAGGCATAGCGATTTCAATCTCTAGGTCCGCAAAATCCTCCACTATGTCATCCACCGTGACACGAGCATAGCCTAGTGGAATCGGAAGTGAATGGTGGAGTGCTCCAGGTAGACAAGGTAAAGCAGTGTCGATCGCCACCTTGAAGGACAGGTTGTTCATTGGCTGATGTAGCTCACATTGTGCCATCTCTCTGACATCATCCACCGAGTAGTGAGGAGCCGGTGCATCATCCAGCAGTGCTTGATCATCGTCATGGACCTCCGTGGAAGCCACGCTGCTTCTCCGCTGGCTAAGATCCAATGCAGGATCATCAGACCGTGGGTGAGTTGACGACGACGGCCTTTGGCTAATTTCATGCATGAGGTTCTTCAGATCAGCTAGGTCCTGCTCTACCCTGGAGATCCGGTCTGCCTCTCGGTCCTTCTTTCTCTGACGACTTACATGGCGGCATCGTCTTGAGAAACCCTTTCTTCCACGAGACACCGACGCCTTTGCCTCGTGTTCGTCCTCCCTTTTCAGGATTCCCTAGGGCGTGTGTCAGCTCATCGTTCTCTCTCTCGGGACGGAACAATCCCAATTGAGCATCGTTCATTGCTTTAATAAGGTCTTGGGAGGGTTTTAGAATTTTCTCATGAAATAATGTCTTCCCTGTTTCTGGGTCCAAAGATCCCACGTGCCCATACCACCAGTGCTTTGACCTCTCGGGCCATCCATCTGTACCAGGAGTGACGCCTCTAGCCCTCATTTCCTTCTCCATAGTTTCCCACTTAGGGACGGCACTCTTGTAGCCACATGTCCCCATTTTATGATGGTATTTCTTGTTGGCAGCATTTAACGTGTTCTTTGCCGACTTTGCCTTTGCTTTATCAGATTGCTTGTACTGTACAAAATCGGGCCACTGTTCTCTCAACTTCTCGTTTACTCCTTTGAAGTCTGGAGTTTTCTTTTTTTGCGACATATTTCCCGTATCAACTTTTCTTGTGGTTCCGGTAAAGTTCAGCCATCTTGCTTAGTGCCCACTCCTTGACTTTCGCTCTATTTTCAAGCCCACCCGGCCTTGGGGTAATACCATCTACCTCAAATTCCTCATACTCTGGAGGTAGATGAAATGCGCTATGAGCTTCTGCCAAAGGTCATCTTTGGCATCATCGGTGACATAGCTGTTGGATTCTTCACCGGCTTTCTTTGACTTATTCCATTCTTGGATGGTGATCGGCAGGTTATCCCTAACAAGCACCCCGCATTGATTTATAAACATCCTCCGGTGCTTCTCTAGAGCAATCGATTCACCATCATCATCTATTTCTTCGATGGTGAACCTCTGATTACCATCCAACTTTTTGTTCGGCCCTCGTTTCGTTCGAGCTGTCGATTGCTTCGACCCGGTGGGATAAAATAAGAAGAGAGAGTGATTAATATATATCTAGATCAGTTAATGAATAGAGGTAACACGAGACTATATATATATGTACCTCGCCGGATCCTGTCGAGGGGCCATCATTATTGTTGTTATTTGTTTGCCCTTCGTCCATCTGGTCTTCCCCTTGGTACATTAGGTTTTCCTCTAGTCCATCACCGGATGGATTCAGATATGAGGATATCTCTTCCTCGAGCAAAATATCTTCGTCGGTAGCAATATTAAGAGGAATTTCACCTCTTATCATGCCCTGAAGAGAACCTTCACCGATGCGACCAGGATCTTCGGATGGATCCATGACTTAATTATCTATAACAAAAAGAGAGTTAAACAGGTTAGAAAAAACAATAATCCTAATAACTAAAACAATATAATCCTAATTATAATAATCCTAATATTATTTGTGCTAAAACAATAATCATAATAACTAAAACAAAAAAATAACCCTAATAAAACAATAATCCTAATATAATTTGTGGTAAAACAAAAAATAACTAAAACAATATAATCCTAATAAATAAAACAAAAAAATAACTAAAACAATAATCCTAATCCTAATTCTAATATTTTAATTAAAACAATAATCCTAATAACTAAAACAATATAATCCTAATTATAATAATCCTAATATTATTTGTGATAAAACAATAATCATAATAACTAAAACAAAAAAATAACCCTAATAAAACAATAATCCTAATACTAATCCAAATAACTAAAACAATAATTCTAATCCTAATATCTACTAAAACAATATAATCCTAATATAATACTAATAACTAAAACAGTAATTATAATCCTAATAATTATCCTAATACTAATCCTAATAATTAACTAAAACAATAATAATCCTAATCCTAACTAAAATAAAAAAACCACCCCGGCCTTGATCGAGCGCTCACCGACGCCGGCGACAAAGAAGGCGGCAAGCGGGCGGCTGCAAGCTGAGGGCCGAACGGCGACAAGACGGAAGCGGCGCAGCATGGCGGCCGAACGGCGACGACGGAGCGGCAGCCTGAGCGGAACGCGGAGCGGCGGAGCACGGCACGGCGGAGCGCGGCACGGCGGCGCGGTGGAATCGGCGGCCGGACAGCACCTCCCTGCGTTTCGTCTCTGCGTTCGTCGTCTGCTTCGTCTTCGTCGAGAAATGCAAGTGCTGGGCAGGGGCGGTGGCGCGCGGAATATAAAGGGCCACCCCTTTAGTCCCGGGCTAAGCCACGGTACGGGACTAAAGGGTCTTTAGTCCCGGCCCGTGGCCTAACCCGCGACTAAAGACCCCCCCCCTTTAGTCGCGGGTTAAGCCACGGCCCGGGACTAAAGTTTTTTTTTCGCTTGCTACACAGACCCTTTAGTCCCGGGTCCAGCCACGACCCGCGACTAATTGTTTTTTTATAAATTTTCTTTTTTTAATTCAAAACTAATATAAAAACTTTGGAAAATCATATATTTTATTGTAATAATCCAAATAAAACAAATAATATGTCTATTATTATCAGACAAATATAAAGAATCTTAATATAATATCCATTTATCTGTTTGCATCATTTATAAATTATTTCATTTGTAAATTTTCTTTTTTTAATTCAAATCAAATATAAAACTTTGGAAAATCATATCTTTTATTGTAATAATCCAAATAAAACAAATAATATGTCTATTATTATCAGAAAAATATAAAGAATCTTAATATAATATCCATTTATCTGTTTGCATCATTTATAAATTATTTCATTTGTAAATTTTATTTTTTAATTCAAATCAAATATAAAACTTTGGAAAATCATATCTTTTATTGTAATAATCCAAATAAAACAAATAATATGTCTATTATTATCAGAAAAATATAAAGAATCTTAATATAATATCCATTTAGTCCCGATTGTAGTCACAAACCGGGACTAAAGATATTTCCCGCCATTTCCCACTGCTTCCCGCCAAGTTTTCCCGCCCTTTCCTTTCTACGAGAGCTTTTAGTCCCGGATGTAGTCACTAACCGGGACTAAAGATATTTCCCGCCAATTCCCAAAGCTTCACGCCAAGTTTTCCCGCCCTTTCCCTCTATATTTAGGGCGATCACGCCATGGTTATCCACACATCCACACCTTCCTCTCTTAGAACAATGGACAACGCCTACTGGGCCATTCAGACCCTCGAGGAGACCGAGGCGCTGTGCGCCTCCAACTACCCTTGTCCGCCGACTCTTGGCCACTTCGGCTGGATGTTGGCTTGGAGGGTTCCTGTCCCTCCTGTCCCTCAAGGTTCCGCACGCCAGGCGGCCATCACAAACCACTTCTACCACGAGCTCACGCCGGAGCAGCGGATGGATCCCTAGTGGGATCCCGACAACTACGACACCTAGAATGCCTTCTTCGCTAATAGGCGGGACAGGGAGATCGCCAGGTACGAGGGTGATGGCCCGCCCCCAGTGAACCACAACGAAGCTGGCTGTCGTCTATGGTGGGCGAATCGTACTATCATCAGAGTGATGCGCTACATCGCCGGGGGAGACCATCCTCGCCTGCGGTGCCCATGAGTCCACCCGCCACAGAGCCACAAAAAGGCCCCACACCAGCCCGGCGGTAGCGGCATCGTCTTCCAGGAGACCCCTTCCCTGCCCACCGTGAATCTAAGGCTGGAATGGCCCCTGGTATATGCCATGGATGGGCTGAGGATCCCCAGAGTGGCAGGTGACGATGACGATGATGATGACGATGACGAAGAACACACTGAAGCTGCGTACTATTGGACTAGGCATGATTATGACTAAAGGGGCGGCTTTCGTCCTGAGTGTTAGCTAGTCCCGGTTTGTTCCGGTTTTTAATATTAATAAATGTCTTGAGTGTTACCTAATAAATCGAGGGAAATTCCTATAAAGAGAGGGTTCATCTTTAGTCCCGGTTGGAGAAACCAACCGCGACTGAAGGGATTGCGGCAGACTGGGCCAGGCGACACTAATAATAGGGGTGAGTGTTGACATTATGTCGTGCGGCTTGTACCTTGTCCCGAATGGTGTCACCAACCGGAACTAAAGATGAACCTTTAGTCCTGGTTGGAGACACCAATTGGGACAAAACATGAGTCAGCACTAATAATAGGGGTGAGTGTCGACATTATGTCGTGAGTGTCGACATTATCGAGCTGCTTGTACTATAAATAGGCATCCTTGTGAGTCCAGTCCTCCAGCCAGTTTGAGGCATCTCCAAGATGGTTTTCGAGAGAAGGGACATCACTACGGCCAATTTCAGGGAGATGCCGCCAGAGCCCAGTCCTCCGGCATCTCCGAGAAACTGGTCATAGAGGCACTCCCTAATATGTGAAATTAGTTAGCTCCGAGGCGTATTGATCTAGTTAGAGAAGTTACAAGATGCAAGATGGTTTTCGAGAACAGGGACACCACTACGGCCAGTTTCAGGGAGATGCCGCCGGAGCCCAGTCCTCCGGCATCTCCGAGAAACTGTTCATAAAGGCACTCCCTAATATGTGACCTCACGCGTTTAGAGATCAGATCTTAATGGTAAGTATGAATCGGGACTAAAGGCCCTCCTTTAGTCCCCGTCCAGCCACAAAACGGGACTAACACACTCAAGATTGTTTGCAGACAACACTATAAAAATGGACACATGGAGCATCTTCACTCATAAAATGTTACAATTATTACATATCATTTCTTCGCGTGTGTTCCTTTCTGATCCCGTCGTATCCATGGAACATCTTCATTCATTAACATGATGCTTGGGTCATCCTTCACCGCGAAGGGCGTAATTTCATGAAATTTATCACAATCTTCTGACATGTCTGTCTTGTCCTCCACTCCCACGATGTTTCTTTTTCCTGAAAGAACTATGTGGCACTTTGGCTCATCGTCTGATGTATTCTTTTTCTTATTTTTTCTTTTTCTAGGTTTGGTAGTGTTGGAATTATGCCCTAGAGGCAATAATAAAGATGTTGTTATTATAATTCTTGTTCATGATAAAGTTTATGTTCCATGCTAGAATTGTATTAAGCGGAAACTTTAATACTTGTGTGGTTTGTAAACAACACCGTGTCCCTAGTACGCCTCTATGGACTAGCTCATTGATCAATGATGGTTAAGGTTTCCTAACCATAGACATGAGTTGTCAATTGATAATGAGATCATATCATTGGGAGAATGATATGATGGACAGACCCAAACTAAGCGAAGCAATTAGATCGTTTCATCGTGTTCATCTTTGCGAAGCTTTTCCTATGTCAAATATTGTATTCCTTAGACCATAAGATAATGCAACTCCCTGGTACCGGAAGAAAGCTTTGAGGTCATCAAACGTCATCCTATGAGAGGGTGATCATAAAGGTGTCTCTCAGGTGATCGGAAAGTATCTGTTGGGTTGTATGTATCGAGATGGAATTTGTCCCTCCCAAGTCGGAGAGATATACTTTGGGCCCACTCGGTAATCGATATCAACACCTCTTGCAAGCATGTGGTTAAGGAGTTAATCACAAAGTGATGTCGGATTACGGAACGAGTAAATTACTTGCTGTGAGCGAGATTGAACTAGGTATGACGGCAAGCGATCGAATCTCGGGCAAGTAAAATATCGCGAGACGAAGGGAATATATATATGGGATTGATTGAATCGGCATCGTGGTTCATCCGATATGATCATCGATGAATGTGTGGGAGTCAATATGGGTGCCAGACCACTGTTGATTATTGATAGAAGATCATGTCTACATATTCTCGAACCCGAGGTCACACATAACGTATCGACGCTAGGATAGATTGGATAATTGGTTTATGAATTTTTGTTCGAGTCTCGGATGGGATCCGGGATATCACGAGAGGTTCCGAATGGTCCGAGAATAAGATTCATATAAGGCGGTGCAGTTTTGGAGTTGAATTGTTCCGTTAATCGGTATTGTACCGGAAGCTTCTAGAACCTTCCGAAGGGGACCAACGTGGCCCCACCTTCCGGGAGGGCGTGGGCCTATGAGGGAGTGTCCTGGCGCATTGGGGGCACAAGGCCCCATAGGGCCCAGCCGATCCTAGATAAGTTTAAATCGTTTAAACTAGAGATAGGATTTCTAGATAAGGAGAGTTTAAATCGTTTAAACTAGAGATAGGATTTCTAGATAAGGGAGAGTTTAAATTGTTTAAACTAGAGATAGGCTTGGAGGAGGGCAGGGCTGGCCGCCCCTCTATATATAGAGGGTGGTGCGCCCCCACTACTATACACCTCCTCCAAGCCCTAGTAGCCTGTTGCCTTGCTCTCCTCTCCCATTGTTTGTGGCGAAGCCTGCAGAAATTCTCCACCATATACACCATGCCGTCATGTTGTAGATCCAATCTATCTCTCCACCATACTCGCTGGTCCGAGGAAGGAGGAGGCGTCGAGGTGCTGCGTGTGCATCTCACGGAGGCACCGCCACTTGTGGTCTTGGATCGGATCGGATCGCGAGGAGGAGAAGCGAGTACGACTACATCACCCACGCCCAGGAGCGTTCATTGCTTGAATCTTCAAGGGTATGAAGATCTAATCCAATCTCTCTCGTTGATTGCATCTCCTAGATTAGATCTTGGCTTTCCCTCTGTTCGCATCCGTAGAAATTTTGATTTACTATGCCGTGAATCCCTTCAGTGGTATCAGAGCTAGATCTATGCGTAGATGTGTTTCACGAGTAGAACGCAACATGGTTGTTGCGGGCGTTGATGTTTTCTATTGCAAGCCTCTTGTTTGTGTTCTTCTTATGACGCGGATAGTGAGATTGAAGCGGTCCAGCCAACCTTACGCGACGTCGTCATGAGACCGCTCGACTTGACGTGTGGCTTGTACCACACATGCGGCTGGTGGATGTCAGTTTCTCTCACTATAGTTGTCATGGGATTAACACCGGAGTTTGGCAACCATAATATCACCGTTGTGGCTTTCCGTAGGTAAGAATCGTTCTTAGCATCTACTCCCATAAGCCACGTAAAACATGCAACAACAAAGTAGAGGCGTCTAACTTGTTTTTGCAGGGAGTGTTTTCTGTGATATGGTATGGCCCAAGATGTGATGTGTATATTGTATGCGATGATCATGTTTTGTAATGTTTCACGACTTGCATGTCGATGAGTACACAACCGGCAGGAGCCATATGGTTGTCTTTATAATCGTGTATGACCTGCAAGTCAACTTCTTATACGCCATGTAATAGCTTTACTTTATCGCTAAGTAGTTAGCAATAGTTGTAGTTGCTATTCGTGGTGGAGGCAATCATGGTGGAGTGATGTAGATCATGCCGGAACGCACAAGATGGAGATCATTGCGCGAAGATTGGCTATACCATGTCACATAAAGTTATATGCATGTGATGTTTATCCCTTTTATGTATCTTATTATGCTTAGATCGCGACGGTAGCATTATAAGATGATTCCTCACTTAAAGATCAAGATAAAAACTGTGTTCTCCCCAAGTATGCACCGTTGCGAAAGTTCGTCATGTCCAAGCATCACGTGATGATCGGGTGCTATAGACTCTCACGCCATACAACGGGTGCAAGCCGGTTTTGCACTGCGGAAATACTTGGGTCTAGCTTGACGAGCCTAGCATGTATGGACATGGCCTCGGAACACAAGAACCGAAAGGTTAAGCATGAGTCATATGAATGATATGATCGACACTTTGTTGTCCACCATTGAAACCACATCTCTTCTCGTGATGATTGGATTAGGTGTGGTGAATTTGGATCGTGTTCACTAAACAACTTGAGGGATGTTGAATTTAGTGGAGTTTATCTAGTAATTTGATTAAGTTGAACTATTTATCATGAACATAGTCTAAATTGTACTTGCAAATCTTGTAGATCACATGGCCAAATCCAACTTCAACTTCAACGTTTTCTTTGAGAAGGAAAAGCTTAGAAACAATGGGTCTAACTTCACCAATTGGTTCCGCAATCTAAGAATCATTACATCTGGCGGACAAAGGACTATGTCCTTGGTAAGCGTTAGGTGACCCTAATCGCGGCCGATGAGAAAGCTGTCTATCGGCGCAAGAAAGATGATTATGGTGTGATTAAGAGCACCATGTTGTTTGCTATGGAACCGGAGCTTCAAAATCGTTTTGAAACCTATCCGGCCCTTTGAGATTCTCGAGGAGCTGAAAACCATGTTTGACTCAAGCCGTTCGAGAGATATGATATCTCCGAGAAGTTCTTTAAGCGCAAGATGGAGGAAGGAGTTCCGTTAGTGAGCACGCCATAAAGATGTCGGGCTACACTCAACGCTTGAGCAAGCTGGAATGCACGATTCGGAGGATCTCAAGATTCACAGGTTCTGCAATCACTCCTCCCGGCTACAAAAGTTTT
This sequence comes from Avena longiglumis, assembly GCA_030063025.1. Lineage (NCBI taxonomy): Eukaryota > Viridiplantae > Streptophyta > Magnoliopsida > Poales > Poaceae > Avena > Avena longiglumis. The sequence continues at coordinate 71,526,060 of CP125977.1, read as the reverse complement.
GTAGTGACTCATAATCAGATTGGTTCCATCGATACGATCACGAGCTCTTCGCAGTGAAGGCTGCAAGTGGACATCAAGAAGGATAATCATGTCTCGATGGTCAACAAGCCCTCCTTTAATAAAGGTAAGGAGAAAAGAATCCCTTCAAGAAGGGCGGCTAAGCGCAATGATGCCCTGCCGAGAAGAAGCTCAGTCTGGTCCTAAGCCGGACCTTTGGTGCTTCTATTGCAAGGAGGGGTCATGGGCATAATCGTCCGAAATACTTAGCGGACAAGAAGGCTGGCACCATCAAAGGTATATTTGATATACATGTTATTGATGTTTTCCTTACTATCCCTCGTTGTAGTGTGCGGGTATTTGATACGGTTCGATTGCTAATATTTGTAACTCGAAGCAGAGCTACGGAATGAGCGGCTTGCGAGGGATGAGGTGACGATCTTGGCGTTGGCAACGGATCAAGAGTTGATGTGATGGCCGTCGACGCTCTCCTTAGTTTTACCTTCGGGATTAGTTTTAAACCTTAATAAATGTTATTATGTGCTGCGTTGAGCATGAACATTATTTCGGATCATGTTTATTGCAAGACGGTTATTCATTTAAATCGGAGAATAATGGTTGTTCTATTTATATGAGTAACATCTTTTATGGTCATGCACCTCTTGTGAATGTTTTATTTCTTCTAAATCTCGAAGGGATGAAACACACATCCATAACATTGAGGCTAAGAGATGCAAAGTAGATAGTGATAATACTACTTATTTGTGGCACTTGTCGTCTAGGTCATATTGGTGTAAAGCGCATGAAGAAACTCCATTCGATGGACTTTTGGAGTCTCTTGATTTTGAATCATTTGACACATGCGAACCATGCCTCATGGGCAAGATGATCAAAACCCGTTCTACGGTATGATGGAGCGAGCAACGGACTTGTTGGAAATCATACATACCGATGTATGCGGACCGATGAGTGTTTTGACGCGGTGGATATCGCTATTTTCTCACTTTTACCGATGACTTAAGTAGATATGGGTATATCTATTTAATGAAACATAAATCAAAGCGTTTGAAAAGTTCAAAGAATTTGAATGAAGTGGAGAACCATCGTAATAAAGATTAAGTTTCTACGATCCGATCGTGGAGGTGAATATTTGAGTTATGATTTTCTCACGCATCTTAAAGCAAGTGGAATCGTTTCACAACTCACGCCACCGAACACCACAACAGAATGGTGTGTCTGAGCACGGAATCGAACCCTATTAGATATGGTCCGATCAATGATGTCTCTTGATTTGCCGTTATCATTTTGGGGTTATGCATTAGAAACCGCTGCATTCACTTTAAATAGGGATCCATCTAAATCCGTTGAGGCGACACCGTATGAACTGTGGTTTGGTGCTAAACCTAAGTTGTCGTTTCTTAAAGTTTGGGGATGCGGCTTCGTCAAGAAGTTAATGCGGACAAGCTCGAACCCAATGCGAGAAATGCGTCTTCATAGGATACCCTAAGGAAACCATTGGGTATACCTTCTATCACGAACCGAAGGCAAAGTGTTTGTCGCAAGAACGGTTCCTTTCTTGAGAAGGAGTTTCTCTAAAGAAGTGAGTGGGAGGAAAGTAGAGCTAGACGAGGTTATTGAACCTTCTCTTGAATTGGAGAAGCGCGACCTGAAATTGTTCGGTGCCTTTGCACCAACAATAGAGGAAGCTAATGACAAGGATCATGAAGCTTGGACGATGCTACTCTTGCGTCGCAGGTCGACAAGGTCGCGTGCCCCTCCTGAGTGGTACGGCAACCCTGTCTTGACTGTCTTGTTAGTAGAAGACAGTGAACCTACGAACTATGAGGAAGCGATGATGAGCCCAGACTCTGAGAAATGGCTAGAAGCCATGAAATCTGAATTGGGATCCATGAGCGAAAACCAAGTATGGACTTTGGTGGACCCTCCTAGCGACCGAAAGGCCGTTGAGTGCAAATGGATATTCAAGAAGAAAACGGACGCGGATGGTAATGTTACCGTCTATAAAGCACGTCTTGTCGCAAAAGTTTTTCGACAAGTTCAAGGTGTTGACTACGATGAGACTTTCTCTCCCGTAGCGATGTTTAAGTCCATTCGGATTTTATTAGCAATTGCTGCGTTTCATGATTATGAAATATGGCAGATGGATGTCAAGACTGCTTTCCTCAATGGGAACATTGATGAAGAGTTGTATATGATGCAACCCGAAGGTTTTGTCGATCCTAAGGATGCTAGTAAAGTATGCAAACTTCAGCGTTCCATTTATGGACTGAAGCAAGCATCTCGGAGTTGGAACCTTCGTTTTGATCAAGTGATCAAGAGTTTTGGATTTGTTCCAAATTGCTACGAAGCTTGTATCTACAAGAAAGTGAGTGGGAGCTCGGTGACGTTTCTGGTACTGTATGTGGATGACATATTGATTATCGGAAATGACATCAACATGCTTAACGATGTGAAGAGTTATTTGAACAAGTGTTTTTCAATAAAAGACCTAGGTGAAGCTGCTTATATATTGGGCATCAAAATCTATAGAGATAGACAAAGATGCTTGATAGCTTTAAGCCAGAGTACATACCTAGACAAAGTTCTGAAAAGGTTCAGAATGGATAAGGCAAAGAAAGTTTCAGTGCCTATGTTGTCAAGTAAGATATTGAGCAAGGCTCAGTGTCCAGCTACGGTAAATGATAGGGAAGCTATGAGCAAAGTGCCTTATGCCTCGGCCATAGGTTCCATCATATATGCCATGCTGTGTACTAGACCGGATGTGTCCAATGCTCTTAGTTTGACGAGCAGATATCAAAGTGATCCAGGAGTGGAACCTTTGGACAACCGTGAAGAACATCCTAAAGTACCTAAATAGAACTAAAGAAATGTTCTTAGTCTATGGGGGTGATGAACAGCTTGTCGTAAAAGGTTACGTCGACGCTAGTTTTGACACCGACAAGGATGATTCTAAATCTCAGACAGGATACGTGTATATTTTGAATGGAGGAGTTGTGAGATGGAGAAGCTGCAAGCAAAGCGTGATCGCGGGATCTACAGTGGAAGCGGAATACATGGCTGCTGCAGAAGCGTCAAGTGAAGGAGTTTGGATCATAAACTTCATCACTGAGCTTGGCGTGGTTCCAAGTGCATTGGACCCACTGGAGATATTGTGTGACAACACTGGCGCCATAGCACTCGCTAAGGAACCAAGATATCATCCAAAGACCAAGCATATCAACATAAGTTTCATATAATCCGAGATTATATAGCGGATGGAGATCGAAGATTAGCAAAGTACATACGGATCTGAATGTCGCAGATCCTTGACTAAACCTCTTCCACGTGGAAAACATGATAACACCTCAGTGCCATGGGTGTGAGATTGTTGCCAGATGTAAACTAGATTATTGACTCTAGTGCAAGTGGGAGACTGTTGGAATTATGCCCTAGAGGCAATAATAAAGATGTTGTTATTATAATTCTTGTTCATGATGAAGTTTATGTTCCATGCTAGAATTGTATTAGCGGAAACTTTAATACTTGTGTGGTTTGTAAACAACACCGTGTCCCTAATGCGCCTCTATGGACTAGATCATTGATCAATGATGGTTAAGATTTCCTAACCATAGACATGAGTTGTCAATTGATAATGAGATCATATCATTGGGAGAATGATATGATGGATGACCAAACTAAGCGAAGCAATTAGATCGTTCATCGTGTTCATCTTTGCGAAGCTTTTCCTATGTCAAATATTGTATTCCTTAGACCATGAGATAATGCAACTCCTGGTACGGAAGAAAGCTTTGAGGTCATCAAAGCGTCATCCTATGAGAGGGTGATCATAAAGGTGTCTCTCGGGTGATCGGAAAAGTATCTGGGTTGTATGTATCGAGATGGAATTTGTCCCTCCCAAGTCGGAGAGATATACTTGGGCCCACTCGGTGTCGATATCAACACCGCTTGCAAGAATGTGGTTAAGGAGTTAATCACAAAGTGATGTCGGATTACGGAGCGAGTAAAGTACTTGCCGTGAGCGAGATTGAACTAGGTATGACGATGCAAGCGATCGAATCTCGGGCAAGTAAAATATCGCGAGCGAAGGGAATATATATGGGATTGATTGAATCCTGGCATCGTGGTTCATCCGATATGATCATCGATGAATGTGTGGGAGTCAATATGGGTGCCTGCACCCATTGTTGATTATTGATAGAAGATCATGTACGCATATTCTCGAACCCGAGGTCACACATAACGTATCTCGGCGCTAGGATAGATTGGATAATTGGTTTATGAATTTTTGTTGGTCTCGGATGGGATCCGGGATATCACGAGAGGTTCGAAATGGTCCGAGAATAAGATTCATATAAGGCGAGCGGTGCAGTTTTGGAGTTGAATTGTTCGGGTTAATCGGTATTGTACCGGAGGCTTCTAGAACCTTCCGGAAGGGGACCAACGTGGCCCCACCTTCCGGGAGGGGGCGTGGGCCTATGAGGGAGTGTCCTGGCCGCATTGGGCCAGGGGCACAAGGCCCCATAGGGCCCAGCCGATCCTAGATAAGTTTAAATCGTTTAAACTAGAGATAGGATTTCTAGATAAGGGAGAGTTTAAATCGTTTAAACTAGAGATAGGATTTCTAGATAAGGGAGAGTTTAAATTGTTTAAACTAGAGATAGGCTTGGAGGAGGGCAGGGCTGGCCGCCCCTCTATATATAGAGGGTGGTCGCCTCCCCACTACTATACACCTCCTCCAAGCCCTAGTAGCCCTTGCCTTGCTCTCTCCCTCCCATTGTTTGTGGCGAAGCCTGCAGAAATTCTCCACCATATACACCATGCCGTCGTGTTGTAGATCCAATCTATCTCTCCACCATACTCGCTGGTCCGAGGAAGGAGGAGGCGTCGAGGTGCTGCAATGTGCATCTCACGGAGGCACCGCCACTTGTGGTGCTGGATCGGATCGGATCGCGAGGAGGAGAAGCGAGTGCGACTACATCACCCACGTTCAACGAGCGTTCCGCTGTCTTGAATCTTCAAGGGTATGAAGATCTAATCCAATCTCTCTCGTTGATTGCATCTCCTAGATTAGATCTTGGCTTTCCCTCTGTTCGCATCCGTAGAAATTTTTGATTTACTATGCCGCGAAACCCTTCAGGTAGACATGTCCTTCACATAGAAAACCTGAGCCACATCATTGGCTAGGACGAATGGTTCGTATAAGTACCCAAGATTGTTGAGATCCAACGATGTCATTCCATATTTCTTGTCTACTTCAACCCCTCTTCCTGTCAAGTTCCCATATCTCCTCTATGTAACCATAATATGTGGTCTTTGACCCATTGTTGTCTGTTGCATCAAAGCGGACACCACTGTTTTGGTTGGTGCTCTTTTTATCTTGGTCTATCGTGTAAAATGTATACCCATTTATCTCGTACCCTTGGAAAGTCGATATAGTCGAAGATGGTGACCTAGATAACAAGTATAGCTAATCTCCAAGAGTGTTGTTTTTGATGAGATGTTGCAACCAACCGCCGAAACTCTTCATGTGTTCATCTCTAATCCAAGAGTCATGCTTTCCAGGGTTGTTGGAGCGTAAGATTTTCTTATGTTCCTCGATATATGGGGCTGCCAAGATAGAATTCTGTAGAACGGTGTAATGTGCTTTGGTGTAAGAATGTTCGTCCCTACATATTATTGATTTCCTTCCTAGAGTACCCTTTCCACCCAGTCTCCCCTCATACCGCGATTGAGAAAGACCAATCGTCTTAAGGTCAGGAACGAAGTCAACACAAAATTCAATGACCTCCTCTGTTCCATAGACCTTGGAGATGCTTCCTTTTGGCCTAGCACGGTTACGAACATATTTCTTTAAGATTCCCATGAACCTCTCAAAGGGAAACATATTGTGTATAAATACAGGACCGAGAATGGAAATCTCTTCGACTAGGTGAACCAGCAGTTGCGTCATAATATTGAAGAAGGATGGTGGGAACACCAACTCAAAACTGACAAGACATTGGACCACATCATTCTGTAACCGTGGTAGATATTCAGGATTGATTATCTTCTAAGAGATTGCATTGAAAAATGCACATAGCTTCACAATGGGTACTCGAACATTATCTGGTAGAAGCCCCCTCAATGCAATCGGAAGCATTTGCGTCATAATCACGTGGCAGTCATGAGACTTTAGGTTTTGGAACTTTTTTCTGCCATATTTATTATTCCCTTTATATTCGACGAGAAGCTAGACGGGACCTTAATACTGCTTAGGCATTCAAAAAATATTTCCTTCTCTTGTTTGGTAAGAGCGTAGCTGGCATGACCTTGAAACCATTCTAGATGCAGGCCATCTGGGTCTTTCATACATTGATGGTCTTTTCGTGCTTCCGGTGTATCTTTTGTCTTCCCATACACGCCCAAGAAGCCTAGAAGGTTCACGCAAAGATTCTTCATCACATGCATCACATCGGTTGCAGACCGGACCTCTAAGAATTTCTAATATGGTAGCTCCCAAAATATAGATTTCTTCCTCCACATGGGTGTGTGTCCTTCAGCGTCCTCCGGAACAGATTTTCCTCCAGGACCCTTTCCAAAGGTTACCATTTGATCCAAATCTTTGACCATATCAAATATATCAGCACCAGTACGCTCCTTAGGCTTCGTCTGGTGACATGCCAGACCGTTGAAATGCTTGCCTTTCTTTTTTAAGGGATGCTTGGCCAAAAGAAATTGACGATGCTCATTGTATACATTCTTCTTACAATGTTCCAAATATATACTTTCAGTCTCATCTAAACAGTGTGTGCATGCATTGTATCCCTTGTTTGACTGTCCTGAAAGGTTACTAAGAGCAGGCCAATCATTGATTGTTACGAAAAGCAATGCTCGGAGGTTAAATTCTTCCTGCTTGTGCTCATCCCACACGCGTATCCCGGGTTCGTGCCACAACTGTAAAAGTTCTTCCACTAATGGCCTTAGGTACACATCAATGTCGTTGTCGGGTTGCTTCGGACCTTGGATCAACACTGGCATCATAATGAACTTCCGCTTCATGCACAACCAAGGAGGAAGGTTATAGATGCATAGATTCATGGGCCAGGTGCTGTGACTGGAGCTCTGCTCCCCAAAGGGATTCATGCCATCTGTACTTAGACCAAACCTTAAACTCCTTGCGTCATCTGCAAAGTTCGGGTACTTTCTATCGATTTTTCTCCATTGCGACCCATCAGCGGGGTGTCTCAACATCCCGTCTGACTTACGTTCCTCTTTATGCCATCGCAACAACTTGGCGTGCTCTTTGTTTCTGAATAAGCGTTTCAACCGTGGTATTGTAGGAGCATACCACATCACCTTGGCAGGAACCCTCTTCCAGGGGGGCTCGCCCTCAACGTCACCAGGGCCATCTCGTCTAATCTTATGCCGAAGTGAAGTGCATATCGGGCATGCATCCAAATTCTCATACTCCTCACCGCGGTAGAGGATGCAGTCATTAGGGCATGCATGTATCTTCTGAACCTCTAAACCTAGAGGGCAGATAACCTTCTTTTCTTCATACGTACTAGCGGGCAATACGTTATCTTTTGGAAGCATATTCTTCATCATTTTCAGTAACTTTTCAAATGATGAGTCAGTTATAGCATACTCAGCCTTCCATCGCAGCAATTCCAGTGTGCTTTCCAGCTTTTTCAGACCATTTTCGCAATTTGGGTACAACAACTTTTTGTGATCCTCTAACATGTGATTGAACTTCTCCCTATACTTTTCAGTTTCACAATCTCTTTGTGCATCGGCAATGGTCCGACCAAGATCATCAGCAGGTTCATCATGTGTCTCTTCTTCATCCTCCCCTTCAGCATCTCCCATGGAAGTATCTCCGTACTCAGGGAAACCATGATAGTTGTCATCCTCCTCTTCTTCTTCATTGTCTTCCATTATAACCCCTCTCTCTCCGTGCTTGGTCCAACAATTATAACTGGGCATGAAGCCGGACTTCAACAGGTGGCTGTGAAGGGTGTTTGAGTTAGAGTAATCCTTCTGATTCCTACATCCATTACATGGACAGAATACAAAACCATTGAGCTTGTTTGCATCAGCAACACGGATGAATTCATGCACGCCATTAATGAACTCGCCAGAGCGTCGGTCAGTACCGTACATCCATTCCCGGACCATCTGCATTATAGTAAAAGTATATCAAAAACCATTACACAACATGATAAAATTATTACAAGTTATACTGAGAGCTTCTAGAGCATTAATTTTGAATTTTGAAAAATTTACATGCACCAATTTGTGAATTGGAGAAAACAATCAACATGATAAATGTGGAGTTTTTTATTATTGTTCTATCAGTGAAAACCTCATTCCATTCTTAGCTCTGAAACTCTAAAATTACACATTTCAATTTTCAGTAACTATGTGCATAATCAAAATTTGTTACACATATATATCAAAATCCTTCTAGCTACTTCTAGAGCATGCATGCATTTGATCCATATCTCTATACTTCTAGAGCATTATAGAGCTAAAGTAGCAATAAGAGATGAAAGAATGAAGTTCTAACCTTTTAAAGCTTTGGATTTAGGTGTTGCAAACTAAATCTTGAGAAAAAATGGCATGAACTCTCTTGCTTATTTGAGAAAAATGGCCACCATATGCTTTAGGGCAGCAGGACAGGAGGCGGAATATATAGTGGTGGACAACTAGTCCCGGGCCGTGATACGACCCGGGACTAATAGTCCACGAAAGGACCAGCTGGCCTGCTCCAGGTTATTAGTCCCGGGTCGTATTACGGACCGGGACTAATGACCTGGTCCGGCCCGGGACTAGTGACTACGGCTGTTTCTAGCCGTTAGAGGCCTCACGGACCGGGACTAGTGCTCCCACTAGTCGCGGGCTGTGCCAGGCCGGAACTGCTGGCCTTGTTCACATCGAACCGAAGATGGTTTTTCCAGTAGTGGTAGTTCGGCGCAGCATACTATAGCACTTATGCACAGACCGGTCTGAAATTTCACTTATAGTCATAATCTATAGACAAAGGCTCCTTTGGTCGCTTGTGGAAGTGAAGCCGGATGGTCACCCCATATACTATGTGGAGCACTCACACTAGCAGAACTAGAACAAGGAGGCATCAAGGAAGGAACCAATTTGTAGGACTATGTGCATTAGGATGATATGCCTCATTATTTTGCTTGATTTCCTTTCGAGCAAGTCCTAACGCATATGAAAGATGATGAAACGAATGACGTTATCATATGCGGTAAGTTGTGTGGTACTTTACTTTGTACCATTTATATATGCTAAGAATCTAAAATATAAATGGACCAAGTATCTATGTTAAGTAGAAGTGGACTACTGAACATGTTTAAAAGTTGTGTGGAGGCTAACTTGATGACATCCTCCTTTCAGAACATGTTCTGGTTGTTTTTCTTGTGTGGTCTTTCCAAAACTATCATATTGAGTTTGTTGGAAACTTCTACAAAAAACATCATGGAAATAAAGTTTGACTCCCAACTTCCATATGTGTAGTATTGCAGAAGATATTGATAATGTTATGATATTTCATGCAGATGTAAAGCCTTGTTTTTTGGCATGAACCGCCTTAATACCTATGATGATCGATTTCTCAAAACTTCAGTACATATAAGCACATCAAGTTTTACCAAAACCACCATGAATCCACATGCCCATTACTACAGTGATATACTAGGTTGGTATAAGTATTATAAGCAAAAGTAACAAACATGAACACCAAACACCACTCCGCATGACATACTCTTGACAACCTGACAACACCGTCGTAGTGAGACATGATGAAGAATTGATGGTATACATCTATTTCGGAAACCTTGACATGATAATATACAATATGAGCTTCTACCTGGTGAGACAAACAAACTCATGAAAGATCAACAACGAGATCTACCATCCATGTCCCTTTGTTGCTTCTTGCCATAAACCACAATTTAATAATCTTACTCAGCTTTTGCAACCGTGTGTTCCCAGTGTATAGCGAACAACTGTCAAAAAGCATAGCTTTGGACGCAAAAATCCTAACGACATGCTCAACAAACGTTCTATATACGCAAGTCATATAGTTGAGAAGTAGCTAAATGAGTAAAAACATTGTGGCCGCATTGAAGGGAGGCAAAATTAAAAAAAAAACATGAGCATGTTTCATTAAAAAGTATATAATCAAAATATTATTTTGAGAAAAAAGTTAGACGGGACAAAAACAACACTCCTATTTAAATTAGAGGGAGTAACTATGAATGCACTATGGTGATCCTCCTGCCAATCCAACTCTACACAAAAATTTCAAGAAATTACGTGTGACGGGCTTCACATGTTTGATCCAAAACTAGACAAATTTCGAGAAATTGTGTGTGAATATTGGCCAATTCAATCTAGAGCCTCAGCCAAACATCATACAATATCAGACAAATAGTTTCTCTTCTTGACTAGCTAGGCCAAATATTTATCATTATGCAATACAAATAAACAACATTGGTGAATAATAATGTAATACTACAACCTGAAAAGACTATAGCTCTATACAACATGCCAATCCCTGGATCATTTCATTGGCTTACGTAGAACTTAAAGATGAATAACAAAGTAATATCCGTGCATCATAAATAACGTAATGATCCAGAGTATTCAGTTATTACAATAAAGCTTAGCTCGAAGGTTAGCTCAAATAGTTCAATAGCAAACGGAAGCATAAGTATATAATAGGCTCCATCTTCAATTGTGCCATAGCCGAACAAATGTCGAATGGAGTATCGCGACCTAATTCGATCACTCAGAATCGGAATATCCTGTAACATAAAACGCTGCAGCCCCGAAGGGTCAATACTTTGAATGTATTGCAAGTAGAGATAAGTAAGGAGACAATATACCTAGCAACTACATGCTTATTTGGCTAAGTGGAGCTTTGACTAGCTTGCATTTTCTTAAACAATTTTATCCTACTTTCAAACCAAGTTTTAGTAATTAGGAAATAAGGATGAGTGAAAAATATATCATAGCCTCAATATCTAGCAACTCAAGTTGTCCATAACCAGGGACACGGGTAAGTACTTAGTTTAGACACCCTGTAGGGCTTTGTACACTTTACCCATGTTACCTAGCCAACCCAGCTCGTACCATCACACTCATATTATGTAATGATAGGAAGAAGTCCAAGAAGAGACCCGTTCGGGAAGTAGTTGTCCAAACCCCACTGCGCACCGGTCCAACCTACCATTTACTACATCTCTGGCTACGCTGGGTTCGGATCACCACGACCTACTAAGTTCAACCAGCCACCTATATCTTACTGGCACATGATTACACACGTAAGCTACTATAATAAAGAAACTTATCCTTTCTCGGTGCCCTAGGCGGCATTCCCCACCATAGTCCTTCACTCCAATGACACTCCAACCATTCCGCCCAGGTGGTTCATTGACATTATGTTGTTTTAGTTTGAGCAGAGCGAAAACACTATCATAACATGGTGTAGTCCCTTCTCCGTCTAGAATAGCATCACTAAGCACATCTAACATACGAAGGCTCAACTACAAGTGATCCTACCAATATACATAGGATATAGCATAGCGATAGTAATTCATACACATGCAACTATAAAAAATACACTACACATGCATAGGAAAATAGTAGAAAAATTCATACACAAAAAAGCATATACTTGCCTTTATAGGTGTTGAAGTCGTTCAAACACTAGTTGCAATTATAGACATTGCACTCCTCGCAATCTATCGATCAAACAATTGCATACAACATAAACAACCATACAATCATAAACAAACGCATAAATGCATGCATGATAATTTAATATGCCACAATGATTATAATTCGTTCTCTAAACAATGTTAGAATACATGATGTATGCAGGAGATCAATTAATGCAATGGAGTATTTGTTATTAATAACTGCTTGCCATTATTGGGGATTTAGCAGATCTATTGTAACTCATGTTCTCTTTGTCGAATTAAATTTGTATCTGGAGTGTAATGGATATAGGACATTAATACGAACCAGTAGAAATTAGATTCACCCTAAACAGAGTTGTGGATCTTTTTCTAGGATTTAATTAGTGTTTAAATGGGTTTGAAATCATTTAATTAATTTCCATTGTCTAAAATTCAAACTAAAACCAGATCTATGATCTACTCGAGATTTTGATTCTAGGTACATATTATTTATATTTTTGTGATCTATAAATAATTTACTATGAATTTAATGATCTAAAAATCAATTAATAATAATTAAATTATTATAGTAAATACATACTATAAAAGTTATATCTAATCTCACATTAATATTCTACACAATTTTGTGAATCCATTGATATGTTATTTGCTATTTTTGGATCTAAGGATCTTTTATATGATTTTGCAAGTTTATACAGTTTTCTGAAATTTTAATATTAGATCTATTATTTTTCTTAGTCGACGCTGACTGGGATAAGTGGATGGCCACGTGGAAGTAGGTGGTTGGGCGGTACCTCTTCGTTGGGTTGATCTAGTCACGGTTGTTCGTTGTAGATCGGATGGCGGGGAACGAATCCTTCTAAGCTGGGGGTCAACGGCGGTGGCGCTCAGCTGGAAATGGAGGCGGTGGTTCTGATGAGGTATCGGCAAGGAGAAGCGGTGTACGAGGAGCGGGAGAGGACAGTGAGGTCGACGGAGGGATCGGCGGCGGCTTTCTCTTCGAGGGGCAACGTCCACGGGCGGTGACGGACTCTGGCGACGCGGGGCGGCCTCCCTAGCGATCTGGAGAGGGAGAAAAAGGGTCAAGGTGATGCGGCGAGTAGAGGGGAACAAGATAGAGGGAAGTAGAGGGGCAGGGGCGGGTCAGAACAGTGTCGACGAAATCGAAGAGATGGTGTCCGGCGGTGGCGGAGATCGATTCGAGCCTAGGGTTTAGGGAAACAAAAAGGGAACCGAGGGGGCGGGTGTGGGGGTTTATATGGAGGGGAAGGCCTGCGCAAGGGGCAAGGGGCGCGCCGAATCGTGCGGAAATCGTAGGCGGTCCTATTGCTGCTTCCTGCCAGAATATAGAAATTAAAAAATCTTACTTCCCAGTATATGGCAGGAAAATGTCCAAAATACTTACTTTACATTTTAATATTTTCTAACAACATGCTCATAAATGAACTGCAGTTGCACCCTAATGAATCTTTATTTGAAGTGTAGCAGGCATGTGAAGTCTAGGATGAGAAAGCTTCAGTAATCCAAATGTTCATTCAGTGAAGTGCAGCCATCACCAGTTTGACCTACGGATCATTCAACAATAGTATTGTTAAGGGGTAAATTTACATGGCAAAATCATGCTACCTTGCATCATTTCATGGATCCAATCCTTGCAATGCTTGGAAGCTCATTTGGAAAATGGGCACCCCGCGTGTCAAGTTTTCCTATGGCTTGCCAACAGGGATATGTGCTGAATAGCCGAGCGATTGCAACGGCACGGACTACAACACCATCCATGATGCTTGCTATGCCACCAGGAACTTGAATTGATGCAGCACCTGCTCATAGCCTGTCCCGTCTCTAGTAAGGTATGGCATGACATGCTTGCCTGGCTCAGGATCCCATGTAGACCACCAGAGAACGAAGCCGCACTTCACGGTTGGTGGTTCACAGCCAGGCAGACCACCCCCAAACCCATGTGCAAGTGATTATCCTCTGAAGCGTTGCACTTCACGGTTGATGATCTAGAACCCGTGCAACTCCTGCATCTTTGATGGCAATCAACCCTCTGTTCCCCAGCTGAATGAGAAAATCAGTGCCGAGGCGACGCTTTGGGCTTGGGCAGGAGCGGTTGGCCTTCGAGTCATCATCCCTACAGAGACGTACACTGATTAGATGTAACCAATAATCTGTAAACCCACCAACTTGGTGGCTTATGAACTTAAACTCTTCTTTGCAATGAAAAGAAACGCAGTGTCATTGTGTTTTCTGAAAAAATCAATCTAGGGTCTCAGCCTACAAACATGTTCCATCCTGCCTTCACTTAATTCAGTGTAAAATGGAAGTTCTAATTTTATTATTGTTTGAGTTTTAATACTTAAGATTTACAGTGATGTTCATTTTATTTATTTTTTACAATTCAAGAGCTTATGGTGGTATTGTTCCTATATCATACATTATCTGAAAAAAAAATTAGTCGGGCCAAATTGATATGCATCTGCACAGAAGAATATAGATTAAAGAACATCTGTAGAAACTAAGTGAACTAAACTAAACCAACAAATGCAGTCCAATTTCATGATAGCATTGGTGAAAGTCGTTGTACGCGCGATCTCAAATTAATGCATTGCAGAACCATTTGGTTGTGGAATGTGCATACTTTCCAAATCATGTCCACGGTGCTGCTATCATTTAAGGGTCTCACGATACTAAGGATTGCATCTGAACCAACTGGTTTGAGTGCTCCTAGTCCGGCGTACCATAGCACCTGTCCACACACATGTTCTGTACTATAGGGATCGTTTGTACTGTTCGGTTGTTTTGGCTGATTGTTGTACTCCAGCCATTCATGGCATTTTCTTCCCTCCTAATATAACACATGCAGTTCTCCTGCATGGTTCAAAATTTCACTTCTAGTGACATACCTTTGGTCGCTTGTGGCAGTGAAACCAGATGGTCACCCCATATACTATGTGGTAGCACCGACACTAGCAGAACTAGGACTAGGAGGCATGAGGGAAGGAACCAAATTGTAGGACTATGTGCACTAGGATGATATGCCTCATTATTTTGCTTTGATTTCCTTTCCCGCAAGTCCTAAGGCATATGAAAGATGCTGAAACAAATGACGTCGTCATATGTCGTAAGTTGTGCGGCACTATAGTTTGTACCATTTATATGCTAAGAATCTAAAATATAAATGGACCAAGTATCTGTGCTAAGTAGAAGTGGACTATTGATCATGTTTAAAAGTTGTGTGGAGGTTAACTTGATGACATCCTCCTCTCGGAACATGCTTTGGTTGGGTTTTTTTTTGGTGGTCTTTCCAAAACTATCATATTGAGTTTGTTAAAAAACATCACGGAAATGAAATTTGACTACCAACTTCCATATGTGTAGTCTTGCAGGAGATAACGATAATGTTATGATATTTCGTGCAGATATAAAGCATTGTTTTTGTTTGCATGAACTGTCTTAATATCACCGTTGATCAATGTCTACAAACTTCGGTTTACATATATTCAGGAAGTCAAGTTTTTCTATAGCCACCATGAAGCCACTATCATGCCACTACCACGGTGGTATATTAATGAGAGTATGAGAGACGATGAAGAATTGATGATATACGACCATTTACGAAACCTGGAGCCTTAGCCTGGAAACATGTTCCCTCCTGGCCTTGTGGCATATAGTGTTGTTCATTTATTTATTTTGATTTTACTCTCTCCATTTCGAAATATAAGATGTTTTAGCTTTATGAAGCAAATGTATCTAGATTACTTTTAGTATGTAGGTTCACTCATGTTTGGAGTGAATCTATACACTAAAAGAAGTCTAAATACGTTTTATTCACAAACCTAAACCATCTTATATTTTGAAACGGAGGGAGTACATAGAAATTAAGGTATAATGTTTCCTGTATCATACAGTATCTGACAAATATTTTCTCTTCTTAAGTAGCTAGGACAAATCTATACACTTATATGCACATATGGATATAGAATAATAAACAACATTGGTGGAAAATAAGTAAAATAAACTAAGCCAACGAGCACAAATCAATGCATTGCAGAACCATTTGGCGGTGGCATGTGCATGCTCTTAGATCATGTTTATGGCGTTGTCATCATTTAAGGGTTGCCGGAGCCCAGATATGCTTCAGGAATGCATTAGAAACGAACTTGCTTGCAGAAGTCTGGCAATTGTGCACAAACCAACTGCAATGGAGGGCACACATATATGCGTCCAGAAGTCTGGCAATTGTGCTGTGCACAAACCAGTCTGAAATTTCACTGCTAGTCGTTTATCTGTAGATAAGATTTTCCTTTGGTTTCTTGCTGTGGAACCAGATGGTTGTCAAGCTTCATGCACTAACCAACGCAACCAAGAGTCCGAACTGATGGAAAGGACAGTGCAATCCACTTATACACTTCAACACCCCCTCTCACGTGTGACGGGCAGAATCAGCACGTGCAACCGGAAGAGAGCAACGGCGCGCGAAACTCACGTATAACTCAAGAGGCCATACATGAACACAGAGGGTTCAACAGCAATTTTAGGATAAATTGCGAAAGCCAGGACTCGAACTCGACACCTTAGGCTCTGATACCATGTCAAGCTTCATGCACTAACCAACGCAACCAAGAGTCCGAACTGATGGAAAGGACAGTGCAATCCACTTATACACTTCAACAATGGTCACCAGCGATCTGGGACTGGGAGGCACGAGGGAAAGAAGAACTAGTTACCCAATGATGTATCGTACATCATTTACCCCAGCATGATATGCCTCGTTACTAGGCTGTGCTTCGAGTCCTAGGGCATGTGAAAAGTCAGCCTAGCCCACGCTAAGCCACGGTGTGCTGTTGAACATGTACGTTCAAAAGTTGCACAGATGATAAGTCCATCAAATCCCCTATTTGGAACTTCCTTAGGAGATCTTTTGTGGTTGTCTTACCAAAACTATCATATTCAAAACAACACAGACATAAAAAAATTGCTCTACTTTTACATATATTGGTTTTACATTCATTTGAACACCTAGTTTTTCCATAACCGTGGAAGTAAAGAAGTTCGGCCATGAATCTACATGCAGGCCACTACCACATTGGTAAACTAGGCTGGTACAAACAAAAATGAACACCATACATTTGTCAAACCTTGACATGATGATATACATTCTCTTCTACAACCTGGTCAGACAAACAACTCATCAAAGCTTAGCAAAAGGAGCTATCAGCTATGTGCCTTCCATCCTGAAAACTCAGACAAATAGACCTATTATCTAGTATATCCCTTTGCTACTTCCTGCCTGAAACACGCAAATTCAAAAATCTTAACTCTTCCCGGTGTATGGCGAGCAACTGTCCAAAAGGCTTACTTTACATCTGAATATTTTCTAACAAAGTACAAACGAACTACAGTAACACCCTAGTGCATCTTTCTTTCCGGTGCAACAGGCAGGTGAAGTCTAGGATGAGAAAGCTTCAGTAACCCAAACGTTCATTCAGCGAAGTGCGGCCATCACCAGTTTGACCTACAGATCATTCAACAATAGTATTGTCAAGGGGTAAATCTACACACGCGATGACTGTTAACTAATAAACTATTCTTACCTTTAGGTGGCACCCATGTCTCATAATCTGGACCTGCTTCAAGAAAATCTGGTTTTGCAGGACCCAAAATACGTTTTTGTTTCGACTTCTTCCCTTTTCTCTTGCTAGCCTGCGGTTCATCCTCGTTCTCCATCTCTTCTGAAGTTTGTAAACCACGTGTGTGCTTCAGCAGAAGGGCCACGGCATCAGCTGCTGACGCTTCCGATTCAACAGAAGACGGTTCTGCTTCAGCGCCAGCTGGCTGATCAGCAGACTTTCTCTTCCGTAGAATAAGCCCAGGAGCAGCCTCTTCAAGATCCTTTTCATTGGCTGAATTGGAAAGAATGGTTTTTCGGTCTTTGTAGTCCACAAAATTATCAGGCTCCTCAGCATTGCTATTTGCTTCTTTTATACAGTTCTCTTCAGGTACTATGATCCACTTCTGTTTTGGTCGGACAAGAATCCTTGGAGTTCTCCTCTGTCGAGGTTTTTTCTCGAGCAACTGTTTCTTGCTTTTTGGCTTCTGGTCTTGGATTATCGTTAGAAGCTTGAGGGTTTGCTTCTCTTGGCTTTAGGTCTCTCTTGAGAGCTGCTTCTCCCATAGGATCAGCTACCTTCAGTAGGTAAACTACTTTGTCCAGATCAGCTTGAAGATCGGAAAGCTCCTTATGGATTTTGGTAATATTATCAGGTACTGTCAACTAGATAAAAAATGGTGCGACAAATAAATTAATACGGAGAGAAACCATTAGAGTAACACAATATGTTATCGTAACATCACTCTTACGAATGAAAAGTGAGTCCATAACACAATAAATGAGACTTTGTTACTACACATGTGACACTTCCCACTCTATGAAGATAGTATGAGCAAGTACAATAGACTAATATTAGCTGGCTATTAGAATTTAAATATCATATTTTTCTAAGTTCGAGGAGAGAATAGAAGAGAGAGAATATCAACGGATTCTAATTAAGAGGCAGCTGCACCACGTACTTCTTGGCATTTTGTGAGAGTGACACATATGTTAGATAGATCTCTCCTCGTTTGAGCCCAACGGCCGAACGTAGTCCCTTATTCGCGTCCTGATCGGAGGCGTCGCAACCTCATCTGGTGGGTGGGCCCCTGTCGCCAGCGCTATATAAAGGAGGTGGGGGCTGGCAGCACGCCTTACGAGGTTAGTCGTGCCCTAGCCGCCCCACCTACAAGTCCTACCCGATCTAGGCTAGCGCTGCGCCGACGGGAAGCTCCACCGCCGCCACGCTCACCTCTCGCTCGCCCCACACCCTTCCCCATGGCCACCGACACTGGAGCTAGCTCTGGTATCCCCTCCGGTTCGTGCTCGTCGAACACAGGAGCATGTAGTACCTCTCTGTCTCTCTCTCTCTCTCTCTCAGATCATCTAGATATAACCCTATAGTGCATCTACCGAGAGTGGCTAGCACTAACAATGGTATCAGAGCATCTTAGATGCTAACTTTTTCGGTAGAAAGACTCAACAGACAAAGAAATCTTGGGCATCCTAGATCTAAAGTGCGCCTTGCCCCTCGGGCCGCGCCGTTCCTCTCTATCGCGACGCGCATCGGCAAGCCGAGGCGTCGGAAGAAGAACATACCCCTTCGGGGGCAAATAAAACCAAAGGAATCCCCAGATCTAAAGCCCCAAAAGGAAAACCCTAATCCCAGATCCCGCGAGAAAGAAACCCCAAAACCCAGATCTAACCCTAGATCCCCATAGATCCCCACAGATCCCCAAAAGAAAAGTCAAACACAAAAAAAAGGGTTGCCCCGGCCATCGCCGGGAAAGGCTCTGCCCCACCTCGGCCACTTGACGGCAGTGCACCCACCCTCGGGTGGATGCACGCATCGACAAGGAGCCAAGGGGAAGGCACTGCCGCCATCTCCCTCTCTGGTCTCTGCTGCTCGCGGGGAGGGGGGAGGTGGGACGGGAAGAGGAGAAGGGGTGGCGGCACAGGGGAGGGAGGGGACCGTCACCAGCGCAGTCGTCGGACGGACGGCCGCCTCGCCTCCCCAGCACCGCTAGAGAGCGCGCCACCGAGGACCCCGCCGCCCCATCAAGCGCGGGGCTGCATGCCGCCGCTACATGAGAGAGGGAGAGGGAGGGGCTCGCCGAGGGGCGGCCACCTCGCCTCGGCAGCTGGCGCGTGTGCCGCCAGAGAGAGAGAGGGAGGGGCTCGCCGAGGGGCGTCCACCTCGCCTCGGCTGCTCGTGCGTGCGCTGCCAGGGCCAGGGGGGTCGCGGGCACGTGGGGGGATAATGAGGCTAGGGTTTCCAGTGGGGGCGCGTGGGGGTCGTTTTGTCCCCGCGAGGAGCGCGGGGAACCGTCCCATCTAGGGCGACCTCTACGGACGGTCGGGATCTGTGCGGGACGGGGGGCCGTCGACGGTGGTGGGCCAAGCCGGCGAGTTGGCTGGCGAGGCTGCGGGCGACATGCGGCAGCGTGGGCGGCGGCTTGCTACGTGCGGTTGCCGCAAGATGCCGGCAGGTTAAGGGCAGCTGGCAGCGGCAGGTAGCTGCAAGTGGCGAGCAGGCAGCTGGGCCACTGCAGGCCACCCAGGAAAAGGCCTAGTAGGGCATAACAGTTCAGTTTTTTTTCTGTTTTTTAGTTTTTTCTATTTACAGAAGTTATATTTTGATGTTTTTCATCATTTTTTGAGAGTTTTTTGCACAATTTTTTCTAGTCATTTTATTTCAAGTGAATATTTGACTAGAAAATGGAATAAAGGGAGATTTTTCTGTAAAATTTAAAAGGCCTTATGAAAGTTATTATAAATGTTTCCGCTGCGAATAGTTGATTCAAATTGCATGAATGCAATAAAAGTATGTTAATTTTTTGTTTTAAAAGATGTGACAAAGAAATAAAGATGATTGTGTCCCATGTTATTAATTGACCAACGTTATTAATAAACATGATCATGGTCTTTTTCATTGAGTATTAATGGTGCATTTAATTTTATTTTTACCCAACGGTGATGTAATTTTAAATGGCACAAACAATTGCATGTTTAATTTATACCAACGTTGGATTAATGCATACAGTTGTTTTTTGTTTATCTCACATCTTTTGTGGTTTTTAGGAGGTCTCAACCTCATGAGCTGCTTGAAGGACATCCCATTGCTAAGGGGGGATAACTACTCCGAATGGAGGAAAAAGGTTGATCTGGCGTTTGTATGCGCCGAGGTGGACTGGGTGATTGACACCAAGCAACCAGTCAAGCCCGCTGACCCTGTGAGGGGTGATGCTGAGGAAAGTGCTACATTTGAAAAGAGAAAGAGGGACCATGCTCCTTTGAAGCTGGCCTACTCGATAGACAATCAAAAGTGGGTGAATGCCAATAAAAAATGTTTGGCTTTTGAAAAGAACACAATTGAGAACGCTATAGTGGGCTCAATTGGAGAGTGTGTCTCTGTGGGCGAATACCTTGCAAAGATTCAAAGATGTATGCAACCCAGCTGCTAAAACAGCTAGTGACAAAAAAGTACACGGGAGGGCCACTTGGCATAAGAGAGCACATCTTGAGGATGTCAAACATGGCGGCAAAGCTGAAGCCCATGGATGAGGACCTCGAGCTAAAGCCTGCACTTCTGGTGCACCTTGTCATGGCCTCTCTTCCACAGCCATTCGAGAACTTCGTAATCAACTATAACATGTCCCCTGAAAAGTGGGACATTGAAAAGACCATATGGATGTGTTCCCAAGAGGAAGAAAGGCTAAAGTCTCTTCACGGTGGTTCCTTGAACTACGTGAAGGACAATAGGAAGAGGAACTTCACCAACAGTAACCATGGTGGCTCACCTTCCAAGCCACATGGCAAGGGCATTGAAAAGACCATAGGGGTGTGTTCCCAAGAGGAAGAAAGGCTAAAGTCTCTTCACGGTGGTTCCTTGAACTACGTGAAGGACAATAGGAAGAGGAACTTCACCAACAGTAACCATGGTGGCTCACCTTCCAAGCCACATGGCAAGGGCCCACAAGACCAAAGATCAAGCAAGTCCACCCACAGGGAAAAGACCAGTGCCACCACTGCAAAAAGGTTGGCCACTACAAGAAGGATTGTCCAGTATGTCTGAAGTCCATAATGGCCAAAAACGGTAAAGATATAGTCTCTTTTGTTAATGAATCTCTGTATGAAAAGTTTTCTAGATCTACTTGGTGGATTGACTCTGGTGCAACTGGTCATGTTGCCAACTCTTTACAGGGGTTCCATTCGACAAGGATTTTGCCAAAAAGAGAAAGACTCATTGAAGTGGCGAATGGGATTGAAGCAGAAGTGGAGGCTGTTGGCGACATTCCTCTGGAGCTGGCTGATGGCTCTTCTCTTTTGCTTAAGGATGTTCTTTTTTGTTCCTTCCATTCATATAAATTTAATAAGTGTATCGTGCTTGGACAAAGATTCGTATGAGTGCTATTTTGGACATGGCAAATGTGCCATTTGGTTGAAATATACTTGTGTGGGTGTTGCTACCCTACATGACAAGCTAAATTTATTATCTTTGCATGAGAAATCATTTTCTGTGTGTGATTTGAATGAACAAGTTCCCTTGTCGAACAAAGATCAAAACAAAAGAAAGCGAACTCTTGACTCATCGAAGTTATGGTACTGCAGATTAGGCCATATTTCGAGGGGAAGAATAGAAAGCCTCGTTAAAAATGACATTCTTCCTCCGTTAAAGTTCTTAGACATAGAACAATGCATAGATTGCATTAAAGGAAAGTATGTAAAACAAATTAAAAAGGGTGAAAACCAAAGTATAGCTACACTATAAATAATCCACACGGACATTTGTGGACTGTTTCCGGTGAAAAGTGTGGATGGATATGATTCATTCATAACATTCACGCATGATCACTCCCGATATGGTTATATTTATCCAATTAAAGAAAGATCTGAAGCATTGGATAAATTTAAAATTTTCAAAGCTAAAGTAGAAAATCAGCATGATAAAAGAATTAAGATAGTTCGGTCTGACCGTGGGGGGAGTACTACGGTCGGCATACTCCATATGGTCAAGTACCAGGACCCTTTGCAAGGTTCCTGCAGGAAAATGGAATAGTTGCCCAGTATTCTATGCCGGGCGAACCTCAGTAAAACGGAGTAGCTGAAAGGCGTAACCGTACCCTTATGGATATGGTGCGCAACATGATGAGCTATTCCACCCTCCCATTGGGATTGTGGATGGAGGCGCTTAAAACCGCCATTCACATTCTCAACAGAGTACCAAGTAAGTCGGTGCCCAAAACACCATATGAATTGTGGACAGGCAGAGTTCCCTCTCTACACCACTTGAGGGTCTGGGGGAGCCCAGCTGAGGCAAAAGTTTTCAATCCAAACATTGCAAAGTTAGACCCAAAAACAGTATCTTGACACTTCATTGGCTATCCAGATAAGTCAAAAGGCTATCGTTTCTACTGTCCTGACAGATACACAAAGTTTGTAGAAACGAGACATGCAGTCTTCTTGAAGGACGAATTGATGAGGGGGAGCACGGTAGCTCGGGAAATTGATCTTGAGGAGAAGAGGGTGCATGCACCTAATTCGATGACTCAGAAGCCATTTTCTCGCTACCTGTTGTGCCACCATCTACAACCCCTGAGGTTGTGGTGCCGGCACCTGTTGTGACTCCACACGTGACAACAATGGACGAAAGTTCGAACACATCCATCAGAGCCACCGAACCCACTGTTGAGCACGAAGGAGATGTAACAGCCACATCGTAAATGTGCCTGAACCCGAGGCAAGAAATGAGCAAGAGTCTGATGAACTCAGAAGGTCTAAAAGAGAACGAAGACCAGCCATTTCCAAAAAAAATTACAAAGTCTACAACGTAGTTCATATGGAGGGTGATCTTACCTCATATGAAGAAGCCATGAGTAGCCCTCACTCAGCCAAGTGGGTGGAGGCAATGGAAGATACAATGAAATCAATGAGTTCCAACAATGTTTAGGACTTAGAGGAAATTCCTAAAGGAGCCAAAACAGTAGGATGCAAATGGGTCTACAAAACAAAGTATGACTCCAATGGGAATGTAGAAAAATACAAAGCTAGACTTGTGGCAAAAGGCTTTACGCAAAGAGAAGGCGTAGATTACAATGAGACTTTTTCTCCTGTCTCATGTAAGGACTCCATCAGAATCATCATGGCACTAGTTGCACATTTTGATTTAGAGTTACATCAAATGGATGTTAAGACAGCATTTCTAAATGGAGATTTAGAAGAAAATGTTTACATGAAACAACCCAAGGCTTTTTTCATGGAGGGGAAGGAACATATGGGATGCCGCCTAAATAAATCCATTTATGGGTTAAAGCAAGCCTCTAGGCAGTGGTATTTAAAGTTTAATGATACAATTAAAAGATTTGGATTCAAGGAAAATGTTGAGGACAACTCCATTTATGCAAAGTTCAAAAGTGGGAAATATATTTTCCTAATTCTGTATGTGGATGACATCCTGCTTGCCAGCAGTGATGTTAGTCTAATACTAGAGACAAAGAAGTTCTTGTCATCAAATTTTTACATGAAAGACCTTGGTGAAGCTTCTTATGTTTTGGGCATAGAAATTCACCGAGATAGAAAGAATGGAGTGTTAGGACTGTCGCAGAAAGCGTATTGTGAAAAGATTTTAAAAAAATACAATATGCATGTGAGTAATGCAACACCTGCTCCCATAGTCAAGGGCGATAGTTTTGGAAAATCCCAATGTCCAAAGAATCAATATGAGATCGATCAAATGAAGTCAGTACCATATGCTTCGGCTGTTGGAAGCTTACAGTATGCACAAGTGTGCACTCACCCTGACTTAGCTTTTATCACCGGGGTACTCGGTAGATATCAAGAGAATCCAGGCATAGAGCACTAGAAGATGGAAAAGAAAGCTTTGCGTTATGTGCAAGGCACAAAAGGCCTCATGCTAACATATAAAAGATCTGATTCCCTATGTTACAATTGCGATAAGAAGATAATGAAGAACGAAAACGAAAAACACAGCAAGGGGACACAGATTTAACGTGGAAAAACCTCTCCAACAAAGAGAGAAAAAAACCACGGGCGCCAGCCAGCGAAACTTCACTATATCGAGAAGTGTTTACAAACGCCGGGGATTTCACAGATGCAACTCTACCCAATCGGCGGCTTACAAGGGGTTTATATATCGGTGGAAACCTAGGTCTTCGACGATCCGTACCGTACGGGCCCAAGCCTCCGGCGACGGGCCTCGCTCCACTCGTCAGAAGTTGGCCTATACTTTGTAGAATTTGGATCAACATATAACACCCTAGAGATAAAAGAGTATTCAGATGCGGATTTGCGGGAGATAAAGACGACAGAAAGTCCACGATAGGGTATGTCTTTACTCTCGCAGGAGGTGCTATTTCGTGGAGAAGCGCCAAACAGTCGATAGTTGCATCATCTACGATGTATGCAGAATTTATAGCATGTTATGAGGCCATGGGACAGGCGTTATGGATAAAGAAATTTTTGCCCGACTTGAAAGTGGTTGACTGCATCAGCAGGCCACTAAAGATGTATTGTGACAACGAGCCCGCAGCATTCTATGCTCACAACAACAAGTCGAGTAATGCTACAAAGTCTACAGATATAAAGTATTATGTTGTGAAGGACAAAGTCCAGGATCAAACTATAAGACTAGAGCATATAAGGACAAAGGATATGCGTGCGGATCCGCTAACGAAAGGCTTACCACCCAATGTGTTCAAGGAACACATAGCCGACATGGGTTTAATGCGAAGCCTATGATTTCTGGACTACAGAGGCCCAAAAGTAACAGGATTTGTTTCAAAATAGAAAGGTATATAGTGGCATGTCTGATTCTATCGGCAATTGAGCTGAGACGATGAAACATGCTCTATGTATCGATCTGTGATGAAATAAGTAAAGTACAAAGTTAAAAGTAAAGTCAAGATCAAGGGGGAGAATGTTAGATAGATCTCTCCCCGTTCGAGCCCAACGGCCGAACGGAGTCCCTTATCCGCGCCCTGATCGGGGGCGCCCCAACCTCATCTGGTGGGTGGGCCCCTGTCGCCAGCGCTATATAAAGGAGGTGGGGGCTGGCAGCACGCCTTACGAGGTTAGCCGTGCCCTAGCCGCCCCACCTACAAGCCCTACCCGATCTAGGCTAGCGCTGCGCCGACGGGAAGCTCCACCGCCACCACGCTCACCTCTCGCTCGCCCCACACCCTTCCCCATGGCCACCGACACTGGAGCTAGCTCCGGTATCCCCTCCGGTTCGTGCTCGTCGAACACAGGCGCATGTAGTACCTCTCTCTCTCTCTGTCTCTCTCTCAGATCATCTAGATCTAACCCTATAGTGCATCTACCGAGAGTGGCTAGCACTAACAAGATAAGCTATATATTAATAAAGTAGAAAATCTATATAGTTAACTATTGTATATGTTGGCTATAAGGCTCTTTATGGATGACATGTCAATAACTTATAACCAACACCTAACTACACTACTTGTTTTAACATACATGTTACTAATCTAAATTACTCCCACCATGACTAGTCTTAGCTAAGATATAACATCGGTCTCTTTTCTCTTTAAATATCATGCTACATAATTACTTCATGAATGATATTACACTAAGATACTCTCATTATGAAAGGTCTATAGAAGTCATAGAACTCTTAGATGTAGAACCTATCGTACTTATTTATGAGTGAGCCTGTATACCGATAGAAAGCAAAGATTTGGTGTACATGGGCACTAGTGCTCTCTTTGTTTTGAAAAATTAAAAATAAAATAGGAAAAAAATGCATAGAACCCTTAGGGAACTCTTAGATGCCATAGAACTCTTAGGGAATACATGTACATGGTTCATATATTTGTGCGAAATTTCAGTAAAAAAAGTTTTATTTTAGCCTGCAGAAAAGGCAAATTTCTAACAGTGAACAAGATTAGCAATACGTATCTTTTTGTTAGAAATTTGTATTTTTTACGTAGCCCAAAATGTAACATATTTTGAAACAAAATTTCTGGCATATATTCTCAATATATGTATATAGTTATATATGTTTTTTCGGAATTTTTGAAGACCTAAAACTATACGTTTTTTTATAAAAAAAAAACAGGACACTGGCGCCCATGTGCCAGACACACTTTTCGCACGATATAAACATACAACACTACGCTTTGCCGTATACAGTTATCCCAACACAGTGTCATCCGGAACGCCGATCATTAGTTTCGTGAAGAAAATTCCACTATGAAAGCGTGGGACTATGAGGCATCGGGGAACAATGCAGCAAACCATCTGCGGGAACGAGCAGTTTCCGCCTGTCCAAAACTACTTGGTAGAACCGGCCACGCCGGTAGCTTCTAGTTTCGCTAGCACGAAGCAGCTATTCCGAGTGGTCATTGCCTTGTCGTGGACATGATAGTACTGAGCTGCTAGAAATGATTATATTATGGAACGAATGTCTTAGTACTATACTTGATTAACTGCTGCATTTTTTAGAAAAATTAAAAGGAACGTTACGACTCGATAAGGTTGGGTAGGTGGTAAACATCTGTCATTTGCGCTCCATTTAGTCTAGTATTCTCATCATGTGGGAATGTTTGACCTAATGGCTAATGAGTCACATCTTGTTTATGTTACATAGACTTCAACTACATTGTGAACACGACCCCACCTGAAACTTACGAAACATCATGAGATCTTCAGAATTACTCATTCCGGCAACCCGTGAGTACTCAAAATTCCATTGAGTATTTCAAACAATTTCACCTCCAACTTACCATGTTTAGCGATTAGATCGACCTTTTATTTGACCATGGTGATATAAAGTGATACTTTGGTGGACGACTGATCAGAGAAAATGGAAGTTCTAATTTTGTTATATTTTTAGTTTTAATACTTATTATAGTTATAGTGATGTTCATTTTATTTATTCCTTACAATTCAAGAGCTTACGTTTTTGAAATGGAGGATGAGACCACCGCCTCTGCATCAAAAAGATGCATGATTTTTTTATTAATTCAACAAATGACTGACAAATAGCATACATTAGAAAACTCGAATCCGTCACTCAACACTTAGAGGTCGTTTATATTATGAAATGAATACATGGATTCATTTTATTTATATTATGATTCCAAAAACACCCACACTTATAGACCCGACAATGGGTGAAGATCATGTCAGCAGGGCCTTATGCCCTGAAAACTAAAAGAATCATCAGGTAGAACACGGGGGCATCGCATACCCCGAGACACTCTCTAGGCGAGACATGACCACTCATCTGGTCTAGTAGACTCTTAGCGAGCACCTCATGCACCCGCTACAGAAGCTATCATTGCCAATGGACAACTGAGCAAACTTTAGGTCGTAGATCAGTAGCTTCACCTTGCTTTCCATCGATGCCACAATGGCGCCAGACGCCTCCTCCTCCCTGTGCGAGCCCATCATGGCATGTCCGACATCGAGACCCTACAGCGTCATGCCGCAGAGACTCGTCGTCATAGACGAGGTAGATGCACATAGATCCACCTCATGTATCAACCATACAACGGTTTCCCCAATAAACGAGGCACCATGAGGAGAGCGACACCTAAAGTGCCGCCATCGTCTGATCAGGGATACCCGGGTCAGGGGCTTCCCTGTGAGCAGCGTGAATAAGTAGACAATATCTGCAACAACGATGCCTTCAACAAAATAATGGCACGAAATACGCCACCATCGCCCTACATGACCAAAGTCATAGAACGGTTTTCATCGGCAACCATGCCTCCCCAATTTTCCGTCGGTACTGGAAGTAGGAATCAACACCACAAATAGCCATGGACGACTACCTTCTGCGAAGAAGGAGACCACCACCGTCATGCCCATGGCTGCACCTTTAGGCGTCCTCGTGTTGCAGAAGCGGCCCGAGCGCCTCCCGCGTGTCATCAATGGAGCAGTTCCGCAAGCAACCGAAGCCCAGGTGTGCCATCTAGGCCCTGATTAGTGCGGCTACTCCAGTCCGCCGCCACCCGCTAGAGCCATTGCTTCTGGCCGCCGCAGCTGCATCATGGTCACCGCCACACCACACCACCATCGCTGGAGAGGGTCACAACGAATGCCATGAAGGGTTTCGCGGCATAGTAAATCAAAATTTTCTACGGATGCGAACAGAGGAAAGCCAAGATCTAATCTAGGATATGCAAATAACGAGAGAGATTAGATGAGATCTTCATACCCTTGAAGATTCGCACAGCGGAACGTTCGTCGGAACGTGGGTGATGTAGTCGTACTCGCTTCTCCTCCTCGCGATCCGATCCGATCTAGCACCGCAAGTGGCTATGCCTCCGGGAGATGCACACGTGCAGCACCTCGACGTCTCCTCCTTCCCTCGGTCCAGCAATTATGGCGGAGATACGGATTGGATCTACAATGCGACGGCGCGGTGCAAGTGGTGGAGAGTTTCTGCAGCAGGGCTTCGCCTACACGCAGTCGGGAGGGAGAGAGAGAGGAGAGCAGCAGGGCGGCTAGGCTTGAGGGGAAGGTGTGGGGGGGTGGTGCGCCCCAGCCCTCTATATATAGAGGGGTGGGCGCCAGCCCTAGCCCCTCCCCCAAGCCTAGGCTGACGGCCAAAGGAGGGAGGAGTGGGGGGTAAGTTTCCCCCTCCTTCTAGAAGCTCCAATTTAGGGTTTCCCCTTGTTTGGCCGGCTGGTCCCTATGGGGCCTTGTGCCCCTGGACCAATGCGGCCAGGGCACTCCCTCATAGGACCATGCCCCCTCCTGGAAGGTGGGGCCACGTTGGTCCCCTTCCGAAAGGTTCTAGAAGTTTCTGGTACAATACCGATTAACCCTGAACAATTCCGAACTCCAAAAACTGCACTGCCTTATATGAATCTTATTCTCCGGACCATTCTGGAACCTCTCGTGATGTCCCGGATCCCATCCGAGACTCCGAACAAAAACTCATAAACCAATTATCCAATCTATCCTAGCGTCGAGACACGTTAAGTGTGTGACCCTTTAGGTTAGAGAATATGCAGACATGATCTTATATCAATAATCAATAGCGGGGTCTGGAAACCCATATTGACTCCCACACATTCATCGATGACAATATCGGATGAACCACGATGCCAGGATTCAATCAATCCCATATATATATTCCCTTCGTCTTGCAATATTTTACTTGCCCGAGATTTGATCGTCGGTACCGTCATACCTAGTTCAATCTCGTTCACAGCAAGTACTTTACTCGTTCCGTAATCCGATATCACTTTGTGATTAACTCCTTAACCACATGCTTGCAAGCGGTGTTGATATCGATTACCGAGTGGCCCGAAGTATATCTCTCCGACTTGGGAGGGACAAATCCCATCTCGATACATACAACCCAACAGGTACTTTCCGATCACCTGAGAGACACCTTTATGATCACCCTCTCATAGGATGACGTTTGATGACCTCAAAGTTTTATTCCGATACCAGGGAGTTGTATTATCTCATGGTCTAAGGAATACAATATTTGACATAAGAAAAGCTTCGCAAAGATGAACACGATGACACGATCTAATTGCTCCGCTTAGTTTGGGTTTGTCCATCATATCATTCTCCCAATGATATGATCTCATTATTAATCGACAACTCATGTCTATGGTTAGAAAACCTAAACCATCATTAATCAATGAGCTAGTCCATAGAGGCATACTAGGGACACGGTGTTGTTTACAAACCACAAGTATTAAAGTTTCCGCTTAATACAATTCTAGCATGGAATATAAACTTTATCATGAACAAGAATTATAATAATAACATCTTTATTATTGCCTCTAGGGCATAATTCCAACAGTCTCCCACTTGCACTAGAGTCAATAATCTAGTTTACATTTGGCAACAATCTCACACCCATGGCACTAAGGTGTTGATCATGTTTTACACGTGGAAGAGGTTTAGTCAATGGATCTGCGACATTCAGATCTGTATGTACTTTGCTAATCTTCAGATCTCCATCTGCTATATAATCTCGGATTATATGAAACTTGCGGTTGATATGCTTGGTCTTTGGATGATATCTTGGTTCCTTAGCGAGTGCTATGGCGCCAGTGTTGTCACACAATATCTATAGTGGGTCCAATGCACTTGGAACCACGCCAAGCTCAGTGATGAAGTTCCTGATCCAAACTCCTTCACTTGACGCTCCTGCAGCAGCCATGTATTCCGCTTCTACTGTAGATCCCGCGGTCATGCTTTGCTTGCAGCTTCTCCAGCTCACAGCTCCTCCATTCAAAATATAAATGTATCCTGTCTGAGATTTAGAATCATCCTTGTCGGTGTCAAAACTAGCATCGACGTAACCTTTTACGACGAGCTGTTCATCACCCCCATAGACTAAGAACATTTCTTTAGTCCTATTCAGGTACTTTAGGATGTTCTTCACGCCTGTCCAGTGTTCCACTCCTGGATCACTTTGATATCTGCTCGTCAAACTAAGAGCATTGGACACATCCGGTCTAGTACACAGCATGGCATACATGATAGAACCTATGGCCGAGGCATAAGGCACTTTGCTCATAGCTTCTCTATCATTTACCGTAGCTGGACACTGATCCTTGCTCAATATCTTACCTGACAACATAGGCACTTAACCTTTCTTTGCCTTATCCATTCTGAACCTTTTCAGAACTTTGTCTAGGTATGTACTCTGGCTTAAAGCTATCAGGCGTCTTTGTCTATCTCTATAGATTTTGATGCCCAATATATAAGCAGCTTCACCTAGGTCTTTCATTGAAAAACACTTGTTCAGATAACTCTTCACATCGTTAAGCATGTTAATGTCATTTCCAATAATCAATATGTCATCCACATATAGTAGCAGAAATGTCACCGAGCTCCCACTCACTTTCTTGTAGATACAAGCTTCGTAGCAATTTGGAACAAATCCAAAGCTCTTGATCACTTGATCAAAACAAAGGTTCCAACTCCGAGATGCTTGCTTTAGTCCATAAATGGAACGCTGAAGTTTGCATACTTTATCAGCATCCTTAGGATCGACAAAACCTTCGGGTTGCATCATATACAACTCTTCATCAATGTTGCCATTGAGGAACGCAGTCTTGACATCCATCTGCCATATTTCATAATCATGAAATGCAGCAATTGCTAATAAAATCCGAATGGACTTAAACATCGCTACGGGAGAGAAAGTCTCATCGTAGTCAACACCTTGAACTTGTCGAAAACCTTTCGCGACAAGCCGTGCTTTATAGACGGTAACATTACCATCCGCGTCCGTTTTCTTCTTGAAAATCCATTTGCACTCAACGGCCTTTCGGTCGCTAGGAGGGTCCACCAAAGTCCATACTTGGTTTTCGCTCATGGATCCCAATTCGGATTTCATGGCTTCTAGCCATTTCTCAGAGTCTGGGCTCATCGCTTCCTCATAGTTCGTAGGTTCACTGTCTTCTACCAACAAGACAGTCAAAACAGGGTTGCCATACCACTCGGGGAGGCACGCGACCTTGTTGACCGCGACGTTCGATGTGACATCGTCCGAAGCTTCATGATCCTTGTCATTAGCTTCCTCTATTGTTGGTGCAGGCGGCACTGGAACAATTTCAGGTGCTGCGCTACTCTCCAACTCAAGAGAAGGTTCAATAACCTCGTCTAGCTCTACTTTCCTCCCACTCACTTCTTTCGAGAGAAACTCCTTCTCAAGAAAGGAACCGTTCTTTGCGATAAACACTTTGCCTTTGGTTCTGTGATAGAAGGTATACCCAATAGTTTCCTTAGGGTATCCTATGAAGACGCATTTCTCCGCTTTGGGTTCGAGCTTGTCCGGCATCAACTTCTTGACGTAAGCTTCGCATCCCCAAACTTTAAGAAACGACAACTTAGGTTTAGCACGAAACCACAGTTCATACGGTGTCGTCTCAACGGATTTAGATGGTGCCCTATTTAAATTGAATGCAGCGTCGTTTTCTAATGCATAACCCCAAAATGATAACGGAAAATCAGTAAGAGACATCATTGATCGGACCATATCTAATAGGGTCCGATTCCGGCATTCAGACACACCATTGCGCTGTGGTGTTACGGGTGGCATGAGTTGCGAAACGATTCCGCTTGCTTTAAGATGCGTGAGAAAATCATAACTCAAATATTCACCTCCACGATCGGATCGTAGAAACTTAATCTTTCTGTTACGATGGTTCTCCACTTCATTCTGAAACTCCTTGAACTTTTCAAATGTTTTAGATTTATGTTTCATTAAATAGATATAGCCATATCTACTTAAGTCATCGGTAAAAGTGAGAAAATAGCGATATCCACCGCGCGTCGAAACACTCATCGGTCCGCATACATCGGTATGTATGATTTCCAACAAGTCCGTTGCTCGCTCCATCATACCGGAGAACGGGGTTTTGATCATCTTGCCCATGAGGCATGGTTCGCATGTGTCAAATGATTCAAAATCAAGAGACTCCAAAAGTCTATCAGAATGGAGTTTCTTCATGCGCTTTACACCAATATGACCTAGACGACAGTGCCACAAATAAGTAGTATTATCACTATCTACTTTGCATCTCTTAGCCTCAATGTTATGGATGTGTGTTTCATCCCTTTCGAGATTTAGAAGAAATAAACCATTCACAACAGGTGCATGACCATAAAAGATGTTACTCATATAAATAGAACAACCATTATTCTCCGATTTAAATGAATAACCGTCTTGCAATAAACAAGATCCAGAAATAACGTTCATGCTCAACGCAGGCACATAATAACATTTATTGAGGTTTAAAACTAATCCCGAAGGTAAAACTAAGGAGAGCGTGCCGACGGCCATCACATCAACTCTTGATCCGTTGCCAACGTGCATCGTCACCTCATCCCTCGCAAGCCGCCGTCTATTCCGTAGCTCCTGTTTCGAGTTACAAATATTAGCAACCAAACCAAGATCAAATACCCGCACTACAACGAGGGCTAGTAAGGAAAACATCAATAACATGTATATCAAATATACCTTTGATGGTGCCAGCCTTCTTGTCCGCTAAGTACTTGGACGATTGCTTCCAGTGACCCTTGTCCTTGCAATAGAAGCACTCAGTGTCCGGCTTAGGACCAGACTTGAGCTTCTTCTCAGCAGGGGCAACGCGTTTGCCGCCTTTCTTGAAGGGCTTCTTTGCACCCTTACCTTTCTTGAAGGTGGGGGGCTTGTTGACCATCAACACATGATTATCCTTTTTGATGTCCACCTCCGCAGCCTTCAGCTTTGCGAAGAGCTCGGTGATCGTATCAGTGGAACCAATCTGATTGTGAGTCACTACAAAACTTTTGTAGCTGGGAGGGAGTGATTGCAGAACCCTGTCAATCTTGAGCTCCTCTGGAATCTTGCAGTCCAGTTGCTCAAGGCGTTGAGTATAGCCCGACATCTTAATGGCGTGCTCACTAACGGAACTCCCTTCCTCCATCTTGCAGTTAAAGAACTTCTCAAAGATCTCATATCTCTCAGAACGGGCCTGAGTCTGAAACATGGTTTTCAGCTCCTCGAGAATCTCAAAGGGCCCGGGATAGTCTTCAAAACGATTTTGAAGTTCCGATTCCATAGCAAACAACATGGTGCTCTTAATCACACCATAATCATCTTTCTTGTTGACGATGACAGCTTTCTCATCGATTGGCGCATCTACTGAGGGCGTCACCTAGCGCATTTTCAAGGACATAGTCCTTTTGACCGCCAGAGAGAATGATTCTCAGATTGCGGAACCAATTGGTGAAGTTAGACCCATTGTTTCTAAGCTTTTCCTTCTCAGCAAAAACGTTGAAGTTGAAGTTGGACTTAGCCATTTGATCTACAATATTTGCAAGTACAAATTATACTATGTTCATGATAACTAGTTCAACTTTTAATCAAATTACTAGATGAACTCCCACTAAATTCAACATCCCTCAAGTTGTTTAGTGAACATGATCCAAATTCACCACACCTAATCCGATCTTCACGAGAAGAGGTGTGGTTTCAATGGTGGACAACGAAGTGTCGATCATATCATTCATATGACTCATGCTTAACCTTTCGGTTCATGTGTTCCGAGGTCATGTCTGTACATGCTAGGCTCGTCAAGTTAGACCCAAGTATTTCCACGTGTGCAAAACTGGCTTGCACCCTTTGTATGTGAGCGTAGAGTCTATAGCACCCTATCATCACGTGATGCTTGGACACGACGAACTTTCGCAACGGTGCATACTTGGGGAGAACACAGTTTTTATCTTGATCTTTAAGTGAGGAATCATCTTATAATGCTACCGTCGTGATCTAAGCATAATAAGATACATAAAAGGATAAACATCACATGCATATAACTTTATGTGACATGGTATAGCCAATCTTCGCGCAATGATCTCCATCTTGTG
The DNA here is from genome assembly GCA_030063025.1 of Avena longiglumis. Classification (NCBI taxonomy): domain Eukaryota; kingdom Viridiplantae; phylum Streptophyta; class Magnoliopsida; order Poales; family Poaceae; genus Avena; species Avena longiglumis. Next base: position 71,491,374 of record CP125977.1, on the reverse strand, counting down.
CGTTCCGGCATGATCTCCATCACTCCACCATGATTGCCTCCACCACGAATAGCAACTACAACTATTGCTAACTACTTAGCGATAAAGTGAAACTATTACATGGCGTATAAGAAGTTGACACAGGTCATACACAATTATAAAGACAACCATATGGCTCCCTGCGGTTGTGTACTCATCGACATGCAAGTCGTGAAACATTACAAAACATGATCATCGCATACAATATACACATCACATCTTGGGCCATACCACATCACAGAAAACACTCCCTGCAAAAACAAGTTAGACGCCTCTACTTTGTTGTTGCATGTTTTACGTGGCTTATGGGAGTAGAAGCTAAGAACGATTCTTACCTACGGAAAGCCACAACGGTGATATTATGGTTGCCAAACTCCGGTGTAAATCCCATGACAACTATAGTGAGAGAAACTGGCATCCACCAGCCGCATGTGTGGAACAAGCCACACGTCAAGTGCGGAGCCGGTCTCGCGAACGACGTTGCGTAAGGTTGGCCTGGACCGCTTCAATCTCACTATCCCGCGTCATAAGAAGAACACAAACAAGAGCCTTGCAATAGAAAACATCAACGCCCGCAACAACCATGTTGCGTTCTACTCGTGAAACACATCTACGCATAGATCTAGCTCTGATACCACTGAAGGGTTTCGCGGCATAGTAAATCAAAATTTTCTACGGATGCGAACAGAGGAAAGCCAAGATCTAATCTAGGAGATGCAAACAACAAGAGAGATTAGATGAGATCTTCATACCCTTGAATATTCGCACAGCGGAACGTTCGTCGGAATGTGGGTGATGTAGTCATACTCGCTTCTCCCCCTCGCGATCCGATCCGATCTAGCACCGCAAGTGGCGATGCCTCCGGGAGATGCACACGTGCAGCACCTCGACGTCTCCTCCTTCCTCGGTCCAGCAAGTATGGCGGAGAGATGGATTGGATCTACAACGCGACGGCGCGGTTCAAGTGGTGGAGAGTTTCTGCAGCAGGGCTTCGCCTACACGCAGTCGGGAGGGAGAGAGAGAGGAGGGCAGCAGGGCGGCTAGGCTTGAGGGGAAGGTGTAGGGGGGTGGTGCGCCCCAGCCCTCTATATATAGAGGGGTGGGCGCCAGCCCTAGCCCCTCACTCAAGCCTAGGCCGGCGGCCAAAGGAGGGAGGAGTGGGGGGTAAGTTTCCCCCTTCTTCTAGAAGCTCCAATTTAGGGTTTCCCCTTGTTTGGCCGGTTGGGCCCTATGGGGCCTTGTGCCCCTGGCCCAATGCAGCCAGGGCACTCCCTCATAGGCCCATGCCCCCTCCCGGAAGGAGGGGCCACGTTGGTTGTAACACCCTCAGAATCGGACCTATGCAAGTTTGAGCAAAATTCGCCGAACCCGCATAGAAACGATTCAAAGGTGCCCAAGCACTCGCGGGTGGAAAAGCAAAGTAATAACATTACACAGTCCTCGATGGGACCCATAGAACAGATATATATAACGACTCAAAGAGTCAAGAATACAGATATATTATACAAAGATCCAAATCACCTTGAACGATATAGCGTCCCGCCACGGACAGGTGCAAATGGGGCTAAGAGCCCGAAGAAATAACCAATGGCGTCCATAACCTGCCCAGGCCAAGCGGAAGGGTAACCCTGCTAACGACGCCGATCTCAAAACCTGCTTAAACAAAAGGTGCCGAAAAGGGCAAAGGAAAAGAGGAGCGTCGATCGAGGCCAAGACACGGCGAGGCTAGAATTCGGTCCTCGCCTACATAGGTATGATGGACTGATGCGGCAAGGCAAGCATGCTTGAACAACCTATAGAGACTCGATACAACTGGCGGATATCAGAGAGAGGTGAGAATGACCTATCCGCACCCAACCACCAGCTAACACAAAACAAACCCATCCTGGTGTTTCCCCCTCGAGACCAAACGAGGAAGTCAACCGAGGAACTCACACAGTTGGCAGTTTTACTTATTCGATTATAGTTGTGGCACTTTACTAGTCGATTTAGATAATCGTCCCGATAAAGTGGCTGGGCACTTTTATTTAACCATTCCGTTATAGTGGCAGCACTTACTAGTCGACATGATTAACATGAGATAACCCATAAACCCAAAGCTTGTTGGTACTTTTATTCAGCCATTCCGCTAGAAGTTGCAAGATTTACTAGTCGATACAATTGTCAAGCGACAACCAAACAAGCAATTGTGGGCAGTATTAATTAGCCATTCCATTATAGTGAAGCTGATTACTAGTCATTATAAGTCAAATTTATAGCAGTAAACTTTAGTTATGCTTGTCTATGATCGAGAATCATGCTCCAAGTCGTCCATATCCGCGGACACGGCTTTGAGAAAGTTTTACCCGGCGGTGCACCAATAGCAACACACGCCGATCAACCTCGGAAAAACCAAATCAAAACCCAACGAGGCTTTCACGATTGAACAATCACAGATTCAGAAATATTTGGGGCCACCCTTAAGTAGAATCCATAACGGAGTAAGCAAGCTCGAGACGGCCTCAAGGTTATGGGGCCAGAACGCATGGAACCCGAAAGTGTGGCTGGGCTTGTCGACATCATGAATCGTGCCATGATCCTAACAAGACGTGTGCTCCTCGCACAATTTAAATACGTAAAGTAGCATGGCATAAGTACAGATCGTAAATAAAACCTCAAACTAGTTTGTGGCCCCAAGAAATAAGACGAATCAAGCTCGCTCGGGGGTCCCATATACCTCCCGGATGTGGATAGCGCGATAAATCAAGGAACAGGTATCAAGTACTCGGGGTCTTACGGGACACAAGTCGGCGTTCGGAAACCAAATATTTTCTATCACCCACCGATGCCTCTGCTTATTTCAATTTTAGTTGTTAAACAGAAATTAAAGTGACGACAAGTAAAACTAGAATCATCTCCAACATCAACATGCGGCAATACATCAGCAACTGTGGCATATGACGACACGCATCAGCACTTGAGCAAGCAACTACGACGCGCAAGTCCAACTATCTACCAAACAACAGGTAATAGGGTGTGTCCAAGGCAATATAGGGCTGCACGGTATATCACAGGTACGGAAAACTAAAGCATCGCAACACAGATAGCAATAGATCAACAGGAGGGAATAAAGACTATAAAAGTAAGATAGGTAGAAAGAGGGAGATGCTCGCCTGAAAACATTGTCGAAGGGTTCATCCGAAGATCGGGGCGAAGCTCACATCAACTCAACGCCCTTATCCGCGAAGAAGCAAAACACTAGAAGGAACACCGGATGCAATATTTAATACACGGCAGAAGATCGGCATGATGCATGTATGATGTATGACATGGCAAAGGTGTGATGCGATTAGGTCATATTAAGCGGAACCGGGGTCCCGACAATTACTTAGATGGTTCAAGTTGTTTAGAACCCCCGCAAATTAAATGTTGTTTAGCAAGACACAGATGGATCCGGTTCGCTACACATGTTTAAATGAGGCCAATATAAGGCTAGATTTGCCCGCATATGGGCCCCATATTTAATTATTAGGTGAATCGGCATAAGGCCCCCAAACCACAGATATGCATGCGAGATGACAAATAAATATGCAACAAGTTGTTATTATGTTATAAAATAGGGTTTGCGGGAAGGGGTTCACACATTAGGGGTCTCGACGATCTTGGGGTTCCGGGGTTCGGGGTCGGTCTCAGGGTTCGACGGAGTTCGGGGTCGGGGTCCAGGGTTCAGGGTTCGATGGCCTCGGCGGGAGCGTTCTCGGTTGACTGGGGTAGATCTTGTCGCATCGGGGTCTCGTTGTCCGGGGTGAAGTTCTCGGTGTCCTTGAGGTAGACCTAGTCGCGTCCGGTCCTCGGGGCTCGACGAACTTGGCGTCCCACGCAGGCGAGCTTGGCGGTAGATGGTAGATCCTGTCGACTCCAAGCCATCGGCCTTGTTGTTTCGCAACGGGGATCTTGGGGAGTTTTCGGGGTTCCACGGTTCGACTCGACAAACGGACTCCGTGAGCGGGTCTTGGCGTCCACCGATCTTGGGATTCATGAGGAGGTCTTGGCGTATCCGTGGCGAAGATCTTGTTCGTCCCCTAGACGTTGGCGGTGTGGTACTCGGCATGGTTGGCATGCTGCTGGAGTTCACAGACGCGGGAGCCCGGGGTAGCACCGTCGGGAGGCGCACGCGGGCAGGGTGACGTCGGCAGGGATCCGAGGAGGAGGCCGACGAAGCGGGACCCGCCGGCGAGCCGGAGAGGAGCTGGGCCGGAGGAGGACCCGCGGTGGCCGGAGGAGAGGAGGGCAGGGGCTGCTCGCGGGCATGGGGAGGTTCTGGGCGGCGGAGAGGAGCTGGCGGCGCCAAGGGAGCCTGGGCGACCCGGAGGCGGATGGCGTCGGCGGCAGCGGCGAAAGGCGGAACCAGCGCGGCGAAGCGGCAAGGGTGGCGGGCAGGCCGGAGTTCGCGGCGGAGGAGGAACCGGCCTTGGCCGAAAGCACGGCGGCGGCGGCCGGGCTCGTAGAGCTAGCCGGGCGAGAGGCGGGCCGCGTTCGCGAGGCGGGGTGGCGGGCGCGCTCACGCGCATGGGCGGCGCGGGCGAAGCTGGGCGCCGCAAGCGCACGGCAGCGGACGGCGGCGGGACGAGGTGGAGCCCGGCGCCGGAGGAGAGCGGCGGCAGCGTGCCAAGGGGCCGCCAGAGAGGGAGGGAGGAAGGCGCGCCGAGCGATCTGGCGAGGAGGAGGTGGTGGGGGTCGGGCGCCGAGAGGTGGACGGTGGCAGACGGAGGGAAGGAGGAGCAGGCGGAAGGAGGCGAGCACTGGAGCTCACATGGAGGCGCTGGGGCGGCAGGGCGGAGGAAGGGCGAGGGAGGTGAGGGGACGCGGTTGTCAGCGTCGGAAGAGGGAGAGGAGAGAGGGAGAGACGACGGGGCAGGTGGGGGTCGGGGTGGGGCCAGGTGCGGGCCCGCTGGGAGAGAGGTGGGAGAGGGGCTAGGGTGAGTGGGACCGGTGGGACCCAGGGCGGGCCAGGGGCTGTCGGCGGCCAGGGTGGGGTTGACCAGGGAAAAAGAGGGAGAGAGGGTCATGCGGCGGGCAGTGAGTGGGGCCAGGGAGGAAAAAGAGAGAGGGGGAGACAGGGACTGGGTGAAAAGAGAGAGAGAGGTGGGAAAAGAGGAGGATAGGTGAGGTGGCAGGGTGGGTAGGAAGAAGGGGAAGGGGTGAGGTGGCAGCCAGGGATTGGTGGGTAGGAATAGATTGGGTGGAGATAGGTTTTAGAGGGAGCTGTTTCAGCTTTGTGTTTGTTTAGTTCTGTTCAAATTAAAACAAAGCCACTTTGCAAAATAGTTTTTAGGGAAACAAAATATCCGATACGCTCGAGGTTTTGCCTTTTAAAATAAAGAGGGGTATTTGTATAATCAAAACTAGGCTTTTCAAAATAATGCAGACAACCATGCATGATGATGACGATGCAATGCACAAAAACAACGCGATTTTCTAGTAGTGGTTTTGCGGGATGCCACAATTCGACACCACTAACAAGGGATCTCGCCCTCGAGATCCGCCTCATGGTACCGGAAAGAAGGTCGGCGATCTGGTCCTTCGCATCGTGAAGTTCCTCGCGACACCACTAACAAGAGTTCGTTGTCCGTGATCGTCGAGAGAACACTCCGGGAATAAAAGGTCGTAGGTAGAGGTATCAACAAATAAAGCCACCTCTAGCTTCGATAGAAAGAGGGAACCGATGCATTCTCATCCACTTCAATGTACAAAAGCGAATAGAAAGGGTAGTCGACATGGGGGCCAATCCATCACGCACCCAAACTATTACTCTGCACATTCGGTAGAAAAGAGTACAACCATTCTCGGAATCAGACTGAAGATCTCGACACGCGAGGTTCGGAACAACGGAGTGATGCAGACTCTGCATCGGATCTGACGTAGACGATGTCGTCGCGTCGGAAAACACCGGAAGGCACAAGCAAGGAACAAAGAAGTCCACCAGACGAAGGATTCCTCGGATAGCATGAAGACCAGATGTAGCAACACCGTTACCAAAGGAGGAAGCGAAACCCTGAAGGTATGACGGAAAACCCAACCACGAGAAATCCTGGACTCGAAGAGAGAGAAGAGAGTGGATTCAAAACACGTCGAGATAAGAGGAGAATAGCAGAGAGGTAAGAAGTAAAATCAGACCTAATCAGAACTATCGAACCGATTTTGCAAAGATAGTTTTGACACTCTACTTCGGCCGTTAGCTAGGTTATCCTACAGGCTGGACTTGTGGGGTATCGCAACTGCTGAGCTCTGATACCACTCTGTAACACCCTCAGAATCGGACCTATGCAAGTTTGAGCAAAATTCGCCGAACCCGCATAGAAACGATTCAAAGGTGCCCACCAGCACTTCGTGCGGTGGAAAGCGAAATAACATTACACAACAGTCCTCGATGGGACCCACAGCAGATATATATAACAATGACTCAAAGAGTCAAGAATACGAATATATTATACAAAGATCCAAATCACCTTGAAACGATATAGCGTCCCCGCCACGACAAAGTGCAAATGGGGCTAAGAGCCCAAGAAATAACCAATGGCGTCCATAACCCTGCCCACCCAAGCCGGAAGGGTAACCTGCTAACGACGCCGATCTCAAAACCTGCTTAAACAAAAGGGGTGCCGACAAAGGGCAAAGGAAAAGAGGCGTCAAGATCGAGGCCAAGACACTACGGCGAGGCTAGAATTGGCGGTCCTCGCCACATAGGTATGGTGGATCGGCGGCGTGGCAAAGATGCATCGAACAACCTATAGAGACTCGATACAACCGGCGGTTATCGAGAGAGGTGAGAATGACCTATCCGGATCCAACTCGGCTAACACCAAACAAACCCATCTCGGTGTTTCTCGAGACCAAACGAGGAAGTCAACCGAGGAACTCACACGTTGGCGTTTACTTATTCGATTATAGTTGTGGCACTTTACTAGTCGATTTAGATAATCGTCCCGATAAAGTAAGCTGGGCACTTTTAGTTAACCATTCCGTTATAGTGGCAGCACTTACTAGTCGAATCTGATTAACATGAGATAACCCATAAACCCAAAGGCTTGTTGGTACTTTTATTCAGCCATTCCGCTAGAAGTTGCAAGATTTACTAGTCGATACAATTGTCGCAAGACAACCAAACAAGCAATTGTGGCGTATTAATTAGCCATTCCATTATAGTGAAGCTGATTACTAGTCATTATAAGTCAAATTTATAGCAGTAAACTTTAGTTATGCTTGTCTATGATCGAGATATCGTGCTCCAAGTCGTCCATATCCGCGACACGGCTTTGAAAGTTTTACCCGGCGGGTGCACCAATAGCAACACACGCCGATCAACCTCGGAAAAACCAAATCAAAACCCAACGAGGCTTTCACGGTGAACAATCACAGGATTCAGAAATATTTGGGGCCACCTTAAGTAGAATCCATAGCAGAGTAAGCAAGCTCGAGACGGCCTCAAGGTTATGGGGACGGGTGACGCAGGAACCCGAAAGTGTGGCTGGGCTTGTCGACACCGGAATCGTGCCATGATCCTAACAAGCAGGTGCTCCTCGCACAATTTAAATACGTAGTAGCATGGCATAAGTACAGGATCGTAAATAAAACCTCAAACTAGTTTGTGGCCCCAAGAAATAAGACCGAATCAAGCTCGCTCGGGGTCCCATATACCTCCCGGATGTGGATAGCGCGATAAATCAAGGAACAGTATCAAGTACTCGGGGTCTTACGGGACACGGTGGGCTCGAAACCAAATATTTTCTATCACCCACCGATGCCTCGCTTATTTCAATTTTAGTTGTTAAACAGAAATTAAAGTGACGACAAGTAAAACTAGAATCATCTCCAACATCAACATGCGGCAATACATCAGAATCGTGGCATATGACGACACGCATCGACTTGAGCAAGCAACTACGATCGCAAGTCCAACTATCTACCAAACAACAGGTAATAGGGTGTGTCCAAGGCAATATAGGGCTGCACGGTATATCACAGTACGGAAAACTAAAGCATCGCAACACGATAGCAATAGATCAACAGGAGGGAATAAAGACTATAAAAGTAAGATAGGTAGAAAGAGGAGATGCTCTTTGAAAACATTGTCGAAGGGTTCATCCAAGATCGGCGAAGCTCACATCAACTCAACGCCTTATCCGCCAAGAAGCAAAACACTAGAAGGAACACCGGATGCAATATTTAATACGGCAGAAGATCGGCATGATGCATGTATGATGTATGACATGGCAAAGGTGTGATGCGATTAGGTCATATTAAGCGGAACCGGTCCCGACAATTACTTAGATGGTTCAAGTTGTTTAGAACCCCCGCAAATTAAATGTTGTTTAGCAAGACACAGATGGATCCGGTTCGCTACACATGTTTAAATGAGGCCAATATAAGGCTAGATTTGCCCGCATATGGGCCCCATATTTAATTATTAGGTGAATCGACATAAGGCCCCCAAACCACAGATATGCATGCGAGATGACAAATAAATATGCAACAAGTTGTTATTATGTTATAAAATAGGGTTTGCGGGAAGGGGTTCACACATTAGGGGTCTCGACGATCTTGGGGTTCCGGGGTTCGGGGTCGGTCTCAGGGTTCGACGGAGTTCGGGGTCGGGGTCCAGGGTTCAGGGTTCGATGGCCTCGGCGGGAGCGTTCTCGGTTGACTGGGGTAGATCTTGTCGCATCGGGGTCTCGGTGTCCGGGGTGAAGTTCTCGGTGTCCTTGAGGTAGACCTAGTCACGTCCGGTCCTCGGGGCTCGACGAACTTGGCGTCCCACGCAGGCGAGCTTGGCGGTAGATGGTAGATCCTGTCGACTCCAAGCCATCGGCCTTGTTGTTTCGCAACGGGGATCTTGGGGAGTTTTCGGGGTTCCACGGTTCGACTCGACAAACGGACTCCGTGAGCGGGTCTTGGCGTCCACCGATCTTGGGATTCATGAGGAGGTCTTGGCGTATCCGTGGCGGCGAGCGGCAAGGGTGGCGGGACAGGCCGGAGTTCGCGGGGCGGAGGGGAGGAACCGGCGCGCGCTGGCGAGCGCATGGCGACGGCGGTTGCGGCCGGGCTCAGAGAGCTAGCCGGGCGAGGCGGGCGCGTTCGCGAGGCGGGGTGGCGGGCGCGGCTCACGCTATGGGCGGTGGGGCGAAGCCGCTGGGGCGCACGAGGCACACAGCGGGCGGCGGCGGGACGAGTCTTGAGCCGGCGGGAGGAGAGCGGCGGCGTGCAGCGCTGAGGCCGCCAGAGAGGGAGGAAGGCGGCGGGCGGGAGCGATGCGCGAAGGAGGAGGAGGTGGTCGGGCCGGGCCGAGAGGGTGGACGGTGGCAGGCCGGAGGAAGGAGGAAGGAGGGCGGAAGGAGCTCATGGAGTGAGGCGGCTCAAGGCGGTGCGGCCAGGACGGAGGAAGGGTAGGGGCGGCGGTGAGGGGCGGTTGTCGTCACGAGGAAGAGGAGAGGAGAGGGAGGCAGCCAGGCAGGTGGGGGTCGGGGTGGGGCCAGGTGTGGGCCCGCTGGGAGAGAGGTGGGAGAGGGGCTAGGGTGAGTGGGACCGGTGCGACCAGGCGGGCTGTCAGTGGCAGTGGGGTTGACCAGGGAAAAAGAGGGAGAGAGAGGGGCTGCGAGCGGGCCAGCGCGCGAGTGGGGCCCAGGGGAGGGAAAAAGAGAGAGGGGTAGACAGGGACTGGGTGAAAAGAGAGAGAGAGGTGGGAAAAGAGGAGGATAGGTGAGGTGGCAGGGTGGGTAGGAAGAAGGGGAAGGGGTGAGGTGGCAGCCAGGGATTGGTGGGTAGGAATAGATTGGGTGGAGATAGGTTTTAGAGGGAGCTGTTTCAGCTTTGTGTTTGTTTAGTTCTGTTCAAATTAAAACAAAGCCACTTTGCAAAATAGTTTTTAGGGAAACAAAATATCCGATACGCTCGAGGTTTTGCCTTTTAAAATAAAGAGGGGTATTTGTATAATCAAAACTAGGCTTTTCAAAATAATGCAGACAACCATGCATGATGATGACGATGCAATGCACAAAAACAACGCGATTTTCTAGTAGTGGTTTTGCGGGATGCCACATTGGTCCCCTTCCGGAAGGTTCTAGAAGCTTACGGTACAATACCGATTAACTCGGAACAATTCCAAACTCCAAAAACTGCACTGCCTTATATGAATCTTATTCTCCGGACCATTCCGGTACCTCTCGTGATGTCCCAGATCCCATCCGAGACTCCGAACAAAAACTCATAAACCAATTATCCAATCTATCCTAGCATCGAGACACGTTAAGTGTGTGACCCTTCAGGTTCGAGAACATGCAGACATGATCTTATATCAATAATCAATAGCGGGGTCTGGAAACCCATATTGACTCCCACACATTCATCGATGATCATATCGGATGAACCACGATGCCAGGATTCAATCAATCCCATATATATATTCCCTTCGTCTCGCGATATTTTACTTGCCCGAGATTTGATCGCTTGCACTCATACCTAGTTCAATCTCGTTCACGCAAGTACTTTACTGATTCGTAATCCGATATCACTTTGTGATTAACTCCTTAACCACATGCTTGCAAGCGGTGTTGATATCGATTACCGAGTGGGCCCGAAGTATATCTCTCCGACTTGGGAGGGAGAAATCCCATCTCGATACATACAACCCAACAGGTACTTTCCGATCACCTGAGAGACACCTTTATGATCACCCTCTCATAGGATGACGTTTGATGACCTCAAAGTTTTCTTCCGATACCAGGGAGTTGTATTATCTCATGGTCTAAGGAATACAATATTTGACATAAGAAAAGCTTCGCAAAGATGAACACGATGACACGATCTAATTGCTCCGCTTAGTTTGGGTCTGTCCATCATATCATTCTCCCAATGATATGACCTCATTATTAATCGACAACTCATGTCTATGGTTAGGAAACCTTAACCATCATTAATCAATGAGCTAGTCCATAGAGGCATACTAGGGACACGGTGTTCTTTACAAACCACACAAGTATTAAAGTTTCCGCTTAATACAATTCTAGCATGGAATATAAACTTTATCATGAACAAGAATTATAATAATAACATCTTTATTATTGCCTCTAGGGAATAATTCCAACATGCCACTGCCTCACCACCAGTCCACTATCGTCGGATTGATGACAAGTTTGCCATAGGGGGTCCTAAGAGCGTTGAGAAAGGTGGGGTGTGAGACGTACGGTGTTCTAGGAACGGTGAGCACACAAGTGTACCCAGGTTCAGATCCGACAGCGGTGGTCGGATCCTACTCCTGCTAGCAAACCAGTAATATATAGACAGAGTCAGATGTTACAACGATTACAAGAGAGGTTTGCCTGTGCGAGTTGAGATTGTATGTCTATGATTATTTCCATTCGAGCCTTCATGTATGTCTAATTCGTTGTCTATACCTAAACAACCTAATGCATATTAAGTTTGTTTATCATACATTATCATTCTGTTTACCTTGAGCAACAATGTCAAACATAATGGTATTTTACATCATGCTTCATTCTATCATGGAACATTTGATCCTTTGTAAGTCCTATGGATTTTTGACTATCTCAAAACATATTAATCTCCAAAAAAAACTCAGCATATAAACCTTTCAACCAAAGTGACTCTTTACAAGCTTCAACAATAACCATATATTCTACTTCTGTGTGCTAGATTGAAGCAAAAAAATGAGTGTAATGTTGCTCTCTAGATTACAACACAACCACCAACTATAAACACATAGGAAACTCCTCTTATCTGAATCAAATCTGAATCCATGTAGCCTACGAGTCCCTTGCCGTTCTTGGCAAATTTCAAACAAGCATTGGGAGTCACGAATGTACCTAAAAACCCACTGAACATCCTTCCAATGTTATCTATCGGGATTAACTATGTATCTACTAATCGAAGTCAAGGCATGATAAACTAGGATGAGAACAAATGATGGCATACATCAAAGAACAAAGAGCACTACAATATGGAACCCTTGACATGTACCCAAACTCTTCATCAGAACTAGAACATTGAGAAGTTAACAATTTTAAATGAGGAGCAAAAATAGTACTAAATTGACTTTGCATCATGCATGCTAAAACAATGAAGAATTTTCTTAATGTATACTATGCTGACTAAGAAAAAATAAACCATAGTCTCTATCTCGGGTAGTCTCAACCTAGGATCTTCTTAGCAGCACCAAGATCTTTCATCTCAAACTCAATACTTAAAGGTTCCTTTGAAGTAGTGATCAATTTCTTGATAATGACATCAATCAAGTCGAGAAGCTTCTCAATGTCCTAGGTCTCAAGCCCCCCCCCCCCCCCGGAAAAGCAAGCATCGCTGCATTCCATCAGAATTTAGCATTTATTTGAAATTTGGATCACAACTCAACAGACATCCTAACACCTAATTGCATCGCACCTCTCGAATGGCCCACCTTAACTATGGTGTTGCAGATTCTACACATTCCATGCCAAGTGAGGTGCTACTCTTCCATATAAGTATCGGGAAATAAAGTGTACAATTCACTCGAGATTCAGAGAAACCAATTTCACTTGAAACAAAGTATAACATACATAGGTATATGTTATAAACTACCCCAAGTCATTTGTGAATCAACGAAGAAGTTGGTTGCAATATGGAACAACCAGATGAACACTAGCTATCTGCACATTGCAATCCATCAGGAACGTGCAACCATCTACAAGCATGATAAGCAGGGTCTAGCTGATCGAGGGACTATCGAAGTCTTGGGACACTATACATCCCCTCTAGTTGTTTTTTCATGTTGCTAAGTAACACTCCACATCACAGAGTTATCACACACTCATTGTACATTGATTGTTCAAGTTAGCTGGAGAGACATGATCAAATCAAGTCCCACTGAACTCAAAAAAAAAAGTTCCAAGTCCAGTCGTGTAGACTGAGGGGTCAAGAATTCAATTACATTATAGGAATTCACAGCCAACCCGTGCACAATAAGTTCCCATGAAAGACTAAGAGAACCTAAATTTCAATTTTTCTGGAGTCTATGAAACGAAAAAGTAAACATTCCCCTTAGACTAACAAATTTGATATGCTCCGTTAGAGAAAAAATGCAATATAATGTAAACAAATATTCGTAAGACCACATAGGGTATGGTTTTTGTGTGAAGATATGGAATAGCTACTTGATGAATATTTGATAGTTGAAGTTTAATGATCAGCAAGTGCTTCATGAATTCATTTTTATGTGAACCCTGCATATTAGACAGAACTCATCACCCCTATGAAGTAATGCACATGCACTCTTTAAGACGTCAGTAAACGGTGTGGTTGCAGATACACATGGTTGTTGCGGTGGTTGGGATCCAAGACTCGTCTTACTACTTAACAGAGAGAAACTGGTGCCACATAGTTTCTAGGGAACACATTTTGTTATAGACTTTTTTTAATAAATCTTCCTTCGGCAACTTATTTTTACCTCACGAGCACTATGGAGTGGACAGTGCAAGCTTAGGATTGAGATGCATCAAGGAATCTGATAACATAGACTGTGGCGCTTAGCTAGCTAAGAATTTCCTCATCGGAAGAAAACATTTATTTGGCCACACCGATCACATGTTGAAATGGTGCTCCATATGTGATCTACCTTATTGGGCAGGTCTTAGCTCGGGTGGTGAGTGGTGACACTGACCCATAAGTTCTGCTCGTGGGAAAAGTACAACCGCAAAGCTAGGTAAGCATTTCGACACCATTCATGTTTGAGGAGTCAATAATTCTGTGTAGCAAGCTAAGATAAAAAGTTCTAGGCTTTATTGTTTGTGTTTCTTGCTTTAATGTTAGGCTAGATCGAGCTCTTAGGAGTACATTTTACAGATGATCCAGAAAATTTTGTTTGGAAACTAACATCCACAAGTGTATTTACTGTCAAATCGATGTATCTGGATCTAATGAATGACCACATAAGATTCCTACGTAAATAATTGTCGAAGTTGAAACTTCCACTAAAGATAAAAATATTCATGTGATTTCTCAGTAATAAAGTTTTGCTAACAAAGGATAATTTAGCAAAACAAAATTGGAATGGATGTCAAAAATGTTGCTTTTGTGACTCTATGGAGGTTGTTGAACACATTTTTCTCTCACGTCCTTTTCTCTATTGGCGTATGGTTTTCCTCAGATACAACATTATGCCACCATACAATATTACCAATATGTTTAGAGATTGGTTAAATAGAATTGATAAGAAGAATAAAGTTAGAAAACGCATTGGATTTTCAGCTTTATGTTGGGCAATTTGAAAGAAGTGCTGAAATAACAGTCTTTAACAAACAATCTGGTACTACTTTTTTGCAGGTTATATTTATGGAAACACATTGGATATAGTTATGGGCATATCTCCTTCTGGCGGATCAACGTGAACCTATGGCTATTGGATGCATCTGGCTGGTGATGGTTGCACATGACTTCTATTCCAGGCTACTGGTTGGCGTCACAGTAGTAGATTATAGAATGGATACCTACTTGTTGCTTTTCATTTTTCGTTGATTGATACTTGTATCAACCCTTGCTGATCCATGATTATAATAAATTGAATATTACAAACATTGCAACAAAAAAAGTTGTGTGCACCTATTGATGCAGAGGCCAGGGCATAGTTCCCCATTTTCTAGCCGCCACCCCCGGGTCACTTGCGTGAGGCGACTCTAGGGCGCCCACCTCCAAACGCTAGCAGGCCGCCACCGGGCCCTCTCCCTCCAGCCACTGCCGCCGCGTCCTCTTCCCGGACGATGGTGGCGGCCACGCCTTGGTCACCAAAGGTGACGGGCGGTTTGTGTTGCCTCTGTCGATCTCCTTCATGCGGGGGTAGGCACTAGGCGCGGAAGAGCAGAAGGGATCTTGTGTGGACCTAGAGGTGGCGGCTTCCCTGCAGCGATGCTGCTCCCGGTGTTGGCTCAATCTCTGGGTTTGGCCATGGGCTCGAAAGGGATAATGGTTGACCCGCTCGTTCTGATTTCCGGTAGCCGCCAGCGGTGTGGGGACTACTGGTTCAGCCCAAATAATGGAGGCGGTCCTAGGGTTCCTCCCGCATGAAGAAGATCTGCTTGATGCTTTCCCTTGTTGATTTGGATGGAGTGTCGAGTTCAAAATACTCCGTCGGCGAACTCCCATGGGCGCATTAGGCCTGGAGATTGCTGGATTGAAAGGTATTCGGTCGTACGTATCCATGTTTTCTAGCCGTTTGGTTTCAGCAGGAGCGTTGCGAAGCTCTGTTGTTTGTTCCCACCAAGTTCCATCAACGAGCCATGGTGAAGTCAGATGCGGAGAATTCAGGAAAGCGGAAACATGAGGGTTGCAATGGTGATTTGAGACTTTGTGGTGACAACGAACTGGCTGCGTGATCTGTGACTCGCAGCGGCGACTGTTTCTGGGGGAGGCAACACAGGGGGAATTCCCAGTCTTACTTTGCAGGATGAAAATCCAAGGTCTGGTCTTAACTGATTGTGCCTGGCAATGGCCTTGTTGAAGGCAAGATTTTGCAAGCGAGGATTTTCTTCAGGATAAAAACCTATGATCTTTGATCAGGCAATGATGACGCTTATGCACTGTTTCCTTCTTAAAATTCTTGAAGGCGTTGTTGTTGGAGTGGAGGACTACTGGTGTTGTTCTGGTGGTGTCAGTGTTGTTGCTTTGAGAAATAGTTCTCTGTAGCAGGACTTTTCTTTTTTTTGTAATTCTTTTTTCTGGGTTGTGTGCATCCGTAAGGCCTCTAGGGCATGTGTTGTTGCAGAGGCTCCATGATATTAATATATACTCTTTTCCAAAAAAAATCCCATTTCAGAAAAAACATATATGCAAGCTAATAGATGCTATATTAAATTAAAAATAGAGATACCATCTGGCTTGAGTGGACGGATGATACCATCCCATTTTGTCACGTGCATACTTTCTAGATCGTGTTCACAGTGCTCCTATCATTTAAGGGTCGCATGATACTGAGTCGGTTAAGTATTGCATCTGAACCATCTGGCTTGAGTGGACGGACGATACATATATACATACATCCAGTAGTTTGGCGCGACATACTATAGCACTTGTGCACAGACCGGTCTGAAATTTCACTTATAGTCATAATCTATAGACAAAGGCTCCTTTGGTCGCTTGTGGAAGTGAAGCCGGATGGTCATCCCATATACTATGTGGTAGCACTCACACTAGCATAACTAGAACAAGGAGGCATCAAGGAAGGAACCAATTTGTAGGACTATGTGCATTAGGATGATATGCCTCATTATTTTGCTTGATTTCCTTTCGAGCAAGTCCTAACGCATATGAAAGATGATGAAACGAATGACGTTATCATATGCGGTAAGTTGTGTGGTACTATAATTTGTACCATTTATATATGCTAAGAATCTAAAATATAAATGGACCAAATATCTATGTTAAGTAGAAGTGGACTACTGAACATGTTTAAAAGTTGTGTGGAGGCTAACTTGATGACATCCTCCTTTCAGAACATGTTCTGATTGTTTTTCTTGTGTGGTCTTTCCAAAACTATCATATTGAGTTTGTTGGAAACTTCTACAAAAAACATCATGGAAATAAAATTTGACTCCCAACTTCCATATGTGTAGTATTGCAGAAGATATTGATAATGTTATGATATTTCATGCAGATGTAAAGCCTTGTTTTTTGGCATGGACCGCCTTAATACCTATGATGATCAATTTCTCAAAACTTCAGTACATATAAGCACATCAAGTTTTACCAAAACCACCATGAATCCACATGCCCATTACTATAGTGATAAACTAGGCTGGTATAAGTATTATAAGCAAAAGTAACAAACATGAACACCAAACACCACTCTGCATGACATACTGTTGACAACCTGACAACACCGTCGTAGTGAGACATGATGAAGAATTGATGGTATACATCTATTTCGGAAACCTTGACATGATAATATACAATATGAGCTTCTACCTGGTGAGACAAACAAACTCATGAAAGATCAACAACGAGATCTACCATCCATGTCCCTTTGTTGCTTCTTGCCATAAACCACAATTTAATAATCTTACTCAGCTTTTGCAACTATGTTTTCCCAGTGTATAGCGAACAACTGTCAAAAAGCATAACTTTGGACACAAAAATCCTAACAACATGCTCAACAAACGTCTATATACGCAAGTCATATAGTTGAGAAGTAGCTAAATGAGTAAAAACATTGTGGCCGCATTGAAGGGAGGCAAAATTTAAAAAAAAACATGAGCATGTTTCATTAAAAAGTATATAATCAAAATATTATTTTGAGAAAAAAGTTAGACAGGACAAAAACAACACTCCTATTTGAATTAGAGGGAGTAACTATGAATGCACTATGGTGATCCTCCTGCCAATCCAACTCTACACAAAAATTTCAAGAAATTGCGTGTGACGGGCTTCACATGTTTGATCCAAAACTAGACAAATTTCGAGAAATTGTGTGTGAATATTGGCCAATTCAATCTAGAGCCTCAGCCAAACATCATACAATATCAGACAAATAGTTTCTCTTCTTGACTAGCTAGGCCAAATATTTATCGTTATGCAATATGAATAAACAACATTGGTGAATAATAATGTAATACTACAACCTGAAAAGACTATAGCTCTATACAACATGCCAATCCCTGGATCATCTCATTGGCTTATGTAGAACTTAAAGATGAATAACAAAGTAATATACGTGCATCATAAATAACGTAATGATCCAGAGTATTCAGTTATTACAATAAATCTTAGCTCGAAGGCTAGCTCAAATAGTTCAATAGCAAACGTAAGCATAAGTATATAATAGGCTCCATCTTCAATTGTGCCATAGCTGAACAAATGTCGAATGGAGGACCGCGACCTAATTCGATCACTCAGAATCAAAATATCCTGTAACATAAAACGCTGCAGCCCCGAAGGGTCAATACTTTGAATGTATTGCAAGTAGAGCTAAGTAAGGAGACAATATACCTAGCAACTACATACATGCTTATTTGGCTAAGTGGAGCTTTGACTAGCATGCATTTTCTTAAACAATTTTATCCTACTTTCAAACCAAGTTTTAGTAATTAGGAAATAAGGATGAGTGAAAAATATATCATAGCCTCAATATCTAGCAACTCAAGTTGTCCATAACCAGGAACACGGGTAAGTACTTAGTTTAGACACCCTGTAGGGCTTTGTACACTTTACCCATGTTACCTAGCCAATCCAGCTCATACCATCACACTCATATTATGTAATGATAGGGAGAAGTCTAAGAAGAGACCGTTCGGGAAGTAGTTGCCCAAACCCCACTGCGCACCCGTCCAACCTACCATTTACTACATCTCTCGCTACGCTGGGTTCGGATCACCATGACCTACTAAGTTCAACCAGCCACCTATATCTTACTGGCACATGGTTACACACGTAAGCTACTATAATAAAGAAACTTATCTTTTCTCGGTGCCCTAGGCGGCATTCCCCACCATAGTCCTTCACTCCAATGACACTCTAACCATTCCGCATAGGTGGTTCATTGACATTATGTTGTTTTAGTTTAAGCAGAGCGAAAACACTATCATAACATGGTGTAGTCCCTTCTCCATCTAGAATAGCATGACTAAGCACATCTAACATACGAAGGCTCAACTACAAGTGATCCTACCAATATATATAGGATATAGCATAGCGATAGTAATTCATACACATGCAACTATAAAAAATACACTCACATGCATAGGAAAATAGTAGGAAAATTCATAAACAAAATAGCATCTACTTGCCTTGATAGTTGTTGAACTCGTTCAAACACTAGTTGCAATTATAGACATTGCACTCCTCGCAATCTATCGATCAAACAATTGCATACAACATAAACAACCATACAATCATAAACAAATGCATAAATGCATGCATGATAATTTAATATGCCACAATGGTTATAATTAGTTCTCTAAACAATGTTAGAATACATGATGTATGCAGGAGATCAATTAATGCAATGGAGTATTTGTCATTAATAACTGCTTGCCATTATTGGGGATTTAGCAGATCTGTTGTAACTCATGTTCTCTTTGTCGAATTAAATTTGTATCTGGAGTGTAATGGATATAGGACATTAATACGAACCAGTAGAAATTAGATTCGCCCTAAACGGAGTTGTGGATCTTTTTCTAGGATTTAATTAGTGTTTAAATGGGTTTGAAATCATTTAATTAATTTCCATTGTCTAAAATTCAAATTAAAACCAGATCTATGATCTACTCGAGATTTTGATTCTAGTTATATATTATTTATATTTTTGTGATCTATAAATAATTTACTATGAATTTAATGATCTAAAAATCAATTAATAATAATTAAATTATTATAGTAAATACATACTATAAAAGTTATACATAATCTCACATTAATATTCTACACAATTTTGTGAATCCATTGATATGTTATTTGCTATTTTTGGATCTACGGATCTTTTTATATGATTTTGCAAGTTTATATAATTTTCTGAAATTTTAATATTAGATCTATTATTTTTCTTGCGCCAGCGCTAATCAACGCTGATTGGGATAAGTGGATGGCCACGTGGAAGTAGGTGGTTGGGCGGTACCTCTTCGTTGGGCTGATCTAGGCACGGCTGTTCATTGTAGATCGGATGGCGGGGAACGAATCCTTCTAAGCTGGGGTCAACGGCGGTCGACGACGGCGGTGGTGCTCAGGTGGCAATGGAGGCGGTGGCTCTGATGAGGTATCGGCAAGGAGAAACGGCGGACGAGGAGCGGGAGAGGACAGTGAGGTCGACGGAGGGATCGGCGGCGACTTTCTTTTCGAGGGGCAACGTCCACGGGCTGATGGAGAGCTTCGGTCGGCGGCGGACTCCGGTGACGCGGGGCGGCCTCCCTAGCGATCTGGAGAGGGAGAAAAGGGGTCAGGGTGATGTGGCGAGTAGAGGGGAGCAAGATAGAGGGAAGTAGAGGGGCAGGGGCGGGTCGGAACAGTGTCGACGAAATCGACCAGATGGTGTCCGGCGGCAGCGGAGATCGATTCGAGCCTAGGGTTTAGGGAAACAAAAAGGGAACCGAGGGGGCGGGTGTGGGGGTTTATATGGAGGGGAAGGCCTGCGCAAGGGGCAAGGGGCGCGCCGAATCGTGCGGAAATCGGAGGCGGTCCTATTGCTGTTTCCTGCCCAAAATATAGAAATTAAAAAATCTTACTTCCCAGTATATGGCAGGCAAATGTCCAAAAGACTTACTTTACATTTGAATATTTTCTAGCAACATGCTCATAAACGAACTGCAGTTGCACTCTAATGAATCTTTATTTGAAGTGTAGCAGGCATGTGAAGTCTAGGATGAGAAAGCTTCAGTAATCCAAATGTTCATTCAGTGAAGTGCATCCATCACCAGTTTGACCTACAGATCATTCAACAATAGTATTGTTAAGGGGTAAATTTACATGGCAAAATCATGCTGCCTTTCATCATTTCATGGATCCAATCCTTGCAATGCATGGAAGATCATTTGGAAAATGGGCACCCCCGCGTGTCAAGTTTTCCTATGGCTTGCCAACAGGGACAGGTGCTGGATAGTCGAGCGATTGCAACGGCACGGACTACAACACCATCCACGTTGCTTGCTATTCCACCAGGAACTTGAATGTTGCAGCACCTGCTCATAGCCTGCCCCGTCTCTAGGAAGGTATGGCATGACATGCTTGCCTGGCTCAGGATCCCATGTAGGCCACCAGAGAACGAAGCCGCATTTCACGGTTGGTGGTTCGCAGCCAGGCAGACCACCCCCAAACCCATGTGCAAGGGATTATCCTCCGAAACGTTGTTGGTGGCCTGGATGATCTAGAACCCGTGCAACTCCTGCGTCTTTGATGGCTATCAGCCCCCCTAGCTGAATGAGAAAATCAGTTCTGAGGCGATGCTTTGGGCTTTGGCAGGAGCGATTGGCCTTTGAGTCATCATCCCTACACAGACGTGCACTGATTAGATGTAACCAATAATCTGTAACCAATAGATTAAAGAACATCTCTAGAAACTAAGTGAACTAAACTAAACCAACAAATGCAGTCCAATTTCATGATAGCATTGGTGAAAATCGCTGTACGCGCAATCTCAAATTAATGCATTGCAGAACCATTTGGTTTTGGCATGTGCATACTTTCCAGATCGTATTCATGGTGCTTCTATCATTTAAGGGTCTCATGATAGTGAGTCGCTTAAGGATTGCATCTAAACCAACTGGTTTGAGTGGACGGCTGATACATATATACATACATCCATAGTAGTCCGGCATACCATAGCACCTGTGCACACACATGTTCTATACTAGGGGTCATTTGTACTGTTCAATTGTTTTAACTGATTGTTGTACTCTGGCCATTCATGGTATTTTCTTCTCTCTTAATATAACACATGAAGTTCTCTTGCATGGTTCGAATTTTCACTTCTAGTCATATATCTTTAGATAAAAGGCTCATTTGGTCGCTTGTGGAAGTGAAACCGGATGGTCACCCCATATACTATGTGGCAGCACCGACACTAGCAGAACTAGGACTAGGAGGCATGAGGGAAGGAACCAATTTGTAGGACTATGTGCATTAGGATGATATGCCTCATTATTTTGCTTCGATTTCCTTTCCCGCAAGTCCTAAGGCGTATGAAAGATGCTGAAACAAATGACGTCGTCATATGTCGTAAGTTGTACGGCACTATAGTTTGTACCATTTATATGCTAAGAATCTAAAATATAAATGGACAAAGTATCTGTGTTAAGTAGAAGTGGATTATTGATCATGTTTAAAAGTTGTGTGGAGGCTAACTTGATGACACCCTCCTTTCAGAACATGCTTTGATCGGGGTTTTTTTCTGTGGTCCTTCCAAAACTATCGTATTGAGTTTGTTGGAAACTTCTATAAAACATCATGGAAATAAAATGTGACTACCAACTTATATGCGTAGTCTTGCAGAAGATATTGATAATGTTATGATATTTTTGTGCAGATATAAAGCATTGTTTTTGTTTGCATGAACTGCAAATGTCTACAACTTCAGTTTACATATACCGAGGAAGTCAAGTTTTTCTATAGCCACCATGAATCCACAATCATGCCACTACCGCAGTGGTATATTGCGAATCTGAGAGACAATGAAGAATTGACGATATACGACAATTTACTAAACCTGGAGCCTTAGCTTGGAAACATGTTCCTTCCTGGCCTCCTGCCTTATAGTGTTGTTTATATATTTATTTCGATTCTACAGAGTAATTAAGGTATCATGTTTCCTGTATCATACAGTATCTGGCAAATATTTCCTCTTCTTAAGTAGCTAGGCCAAATCTATATATGCTTATGCAGATATGAATATAGAACAATAAACAACATTGGTGGAAAATAAGCAAAATAAACTAAACCAACAATGCAGCTCTATTTCATGATAGCACTGGTGAAAATGGCAGTACATACGAGCGCAAATCAATGCATTGCAGAACCATTTGGCTTTGACATGTGCATGCTCTCGGATACTGTTTACAGTGTTGTCATCATTTAAGGATCGCAGGAGGCCAGATGTGCTTCAGGACTGCATTGGAAACGAACTTGCTTGCAGAAGTCTGGCAATTGTGCACAAACCAACTGCAATGGAGGGCACACATATATGCGTCCAGAAGTCTGGCAATTGTGCTGTGCACAAACAAGTCTGAAATTTCACTGCTAGTCGTTTCGTTTATCTGTAGATAAGATTTTCCTTTGGTTTCTTACTGTGGAACCAGATGGTCACCAGCGATCTACACATTAGCAGAACTAGGACTGGGAGGCACAAGGGAAAGACTAACTAGTTACCCAATGATGTATTGTACATCATGTACCCCAGCATGATATGCCTCTTTACTAGGCTGTGCTTCGAGTCCTGGGGCATGTGAAAAGATCAGCCTAGCCCACGCTAAACCACAGTGTGTTGTTGAACATGTACGTTCAAAAGTTGCACAGATGATAAGTCCATCAAATCCCCTATTTGGAGCTTCCTTAGGAGATCTTTTGTGGTGGTCTTTCCAAAACTATCATATCTAAAACAGCACAGACATACAAAATTTGCTCTCTACTTTTACATATATGGTTTATATTCATTTGAACACCTAGTTTTTCCATAACCGTGGAAGTGAACAGGTTCGGACCACATTGGTAAACTAGGCTGGTACAATAAAAAATACTGTAACAAAGATGAACACCATACATTTGTCAAACCTTGACATGATGATATACACTCTCTTCTACAACCTTGTCAGGCAAACAACTCATCAAAGCTTAGCAAAAGAAGCTATCAGCTATGTGCCTTCCATCCTGAAAACTCGGACAAATAGACCTATCAGCTATGTGCCTTCCATCCTGAAAACTCAGACAAATAGACCTATTATCTAGTACTCCCTCCATTTCAAAATATAAGATGTTTTAGATTTAAGAAGAAAATGAATCTAGACTTGTTTTAGTATGTAGGTTCACTCAGGTTTGAAGTGAACCTACATACTAAAAAGAAGTCTAGATACATTTGCTTCACAAAGCTAAAACATCTTATATTTTGGAACAGAGGGAGTATATCCCTTTGCTGCTTCCTGCCTGAAACACGCAAATTTAAAAATCTTACTCGTCCCGGTGTATGGCGAGCAACTGTCCAAAAGGCTTACTTTACATCTGAATATTTTCTAACAAAGTACAAACGAACTACAGTAACACCCTAGTGCACCTTTCTTTGCGGTGCAACAGGCAGGTGAAGTGAAGTCTAGAATGAGAAAGCTTCAGTAACCCAAACGTTCATTCAGCGAAGTGCGGCCATCACCAGTTTGACCTACAGATCATTCAACAATAGTATTGTCAAGGGGTAAATCTACACACGTGATGACTGTTAACAAATAAACTATTCTTACCTTTAGGTGGCACCCAGGTCTCATAATCTGGACCTGCTTCAAGAAAATCTGGTTTTGCAGGACCCAGAATACGTTTTTGTTTCGACTTCTTCCCTTTTCTCTTGCTAGCCTGCGGTTCATCCTCGTTCTCCATCTCTTCTGAAGTTTGTAAACCACGTGTGTGCTTCAGCAGAAGGGCCACGGCATCAGCTGCTGATGCTTCCGATTCAACAGAAGACGGTTCTGCTTCAGCGCCAGCTGGCTGATCAGCAGACTTTCTCTTCCGTAGAATAAGCCCAGGAGCAGCCTCTTCAAGATCCTTTTCATTGGCTGAATTGGAAAGAATGGTTTTTCGGTCTTTGTAGTCCACAAAATTATCAGGCTCCTCAGAATTGGTATTTGCTTCTTTTATACAGTTCTCTTCAGGTACTATGATCCTCTTGTCGCCAAGCCACTGGGGTTTTGGTATGGTGAATGCACGTTTGCTGTCATTTTCTTGGTCCCTTGAGACATCTGTTTCTACTTCGGCAGGTTTATCCACTTCTGTTTTGGTCGGACAAGAATCCTTGGAGTTCTCCTCTGTCGAGGTTTTTTCTCGAGCAACTGTTTCTTGCTTTTTGGCTTCTGGTCTTGGATTATCGTTAGAAGCTTGAGGGTTTGCTTCTCTTGGCTTTAGGTCTCTCTTGAGAGCTGCTTCTCCCATAGGATCAGCTACCTTCAGTAGGTAAACTACTTTGTCCAGATCAGCTTGAAGATCGGAAAGCTCCTTATGGATTTTGGTAATATTATCATGTACTGTTGAGCAGTTCAAATCAATTATTAGGATACTCAAGACAGTGAGTACACAAAGTAGACAGAAAAGAACGAAGTAGGTGTGCATGATACATAACATCAAGTTGTGTACATCTCGAAGTACAAAGGATGGTTTAAGCAAAGTAATTCGCTTAATGCAATATGTGATGTTCATACAATTTGCCAAATCAACATAGTGCAATCTTGATATCGTGCACTATTATAGATTCTAGTCAGTAAAAATTAAGTAAAAGAAATATATTCTCCTTTCCCTTAACGCTAATGTGCTGGCATGACCAAACACTTAGATGCCAAAAGCCAAAACACGCAACCATGATCCCATCAGATGCAACTGTATACCCCATGGAAAGCAGCCAGTACCCACCCGTTGCAGGACATCATGGAGAGAAGCAGGCGTACTTTAGCAAAGTAGGATAGTGTCAAAACTTAATGGGAACTTTTAAAATGTGTACATGGAAATACAGAGAAACAAGCCAGCTTAAAACTAATTGATTCCCATTACCAGCCAAAGTCTGGGATAGCTGATGAGATAGTTAGGCCTAACCAACATTTGTCAGTTACAAACCCACTCACACAATTATATGCATGTTCAGAGTGAACAAACAATTATACTTGGGAGGAAACTGTTATATACCATGAAAACCTTTTGGTATCATGTTCTATACTAACTTCCTTGCTAAGGAAAATACAATGCAATAGTAATCTGAAGAAAAAGGCTTTTGACAGCTTCATATACTTCTAACCGAAAAAGGGGAAATACTCATAGTTTTCCAATAATGTACGCTAGCTTAAAGTACTGCTGGAAACTAAACAAATTCATGGCTTGGTGCATGCAAACAATGTTGGACAGTCAACTCTCCAGGAAGAAAAAACAATATTCATAGCTCTGTGCATGGAAAGAAGCTAAAAATATTGCTGGGGTGATCACGAAATGATGTTTCGGAGCCAATCACAATTGCACAATAAAAATAGACACTGATTCAATTAATTCATTGCAATCAGTACGCTAAAGCTAGTGCAGATATATTTGGTCGTTGCTACAGAAGAAATGCTAAATATTCAGAGATACTCCCTTTAAAAGTCTTAACCAGATTCCTTTACCAAACCTTTCAGAGAGACAAGCCGCTTCAGTTATTAAAGTTAATATCTGAGACTGAGAGCCTTTGCTAGCTGGTAAGTTAAGTTTCAAGCATGGTTGTCTACAAACACTATCTTACAGACCAGAATTTTTAGCTAATACTCCCTCTGTTCCAAATTATATGATATTCTAGCCTTTTTTCTGAAACGCATGTATCTAGGCGTCTTTTAGTGTCTAGGTTTGGAGCAAAATGAGTGAACATACACACTAAAAGGCATCTAGATACATGTGCTTCAGAAAAAGGCTCTTATATTTTGAAACAGTGGGAGTACATAATACACATAGGTCATTTGTTTTTCCCTTATTTTTGCCCACAACCATGTACTGATAATGACCATCAAGCCATTACTACGAATAATATTGAAGTTGTTACTCTATTTTTCTGATTTTGAGAGAAAAAAACAGAAGTGAACAGGCAACAGTCAGGGTCATTAGTGGTACCACTCAGACCTCAGACTTGCAAGGAAAATCCATGCATGATGAAACTCTGAGATTCATCAATATAAATCATGTGGTTCAGAGTGTAGTACCTAATTGAGATGACAATCCACTCATGTAAGCATCAAGGTCATCCCCAAGATCTGCATCATGTCTGTGAGACAGCTTACTCTTCTCTTCTTCAAGCAACTTCTTTTTACCTTCAATATCATTGGTGATGATATCTTTTTTCTCAAGAAGACTATCAGCGGTCTCAACTGATTGTTGTCCATTGGATTGTTGATTAGATGATTTTTTCTTCGTCCGGTCAAAAAAATCATCGTCATCGCTAGAAAAGGTACATGAGAAGTCAGTCAGCGTATGAGAACAAGCATGAAAAGCTCTAACCCTGGCCATGGTAAAGAACCATATACAATCATAGACATCTACTTGCAGATGGGCACTAGTAGAAACAAACAAATAGTTTATCCCTACTTGATAAGTCAAATACATCACATCCACTTCCACAGGACATAACTATAATACACCAATGAGCTTCAAAATTGTCTGTCGGACTTGTACAAAATCCGAGAGGAGGTGAATTCTTTCTACGTTCCGGCTGCAAGGTAAAAGTTTTCAGTTACATGTGTCCCAGTGCGAGACTACCATGACAATGACATGGCTGGCAGCATTAGTGAGTGGTGTGCTTTGACTGTGTGTTGTGCTGGGTAAACCTTACAGGCGTGTACATATCGGCTGGCGGAGCTCTAGACATAGTTTAGCTAGAAAGCTTTGCATTCTAAGGGGTTTTGCCTGATTCTCCTCTACTTAACCAAGCGCTGTAAGATTTTTGGCTGGTTCCCTGTTAAACAGGACCAGATCTATTCTATTCAACTTTAATGAACTGAAGGAGCAGCCTACTCGCTAAAGAGGTTCATCTAAACAAATGGGAAGCATACTGCTAATTTCAGTAATGTCTACCAATCAGTAAACTAAAGCAGATATTCATAGCTTACTATTAGTACTCAAATGCGAAGGAAAAAACTTCAACAATCAATTTGCAAACTAGAACTGAACCTGCATGTAGATCAGGACTAATTCTATGAAGTTTTGTATTAAATCCCTACTTAAAAATGAAAATATAGAACAATCTAACTGTTTTTTGGGTTGTATTATTTCCTTGAGGACCAAAAATTTCAAGTAGTTTGTCTTCTAGATCAAATATTCTTCATTTTTTGCCAACAGATCTAATATTATATTGACTGTCCTTTACATGCATTTGTGTCAGCTGGATTTGGAAGCAGACTAGGAGGGAAACATGATGGTGTAGCTATCTTGCATCATCCTTTGCTCTTAGCCGTAGTACAGGTTAAGAGAAGATACACAAAACAACAAATGTAGCAGCCATAGTTCAAATCTATGAGAAGTACAAACCTAATGACTTCTTCTTCCTCCTCGAGACTTGCTTTACGGCTACCACGTTTTGGTTTTCCAGTACGAGCACCAAGACTTTCTTGTATACTGTCATTTAATGTTTCTTCTAGATTTTCTAGCTCCTCCATAATCTGAAGAAAAAAGTTTATTACTGCTCTTCTAATAAGAAATAAAACCGTGATGGCATATGAAGAAATGTAAGTAAATCTGTAACCCACTAACCTGAGACATCCTTTGCTCATTTCTTGCAATCTGGGTTTGCTGACCTTGGGTTAACCCGCCTTGAGGAATGTCCTTAACTCTTATAGCGTCAATCTCTTTCTTCATGTTGGCAACCTAGCTTAGAGACAAGCAGAGATGCAAATCATATCAGTGAACAAGGGCAGGTTTTTCTTAAAGAACAAATTTTCGGAAGTTTGTGCATACTATAGCACTACTCAAAAGGACTGTTTGTAACAGAAACATCCGAACATAGCTGTGCCGAGTGCACCCAGAGCTTCTACATTTGTTTCTACTCCTAAGGAGTTTGGTACCTCAGAGTCAGGCACTCGACATTTCTT
Organism: Avena longiglumis; assembly: GCA_030063025.1. Lineage (NCBI taxonomy): Eukaryota > Viridiplantae > Streptophyta > Magnoliopsida > Poales > Poaceae > Avena > Avena longiglumis. The sequence continues at coordinate 71,463,070 of CP125977.1, read as the reverse complement.
TCTACGAGAACTAATACTCAGTTACTCACAGGCTTAATCCCTGTAGAACTGTGTCGGAAACATGAATATGTGACTCTACCAAGGCCCATTTATCAATGTCAGGGACGTGCAACTTCTTGATAGAGAAATACTCTGAAGATTCAACGGTTATAATGCTAAGATAAGACTTGTATTCACAGCAACCTACTAAGTAGCACATCTGAATCACAGTGCATCATTTAGACGATGTATGATACTGTCACCCTTCTCCCCAGGCAGCCAGGTCCTTCCCTTTGCCGACACTGGAGGCTATCATGGCAACAGTTGTCACCACTAACACCTTGCTGTCCTACCACCTCCAGATTCTAGAATCCAACTCCTGCCCCATGACTGCCACAGCCTCCACACATGACCAGTGATGTCACCAGCCACTACCCTACCTCTCGGTCAAGGAACTACTAAAGCACAGCAGTGAGGTGAACTCCTATGTCAACCAATGTGTCATCACCGTTCCTGGAAAAGACAAGCCTATACAATTCTGTTAAAGCCGGGATTTACATTCTTCAGAATTTGCCACAAATTGACCCCTAATATAGATGGATCTATATGGAAATTCGTATGTGGTGTACTTAACTATATTTTTTCTTCTTCGTGCAATACCATGTACTGCAACACACTGACCCGAACCGAAGTACCACGTTATATTTATGTAAGTAACTCAAAGGATAAAATCATCTCCCATGAGTTTTCACCCTTAAAAGTGTAGCAGCACAGAAGGTAACCACGGTTCTAGTGAGGAAACAATGTTGCGCAGTTTAAAAAGAAACAGCTGCCCCAAATGCCTTGTGATAGGAAATCAACTCCAGAATAAATGCTGCAAGTAGAATGCAAAAGAATTCAAAACCTAAAGTTTTGCTTTCAACACAAATCACCCGAATTCCAACTGAATGGATAAGGCACTAGAAACAGCATCTATGTAACCACATTCGTTGTTTCACCCTTGAAGAGTATAAATGAATTACAGTAATACATTTACATCTACTTCATAATCTAGGTGCATACAGGAAATGCAGTGATAAAATTATAGGGTTTCCGGAGAACAACTGCTTACCTTTTCCATTCGCTTTATTATTTTGCCGCGTGTTTTTTCCTGTCTATCAGTAAGCTGACCTGTGTAGGTTTGCCACGTGATCTCATCTGCTTCATCCTACGATATGATATCATGTTCAGTAGGAACAAGGGTATCACAATCAATTAGAAAAGAAAAAACTCTAGAAATGTAATGATGCAACTAAAACTTTGGAAAAGCTGGTTTCATGAAGAAAAACTGTGGAAAAGCTCCATTGAAGAAAGTGTAGAGCCTCCCAAGTACTTGTGTAGGATAATTAATATCGCTGACCAAATGCTGCTAGAAACAAACAACTAACCTCGCCAAATTCTTCAGGTGCATCCTCAGACATACCCCATGAAATCCCCTCTGCTAAAGCTGCTTGTGTTTTTGCTCGTAAAAGGGAAGCTTCACGATCAAGCATATTTTGCCGAATCTTAGCATCACGGCGTTTCTGCATATCTTTTTCCTGTTATAAAAGATAAATAAGTAATTATAAGCAACTAACACAACAGAATATGAGGAGGTTGACTCTGTTTACTGATGAATTATTGTGTTCTACATAACAAAGCAGATACTAGGAACAATACTGTATGTTGCACTATCAATACAAATTTGATTTGATTAAGATGTGAAGGCAGCAACAAGATAACAAATACTTCAGAAAAAAATTATGCAGTGGCAGACAAGCCATCTGACGGAGTTTCAGAATCTTACTGGAGGCATCAGCTCAGATGGTCCTTGAAAAAGGTACAGGCGTGATGATCTGGTAACGAAAGAGGGAGGAAAGTTCAGTACAACTTTACCGAGCAATAAGAGACCCAAATAACAGTAGTATCATTTATTCATCCTTCATTTGCTTCCTTGATGATTTTGTTTCTTTTTAGTGTGTTAGTCAAACTAATAATGCAGTCATATTTCTACCAGAGCCTTTTTTCTAGAATATACGCACCAGCCTTTCATATCTTTTCATTCAACTTTCCATCGAATGTAGTATGCATAGATAAAATATCAGTTATAAGTAAACCATATATAATTTTAATTTACTAAGAAAAAACAAAAGTCAAGCTTCTTTCGGGACCATGAACCCCTTGCATTACCCATTGCCACTATTCTACAACCGTTTGCCAATGTAATTGTTTTACATCAGTTGCCAATGCCCCCACATGATTATTAACTTATCAAGGAAAAGGCTTGAAGTGCATAATAAGTAGGTCACGCAAGAACTAGCTTAGAGGCTAGAAACCTATAAATTCTATCAGATCTTCAGATGAAATTAGAGCACATGCTTTACAAAGACCGTGCTGCAAAAATATTGAGCACCAGAAGGCAATCCGCTGTGATCTTTGTGAGAAAGGATACATAGCAAATGGAAGATGTGTGTTTAATTGACAAACTTACTGCCCAAATCGAATTATATCTCCAACATGAATCTTTGTGTACATCTTCTTCTTGATCTGTTAGTTGAGTAGATGACATCAGAAACAGTAAATCGTAAAACAATAAACTGAAATAAATATTGGGAAGATCCAAAGTTTAGAATACAGAATGGATACAGAAATAACAAATCATAAACAATAGATTGTAAAGAAAATTGGGAAGTTCCAATGTTCGAGTACAGAACGGATACAGAGATACAAGGCAGAAAAACAATGAACCAGCCTGAGATTAACTCCACCCTATGATACCCTACACAACAGAGGCGATGCATCCTTGTCAGATACTCACCAGTACACCAATACTTTCTGGTATTCCCAAATACACGTATCGGAGAGCATCATTAGGTTTTGATTAGCAAAATATACTTCACAATTCTTTCCTGCCCAAAATACCAAACACAACAGCCTCCAATGAGGCTGGTTCAACCATTTGGTGATTTCCTAGTGATTACTAACTACATAGAGTGATTTGCTATGGATTCGCTAGCTGCCGGTAAGGCGGCAGTAACTAAGTACATTTAGTCATTTGCTAATAAAGGCAGTATCTGAGTACCGTCTAGTGGCTTTGTTCACAAAATGACAAGTAGGTGTGCATGGTGGTATCAATTCCATTGGTAAGTATAAATTAGGAACACAAGTGTACAATGGAATAACTCAGCCCATTTGTTCTGGAAATTGACACATAAGCAGCAGCAGTTTGTGCAATTTGCACGGTTGTTGTCATGCAGAAACAGAAGTGCAAGAAGGGCAGCAGACCCAGAGCAAAAAGGGCATCAGCAGCATCCCTACATAATTATCTATTATTAGGTTAGTTCTGATAAGTAAGTTATTCGTTTATTACTTCAGATTCTATTTATATTTAGTTCTCTTTAGATCCTATTTTATCTCTGACCCAAATCTGTTAGGAACCCCTTGTTGATGAGGCATTTAAGTTGAGGCAGAATGATGGATTAGTCTCACTCATCTAAAATTTTCTCATCCAAAGCTATAGCAATCTACTCTCCCAAATTCTTAATCCCCTCTGAGCCATGTCCTTCTTGTATTCATCTGAACAGAATTATCCTAATGTGAACGAACGAGCACAGCAACATGACAAGCCAACAACCTTTTGTGGGGAAAAGAATGGTACAGGAATAGCCCAGAAACAGATTAGCTCAATAAGCAGCTTTGAGAAAAGCATGAAAAAAATGAAGGATATAAACCTAACTGTTTTGTTATTTCTAATGTCAGAGGTACTCGGCAAGTCAAACAGATGAAGATAAACAAAACAGAAGAATAAGAATATGACCATCACAGCTCGCATTGCTTTTTAAAACGAAATAGCATGAACAATGAGACGGTGCAACTGCAGTGCATATATGAGAACAGGACATGTAGTTTCACGTTATGAAGATTTTCAAACAAACATATGAGAAGTCTTGTTAAAATGGAAGATTCAGTTCTGTTCTGAAGTAAGACAATGGCAGGAGACTATGCCTGAGTTTTGTTGATTGAAGACCCATGTGTGCTTCCGAGATCATAGAGGAAAACCTCCCCATCATTTCTAAACTGCAGAACTAAAATAACACAAAAGAAACTTCATGAGTGTTCCGCATAAGCACTGAAAAGGAAATTATTAGTACATATTATTAGTACTGGTGATAGATTCCTGGATCCTATTACTGATTTCTTTGGTTCATGAACAATGAATGCATCACTTGTCCACAAAATTTGTTTATTAACTGAAAAGAGGCCCGCAATACCAGGCAGTATTGAGGAACCCACTCTGCACCAGTAATTAAGTTCAACATCAAGCCAAGGGACTAGTTTTCTAACTTTGATTAACCAATGCCATAGTTCACGAGAAAAGAATGAAAATGTACCAGCGTGAAAACGGGAGATAGTAGGATGATCCAGTACAAAATCGCATAAATCGACCCGTCCAAACATGTAAGCTCCTTTCTTGGACCTGCGAATTGTAATGTCAGTCATTTCACCAACCATATCTAGTAAATTCAGTAGCTCATGTAATTACATAGCAGACAATTTCGTGTAATTTTGCATGCGAAGGTCTCAAAAGCCACATAAACTACAATATGACGCATCAAAAGATGAGCAATTAAGTACCTATGCAGTTACTCATTTCACGCAACTACAAACCACGCATGAGATTAGAAACCAAAAAATGGTAGCTACCAACTGGTTGCACTAGGAACCACGCACTGTCCTTCACAAATTCAAGCGTACATGAGCTAGAAACCCTAGCAGCGTCAAAGTAAGTAGCCCCATCCCGCAAGACTAGAACCGCAACAATGCTGGGTCAGGGCCTGCAACTCACACGTCAAGCTTCTCGAAGCTCTGGCCGCTCTTGATCACCTCGAGGAAGAACGGGTGGTCCGGGGCGGCGCTCCAGTCGGGGATGGCGTACGGCGCGCGCGGCCGCGGCTGCTGCTGCCGCTGCTCGGGCGCATCCACCTCGGCCATCTCCGTGTCACCGCCGGAGCTCCCAGATTCCTCGGCCGAAGAGCCGCTGGCGCTAGGGCTTGGGTCAGCGCTCCCATCCGCCGACGCGCCAGGCTCCGCCGACGATGGCAGCGGGGGTCTCGGTGGCGGGGGAGGCGGCATAGAGGAGGAGGGGCTCGGCTTAGTACTCCCATCCACCTCAGCCACTGAGGCGTCAGGCCTCGCCGCCGCCGCCGCCTCCGGCTGCGCCAGCGGTGGAGGCGACGAGGGTTTGGGGGGCGGAGGAGGGGGCATTGAGGAGGAGGAGTTAGGGTTTCGGGGCGGAGGCATGATAGGGTCCATGGCTGCGGTCGGAGGATGCGGGAGAAATGGAAAAGGAAGCGAGGAGAGGTAGACGACGAGGAGGTGGAGGTAGGGATGGATTGTGGCGGGATACAGCGGAGGCGGCGGAAGTGGTCGGAGATCCGGCCAAACGGACGGGGAGGAAGAAGGCAGCACTAGCAATCTTCACCGTTGGCCAGTGGAGGCGGTGCGTAGGCGGAGCTCGCGCGATCCTGGCCGTCCGTTCTTTGTTCGGCGGTCAGTCCAGGTCATGAATCTTCAACGTCCACGCACATCATCGGAGAGTTTCAATTGAATTGAGAGGATGCGAATTGAATTGGGAGGAATGAGTTTGAATTGAATTTCCAAGTTCAAAACAAAATCGTACGTACTTGAAAAGAGGAGTAATATTTTGGTGGGAAAAATAAACGTATTAGAATTTATGAGCTTATATTCTGAAATCATAGTTAAAAGGATGTTTGGAGTTTACAGTGCAATCTACTTCAGTTTTCAAATTATTTTTCCCCAGATATATGAGACACCCATTTTGGCATGAAAGAAATGCCTACACAAACACCATTATCTCAGTAAAAAGCAATAAGCATACTGCAATTGTACAATAACCATCCATTAACTCGCTAAACAATCCCACAACCAATGCAATGTGTTCACAATTGCAAAAATAACTGTTTAAATATCATAATAATAACTCTGTAACTTCACAATTTACATGATCGCCTTGTAGTGTACATTGCACAAAATTACCTTAGCGGAATTTTGTGCATCTATCCGTAGATACAAGCATCCAGCTCAACACAATTGAGCCGTAGATACAAGCATCTATGTGACTCAACACAATTGAGTCAAGGGTGGTCTGCCAAATAAATCACAAAACCAATCCCAGGAGTACTCCCTTAAAATGATGTTCTTATTCACCGACTAATGTACAAACCACCATTCATATGAATTCGCCTTCCATGGCTGGCCTTACTAGGGTTTTGCAGCTCAGGCTTGGGAGGGGGCACTTTTCTTATGGAATATCGAATATGCATCACTGTACACAGCTACTACGTTTGAAGTGACTGCAAGAACAATCATGAAGACCGCCAGAATCTTGTCCCACTTTTTCGCTATGCTGTGTGGATCCCTGAGATATTGTAAGACGGATGAATTAGATAACCAAAACAAAGAAATGTGTTAAACAAGTGAATCCATCCCTCGATTTGATTATGTCTACTACACATTGATAAGTTAGTGGCCATGTACTAATACAGTCTTACTGTCATAATCCACAAATTTATGTTAAGAGTCACTTCTTCCTGCCTTATTTTTATTTTAGGTTGGTGCATACTAAAATTAGTAGTGCAACATACTAGAGCTAGAAATGAAGTAGTGAGGTATAATTTAATTATTACTCTACGAGGATGAGAGGACATTAATGAAAAACTTGAAGCTATCAACTTACCTTAAGGTGATTGCAGCTGGAAAAATGAAGGCAATACAAACAGCAGCAGTAGCCCCAGTAAATTGGAAGGCATCCCAGATGCTAGGAATGAAGTTTGCGGACACGAAAATCACGAGGAGAAGCACTGCTGTCATTACACCAAACCTTCTGTTATCAGAAGCTAGGGGCCTTGCAGAGGAAAAGAGAAGCCCATCCAAATTAAGCCGCAGCGCGTGGAATATCATGGGGAACACAAGCATAAGGTGGACGGCATAGCTCACTCTGACAGCATCGCTAAGAGCTGAACTATATGGAATGCCGAGATTTGAATCAAAGTTAGCGAGCACATCAGAGAGTGTAGATTCACCAAACAGAAGATATCCAAAGAAACTTGTTGTGATGTAGACAGTTGAGCATAAAGCCAATGATGTGTGCACTATTGGCTTGATCTGGGAAGACTCCTTGAGCTCGTTATGAATTGGGTGAACTGCAAAATATCAATAGTGATGCCCTTAGTTAACTGAGAAGCCAAGCTACCTTTATGAGGCATAAGCAACAATTTTCGAAAAGGCATTCAACTATATCTCTGAAACCAATATATAATCATTTTAGCTCAGTCATGCATGTGCATTTCTTTTTTTGTAGCTAGGACTAAGGTTAGCTCATACCATTATAATGGCAAACGTAAGCAGTGACAAGAACTGGTACTGCTGTGAAAAGTTCCCAGACCGATGCCAAATCAGGAACTTCAGGGAACAATTTAGGCATTGGGATTTGTCCGCGTATCAATTTCACAATAGCAATTCCTGCGGTGATAACAACGAAGACGACTGCCAGAGCAACAGATACAGTGGATGTGTAGCTCAGTGAATCTGTGACAGAGAAACAAAAGACGTATATTATCAGATAGTGAGGAATAGAACATAGCATCTTACTCTTACAAAGCACAGGACAAGTCAATGGCCTTTCTTTGCAAAAAGAAAAGAAAAGAAAAGTAATATATAGCCTCTTTTCTGAAGCAGTCACTTACCAACACGCTTGAAACATGCCAGTGGAGTAAATACAGCGAGGGTAGTAACCAGGAGAACAAAGAAACGCCCATTCCACCAGTGTGTGCCAAACCATCCTTCTAATACACCGTAGTGGTGTTCACCAACAGAGGAAGTTCCAGAAAGCACATCACCTGACCGTAAAGAGTAATCGGGTCTATATCAGATTCACTATATGATGCTTGAATCTGAACCAATCCCCAGAATTCAAGAACCAAGAACTGAGACATTTAGAAAAAATGTGGCATGTATCCATATAACAATAAAAGTGCGAGCAACAGTATCAGTAATAATAATTATATGCTCACTGCTTCCGCTTGCCATTTTGCAGCAACAAGAATGCAGATGTACTAGCAAAGCACCAAAGGTTCACAGAAGAAACAAAGTGATGGAGTTAATTGACTAACATATTTATTAGTCAACTACTTTCAGAGTGCATTTCAGTTACCTCACAACTCATACAAGTTATTCTATTCATCCACATGAGCATTTTAGTGCACTGGTGGTGTGTGTAACAGCTTATCTGAAGTGATAGTGCTATTTACTGCCAGCCTAAAATGGTAGTACTATTGGTTACTTTCTAAATAAAAATGTAAAAAGGAGGTTAAAATTAGATGCAAAAATACAGAGATAAGACTAGAAAACCGTGAGAAGATCATACTGGACTTCAGATACGCTACTGAACAGAACACAGTAAGACAGGTGTGGCAGAGACGATTTTTTTACCTACCGATGATAATCATGTAGACGATCATGACGCCGACGTTGTTGACGACGACGCAGACCTGTAGCAGCCTGCGTCCCCACCAGCCGAAGGCGTCGCCCATGACGGCGCCGTAGGAGGGCGCCCCCACGACGCGGCTGAAGCGCATGAGCAGCTCGATGGAGGCGTCGGTGAGGAAGGCGGCGAGGACGATCATGACGAGGCCCGGGACGAGGCCGAGCACCTTCATGGTCGCCGGCAGCGCCATGATGCCGGCGCCGACGATCGTGGTGGACAGGTTGAACACCGCGCCGGGGAAGGAGGCGCCGTCGAACTCGTGGAAGGCGGCGGCCTCCTCGCCGTCCTCCCCCTCCCACCGCCGCTTCGTCGGGAGCAGCGGCTCGCTGCTCTCCGGGAAGCGCTCCGTCGTCATCTCGGAGGTGTGGAACTGGTTCCTGAGACTCCAGGAAGAAGGGGAACGCTTCGGGAGCCGGAGCTGGAAGAGGAACCACACGAATTTCAGAGAGCACGGCGCCGCGCGACGCGAGGCACAGAGAGCGCGGGCAGATCTTCGAGCTGAGATCAGAATCGCCCGCAGAGATTCGCTGGCTGGAGAGGCCCGGAGATTCCTAGGATTTCGGATTGGCTGCGGGCGATTCCCCTTGCGTGGCGTCGGGGCGATGGAAGCGGAACGGATTAACGGAAGAGATGCGCGGAGCGAAATTGCTAGTACGGAGAAAGCTTGTTGCGCCCGCTCTCCTCCTTTGTGGGGCGCGAGATAACGACAGTGGAGGAGATGTCAGGTCAGGTGGGGCGCAGCCAAGCACAGCGAATTTGCTACGGGGATTTTATTTGGAGTCAAAACTGCCATTAGTCTGCGGTTGAGAGTGGTTGAGAGAGGGGTTTTTTATGTATAAATAAATACTATTTTGCCCAAAAATTGTTAATAAGCATTGACTTCACTCAAAAAAATTTCCTCATGATTTGTGCTTCCTCCTCCTTCACCAAAAAAACATTACTCTACTTTGATAGCCATGATAAGCTAGAGACGGCACAAATAGCACATAAGAGCATCTCTAGTGGCTCGTCTATATGCCCGTCTAAAGCGATTTTGACAACCGTGGATGAAAAAAACCTTCCCAGTGGCTTGTCTAAACGGAGGTCTAAATTTAGACGTTCTTCCAAACCTGCTACCCGACGGTGTCACGGCCGTCCAAAGCAACTTCTCGCCGGGAGCTCACTCCCGCGCCCATCCGGAGCAGTTGGAGAGGTAGGACGCGGGCGGCACTTGCGCGAGGTCGCCGTCCCTCTGCTCGCCGGCTCCATGTACTCTCCTTTTCCATGTAGATTTGGCGAGAGGGAGAGAGAAATTGGACGGAAACGAGAGGGTGCTCGACCATGGTGCCTAGACGCATGCTAGATCCTTCTACCAACAGCCAATTTTTCCTGAATCCGGCGTGGCCTCGTCTGGTCCTGTTGGAGACAGGCTCGGGCGTGGAGGGGGCATGGGGTCGCGCGAGGCGTCCGGCCTAGCGGCGGACAGGGAAGAAAATGGGAAGGGGCATGGCGGCGGTTAGGGAGGAGCAGCGTGGGGGCATAGTGGAGGCTGCAGCCTAATCCGACGATGTTGAAGAGAGGAGGCTTGTCTAGTCTTGAACTTGTTGTCGCTTGTGCATCGATACGTAATATAGAGATGGAGTGATGCACTCGTATGTTGTGAACATTGCTTGTATCACGCATAATATACAAATATTTGCTTGTATTGATAATCATGTTGTTGTCTTGTTTGCTACTGAATATTGCTTCTAAATTTTGACAGTAGTTATAAAAAAATTACTAAAATATTAGAGAGAGAATGTAGACGTCCTACATATACACGTTTCGCTGAAAAACTAAGATCGTCTATATTCTCTCTCCTTTTAGACGGTTGTCTATATAGCCATATAGACGTCCAGATTTAGACGTTCCACTAGAGATGCTCTAATAGCGCGGTCACAAAAGCTGAGCTCCGGACCAAGAAATTATTTGTTTTGATATTGTTTGGAGCAGTGTTAACAAAAAGAATAAGCAACCACCCCTCGAAGATGCCCAAGCTAGGGGTAGCGGCGGACCAGCGATAGAGATAAATATGGATAGCGAGGTAGCACAAGCGCCCCCGAGATAGGGAGAACTACAGCCTCAAAGTGTAAAGTTGTTGGGTGGCCATAAGATTTATCGTGGTGGCAAGGTCGACTCTATATTTGGGGGGGAGGGGGGAGGGTGCTATGGCGAAGTTGACGGCATGGCCCCCTAAGGCTAATATATATGCCTCCAAGATCGGAGCTAGGAAAAAAAGACCCGTGAGGTCAAAACACAAGTAACACTAATTTGTAGATCATGGTGATATTCCCTTCCTTTGGGAGGGATATAAGAAAGATAATATAAGTTTACCTACATAGTTATATTCCCTTCCTTTGAAAGGTTTATAAAAGAAGCTCGTATAAATTTACCTCTCTTGGACATGAACGATTACATATAATGTTGGATGGGCCTTCACCCGAATGAGGATCACTACAGCTAGTTGGGTGATATTTTCTTTTAAATATTTTGAAGCGATCCATAATATCTTTACAACCTACAAAATTAGCAAGATATTTCGTGGTACTAAAATGTATATCACGTGATCATATTTTGTAATACTAAAATACAAAGTTAGCGTCTCCATCATGTGTTTCATACTCCTGATTGCTGATCTGCTCGGCTTTTGTTACTTCTTTTCTCTTTAGCCTAACATAACTATGTATATTTGTATAGGGGAGAATTGAATTATTGGCCCCTCTAAGGCATGGGCCCTAGGGCGTTGTTGTAACATCCTAGCATTTAGGAACTAACGAAGGGTAGATATAGGAATTTGGAATGTTGCATGCATTCATCTGTGAAAATATGGGTAAAATTTTCGCCAAATAAAAACCTAAAGTGATCAAGGTTTCTTTCATACTTTGAGATTAGGTTTAGTCTTAAAAGATGATTGCTATAGACTTTGATATGATCTTTGAGGAATTATGTGTTTGGGAAAATGAATTTAAATTTTAAACTTGAGTGTTTGAATTATAATTCAAATGAATTAGGAATAAGGCTTGAATCTTGATTTAATTAAGAGTTAATTATTATAACTCAAACTTTATCCAAAGAAAACAATTAAGAATATGAAAGCTTATTTTATATTTTCATTCCATAAATAAGTTACAAAAATGTAACTTATTGAAATTATCCACAAACTTCACAATAGCAAATAAGTAAAGAATAAGAATATTTCTTTATTGATAATCTCTTTATTACAGAAGAATAAAATGAAGATTACAACATAATAAAATGAAAATTACAAAAGAATAAAGAAGATTACATTAACTATCCTATAAAGAAAACGTAAACTAAAATCTTCATCTTCAAATATGTACCTGCAAGACAAACACTAATAAAGAAAAATAATAAAGGTTAGAGTTAGAATTGTTTTACTCTCAGACATGTCAGTGAGGTGCACTGAATAAATTTCATCATTGAGAAATTTTAAAATGGGCAAGTTTCACCAATATGAAAGAATCAATATTTCATAAATTTTAAGCCAAAAAGTCAAATTGACAGCAAGGAGGGGCAAGTTTCACTAGCCAGGTAAAAGTAATCAGATCAAAGTAACTCTCAAGTCCAAAGCATATCCACAAGTGCATAGCAAGCACACAAGCAGGACACACGCCTAAATGCATGTGGTGTGCTGTCAGCTTCATAGCACAGCTCAAAAACACAAAACCATCAGCACATCCGTGGAGAGGCACAAGTGCATCTCTTCACTGCTCACACCCAAGAATAGCCAGCAGCTAAACCAAGCACAACAGCCAGCAACCAAACCAACCAAAGCCCAAGATCTCGTCACCAGGATGGTAACATAAGGAGGGGGAAGGATCAGGTGGACAGCAAGACCAAGTCTAGGAGCTAGGAGGAGCAGGCTAGGTCAAGGTCAAGCATAGGAGCTCAGCAAAACAAGATCCATCAATAGCAACCGCAACATCAAGTGACAGTGGTGAGTACATAGGCCATCACATGATCTATCTGTCTAAGATTACACCATCATACATGATCCGTATCACCATAAACTCTCAGAAAGCACCAAAGTAGGGTGAATCCATCACTGAGATTTTAACTCTAAAAGCAAACAGCAAAGTACAAGGATCCAACCAAAACTTAGAACAACATCATTGAATTGGTTGTCAAGCTATATATTTCAATTCAAACACAAATATAGCTAAGATTTAATTTCTAGGCACATCCCTAAGATAATGGTAGCACCTTAGAAGCTAATCTTTTGGATCCATATAATGATCAAGCCTACTATCATTTTATCCAAGCTTTGATTCAAGAAACAATAGCTGGTACCACTACCAGGACTATCCATATGAATCAACTAGATAAGGCCTAAACCCCTAAGCCTCAGACCAACATCATTGGTCTTAGGGATTTCAGAGAAAAACATTTCTACTTATCTTTTAAAGCCAAGCTTGTTTTAAGCTTAAACCAACCCAATCAATGAATAAGAATTAATCTTGTGTGCCATACCAAGATGGTATCACAAGAACAATTCTACATGAATCAGGATAAACATTCAATCATCACAGATTCAATCAATTAATCTACTAATTATTTTCCTCTCATTACAGGAATCATAATTAGGATATTCATATGTAAATCTTCACTGTCTAAGATCATTGTGATCTCAAACCACATATGAATTCTCAAGCCAACAACACTAGGACAGTAATTACATCACCATACTCATTATCCTTAATCAATTAAGGATAGGGGTAAGTAATCAAACCCACCGACTCTACCAATCATTGATTTTAGAGCAACTATATCATCTGGATCATATGAAATCTAAGCATAAAATCATCCAATAAGCCATCAAAACCATTATAGTTCATCTCAAGCAACAAGCCTCAAGCTAATAACCATTTAGCATGCTTACAGACCATACACACATGATCTAATTCATCCAATATATAAGCAACCACAGGATAAGAACCCTAAATGAAATAAATCAACTTAATCAAGACAAGACAGTAACCAGAGAGGTCACTGCCAACATCTAGCATAGGATCAGCGAGCACTGAGAGCACTAGGGGAGAGGAACAGAACTCACCAAAGGTCCTCGCTGAAGACTAGAAGAGGAAGCAGAGGTGGCTGACGACCATGGCGGCACGGGGAGCACCCCAGGGGGGAGCTGCGACCCATACATCGCCACGGCGAAGACCATGACCACGCCTTAAGGCGAGGAGCATCACCACGACGCACGACGGCAGCGGCAGCACCAAGATCCACGCCAACCCCCAAACCCTAGGGTTCGGGACGACATCGATCCGTCGCAAGAGAGCCCCATGCTCAAATCTTGTTGGATAGAAAGGATGGGCATAGTCGACAACCTCCTACCGCACCACGGCGGCGACCAGAACGGCCCACGACGGGAATCGCCGGCGGCGATATCAGCGACCACGGGGTCGGGGGCAGAAGAGGAGAGGAGTGAGATCGAGCGTGAGAGCTAGCGAGAGAGTGGGCTGAGTTGGGCCAGATCCTTCGGGGTGGCTATGTTGACTATGTCTAATGTGCCACCAGGGCCCAATAAGATTAAGCCAGCCCAAAACCCTTTAAGGCCTGTTTTAATAAATAGGAAAAGACTAAAATACCCCTAAACTTAATTAAATTCTAGAAAATAAAATAAAAGTCCAAAAATTATAAATAAAATATTTTTGGATTCACAATAATCCATACTATCCAAATAAATTAAGATATAAAATTTTAAGACATTTAAATTTTATTAAGAATTTTGTAATTTATATATACCTTATGGAATTTTACAAAATTATTGAAAGATGGTAAAAATAAATAAAAATCACTTTCATTATATATTAATATTGTAGTATTTTTAAAAAATACTAAATAAATATTTGATAACAATTTTTAATCTTTAAGTGCTAATTCCTAAAATAATTATTAAATCAATAAAAGTCAAATAAAAGAGAAATAAAATAAAATAATTCAATATATGTTATAAATATTAAAAAGTAATATTTATAAATCTTTTATTATCAAAAAGGACTTTTTATAATAATGGGGAGAATGCATATCAATTTAAATGATGCATTACATTACTTGCATAATCATTTTGCTTCTTTAAATATTGTCCTTACCGGGCAATAATGATGCTTTTGTAGACATAGAAGCTCAAGGTCCAGTGCAAGCATCAGACTTCACTACCTTGCCATCACAAGGCAAGTTCATCACTTGCTCATGTCCTTTGAAGAGTCTTTATCAAAGTATTTGCAAATTGTGTGTTATCATATATACTATAAAAGAAAGAAGATATTATTTTCACAAATAAAGAAACCATAGATATCATCCTAAGTGGTGATATAATGGAGCAAAAGAACTTAGGGTTCTATTTGCAACAATGATGATCAAGTAGGGACTTAATAACCCCTGACATCAGTGATTCTAGCGTCGTATATTACGCGTTAGCCATGAGATTTGGAATGGGACAGAGAAGTCAGTTGTATCTTCTTCCTCTCGCATGAAGCCGGATGTGCAGGTCGTGGCTGTTATCCTTGTAGCGTGCATATTAATTGGTAATTCATAGAGGATATGCAGCATATGGGTGGGAACCCTCATTGTCCCACGATAGTTCTGGCATCTAACGGTTTGTACAAACCATTGCCGTAATTCATTATGTGGGCATGGTGTACACCAAGGAGGCATGCGAGGTTGCGAAGGAGGCAGTGATTGGCTTGGACCAACTACTGGGCCCCACATCATGGAATTGTGGACGGGAAAGTACGTCTGGTTGTGCAACAAGGAGTTTATCTCTCATGGGTAAAGTAACGCACCTCTGTAGAGTGTAAGAATGGTAACTTGTTACTCCCTGTTCCAGGAAGGAGCTACGAACGCGGCAGGAAAGGAAGTCCATGAAAGTTCTGGTCAACCTGTGAAGGCTGATGGTCATAGATTTTCATAATAAAATCAATCTTTGAAGAACGATTTACAAAAATTCCATAGTGCTGAGGATTTATAATCCAAGGTGGTAGTTAGAACATCAAACTTCCCACCTTGCATATAATGAACTTGTTGGGTAACGCTGTTACTCATCCTTTCATTTGATCCCTTGCTTAGACTCTGAGGATCCCGAAGACGTGCCAATGTATGCAGCTAAATGTCAAAAAGATGTGTTCTACGAGGAACCTTATCTGTTAGGAGGTGTTGAAGGAGTGGATTACAAAATCCGCTATGGTGTTGACGATAACGAGTCCAACTAAGTACCTAGTTAGTAGTAACTAATGGAGCCGAGCAGCATGAACTCTATAGAATAAGCTGCTGATCTCAACTCCTAGTCGGAGTTGCTACTTTTAAATTCCATTGAAACACTTTATACTTTGGTTTGTAAGTTGAATCTTTAGGAAGTCTTGAACTTCCGGTATTGTAATAATAATAATGTGTGTATATTTGTAATATGGACCCGCAATGTTTCTGTTGTACCACTCTGAGGGATGTGATATTTACGGGCAATTACGTGAATGTCATGTCAACGACTATAGTGTACTACACATGCAGTGGTATGCTGGGTCACCGTAGTTGGTATCAGAGCAAATTGCTTTGACCTTAGGTTGGAAACCTAGTAAAGGGTATTACCTATAGAAAAGTTTAGCAATGATAAAGAATTCTCTAAAAGTACTATAATGGGTATTCAATTGAGAATATTCCGTTATATATTTTAGTGCGATAATTCTTTGTTATGATGCAATATATTATTTGACACTAATCAAAACTATTTTTCTGTTAAACAGAGATATGGCACCAAAGTTTCCAAAACATACTTTGGTAAGGAAAGAGGAGACTCTTGATGATTATCAAGGATCATTCACAGACCAACTTTGTCAACTTTTAAAGCTCTTTAGTTGTCCAACGAGAATTCCAGTGAACACTATCACTTACCTTGATGGCCGGATGTTATCCAAGTATCGTGTGGGTATCCAACTTTCAGAGAAGCTTGGATTATATCATGATCTACCTATAGGTGAAGGTAGGAGTCATTTAGCAGCATATCATGTTGCTGTTGTGGAGGCGATAGCTAATATCTGGGAGCAGAAAACCAAGGAGTTAGAAGGTAGCACATTCTCTGTTATACCCCATGATTCCATAGACTCGGAGCCTATACTGGATCATCTTACTCTGGTTAAGAAGCATCCTAAGTTAGCTTCCAAGTTTATGGATAGATACCGAACACTCGTTGCGTCTTTTTATAAGACACATCAAGTGATTGTCAAAGATAAAAATGACATGTTAGATGATCTAACTGATCCGGAAAGGAGGCAGCAGTTAGCATTCCAGTTAGAGAAGGAAGCAAGTAGTAGTGCAATACCTATCTTTAAGGATATACCTATAGATCCTGGATCTTTTATACCATACCCTTATTCACCAAGACCTGAACCTATACAGGATCCTACTATGGATATGAGGTATGCGGTACCACAGGGCTCAGAGGATGGTTCTAACTCAGAACTTCCTATTGAGAATTCGAATGGATGGAGAATGGGATCATATGAAGGATCTCATGAACACCAGATGTCCACAGATGGTTCTGACAGAAATGTTGGACAATCTAGCTGGATGGGTGCAAGGATTAACCCTAATAACAGTAGTAGAAATACCATGTCAATAGATAATCAGGATGAATAAGATCCTAAGGAGAGAGTGTTTGAATCATCAACATCTTCTCAAAACCCAGGGAATATACATTATCCAGTGTTTAACTATCTTGCCCAAGGGAGCACCTGGGAAGCAGCAGGATCTGCGTATCCTGTTGAAAACTCAAGAAATGAAGCTCAGGAGATGCAGGCGGGAGATAATGTTGAATTTGTTTCTGAAGACTTTTCAGCCGAGCTGGAGGGAGTTAATGTGCTCAGGTTGAGTAATGACTCAAGTCCTGACACTTCAGATACAGAGTATGTTCCTTCTGGAAGGTCGTTTGTTCCACAAACTGTGCGACGAACGAAACGTCATCACGGTTGGACATCAGGCATGTATGATGAGCGTAGTTACTACTAGAAGGAGGCAACTAGTTAGTGATATCAAGTACCATGTATTGTACTTCAAGAAATAAGATAGTTAGATGAATAAGGTAGTTTTGTGATTATACCTATATGGTATATGTTGTAAGAACTTTGTATCATTATGATATTATGTATAATATGTGAAATGCATATTTGGATTTTCTTTGGATCTTCATTGTGTGACTAGTTCTGTGTGTAAAGTTGATCTTAGAACACATGTGCATGATGTAATTATGAGTATTCGCTTTATGTTGCAGGACTAGAGGGTCATGGATACAGGTGTAGAAATGGAAACTGAGCAGCAGCGGATGGAGCGAGAAGCCAAGGAGAAGGCCGATGTCGATGCAGCAAATCAAGGATCATTACCACCACCGCCACCAATGAGGTCGTTAATGGAGCAGAACTTTATGCAGTGCATGCAAATGATGCAAGAGACCCAGAACAAGTTCATGGAAGAGTTGCTAGGACGAGCAAATCAGAGGGCACCTGAAGGTGGAGGAGTGAGTCTATCTGATTTCCAGAATGCAAGGCCGTTACCTTTTGCATCAGCTCCTGAACCAATGGATGCAGAGGATTGGTTAGCAGATACAGAAAGGAATCTGAAAACTGTAGGTTGCAATGATGAGGAGAAATTGAGGTATGCAACTCATCTTCTGACTGGACATGCAACATCATGGTGGGAGAATCAGTTGGCCATGCAACAACCAGGAAGGGAGTTTACCTAGGAAGAGTTCAAGCAGAGATTCCATGAATATCATGTTCCGGAAAGTGTTATGGAGTTGAAGCGGAGAGAATTTGAGGATCTTTAGCAAGGATATACTAGTGTCATGAAGTACATCCGGGAGTTTACTCAACTGTCTCGCTATGCTGAGGAGGATGTCAACACTGAAGAGAAACGGAAGAAGCGTTTTCTACGTGGATTAAATCCATTTGTGAAGATGCAGCTAAGGTTAGCCAATAAGCAAACTTATCAGCAGTTGTTGGATGCAACCATTACTTTTGAAGATGATTATAAGAATGTCCAAGAGGATAGGAGGAAGATATCCAAAAAGGAAACCAATAGGATTCAGGCGAGCAAACCTAAACCTAACCTGGAGTTCAAACCTCGGAATAGGAATTATGGCAACAATAACAATAACAAGGGCACTGGTGGAAATCAATCCAATCCGAGAGGAATGTTATTTGTAACAATTGTGGAATTCCAGGGCATTTCCAAAGAGAATGCAAAAATCCTGTAGTGACCTGTTACGGTTGTGGTCAGAAGGGGCATATCAAGCCCGATTGTCCGAGCAAACCACCAGGAGGTTGGCCTACCAAGGGAGGAGGACAAGCCAGTGGAGGAAATGGACAGCACAATAAAGGAGGAAATAATGTCAAGAACAACAATGGCAAGAGGAACCGACCTCTGGGAAGCTGAATCGCAACCCTCGAGGAGGTGGATAATTCGGAGCATGCAGTGATAGGTACGCTCAATATCCTTACCAATCCCGGCAAAGTTCTATTTGATACTGGTGCAACTACTTCATTCATTTCTGAAGAATTCTGTGATAAGTTCGATATTAGAAGGGCAACGTTAGAAAGTCCTATGACCGTAGTTACGGCAGGAGGGAATGTGATTGTACGCCACATAAAACAAGATCAGGTTATCTAGATCTGTGGTTGTACATATTTCGCAGACCTTTATGTGATTCGTTTGAAGGGAATTGCAGTAGTGATGGGAATGGATTGGATGATGGAACATAGAGCTCAGATAAATTGTGAGGAGAAAACTATCTCAATCAACACTCCAAGTGGAGCAAGGATAGTTTACCAAGCAGATAAGCACAGTCATATCATGGTGGATCTGCAGTTGAACTCAATGAAAAAGGTCAAATTGGAAGAGATTCCTATAGTAAATGAATTCCAAGATGTTTTTCCAGCAGAGCTACCGGGAATGCCACCAGACCGGGAGATAGAGTTCACTATTGACTTAATTTCGGGTACAGCGCCAATAGCTCAAGCACCATATAAAATGGGACCCAAAGAGTTAAAAGAACTCAAAGAGCAAATTGATGAGTTAGCCAGAAAAGGATTTATTCAAGAAAGTGTATCTCCATGGGGAACACTAGTAATCTTTGTGGATAAGGGAGATGGTGGAAGAAGAATGTGCGGAGATTATAGAAACTTAAACAATGTTACTATCAAGAATAAGTATCCTTTACCAAGAATTCAAGGTTTGTTTGATCAAGTGAAAGGGGATGGAGTATTTTCAAAGATCGATTTAAGATCTGGATACCATCAAATAAAAATCAAACTCGAAGATGTTCCAAAGACAACATTTGTCTCAAGATATGGACACCATGAGTATCTGGTAGTACCATTTGGTTTGACCAATGCACCGACAATATTCATGAATCTGATGAACAAGATCTTCATGCCATATTTGGACAAGTTCGTCATAGTTTTTATTGATGATATTCTCATATATTCCAAGGATAAGGAAGAGCATGCAGATCATTTGAGAATAGCATTGCATACTTTAAGAGAACACAAACTTTATGCTAAGTTCAGTAAGTGTAAATTTTGGCTTGATGAGGTTGAATTCCTCGGTCATGTGATCAGTAAGGATGGAATTGCTGTGAATCCATCCAAAGTTCAGTCAGTACTAGAGTGGACTGCACCGACCAATGTGAAGCAAATTCGAGGTTTCTTAGGAATTGCGGGTTATTATCGGAGATTCATTGAGGGTTTCTCCAAAATAGCCGGACCAATGACCAAATTATTAAGGAAGAATACACCATTCAAGTGGGATGAGAAATGTGAAGCAAGTTTTCAAGAGTTGAAGACTAGATTAACCACAGCTCCAATCTTAGCAGTTCCTGAAACAGGGAAGGACTTCACAATATATTGTGATGCATCTAAAGAAGGTTTGGGGTGTGTATTAATGCAAGATCGGAAAGTGATTGCTTATGGTTCAAGACAACTAAAACCACATGAAGTCAACTATCCAACTCATGATTTAGAGTTAGCAGCAGTAGTTTTTGCGCTGAAAGGATGGAGGCATTTTCTATATGGAGCCAGATGTGACTTATACACTGACCATAAAAGTCTCAAATACTTCTTCACTCAAAAGGAATTGAATATGAGATAGAAGCATTGGTTGGAACTAATCAAGGATTATGATTTAACAATCAACTATACTCTAGGAAAATCAAATGTTGTAGCTGATGCTTTAAGCAGAAAGAGTGCACATATTCAGCCTAGTAATCAGGAGTTACCAAAAGAGTTACAAATGGACTTGGAAAGATTAGAGCTTCAATTCATTAGAACAGAGGTTCTTGGAGGATCAGCTACTATGCAGAGCAGGACAGTGATCTTAAGCAAGAAATTTTTAGACATCAAGCAGAAGATCCTTTTATTGCAGAGGAAATTCGGAGGATATCTCAAGGGCAAAAAATCAGTTTTTCGCCTTGGGGATTATGAGTCTTTATGGTTTCAAGATCGTCTATGTGTTCTAGATGTGACTGAGATTAGAGATGTCATACTCAGAGAAGCACATGAAACACCATATTCTATACATCCAGGGAGTACTAAGATGTATATGGATTTGAAAGAACTATTCTGGTGGAATAACATGAAAAGAGATATTGCTAAATATGTATCTGAATGCCATACTTGCCAAAGGGTGAAGGCTGAACATCAAAGTCCAGCAGGACCACTACAACCCTAAGAAATTCCTGAATGGAAGTGGGAGGAAATAGATATGGACTTCATCACATGATTGCACATGACACCAAAAAGGAAGGATATGATATGGGTAATTGTGGAAAGACTCACTAAGAGTGCACATTTTATTCCGGTGAATCAAAAAGATAATGCCGAGAAGTTAGTTGAAGTATATGTCAAAGAGATAGTAAGTAAGCATGGAGTAACCAAAAAGATCGTAACTGATAGGGGATCAGTGTTTACTTCAGCATTTTGGAAGCAATTGCATGAAGCACTTGGTTCAAAGTTAGATTTCAGCACAGCATATCATCCTGAGACAGGAGGTCAAACTGAAAGAACAAATCAAATCCTAGAAGAAATGTTAAGAGCTTGTGCACTAGATTTTGGAGGTACATGGGAAGATCATCTACCATTGGCAGAATTTTCCTACAACAATAGCTATCAGAGTAGTCTAAAGGCAGCTCCATACCAAGTTCTGTATGGAAGGAAGTGTAGATCACCGATATGTTGGTATGAGCCTGGAAGCAGCAAAGAATTTGCGCTAGATTATATCAAGGAAAGATAAGATATCATTGATAAGATCAGGGATAGACTGAAAATAGCTCAGAGTAGGCAGAAAAGTTATGCGGATCAAAGTCGAACATCATGGCATCCAGAAGTAGGAGATATGGTATATTTGAAAGTAAGTCCAATGAAAGGGGTGAAAAGATTCGGAGTTAAAGGAAAATTGAGTCCAAAATACATCGAACCATTCAAGATACTGAGTCAAAACAGAACTATAGCTTATGCTTTAGAGTTACCATCAAGATTATCTCAAGTGCATAGTGTTTTCCATGTGTCACAACTTCGTAAATGTTTGAAAATTCCGGATGATGCAATCACACACCAGGAGATAGAATTACAAGCAGACTTAACCTATATTGAAAAGCCCTATAAGATTCTGGAAGAAAACTGGAAAATATTGAGGAATAGAGCAACCAAATATTGCAAAGTACAGTGGGAACATCACCCTGAAAGGGAAGCCACGTGGGAGAAAGAAGAGGATTTAAGAAAAGCCTATCCAGAACTATTCAGGTACATCTCCACAAACTTCGGGACGAAGTTTAATTTAAGGAGGGAAGTCTGTAACATCCTAGCATTTAGGAACTAATGAAGGGTAGATATAGGAATTTGGAATGTTGCATGCATTCATCTGTGAAAATGTGGGTAATTTTTTCGCCAAATAAAAACCTAAAGTGATCAAGGTTTCTTTCATACTTTGAGATTAGGTTTAGTCTTAAAAGATGATTGCTATAGACTTTGATATGATCTTTGAGGAATTATGTTTTTTGGAAAATGAATTTGAATTTTAAACTTGAGTGTTTGAATTATAATTCAAATGAATTAGGAATAAGGTTTGAATCTTGATTTAATTAAGAGTTAATTATTATAACTCAAACTTTATCCAAAGAAAACAATTAAGAATATGAAAACTTATTTTATATTTCCATTCCATAAAAAAGTTACAAAAATGTAACTTATTGAAATTATCCACAAACTTCACAATAGCAAATAAATAAAGAATAAGAATATTTCTTTATTGATAATCATATAATCTTTATTACAAAAGAATAAAATGAAGATTACAAAATAATAAAATGAAAATTACAAAAGAATAAAGAAGATTACATTAACTATCCTATAAAGAAAACCTAAACTAAAATCTTCATCTTCAAATCTATACCTGTAAGACAAACACTAATAAAGAAAAATAATAAAGGTTAGAGTTAGAATTGTTTTACTCTCTGACATGTCAGTGAGGTGCACTGAACAAGTTTCATCATTGAGAAATTATAAAAGGGGCAAGTTTCACCAATATGAAAGAATCAATCTTTCATAAATTTTAAGCCAAAAAGTCAAATTGACAGCAAGGAGGGGCAAGTTTCACTAGCCAGGTAAAAGTAATCAGATCAAAGTAACTCTCAAGTCCAAAGCATATCCACAAGTGCACAACAAGCACACAAGCAGGACACACACCTAAATGCATGTGGTGTGCTGTCAGCTTCATAGCACAACTCAAAAACACAAAACCATCAGCACATCTGTGGAGAGGCACAAGTGCATCTCTTCACTGCTCACACCCAAGAACAGCCAGCAGCTAAACCACGCACAACAGCATGCAACCAAACCAACCAAAGCCCAAGATCTCGTCACCAGGATGGTAACATAAGGAGGGGGAAGGATCAGGTGGACAGCAAGACCAAGTCTAGGAGCTAGGAGGAGCAGGCTAGGTCAAGGTCAAGCATAGGAGCTCAGCAAAACAAGATCCATCAATAGCAACCGCAACATCAAGTGACAGTGGTGAGTACATAGGCCATCACATGATCTATCTGTCTAAGATTACACCATCATACATGATCCGTATCACCATCAAACTCTCAGAAAGCACCAAAGTAGGGTGAATCCATCACTGAGATTTTAACTCTAAAAGCAAACAACAAAGTACAAGGATCCAACCGAAACTTAGAACAACATCATTGAATTGGTTGTCAAGCTATATAATTCAATTCAAACACAAATATAGCTAAGATTTAATTTCTAGGCACATCCCTAAGATAAGGGTAGTACCTTAGAAGCTAATCTTTTGGATCCATATAATGATCAAGCCTACTATCATTTTATCCAAGCTTTGATTCAAGAAACAATAGCTGGTACCACTACCAGGACTATCCATATGAATCAACTAGATAAGGCCTAAACCCCTAAGCCTCAAACCAACATCATTGGTCTTAGGGATTTCAGAGAAAAACATTTCTACTTATCTTTTAAAGCCAAGCTTGTTTTAAGCTTAAACCAACCCAATCAATGAATAAGAATTAATCTTGTGTGCCATACCAAGATGATATCACAAGAACAATTCTACATGAATCAGGATAAACATTCAATCATCACAGATTCAATCAATTAATCTACTAATTATTTTCCTCTCATTACAGGAATCATAATTAGGATATTCCTATGTAAATCTTCACTGTCTAAGATCATTGTGATCTCAAACCACGTATGAATTCTCAAGCCAACAACACTAGGACAGTAATTACATCACCATACTCATTATCCTTAATCAATTAAGGACAGAGGTAAGTAATCAAACCCACCGACTCTACCAATCATTGATTTCAGAGCAACTATATCATCTGGATCATATGAAATCTAAGCATAAAATCATCCAATAAGCCATCAAAACCATTATAGTTCATCTCAAGCAACAATCCTCAAGCTAATAACCATTTAGCATGCTTACAGACCATACACACATGATCTAATTCATCCAATATATGATCAACCACAGGATAAGAACCCTAAATGAAATAAATCAACTTAATCAGGACAAGACAATAACGAGAGAGGTCACTGCCAACATCTAGCATAGGATCAACGAGCATAGAGAGCACTAGGGGAGAGGAACAGAACTCACCAAAGGTCCTCGCCATCGCCACGGCGGCGACCATGACCACGCCTTAAGGCGAGGAGCATCACCACGACGCACAACGACAGCGGCAGCACCAAGATCCACGCCAACCCCCAAACCCTAGGGTTCGGGACGACATCGATCCGTTGCAAGAGAGCCCCATGCTCAAATCCAGTTGGATAGAAAGGATGGGCGTAGTCGACAACCTCCTACCGCACCGCAGCGGCGACCAGAACGGCCCACGACGGCGGGAATCGCCGGCGGCGATATCACCGACCACAGGGTCGGGGGCAGAAGAGGAGAGGAGTGAGATCGAGGGTGAGAGATAGCGAGGGAGTGGGCTGAGTTGGGCCAGATCGTTCGGGGTGGCTATGTTGACTATGTCTAATGGGCCACCAGGGCCCAATAAGATTAAGCCAACCAAAAACCCTTTAAGGCTTGTTTTAATAAATAGGAAAAGACTAAAACACCCCTGAAATTAATTAAATTCTAGAAAATAAAATAAAAGTCCAAAAATTATAAATAAAATATTTTTGGATTCATAATAATCCAAACTATCCAAATAAATTAAGATATATAAATTTAAGACATTTAAATTTTATTAATAATTTTGTAATTTATATATTCCTTATGGAATTTTACAAAATTATTGAAAGATGATAAAAATAAATAAAAACCGCTTTCATTATATATTAATATTGTAGTATTTTTGAAATATACTAAATAAATATTTAATAACAATTTTTTATCTTTAAGTGATAATTCCTAAAAGAATTATTAAATCAATAAAAGTCAAATAAAAGAGAAATAAAATAAAATAATTCAATATATGTTATAAATATTAAAAAGTAATATTTATAAATCTTTTATTATCAAAAAGGACTTTTTATAATAATGGGGAGAATGCATGTCAAGTTAAATGATGCATTACAGTACTTGCATAATCATTTTGCTTCTTTAAATATTGTCCTTACCGGGCATAATGATGCTTTTGTAGACATAGAAGCTCAAGGTCCAGTGAAAGCATCAGACTTCACTACCTTGCCATCACAAGGCAAGTTCATCACTTGCTCAAGTCCTTTGAAGAGTCTTTATCAAAGTATTTGCAAATTGTGTGTTATCATATATACTATAAAAGAAAGAAGATATTATTTTCACAAATAAAGAAACCATAGATATCATCCTAAGTGATGATATAATGGAGAAAAATAACTTAGGGTTCTATTTGCAACAATGATGATCAAGTAGGGACTTAATAACCCCTGACATCAGTGATTCTAGCGCCATATATTACGCGTTAGCCATGAGATTTGAAATGGGACAAAGAAGTCAGCTGTATCTTCTTCCTCTCGCATGAAGCCGGATGTGCAGGTCGTGGCTGTTTATCCTTGTAGCGTGCATATTAATTGGTAATTCGTAGAGGATATGCAGCATATGGGTGGGAACCCTCATCGTCCCACGATAGTTCTGACATCTAACGGTTTGTACAAACCATTACCGTAATTCATTATGTGGGCATGGTGTACACCAAGGAGGCATGAGAGGTCGCGGCGAAGGGGACAGTGATTGTCTTGGACCAACTACTAGGCCCCACATCATGGAATTGTGGACTAGAAAGTACGCCCGGTTGTGCAACAAGGAGTTGATCTCTCATGGGTAAAGTAACGCACCTCTGCAGAGTGTAAGAACTGTAACTTGTTACTTCCTGTTCCGTGAAGGAGCTACGAACGCGGCAGGAAAGGAACTCCATGAAAGTTTTGGTCAACCTGTGAAGGTTGATGGTTATAGATTTTCATAATAAAATCAATCTTTGAAGAAAGATTTACAAAAATTGCATAGTGCCGAAGATTTATAATCCGAGGTGGTAGTTAGAACATCAAACTTCCCACCTTGCATATAATGAACTTGTTGGGTAACGCTGTTACTCATCCTTTCCTTTGATCCCTTGCTTAGACTCTGAGGATCCCGAAGACGTGCCAATGTATGCAGCTGAATGTCAAGAAGATGTGTTCTACGAGGAACCTGATCTGTGAGGAGGTGTTGAAGGAGTGGATTACGAAATCCGCTATGGTGTTCACGATA
This sequence comes from Avena longiglumis, assembly GCA_030063025.1. Classification (NCBI taxonomy): domain Eukaryota; kingdom Viridiplantae; phylum Streptophyta; class Magnoliopsida; order Poales; family Poaceae; genus Avena; species Avena longiglumis. Next base: position 71,436,219 of record CP125977.1, on the reverse strand, counting down.
ACGAGTCCAACTAAGTACCTAGTTAGTTGTAACTAATGGAGCCGAGCAGCATGAAATCTATAGAATAAGCTGCTGAGGTCAACTCCTAGTCGGAGTTGCTACTTTTAAATTCCGCTAAAACACTTTATATTTTGGTTTGTAAGTTGAATCTTTAGGAAGTCTTGAACTTCCGGTATTGTAATAATAATAATGTGTGTATATTTGTAATATGGATCCACAATGTTTCTGTTGTACCACTTCGAGGGATGTGATATTTACGGAACGGTATTCTGTGAATGTCATGTCAACGACTATAGTGTACTACACATGCAGTGGTATGATGGGTCACCGCAGTTGCCCATGTGTATGCCATGGGTCAGAGCTGGCCCTACGCGGTGGAGACTAAGATCACACGACAAAGTAAAGTTGAGTGGTGAAAAGTAAATGTGGCTAGATCGAGAACAAATCATGGTTTGTTCTATTTCGTGAGAATAAATCAAGGTTTGTTTTTGGTTAATCAAGAGTCTAACATTGTATATAGTAATGCATTTGGATTGGCAATGTCGATACTTTGCTCTTATAACTTATAAGCCGGTGGTTTGGCGAAGAGATATCAAACACGTCGTCGTAAAGAACATACTCCAACATATGACTATCTAAAATTGTAGATATGATGATAGGGTTAACTTAGATTTCCTTTTTGAGAATCTAGAGCTTATGGGTTTTGATCCTTTATTTATTAGATTGATTAGGCAGATTTCCCAAGGTGGGTCCATTGGCGTTAAAGTTAATGATGTGGAAGGTTATTTTTTTCTGACAGGCAAGGGTCTTAGACAAGGAGATCCCATTGCCCCTCTTTTGTTTAACATCATGATTGATGTTTTTGCCAGGATGCTCTATAGAGGTACCAGATCAGGGGCTATTAGAGCTCTATGCTCTAATTTTGTCCCTGGTGGTGTAGTTTGTCTTCAGTATGCAGATGATACTCTGCTTTTTAGTGAATAATGAAAGGGTAGCAGTTAACCTTAAGTGGATCCTTACCTGTTTTGAACAGATCTCTGGGATGAGAATCAATTATGCTAATAGTGAGCTCATCCCAATAAATCTGGAGGTTGAGGATTGCCAACCTTTCGTTGATATTTTTTTAGTGTGTGCTAGGTAGGTTTCCAGTGAGTTATTTAGGTATTCCTCTTCATTTTGATAAGATTAGGAAGGAATACCTACAACCTGATTGAAAATATTATCCATAAAATTACTGGTTGGAGGGGGAAGCTTCTTTCTTATGCTGCTAAGAGAGTTCTTATTCAAGCTTGCCTCTCTAGCATTCCTATTTACTTACTTACCTTTTTAAAATTTCCTAAATGGGCTTTGAAAAATTTAGATTCTCACCTAACAAATTTCTTTTGGAATGATGAAGAGGGAAACCACAAAATTCACCTAGCTAATTGGGATTCTGTTTGTATGAAGAAAGATTTTGGTGGTATGGGCATCCCTAACCTCAAGGATTTAAATTTGTGCTTACTAGGTTCTTGGGTTAAGTGATATATCCAGGGGGAAGGGACCCTTTGGAGGAAAGTTATTGATGCTAAATATCATACTAGATATCCCAATATTTTGTGCTGTAAAGATGTTTACCCCTCTACTTTTTGGAAAGGGGTTATGTGGGCTTCTAGAGCTATGGCATTAGGATATAGATGGAAAGTAGGTAATGGTAGGCAGATTAGATTCTGGGAGGATATTTGGTTTGGTAACTCTTCTTTAGCCACCCAGTTTTGGGATCTTTATCTGATCTCGAACCAGCAAACTAAAACTATAGCAGATCTGTGGGATGGGTCCCAACTTAGATGTGATTTTAGAAGGATTTTTTATGATGAGCTGATGATTCAATGGCTAGACCTTAGGAATATTGCAGCTACTATCTGTTTTTAGGAGTCAGATGATCAACTTGTCTGGCAGTATGAAACTTCTGGAGTTTATTCCTTTAAATCTATGTATGATGTGATTAACTCTAGGGGCATTACTCCTGTTTCTTGCCTGCAGTCTGGTCCCTGAAAATTCCCCCTAGGATTTAGGTCTTCCTGTGGCTCTTCTCCCAGAATAAAATTATGACCAGGGATAATCTGAGAGCCCAGGGGATCCCAAAACCGTTAGAGTGTAATCTTTGCTCTGAGATTGAATATGTGGATCATCTTTTATTTGAATGCATTGTTTCTAGAATGTCATGGGCCGATGTGTTTGAAGTTTTTGGTATCATAGTAGATAGTTATCTCTCGATTGCTTCGAAATGGATTGCTAATAAAAGATACATGCATTTTAATGTTGTGTCTTCGGTTGTCTTGTGGAGTATTTGGAATAATAGAAATAGTTTAGTCTTTAATACTTGTTCCTGGGTTAATATAAAACGGATCTGGCGGCTCGTCCTACTGTATCTTCGGAACTGGAAAGTTCCCTTCAAAGAGATGGATGGAGAGGGTCTGGAACTGTTCATGGACAGGATGATCAACAACCTAAAAACGCCTCTGGGGCTCCTGGCGAGCTGAAATGTACTGGCTTTGAGTGGATCTCCACCTGGAAGTCCAGTGCTTCTTCGACCAATGCTGGGAGGGCAACGGTGGACTATCTGAAGGCACACCCGAAAGAAGAAGACTCGATGCATGTTGTCTTGGGGTGATTTTGTTCTGTCAGTGTCTCCCCCCCCCCCCTGTCGGACGCGTCTTGGGTTGTTTCGTTCTACCTTGTCAGAGTTGTGGTGGAGTTTGCTGTAACTCTATTTTAGCTGTCTTTACCTTTTGTTTTTTAACTATTTTAGTTTTCTGTGTGGAGTGTGTTTTATAATGCTGAACTCGGGTGGTCTCGTTCTAATAAAATGAGGCCGAGGGAGTGATCCCTTTTCATCTAAAAAAAATTGTAGATACGATGACTCTTTGTTTGGAAGTTACTATATTGTGCATAACTATGAGCAAGTGTCTAGAGCTAGGTATTTTATACTCTTGTGTATATATCACATATATACGACCAGATCGAACTAGCTAACCCATTCCACGGAAACTAGTGAGAGTGTCATGCAATTGCTTGGGGCCGTGTACAACCGGGTTTGCATTTGCATTGCATGGTTGGTACCCGTCGTCGCTCCAGCATCGGCTTCGTCTGACGCGCACGCGCACTTGGCTGGCTCCCGCCACATGCATCCATCACGATACTCACGGGGGACCTCGTGCGTCGGTTTTGCGCGTTGCCTTGCCGTGAGATTCCCCTGTGGCTGTTGCCCCACGATCCAGCGTTCGTCATGGTGCCTTGCGCGAACCGTGTGCGGTTTATTGGGCTCGTGGAATGTTTAGCGATATATTTAGGGCCCATGAGATAGAGAGAGAAGCCCATGCGTATGTCCTTTCGCCGAGACTGTGATGATCTTCGTAGGTGTGGCCCAGTAGCCCACATCGAATCCGTCTCCAAGCATCGCTACCGTGGAGAGAGGCATGCAGGTAGGCATGTAGTTCTCCTCATGTGAATCTATCTATAAAAAAAAAAAGAGAATCTGTTCCTCTGGCAAAGCGAACAGGAGGCACGCTCGGTTTCTCCCTCGGGCGCTACGGCCGGAGAGAGTCAGAGAGGAGACAGAAGGAAAAAAAGAAAAGAGAGAAGGCTTTCTCCAGCTATATATACGCGTGCGCCGTCCTTTCTCGCTTTCTCCAGCTACGAGAGAGCGCGGTCGATCACGAGTGTCGCGGCAGCCTCATGCTGCCTGCTCTGCGACTTGACTAGACTAGGCACGCGCGAGCAGCAGCTCGGGTTCACGGGTTGCCATTCCTTCCCGGCCCCTAGGATCATCTCGGAATTCCTACTTATCCGGGCTCAATCAAAACCCGCCTGGTTCGTGCCGCATACCACTTACCACCACCACCGACGCTCCCGTCCGACCCGACGCCATGTCCGAAGCAAGCAACCAAAAAATTACAAGAAAAAGAATGCGGTGCGGCGTGTAGCCTAGCGTAGTGCAGTGGTTGGGGAGCTTCGATCGATGGATCGAGCGAGCGCGGCCACACGCACGCACACGGGTAGGTTGCCCGCGCCAAAAGGGTACGCGCGCAAACCTAACCAACTACCCCGGAAATCTTCCTCTTTTGTTTCCCTTCTCCTTCCACTTGCTGTCGCTGTTGCTGGCTTCAGTAAATGCAGATGCGCAGGAGTGACATTCCTCACCCTGGCATGTGAACGCCCGTCCTATTTTCCGCACGTAGCACTACGTCTACGTGTGTGCCTTCACACCTGCGGCGCAGTCCCGTCTATACTACTTTCCATGTTTCGGAATATAATATTTTTTCTGTCTCAAAATAGATGTCTTAGATTTTATCAAAATAGACACTATTTAGTAATAGAAGTAGTATATAGATTCATTCAAAATAGAAATAGAAGTACTACTACTACTGAACAGTGAACCATATCTGTGCACGCAAACAAAATGGATCGCCATCCATCAGCTGTTGTGGTGGCGCCCACGTCGGTCGAATGCTAGCTGCAGCCGCACGACGAGTAGTACGTCGGACGGTTCTGCCCCCGGGACCGGACCGACCGCGAGCGTCACTGTCGTCCGTAGCAGCTAGCTATCGCTCTCGTTATTATAACATATATTGTGCCACTCTATTTGTCTTTTGAATCCTCGACAAACCATTTCAAAATTTAAAATTCATGAGTTTAAACTATGTTACATGATCTAGTTGTTAGGAACAATAACAAACATCTAGTACATGAAAAGTTACATCTGATTTCTATCGTCTTCGACCGAGTTACCGGTCTTTTTTGAATACTCAAATTTGAAAAGAAACATTGTGTTTTCTAAAATTTTAGAGCCATCCCCTCATCCTCTGCTTCTCTCCCGTCCACGACTAAACCCCGAAGATCCCCGTCGCGAGATCGCTGCTCCCTCCTCGCGTGGACGCGTTGCCAACTCCCACGTCCCTTCTCTTCTTCCCGAGCGCCGCCTCGAGCGAGCTCGTGCTCCACTTGGGCCCAAGTTTGCCGCCCTTGCTCTCTGTCGACCTCGCCTCTTCAGCCAACGCCGACGACCAGATTCCTCTCACCACGCTGCTCTACAAGCACTAAGCCACACCGCATCTTCTCCTCTATCCCAGCTGGCCCAACGCCCCTCTCGATCTCCCCTGTAGCGCGGCATCAAGCGCGAGGTTTTGGTGTGGAAGCCAAGAGACCACCGACGCCATGTCCGATGCAAGCAGCCAAATAATAGCAAAAGAATCGATGCGGCCTGTATGTAGGGACGTAAATGGCAGCTAAACGGCGGCCGCAAGTCCCATTTATTCAACTAGTTAGTTTATTTTTTTTGGAAAAAGCAAATTTTATGAGACTATAGTATTGATAAATGGTATTAAATGGTGCTCCGCTTACCTGCCTACTTAGGGTGTGTTTGGTAGGTCGAATGGCCTTTTTTACCTCATACAAGCTGAGTCTAGCTATGTGGACCTGATACAAGTGTGTACTATTGTGTTTTGTTTGGTAGGTCGGGTGATCCGAGCTGAGTTGAGTTGAGATCATGTTTGGTAGGTCAGTTGAGTTGAGCTGAGTCACACAAACATAAAAAGCAATCGGGTTTTTAGATACAAAATAGAAAAGCAATCGGATCACAGGATCCGGCCTGCCCGATTCTTGGCCGAGAGCACCACGCCGCCATACGAAGCTTGCCGGGCGCGTCACGGTCGAGCTTCAGTCACGGACGAGCTCACGGCTCTGAGCCGCCGCATGATGGTCAAGTCTGGTTGAGACGGCGCGCCAAGCCACCACGGCCGAAAGGTCACGTCACGGTCGAGCCGCCGCCAGGACGAGGCTAGGCCGACGACGAGCCGCACCTCCGCGCTCGTGCTTTGCCGGCCGTTGTCCAGAGCGATGGGGTGGAGGTTAGGGTAGGCGTGGGGAGGTGAGGGAATGAGGCCGCTTCAGCGCCGGGCCGACCCCTAGCGGTGGACCGTTTTTGGGGGATGGATTGGGCAGTGCCCACTTGCGAAGCTCGAATCGAGCTTTCCATCCGGGCAGGGCCGAGAGGCTGTTTTCACACGACATCGGTGCCCGAGATAGCGGAGCCGACCTAACAAAAAGAAAAAGGTGGGACGAGAAGAGAATATCTGAGTTGCCCCACACCCTTAGTCCCTAGTGTGTAGTGGTTGGCGAGCTGGATGGATCGAGCGCGGCACACGCACACGAGTTGCCCGCGCCCGGAGCGAAAGGGTGGTAGGCAACGAGCGCGCCGAACCAACTGCTGGCCAAGCTCACTTTTGATACAGTTGCGGTCGCACTGTTTCGACGTGCCAGGACAGGAGGGACATTCCTCACTGCCCAACAAGCAGCGGCGGCCACACTACGTTCTACTATTATCGCACGTACAGTACCACACTACGTGCCATCTGATGGATGTGAACGCCGTTCTACTATTATCGCACGTACCACACACTACGTGCCTTCACACCTGCAGTACACTCTCTCTCGTCCATGATCACGCGCTTTGACCGGTCAGAATCCCTATGCTCACTGCTCAAACTGATTACTAATAAAACAATACCGATGTTGTATTTCGTCTGAACGGACGAATGCGATTGTTTAAATCTGTTAAGCGGTAAGCCAAATGATTTCGATTTTCGCTTTTATGTATTATTTGTAAAATTCAATAAAAAATGTATTATTTAAAAAAATTAGCTAATCTATTTGCGTGTAGCCAATCGTGGTTTGGAGGGCAGAGAATTCTACGAATGGATTGCGACCGGTGGCGCCCACGTCCGTCGAATGCTGGTGCGACGACAAGTAGGCGGACCATTATTCTGCCCTCCAACTAAACCGCGAGTGCCACTGTCGTCCGTAGCTAGCTATCGCTGTCGATCTAGATTAGCAGTACTAGTACAGTAGCGATCGGGCCGACTAGCAGCACCTGTTTAAGAAATGGTTGTGTAGCCTTTACTTGTTTTGTGGATGTTTTCAAAATGATGATGATGCCGTGCAGAGCTGTGCCAATCAAGTCGATGTTCTATGCGCGTGCCTACGTAGTACTTTACGCTAGCTTGCAGAATTGCTTGTTGGCACGGAACAAGGGGGTTATCTGTGCTAGCTAGGTCCCTGTCCTGCACCGCCCCTCATGTTGGTCTTTTATTCTTCTTCTGTCTAGGATAAGGTGGATGTCAACCACAAGTAACAGGAAGGAAATTAAAGTTTATATATAAAGATAGCCAAGTCAGACAGGAAATCCGCCACGAATTTACATAGGTTGACGTACGGATTCAGACAGCGTGTTCTTTTCTTTTGGTTCACTTCATCGTCTGCGTACGTACGCATGCCTTCTTGTTGGTTGCTTCCTAATAAAGGTGTCATAGTAATTATTAACTCCAGTTCTTACTCAGAGTAAGTAGTTACTGCCGTGCCAGCGCACTCTGAGATTTCTTGGCGGCCGGCCGGGCATACATATAACCACCACGATCTGTTTTTTTTTTCACATGACAACCATGATTACTTAACAGTGGTAAATTAATAACAATCTAGTACTACTAGGACAATGTATCAACTAGTTAATCCCAGCAACTTCTTAACACTAATAACTACCGCTCTCAACGAAACGGTGCCCCACCAACAGCTAAGACGTAACAGCCTGGTCTCTTCTCTTAATTGATATGCCACAGTAGCATTTTCTGAAACATGCTTCCTTGCTTTACAAATAAAGCCACACCGGCGAACCGATACAGGACGATGAAGATACCCTCTTGAAAAACAGATATGGCATAAGACAAAAAAGAACAAGAAAAAAAAAACCTGTCACTAAAGACACTGGAACGAGATCGAGGGATATCGGAGCTCCACGACTGCACCTTCTGGAGGGTAAGGACTAAACGGCCGCCGTAGTCGAGACCGAGACGATCAAGGGTTTTCACCCAGAGCCCTACGCGAAGAAGGTACCAACAACGACGGCCCCAGGAAGGTTACGACAACCGCAGGCATCATCGTTGTCGGCATCAAAACACTGAGATTTTGCCGAGAAAAACCTTAATGTCATGCTTGGTATCTCAAATCGTCCGGTGTCCCCGAGTCAGGCCTCCCGAACACGATCCGAGAGATGCCTTTGCTGAGGGGTCGCAAACACCAGGACCCCCCACCCACTCCTCGCCATCTACACTATACCAAAGAGAAAAGCCACCACCACTGCCACATCAGTTGCCGTAGAGACGCACGCACGGCCCACCTTGCGGGGGCGGTGCCCTGACGTCCACGAGCTCGGGATCATGGAAGAAAGATTGGTCGCCACAGGACCGACTGATCGTACGAGATAGGCCAGCAAACTGGCATGAGAGGCAACACAACCATTAGGAGGAGATCCATCCTCCACCGTTAGAGATGGTCGTCGTGACTGGATGCAACAGTTAGAGCCTGTCAGGCCCAACTAGCCATGTCCCCAGCCGCCCTATGAAGGTGCCCCGACCACCGTGTAGCCAAGGGGTCCCTCATGAAGGAAAGGAATCATCGTCTGGAGCTCCAGGCGAGATCTGCACGAACCCAGATCAGGCCCTAAGAGCCTAGATCCGTCTTAGCTCGAGGTCGAGCACCCAAAGGCATCTCTGCACGCACCGTCGCTGAGATCGTCCTTGCTCAAGGCCCATAGGACCCGAGAAACCTCACAACAACGCCAGGGTTCGTCCCTGCGAGGTCCTGTCGCCGAGGATCAACAAGGGTACCGTCGTCTGCTGCCCGGCCACATCACCTTGCCATCCAAGCCACCATATCCACTGCGTCGTCCATCGCCTCCTGCCTGAGCTGACCTCGAACCATACGAGCACTGTACCGACAGGGATTGTCTGTTCCTCCCTACTAGCACGTGGGTACAGTTAGATCTGCTACCACTGGCACCGCGCGGGCTTTGGCCGGCGGCTACTAGAGATGACGACGGAGAGTGTGGGAGAATGGAGGCTGGGGTTTGGACGTCACCGCAAGGTCAACCGGGACAACCGAAGACTTGAATCATGTCCCTCTAACCACATTAGCATTTTGCCTAGGATATATTAAAAGACTCTCATTGTGAAAGGCATCGGTGCCTTGCTCAACACCTACTAAAACTCTCCAGATCCATAGGAGATTAACACAAAACTGGTAATCCTCACAGATCGACTTATAGCACACTTAATGAGCTTCCAATCCCACCGAATCCGGAACCATCAATGCCGCCATGCGTGCCCAATGCCTTCATGATGAGGCAAATGGAGTAGCAGACAGAACAGAAAAGGACCGAAGCGTATGATCCAAGAACCCATGAATCAGGGCGACTGACAGCTACAAAATGCTGTCTCTAGTTGCAGCACCTTTCTTTCACCACCATCCACCGGTATCTTTCAGCTAGCTCAAGAGCATGAATCATGACGCAAAATAATTGTTAGCAAACACACTTGTTCCCAAATTCTTCCAAGCTAGGACCTAGGAGGAGTAGCGGGTAAAATGTAGCTGTGTTTTGCCTTCTACTGCCTCCGTTTCAGAATATAAGATGTTTTAGGTTCGTGAAAAGAATAATCTAGACTTTTTTTAGTATGTAGATTTATCCTAAAGTTGGATGGACCTACATACTAAAACAAGTTTAGATTTATTTTCTTTACAAACCTAAAACATCTTATATTTTGAAACGGAGGGAGTATTTTTTAGACTGCCAACTTCACATTTACCTCCTGTTTTATTATTGTCTTTTGTGAAATACTTTGCCAAATGCCTTCACAAAAATGACCAAGCGTGAGATTTTTTTTGGAAGTATTTCACATTGAAATTTTGCACGGTCATACTATTCATCACCGACTACTACAAGGATGTTTCCAAAAAAAAAAGACTACTTCAAGTTTTCTTTGAAAACTTTGAAATACTTTTTTTGTTCAAAACACCAAGCTCAAAACACAAGTAGGACATGATGTCGTCGTTCACCGCAAAAGCGACACTTCTCAAACCAAACCCTAACCCTATTCGTCGCCTCTCTATCGTAGCTAACCCAAAATCAGGTAACCTCGGTGTGACTATGGACCGTGACATTTATTTACATTCCTAAATCATACTGCCTCGGTCCTGAAATGTAAGATGTGCTTGGTTTTGTATAGTCCTAGATGCACGACGTTGACCACGACTATATACTAGAGATTATGGATCAAACATGCATATGTACCTAAGTTTCAAACCCTAATTTTTGATGAATAACTTGTTTGATCTTTTCTCCCACCTTCTGCTAGTACATTTTTCCAGCTTTACAAAAAATCGACTTTCTTCAGTTTTAGAAAATCTCGCGGCGCCCACACAGCCGAGCGCCGCCTTGGCCGTCCAGCAAAGTCAACACCTCTGCACGTATGCTTCCCACGGCGCACTATACGAATAAAAAACTACTCTTCTGAACAAGTGCAGCAGGGGCAGTACCGTAAAGTCCGCTAAAAAATGGCCTCGCTTTGTCGATCTCAAAGCAGGGAGACTGGGAGAGAGAGAGAGAGGGGGGGAGGTTGCTTCACGAACTGACCTCGCTTGACTGGGTCTGTGTGCCGCGCGGCGCGGTCTCCCATCATTTCATTCCCCCCCTCCCTCCAAATTTATTTTTGTTCCTCTCGATTCCTCTGCTGGGGCGGTGCTGTCGTTCGAGGGCTGGCGGGGTGGGGCGAGGTTTGGAGGCTTGGAGTGGGGGGAGAGGATAGTTCTTCCCGGGGTACCAGTAGCCACCTCGTCTCGGGGTTGGCGAGGAGGAGGAGGAGGCCGGGTGAGGAGGCGGCGGCCGGAGCTCCTGGGGGGCCTTGGATGCAGGTACGTGTTGGCTTATCAGCTGATGGCGAGCTGGTTACCTGTTTTGGCTTTTGATTCAGTTCAGACTTCAGGGTGGTGTCGTCTATGTTTTCCCAAAGAGTTTACTGTTCTTTTTGCTGTGTATGGCCGTGCTTTGCTGGGATAATAAGCTCCGTGGAATCGTAGCTCCAGAAACGAAGCTGGGACAGAACTTGGACTGAGCCCGTGTTAATTGAACTGTTATTAAGTTTTTTTCTTCTTCTTCTCCTACTAGAGGCGTTCTTGATGTTCTTTGAAGGACCACGGAAAAGTATGTCTGCCCCCTTTTTCACCTACTCCGTAGTACTAGTATAGCTCTGCAATTTTGCTAGTTTTAGTTTCTGCTAAGTGACATTTAATCCTCATTCCTTCATGAAAAAGATGCCAATTCTTGAAAGGATTTGGTGGGAAGGGGCAGTCATGTAGTACTCACCATTTGTTTGTAGAATCAATTCCCTGTGGCTTTTGTGAACATTGTCTGCCGATTCTTTCTTTACAGTTTCCTGGTCTGAACTCTGAACTATTACTGTCCATGAGAACAACTGGCCTGTCACCAGTCTTCACCAATTTTGCGCATTTGCTTGGGTGCCTGACTACATATACTTTCTTTCAGAGAAGTGGAGGACAAGCCAGGAAGGCGTCGCTCGCCGAGTCCGTAGCGGCGGTCTCCGAGGAGGCCATGTCGGCGGTGACTACCGCCGACGCTGACCAAGAGAAGTTCATGGACGCGGGCAGCCGTCTCCAGCGCGTGGCCCCGGCCACAATGGAACTGCAGAGGGTGCAGAATTCCCAGACCAATGCGATGCACATGGTCGAGTATCTAGCTGCCAATGTCGACCTTGCCAAGGACCTTGTCGCTAGGTGCAGTGCAGCCGCGCAGCGGCTCATGGACGATGACCTCCAGAGCATAACTGAGGACCTTGACAAGGTGATAAAGGATATTGGCCATGAGCTCAGCAGGATGCCTGCCTCAGCATTTGGGAGCAACAGGTCTGCAGCTGCAACGATGGGCACAGACCTTCAGGTTACTGGAAACGGCCATCATCCTTATGATCAGCGTTCCTGTGATGGCTATTCCGAGGCTGATTTGCCGATAGTTGCGGCAAATGATAAGCCCAGGAAGAGAGCACTGCACGACGGAGACATGCCAAGGTTGGTAGACTTCCTGCAGGGAATGTATCATGAGTCTCATGAGTTCGGTGGACAGTCATTCAGTTCACTCCCCGAAGTCGCAGAATATGTTGAGCCGCTGTATGACTCTTTCTTCTGTCCACTGACAAATAAGGTGATGGTTGATCCTGTGACAACTGAAAGCGGTGTGGCATATGATAGGAGAACCATCGAGGAGTACTTTGAGAAGTTTACGGATGATTCTGAACCTGTGATCTGCCCAGTTACAAAAATGGCGATGGAAAGCAAGACACTGAGGAGCAATGCTCCACTGAAGAACACAATTGCAGAATGGATTATGAGGAATGAAGCAACGCGGATCAGGATCGCACGTACTGCGCTCTCTCTGGCAACCACAGAGGCTATGGTACTCGAGGCCATACATGAGCTCAAACTGCTCGCCACTACAAGGAGAAAGAACAGGGAGCAAATGCATAAGATTGGCATCACCAAGTTCCTTGCACGACTGTTGGAGCACAAGGATGCACTGATACGCTGTGACTCACTGGAGCTCCTATGCCTGTTGGTCGAGGGTGACAAGGGAAAGGTAAGGAAGTCTGAAATTATCTTAATGTTTGTGACGCGCAGTTTTTTCTTAGCCTGACAATGCAAAATATGTTTTGGGAGAACACCATCTGAAACTTACTGAAATGTTGAATGTAATGTCACAATCCAGATTCAGTTTCTATTTGTCCTGCATGCGAAATTATCTTAGTGTTTGTGACGCGCAGTTTTTTCTTAGCCTAACAATGCAAAATATGTTTTGGGAGAACACCATCTGAAACTTACTGAAATGTTGAATGTAATGGCACAATCCAGATTCAGTTTCTATTTGTCCTGCATGCTTTTTGACGAAAATGCAGACGGAGCTTCTTTTTCATTGATTTTGTCCTGCATGCTAGTATGAACGACTCACATATCTCTTCGTGGCATGCAGGAAGTCATAGCAAAAACCAGAGCTATTTCAAGAACAATAAAGCTGCTTTCTAGCAGTAGTTTTGATGAAAGACACGCAGCTATCTCTTTCTTGGCAGAGCTTTCAAAATCAGAATTACTGCTAGAAAACATCGGGTCAACTGCTGGAAGCATACTAATTCTCACTACGATGAAATTCAACGACTCTGATGATCCGGTTGCTGCAGAGAAGGCAGGAGAGGTCCTCAAGAACCTGGAGAAATGCCCAAAGAATATCAAGTACATGGCTGAAAGTGGCTACTTGGAGCCCCTCCAAAGACATCTCGTTGAAGGTAACATTTTGTACCTGTGCAGAGACACTTGACTTCCTTCCGTTTGTAATCGATCATCTAAATGGAAATTGAGAGCCATCGGCAAATAATTGAAAAAATCCCTTCTATTAGTAAGAATGGCTGACATTTTATCCAATCAATTTCTAAAAGAGAATCGGTACAGTGTAAGTTACTACTCGTGTTTGAACATTTTAACCATGCTGCAGTACAACTTTCTTTCCGACATATGAGATAAAGTCTTAAGGTAAAAGTAGAACTCGTGCACTGATGTCTGAATGATGGTTTTTTGTCAACAAAACTCGTGCTATCGTATTTTTCATCGGAATCACTCATACCAAACACCATGATGCTACCATTTGCTAACATGAAAAAGCACAAAGCAGGATCGGATGATGTCCAGATGGAGATGGTGTTGTACCTTGGTGAGCTAGTCCAGAAGCAGGAGATGACCATCAACATCGCTGGGAGCGCGTTGGAGATACTTATCAAGATGGTGCACAGCGGCAATACTAGTATCTGCAAGGCGGCACTTGATGTCCTTGTTCAAATCTCTTCTCACCACCCCAACGGCAAGACACTCGTGGATGCAGGTGCTGTTCCGGTCATGGTTGAGGCGCTCTTCATCCGTAAGATTGATGATGAGCCCATGGGATCCAAGACTGAGGCCGCAGCAGTGCTTGCCAACATTGTCAAATCCGGCATGAACCCTGACGTCATTGCTGTCAACAAGGAAGGTCATGTTATCACATCCAAGTACTCGGTGTACAACTTTGCACACATGCTCAAGTGCTCCATGCCTGACGACCTCAACCTCAACATCCTGCATGTGCTGCTTGCACTCAGCGCGCTTCCCAGGCCGCTCTCCACGGTGGTATCTGTCATGAAGGAGCAAGACAGCATCCAGACAGTGATCGAATTCATGGGTTCACCTAGTGAGGCGCTTGCCATTGCCGCGACAAAGCTGTTGATTGCGTTGTCACCGCAGATGGGGCACACCATTGCCGAAAAGCTCTGCAAGGCGCCTGGTCAGCTGAGCAGGCTGATCAAGAGCCTAGGCCAGTTGGGCCGGATCACAGAGCGGCACGCCGTGTCTGCAACACTCCTATCAAAGCTACCCTATCAGCATCTAACGCTCAACCTCGCTCTGTTACAACGGGGCACTGTGCCGACCATGTTAGCCAAGATAGAGGAGATGCAGCATGGTGGGATGCGGGCGAGCCGCCATGCGAAGCCGTATTTTGAGGGTCTCGTGGGCACGCTCGTCCGGCTAACAACAACATTACACGAACCGGACGTGCTCCTGTCAGCCATGGACCACAAGTTCACCTCGGTGCTCACCGGTCTCCTCGTGCGGTCGTCAGGCAGTGATGAGGTGCAGCGGCTCGCAGCTGTCGGCCTCGAGAATCTCAGCAATCAGACGATGAACCTCCCGCAGTCGGTGTCTGAAGAACAGATCCCCAAGAGGAAGAACATCCTCAGGCGCCTGCGTACTGGTCGGGTCTATGACAACCAGAAACCACCTGCCCACGCCCGCCTCTGCCCTGTGCACCGCGGTGTATGTTCTCCGAGCACCTCGTTTTGCCTGGTGGAGTCTGGCGCGGTTGAGTGCCTCCTTGGTGTCCTTGAGAGCAACGAGAACGGTCGTGTGGTCGAGGCCGCGCTGGGTGCGCTCTGCACGCTTCTGGACGGCGACGTGGACGTAGTGGGTGGTGTGGCCGTGCTTGCCGAGCACGACGCGGCACGGCACGTGCTGCGGGTGCTGCGGCAGCATCGCGACGACGAGCATGGCAGCAGCGCGGTGCTACGGCGGTGCTTCTGGACCCTGGAGAGGTTCCTGGAGCACGGCAGCGACCAGTGCGTCAAGGAGGTGACCTCGGACCGCGCCCTGCCGAGCGCGCTGGTGGGTGCCTTCCACAAGGGCGACACTGCCACCAAGCAGGCGGCGGAGAGCGTGCTCCGGCGCCTGCACCGCATGCCGGACTACTCCGCCACCTACGTCTCCGTCGAGCTGTAGCGAACATCTTCTTTTCCATCTTGTTTCCCCGTCTTGGGCTTGTATCATCCATTAGCTGGTGCATTGTTTGATGTAACTAGATTACACAGAGAGAAAAAGGAGGTAAAAAGAATTCTGCAGATGCAATGTAACTAAAGGGTTATAGCTGGGTATGATATGTAATTATGTACAGTCTTTGATTCTTGCGTTGCTTGTGTTCTTAGGGTGTAATTGAGGTAGGCTGTGACAATATTATTCTTTAACAGAAGTTATTGGCTGGTTGGTTATTTTGCTCGGGAAAGGAAGATGTGCACTGTAAAATTGCACTATATGTATCTTTGTGTAGCATGTTAAGATGTGGTTTTACACTTGGACTTGCTTCAGAACACAGTTCTACTCACCTGGTCCTGCTTCGGGATCTGCTAGAGATGCTCTAGGGCGAGAAACACCGAAAATCTGCATCTGTTATATTGTTGTCAACAGTGAAAATGGGCGAGGTGAACCTGATCTCAGAGGAAGTAGTTTTTCAGCTCATGATCTGTCCCTCAAATTGTTCGATTGGGTGACGGTGGCGCAAGGTGCATTCGTGGTGTTGCCGATGAGGGTAGCTGATGGTTAATTATGCGTTCGTCCCTGCGAGATGATATTTGGGTGTCATGCATTTTTTCTTTTCACTAAATTGGCCGCATTCATCGACGTTTTGTTGCTACGGAAACTAGCACCGTGGCTCTCGCAATGAGTTATAGAGTTCCTCGATATATTTTGTATCACTATGATCCTACTGTCGCTGTGGTTCAAATAATGCTACGTGACAACAAGCCTTTCTCAAACGTTATACTTCCTCCGTTTTAAAATACTAGGAAACATACCCGTGCGTTGCACCGGAAAAATCTATTTTATGAAACACACAAAGTAGGTAAATCTGCAGCGTTTGCAAAAAAAATCAGCCACCTGGTCATTCAAAATCACTCTTTTTTGTCCAAAAATAAGTAACTTAGATTTATCTACATTTACGTGTATCCAACACTAAAACGCAAAAATCTATTTTATGAACACTTCGTGCTTTATTATTAGGCTAACAAAAGGCCCGCGCGTTGCGGCGGAAGAAGTGAGTCTTTGTTGTGCCGTGGTGATTTTTTTAAAATCAGTGGCACATAGACAATTTTTAAAAAATTAGTAGCATGTATATTCGGATATTCTATATTTTTTTTTGAGAATAGGATATTCTATGTTGGTACATAATTTTTTGGTTAAAAACCATTTTTGTGTCCCAAGTAATAAAAAATATAAATTCCGATGCTCTAACACATATATTCAGAGATTTTCTTTGTCTTTTTACACAAACCACATAAATATTACTATCCCCCTAAAAAAGTATATTTTTCATCTGAATATGTGTCACCCATGCGCAAGCATTCTTTTCGCTTCCGACTTCCCTCACTTTAAGGTCAATCATTTCTCATTTGATTGACTCATTTAAACAAGCACCGTCATTTGGTTCCATGGTCGCTTGCAACAGGACACAACTACCTCCGTGCTTTTTTTTAGCGGACGGCACGCTTCTTCTCATCATCTCTTTCCAAGCTCTGTACCACCAACGGTCCTTGTATCCCTGCCAAGGGCCCGCCATTCTCCAATGATTCCTTCTCTGCCAGCTTGATTATTCCACCGTCTATATCTGTTCAACCTATCTCATCACGGTGGTGATTGTGTTGCTTGTTGATTTTAGAGGCGACTGGTTCTTATGAATTTACAGTGGTATATAAACCGATGGATAGCATTTTTAGAAAGCGAGGTGGGACTATTCGACCAACATGTGTCTCCTCTCTCTTTACCGGTAAAGATAAAGAAAACTGCTCGTCGACAACCTAGCTCACGGCCCACGGAAGAAAGCCCACGAACATGTCATCATAAACAAGACGTACCAGATGCATACGAGCGATTGTTTAGGGTGGTGGCAGGGAGTGCGCACGGCAGCGCACGACCGTAGGACGGCGCCGAGGTCGGATGGTAACCATATGGACTGATCTACGTAGATGCGATGCTGCTTCACCCTCCTCCGAGGCGTGCATGCATGCGGGCAGAGCTAGCTAGCCAAGCTAGCAAGTAGGCAGTTTGATACATCCGCGCATACACATGTGCGCAGGCATGGTGTGGCTAGCTCGGGCGGTCCGGCTGGTGTACGCGCGGCCTCCATGACGCCTTCATCGACGATGAATGCAGGTGGGGTCTGTTGCTGGTGCCGGATTTCTAGAGGCTGGCAGCAGACAGAAATTTCTAGGACGGATTTGGTGGCAGAAAAAATCAAAACGTTTTTTTTACTTATCGGTTGCCTTGGTGGTAATAAGTGGTTTTGCGTTTTAAAATATAAGATGTTTTAGATTTGTAAAGAAAATGTATCTACACGCTAAAATAAGTCTAGATATTTTTATAAATCTAAAACATCTTATATTTTAAAACGGAAGGAGTACTAGTTTGGTAGTAGAGTTACCTTCTATGCTAATTAATCTGCCCATCATGAGTTTCGAGTTCGTCATATCAAATGCATCATACATAACATTAGCGTGTAGGTGGAACCTGGTTAACTGTTCTGTCAAAAGAAATCCAGGAAGCAGCGCTAAAATAAATAAAAAAATAAAAAAATCTGGCCATCGAAAAAGCTAATCCATGATAGCAAGTATAAATGGCCCTACATCAGAATGACTCGTTTAAAAGACCAGAAGGTAGTTCAGTTCATTAATCAGACTATCAGAGTACAGCGCAATGCAATCACTTCCAGGCAGCTCTGGTATTGTCTGCTCATTATTGCTGCATTGCTCTTTAAAACTAGAAGGAAAAGGGAGACAAAATGCTTAAAATTTTCAGGGAGCCTCATACTACTACCATGGGTAGAGAGGATACAAAGTTAGTCTCGCAATTGTGCATTGCAGGACTAGGATTAGGAGGTATTGGGCAAAGACTTAATGCAAGGCATAGACACTTCGGCGACGCTACCTTTGCCAAGACACATGCTTTGTCTCCTGCTCGGCTAGAAGTTCTTGTTCGGCTTATCCTCTTCTTTTTTTCAATATTCTGCTTGATGTTATCATGTTAACACGGCAATAAGAATGATTCCGTTGCTACACTCCCTAGCAAGTATAGGTGTAAACATGTTCCTGCTTAGAGTGTGAAAGATGGTTAATATGTTGTATATATTTTTAAATACAATACTATTCGGATAAGTTGACAATTTTATTGCAAAATAAGAAGTGGACAATCGAGTGTGCCGCAATGTTAAACCGAAACTATAATTCGCAAGTGATCACCCTATCTTTTAAGAGAATGGAAGACTCTATACCTCTAAGTCTCTAACCTCTCCATCAATTGATACATACATGCACGTGGGAATGGGCACCCAGCCGGTCGGCCCGACCCGGGCTAGGTCCAAAATTGACCCCTGGGCTAGGCCTGGGCTTGAATTTTAGGCCTGAAGGTTGCGTCTGGCCAGGCATGGGCTTCACATATGGACATTTTAAGGAGGTGGCCTGGACTGAGGCTCGCCAGGCTTTTAACTGATAGGTATGGGCCTAGAAATTTGGTCTAGAAGCCGGGCCAGGTCGGGGCTGGGTCTAGATTTTTTGCTGCTGATTTTTCTGGCATGGATATGCCTAGATATACAAGTGCATAGTTTGAAGAAAGGAAAATGATACCATACCCTCGGAGGATAATTCCATCCCGGGGTCTAGATGGCACGCGATTTTTACTGGACTGTCCAGCGACGTGGGACCCAGCAACCTTATCTTTTCGTTTTTTCCCTCCTGGCGCTCTCTCTCATCTCTCCTGGCAACCATGGGTTGTTGACAAAAGCAAGTCGCCGCTACTGCGCGCGCTCCTCTCCCGTGCTCTGCCGCCGCTGCGCCTCCTCCGCCGCACTCCCCATCCGCCGCCCCCCTTCCCCGTGATCCCCACGCCTCTGGCTCTCCCATGCAGCCCGCACACCGTCCGCAATGTAGCTCGCCGGAATCCGCTAACAACTCCACACCGGCAAGCACACCCGCGCCGCCATAGCGAGCGTGATGGCTCCGGTCATAGGTCCCCAACCATCGATGCTCGCACCCCTCCCTCGCCTCGACCCGCCTTAGTCGTAGCTCATGCGCCTGTCGCCGGGAAGATCCCATGGAGCTCGTTCTCATTCGTCACCGGCAAACCTTCGGCTACGACCACACGCCTCCAAACGGTCGCGGAGCGGGGCGAACCTCCTTGTTGCTCCCGTTTTGAGACCACCTACCATGTGCCGCTACGTACGATGTGGAGGCGTGCTACATGTGGCCAGCGGCTATGCTACAAGCAAAGTCAAGTTTTGCTACCAGTCTGCGGCGACGCTACACGTGGGCTTAGGATTTTGCTACCTCGGCATATTTTTTTTGCTATGTATTCATATATTTTTTGCTACTTTCATATAATTTTTTTGCTACAACCAATGTCTATGTTTTGCTACGTGGTCTCTGGTTTGAGTCTCCGACTATGTCTCCTTTGCTACACTAGAAAAAATATTTTGCTATCACCGTTTTGTGTTTTTGCTACAATAGCGTAATTTTTTTGCTACGAAGGTTTCCGGCGATGTTTTTTTGGCGATATATTCGGCAAGTCAGTTTTGCTACATTAGAATTTTTTTTGCTACACGGTCGCCGGCGAGATCTCCGGCAAGGTCCAGACTATTTTTGTATTTTTAGGCCGAACCGTTTTTGCTACATATAGCAAAAACAGGACTATTTATAGCAAAAATAGATATGTTTGTAGCAAAAGCGGGATTTTGAGGATTTTTGGAGGACACGTGTTGGCAGGAGGACCCGGGGGATTTTGGAAAAATATCTTCCGGGGGACGCGTAATATGGTCCTTGAAGAAAATAAAACATCGGAAATGCACATTTGATCTTATGTGCATATGTTCCCTTTATTAAAAACACTCACTACCAAATCTAGGACATATACTTCATGAATAGCCATTCCAGCTTCTTCGCGCAAAGTTCCATCTGCTCACGATGTGAGTACGTTGTAGATTACCCATGACCACAACCACTTCATACATAAGAACATGTATGAAAGGGACACAATTTTCTTCTAGTAAAAAGCCAAATCCGCCATTGCGACAAGCCATATAGACCGAAATAGTGTTGTTGTTCCAATAGAAATAAGAGAATGGATATACTTATTAACATAACCATGACAAAAAAATGTGCGACATGCTTTTGAGTAGGGTTAATGTTAAAAGCATAATAAATAGCATGTCACGTTACCTAGGCCATTGGAAAATCAAAACATAAGTGTTGTCTAATCTCCCGCTGAAAATACAAGGCGCATTGCTTGGAATTTTTTCTTAGCTAAATTATCTACCGTAAGAATGCACCAGGCATAGGAATCAAAGGGAAACCCTAATCCAGAGTCAAATAAAATAGAATACATATTACTAATACACTAGTGCACACCCCCCCTCTAACACCGGTTTGGAGGGCCCTCTAACAGCGGTTGTAGAACCGCTGTTGAGGGTTCGGTGTTAGAGGGCCCCCCCTTTAACACCGGTTCTTATACGAACCGGTTAAAGGGTGGCGCACGTGGGGCTGGCGCAGCGCTCAGACACCCCCCCTTTAACACCGGTTCGTAACACGAACCGGTGTTAAAGGTTTTCTGCCGCGGCAGGAAAACGGCATAAATCTGCGCGCAGAGTTCGCCCCCGCCTGCTCGGGCGTATTACTGCGCGATGGGGACGGGGAGGGGGAGGGGGAATCGATCGGGAGCGGTATACACATACATCATCATCGGTACATACGAGTACATGAATAATTAAGCAACTATTATTATACACAACATCGTCATTGTGTGGTATTCTCCGTAAACGTTGAAGCATCAAGTACAAGACAAACACGTTCAAGCATATATACAACGTTTTTTGGTGGATATCTAAAGAGTTCCCCGCCAGGCTGATGACCTCATCAAGTATGAACCCCGTCAATTCCTCTTGAATGGCTCGTATGCGTTCAAATGGTAGGAGTTGGTCCCGCATCCGTTCGATCTGAATATATATGAAGAATGTGGTCAATATATATATATATAAGAATAAAACTCAACACAATTGATGGTAATAAAATAATGTTGTGTACTTTGTTTACTTACTCTAAGTTGTTCTAGTGCGGCTTGGCCCGTCGCACATATCGTGTTGCGAATGAACTCGCAAACATAGTACCCACATAAGTTATTGCGTGTCCCTGATGCGCACACTTTATGAGAATAGAGAGTTTAATCAAAATAGTAATCAATAAAGCATGATATAATGGAATTGGAAGGAGAATCAAAGAGATACACATACCTAGCTATCTAGTATTACTTACATTTTGGTCTACAAATTTTAGTTCTTCTGACCATTCACCCACGGCCCTGCCCGTGAACCTTTTCCAAACCCTGTCCGGCAAAGAAAATGGATAAAGGAGTAATTAATTACTTGTTGTCACGAAAGTTGCCAATCTAGTGCGATAATATGATTGAAATTACCTCTGGAGCATCTCTCTAAAGTCTGTCCATATCTCTTTCTTTTCGTAACGAGTCCATGACAAGGACTTTTCCTGAGTCGGGTTGAATGACTAGCAGAATAAAGTGAAACCTACGCACGCATAACTCATCATCAGTTATACTTAACATCGAGTAAGCCGAAACAGAATGTGTACAAGAGAGGGTAACAGTACTCACGAGAAGTTGTAAGGCAATAGTATTTCCCTTTTGGTTTGTTGTCTCAGTAAAGACCTTAGAAAGTAATCTTCTGTTTGCCCGGGGTTGGTTCTTACCACTTCTTTATGAACTCTATTTGGGTCAACGAACCCAATGTCAAAAGGGCCTCCTTTCATGCATTCCATAACCTTTTTCCTGCATAATAGTATATACATATATGGTGAGCATATATATATATATACATGCAATTAATGAAGTGAATGAGATGAGATATAAATTACAGAAATAGTACTTACACACAATAAAGGCTGATGGCAGCTTTGTCGAGTTCCTTCTGATTGAATAGAAAATGCAAGTCTTGAATGTTGAAGTCGATCTCGTCGTCTCCGCACAAGAAAATCTCATCTCTTATATGCGCCGTGATCCATTCTTCCTTTCTCGTCTTGCAGAAGTCAAGGTACCACTTGTGCAATATTCGCATCTTTGTTGGTAGATTCTTGAGCTCCTCTTTCTTGACGAGATTCTTCCCATACTTCCATGGTTGTATGGGGTTGGCATCGCATTTGGAAAAGTTGTCTCTCATGATGTTCAAGTATGCAATGTAAGTCATCCCCATCTCATTGGACTTTCTTTGTAGCTCTGCCTCGTAATCATTTACGGGAGGAGCGTCCCATGTGTTGAACACTTGGAGCGGGGCACATGATTGGTTTTCCTGCTCTCCGAGCATGGGAACTGTTTTTAGGTGCCTTGATTGCTACTTTCAGTCTCCCTACGGCCTTGCATACCCCTTCAAAATCTGGCTCGTAGTCCGGCACAAGTGGGGTTTCAGGTTTCAAAAGATTATTGTAAAACTTCTCCACCACCGAATCTATTTTCTCCTTTGGCTCGGCGTCTAGGTGCAAAGAATTTCTTGACCTCTTCTTCCGAGATCATATTGGTCTCCTCGTCCGCGATTCCATGGTAAAATCGGCAATGGCTTGGCGGAAGGCTGGACGTAGTTTTTGAACTCTTTGGCGTCACGGTTTCCTGGATTTCTTTGTGGCATGCTAGTGATGCTCTTCGTGGCGGTGCTCTTCCTTCTGTTGAGGAGATGGTGGTGACGGGCAGAGATGGGTGGCCGGAGATGGCTGCCAGCAGAGATGGCTGAGCCGGAGATGGCTGCCTTGAGAGATGGCTGAAGCAGCTCGAGACGACGCCTTGTGAGGCCGGGGTGCCAGTGGCCTCCAATTTGGAAGCACGATGTGTTCCTTCTTCCAAAGAATGGTTGTTTTCGCTGCAAATTTGAGTTGAGTTTCCCCTTCACCTGTAGCATGGTCAAGTTGTGCTTCCTCATATTCCTTCACAACCTCATCCACCCCGACAATAGCATAGCCATCTGGAATCGGTCGGTAGTGGTAAGTTCCACCAGCTACAGGAGGTAAGGCATAGCCGACAGCCACCTTAATGGATAAGCCCATTAATCTCACATGCAGCTCAGCGTGTTCGCTCTCCATGATCTCATCCATGGGTTATCAAGGACCCGCCATTTCAAGCGTGGACTGGACGTTCTCCGTGGAAGCCACGCTGCTTTTCATGCAGAATCGGGCATGGCGGCTTCCAATGCAGGCTCTTCGTGCGCTGAGATGGGCGGTAGCTTGATGGATCATTGTGCATTCACTTGCGCTGCAGCGCCACAAGTGCATGTTCTATCTGTCATCCGCTCAGACGCTCTTTTTCTTTTTCTGCGCGCCATTCGTAAGAGTCGCTCCTCGGCAAACCCATCCTTCCACGTCATACCCCACGTGCCTCGTGCATGTCCGGGGTGTTCTTTTTACCGATGGCGTGTGAGCTGGTCATTCTCTCTGTCGGGATGGAAGGTCTGGCGGCTGTTTCCTCGTATGCCGTGATGAGTTCAAGGACGGGTTTGGCAAGGAGTGTTGGGAAGATACACAATCCTATTTACGGGTCCAACCTTGCCCGATTCCGTAGAACCAAGTCTTTGCACGTAGGTCCCACCCATCTGCAGGGTGTGATCCCTCTAGCCTGCAGGCCTTCTCAACTTCCTCCCACTTAGGCCTCGATATATGTAGCCACCGACCCGTCCTCTGGTGATATTCCTTCTTCTGGGCATTTAGCGTATTGGTTTCTGACCTCTTTTTAGCTATAGCACCTTCCTTATATGCCACAAATTCAGGCCAGTGAGGTCTTATCTTCGCATAATATGCGTCTTCGAAATTTGGAGTCTCGCGAGCTTTGACAAATTTGTTCAATTTTGTATTCGATTCTGGAAAGTCGACCATCTTCTTTAGAGTCCACTCTTTGACCTTTTCCTTTATAACTGGTTTGTTTTCATCCTCCTCTGGCAGAAGGGTGAAATTTACCAACAACGAATTCCAAAGCGTTTCTTTGGATCTTTCATCGACAAAGGTATCATCGCCCTTCTTTGGCTTATTCCAATATTCAATTATGATTGGGATTTGGTCCCTAACAAGAACTCCAGCCTGACGTACAAATTTGTCTGCGGCCTTCTTGGGCTCCATTGGCCTGCCATCAACACGGACTGCTTCGATCGTGAACTTTGCACGATCTTTCAACCGATGGCTCGCGCCTCGCTTGCTCTTTTTCGTAGAAGAAGATGGTTGCTGGCTGGTCGATCCAGAGGGCTAAAAGAAGAAATAAGCGTTAATTAATACATGTAGAAGAAGATTGTTGGTGGAAGTCAGCAGAGGCTTAATCAATGCATATACCTCGCTGGACTTTGTAATCACTAAATTGCATTCACCGGAGTCTTCATCTTCTCCATGACTACTTGAGCTGTCATCATGTCCCTCCAAGTTCAGATATTGTGAGGTGTCCTCATCAATAATGTTCTCCATTATTTCTTCTTCTTAAAGGTTTCTACTAAGTGGATCCATAGTTTCTAAAACAATAATATTATCTAGAGTAAGAGAGTAAACATTCAAGTGGACTTGGATTCATACACAAATATAGATATTATTCATACAAAAATACACAAATGAAATTAAAACCCTAAGGATGCTTGATCATTTTAAACAAGTTCCGAGGGGTCTAAACCCTAATTCGGAGAAATCTCGGATGCATATGAGAGGGGCTAGCTACAGTGGCTGACCGGAGGCTGGCGGCGTTGGAGAGCGACCTAGGGCGCGCGAGGTAGCGTGATGCGGCCTACCTAAAACGGGCGTTGTTCGAAAGAGGAGGCCGAGGCAAGCATTATAGTGGCGGCGCCGCCTCAGTATGGTCACCGGAGCGACGACAGCGACGGCAAACAACTTGGCAGAACAGATACAATGTGGAGGGGATATCCCTTTTATAAAACAGATCAAAATAAGCAAGAAAAACCGCGGAGAACCTAAACTTGCCACCGAAGTCAATGATCCAAGATCAGGATGAGCCAGAGCTCCACAACGACGCCCCCAAGAGGGTAACGACCAACGAGACCTATGGTAAAGGGTTTTCACCCGGAGCCCTGTGACGAAGAAGGTAGCAGCATCGGCGGCCCTAGAGCAGTAACGGTACCTGCGGGCATCGCCGCCTTCGCCTGAAAAAACCTTCGTACCGCTCCCCGTCTTCTGCCCCGCCCACCCGTCTTCCACGACGCTCGCCAAAGAGCTGCCCGCGTAGTCCACCTTCTAAGGCCGCCACCGACATCCGCGAACTCTAGCCACCACTCCGACGACCAACGACACATCGCATCGCCGAAGAGAGGGACGTCGTGCCGTCGTTGCCAGCGGACACACCTGCAACCCGAGAAGGACCATGCATACCCCGACATCGCTGGCATACCGCCATGGCCACCACCGGAGCTCGCACCACCTAGGCGCCACCGCGAGCTCCGTCGCCGCCTCCACGTGCAAGGTGCTCATCGGGACAGCGCGCAAAAGGGAGGAAACAGAGGGGACCAGGAGGTCCGCTAGCTCACCACGAGCACGACGGTGGGGTTCTTGTAGGCACCGACGTCGTCGTCGGCTTCGGTGGCGCGCGCGATGGCGGTGTTGGCGCTTGTCGGGGCGACGGCGGCTCCGATCGAGTTGGCGGTGGCTGCCACGCGAGGGCGGCGACGGCGAGGGCGAGGGCGGCGACGGCGAGGGCTGGACGCGCGCGGCTCTCCTCTGCTTTTCTACGCGCTTTCGATCCGCTCTAGGGGAAGAAGGAAGGCTCAAGATGACACTTTAACACCGGTTCGGGCTGGAACCGGTGTTAAAGAGGATTTGTACACAGATTCTCTTTAACACCGTTCCAGCCATGAACCGTGTTAAAGGGTGGGGTACAGTGAAACGAATAATGCTTTTAACACCTCGTGGCTGGAACCGGTGTTAAAGGGGGGGGGGGCATTTATTTCATGCATTAAAGGGGTGGGGGCATTTATAATTCAAAAAATAGGATATAAATTTATAAAATTCATATCTTATTCATTTCAACTCATATATCATAATTTTCAGAAAAATAATATCTATCCATTCATGTAAAAACATTTTATATTTACTTTAGATGAAATTTTTCAAAATGATTAAAACACTTACATATAAATTTTGATTATTCAATTCAAACAAAAATAAATTGTCAAATCCTAAAACTTTGAACATAAGAAATATTAAGCATCTAAAAGGGAATCTAACCCTATTTTATT
The DNA here is from genome assembly GCA_030063025.1 of Avena longiglumis. Classification (NCBI taxonomy): domain Eukaryota; kingdom Viridiplantae; phylum Streptophyta; class Magnoliopsida; order Poales; family Poaceae; genus Avena; species Avena longiglumis. Next base: position 71,409,689 of record CP125977.1, on the reverse strand, counting down.
AGAGCAAATTATATTTTATTTTGTATTAACATTTTTGAATTGATTGGATATTTAAATGCCGCATTTTTTGTATACACTTGAATCTGACAAAGCGTCGCTCAACTTGCATTGTATTTTTGATAAAATAGCATATTGTGAACCTAAAAATGATTTTTGTAAAAAATCATGAGCATCATATCATGTACCTGTAGTTCATATCTGACCCACTTCCTACCGATTCGGCAGGAATTTGTCTTTTTCACCAGAGGTGGACGGAAAGGTTTCAGATCCCCCTGTTGGTACATTGTCCATATAAGATGGTCTAGTATTTTTGTAAAATGTGGTGGTGGTTTTTTGAATTAGCCATTTGGTGGTTGCTTCACAAAACCGTCTGTTTTTTATGCTCGGAAAATGGAAAATGCCTTTTTGGTGCGATAAAAAGGAAAACTTCCTCTTGCAACATTGTTTGTCATGCCATGATGCACATGTATGCATAATATGGCCATATTATCACAAACTATGCCTTGATTCTAGCCATAACATTGGTCATTTGACGCGAAAGCCAAGAAACCTCCAATGAGATAGGTCATTTTGTGAAGGAGATAGAACTGGAATTAAAATACAGAATGCAACTAATAGTAAGTTACATAAAGCACGACTGAAAATTAAGATACATAAAAGAAATGAAAATTAATATACATGGCCAGATTAAGTAACAATCGGCCGAACTTGTTTTGGAATGTTGGAGTGATTCAGTCATGCTCCTGCCTACACCTGTAATACTCGCCATTATAGTCGTCGTATGCGCCATCATCATCGCCGCCGTCGCCGGGTCAGTAATTGAACCTTGAAGGCTGAGTAATGCGTGGGCTGGACTTGAGGGTAGCAGACGGGGTTAGAGTCGGCGGCGGGTCATAGGCCATGACGCCTGGAGAGTCCGACCACGCGCCACCATAGCCGACGGACGGCCTCGTTGAAGTTCGGAGGAGGTGGGCCCTCCTCGTGCACAGCAAGCGCCTCTCACGCCGATCCACGAAGAAGGCTTCCCAAGTAGGGAAATAGTCGGGATGCCATCCGGGATTCTCCGCCCGGCGTGAGCTCGAAGTAGTAGTGGTTCGTGATGGCCATCCGTGCCACACCTAGAGGGACAGAGGAACTGCACGCCTTGGCGCTCAACATCTAGCCGGGGACACAAGAGTTCGGGCGGGGTAGTTCGAGGCGCAAAGCGCCTCCGCCTCCCTGGGGTTTAGTGCTACGGTGGAAGCCATGGGAAAGAGTGATGAGGTTGCAGATATGAGTCTAGAGATGTGCAATGACAATGGAGGCCAACCCTACATATATATATATATATAGTGAAGAACTGGCGGGAAGAACTGGCGGGAAAAAATGGCGGAAAGAAAAATGGCGGGAAGAAAAATGGAGGGAAGAAATAGAAGGAAGAAAAATGGCTCATTTAATACATATAGTTGAAGGGAATATGCCCTGAGAGGCAATAATAAATTGTTTATTATGTGTATTCCAAGTATATGATAGATGTTTATTTTGCATGCTATAATTGTATTAATACGGAAAAGTTAATACATGTGTGTTTAATAAACAAACAGAAAGTTTCTAGTTAAGCCTCTCTCATAAACTAGCTCGTTGATTAACAAGATGATCAAGGTTTCCTGATCATGGACATTGGATGTTGTTAATAACGGGATCACAACATTAGTGTAATGATGTGATGAACATTCATCCGAAGTATAGCATTATGATCAAAGTCATTAAGTTTATATTGCTATAACAACTTACGAAGTGATCCTAATCCTTAGACCATGAGATCATGTCAATCACTAACACCGGAAGAGTTTCTTGATAACATCAAACGTCACACCGTAATGTGGGTGATTATAAAGATGGGTTCAGAACTAATAAAGTGTTATGTTGAGGCTCATGGATCGAGAGTGGAATTTGTTCATCCCGATGACGGATAGATATACTCTGGGCCCTCTCGGTGATATCACATTTATTAGCTTGCAAGCAAGTGATTTGATCACTAGAATGTTATATCACGGGAACGAGAAAAGAGTGCATGTCAGTAACGAGATCAAACTAGGTATGGAGATACCGATGATCGAATCTCGGACATGTAATATATCGTGAAACAAAGGGATTAAGATACTAGCGTAAAAGGTTCCGACGATCACAAGAAAGTCATCGTTGAATGTGTGGGAGTCAGTATGGGTCTCCAGATCCCGCTTTTGATTATTGATCCGAGAGGGGTCTCGATCATGTCCGCATTATTCACGAACCGTAGGGTGACACACTTAAGAGACACCGACATCCAATTGGAGCAAAAGTTTCATGCCGAAAGAATAAACAAGCGCAGGAATTTATTTCACTAGATACCGAAACAGGTTTTCGGGTGAAATTGCATAAAGTGGTTATGCATGTGAAATAGAATTCTAAGGGGTTATTTGTGAATGTTTGTCATTAAAGTAATTGACAAAATTCTGAATAAAATAAAAGAGTTTTATTTAATGAGAGTTTGCATTAAATTTGGTGGAAATTTAATGGGATCTTTGAGTGGGATTTTGAGTGGAGGAATTTGGAGGAGTTTTGTGAGTGGAGTGTCCACCCACATGAAGAGGGGAGGGGCAGCCCCCATGCGCTGCCACCCCTTGGGGTTCCCTCCTCCTATAAAAGGAGCCCCTCCTCTCACTTCTCACTCACACCTCCTCGTGAAGGATCTCTCCCTCTAGAATTTATCCCCATGGTCTCGGACTAGCGAGATACATGTTCTTGGCTATTCGCAAGAAAGAGTTGTGCTTCACTGCATCGCTGAGCGAGGAGGCGGAGGTTGCTCGGTGTCTCGAACGTGTGTGCGAGCACGGATGCGCTGATTTGCGCGCTAGGACTTCCTCTCGATCTTGAGATCGGCAAGAGATCGTACATCAACCACGAGTTTGGACTCGTTAAACTTTGTCGGTCTTCAAGGGTATGTTCTCTACGGATATACATCCGCCCGTTGTTTGTATCTAGTATAAATAGATCTTGGTATATAGTTCACATCGTAGGAAAATTTTTGTTTTCTATGTTGCGAACCCTTCAAAGTATCGAGCCGGATCTATGCGTAGATACTTTACACGGTAGTACACATATGAGTATGTGGCGATGATGATCATGTTGTTGCTCCTTTCTTGTGATTTTGGATATTGGTGGCATAGTGGGATGAAGCGGCCGGACAAACTTTACATGTCCTCGCACATGAGACTGTTCCACGCTTGACATGCAACTAGTTTGCATAAGTGGCTAGCGGTGTCTGCTCTCCTACTATAGTCAATATCTATTTTGCAAGCGAGTTGTCAAAATTTGATTATCCTCGTTGTGGTTCATGTTCGTAGGTAAGAACGGTTCTATCTCGAAGCCCTCACCACGTAAAACTTGCAATGGATAAATTAGAGGCGTCTAGTTTAGATTGTTGCTTTGGGCTAGTGTTATGATATGGTAGTGTTGTAAGTAGAAGTATGAGATGATACTTACAACACACATAGCGTAAAATCCATAGACGTGGATTTACACATATAGGTATGATAGTGATCATACCACGATGCACATGATAGTGATCATCTGCGGGAACCATATAATTTCACTAATAAACATATGATGTTTGATTGCATCTTATATTGCTTATTTAGCGCTTTGTTAAGCATAATAAGATGATCCTCATTTAAATATCAAGATAAGAATGTGTTCTTCCTTTAGTATGCACCGATTATGTTTTCGCTCCAAGACATCACGTGATGATCGGGTGTACTTGGATCCTCGACCATACTTGGTGTAAGAGTTACACACGCAAAATACTAAGGTTCTAACTTGGCGAGCCTAGCATGTATGCACATGGCCTCTAACACGTAATCGAAAGGTTAAGCATGAGTCATATAGTTGATATGATGCCCATTTGATGCTCGCTTTGAAGCTATACCGACTCACGTGATGATCGGACTTGGTGTAGTGGATTTGGTTCATGTAATCACCAAAAGGACACGGGGATGTCGCTTTTGAGTGGGAGTTCATTCGTAATATAGATTAGTTGAACTCAATCTATCATACACTTAGTCTAAACTTTACAAATTGTTGTAGATGGCACCACCGCTTTTAATTTCAATGCGTTCATGGAGAAAGAGAAACTAGCAACGAACGGTAGCAACTTTCTTGAATGGGCCATGAATTTGAGGATTCTCCTCTGTGCACAAAAGCAATATGTGCTAGAAGCGCCAGGCCCCCCACCTTTGACGATGCCCCGACGAGGAGAAGAATGTCTATCTCGACTCGTCAGAGGACCACAACTTAGTTCATTGCGGCATATTGTATGGGCTAGAGCGAACTCAAAGCGTTTAAACGGCAATGCTTTTGATACAATGGGTGAGTTGAAAATGATTTTCGACACACATGTCAGTGAGAGCTACAATGCTTGAAAAGTTCTTTAGTCGCATGATGGAAGAGAACACTCGTTAGTGAGCATGTACTCAAGATGTCGGGTTACGCCGATAAGCTTGTGTCCTTGGGAATAACGATTCCCATTGACTTAGGCATCCATCGTGTTCTGCGATCTCGCCACCTAGCTATAAGAGCTTCGTGATGAACTATAATATGCGAGGCATGAAGAAGTCTCCCGAGCTTACACAATGCTTAAACTGCGAAGTGGAGATCAAAAAGGAACATCAAGTGTTGATGATCAATAGGAACACCGGTTTCAAGAAAGACAAGAAGGGAAAACGGAAGGAAGTAAGGACGGCAAGCAAGCCGGCGCTGAAAAAGAAACCCCGAGTTGGACCTAAGTCCGATACCGAAAGTGCTACTATTGTAAGAGGATCGCCATCGAAGCACAACCGCCCCAAGTATCCGCGAGACAAGAAGGCCGCAAGGCAAACAAAGGTATATATGATATACATGTTATTGATGTGTACTTGACTAGTGCTCGCAGAGCACACAGGTATTTGATACCGTTCGATGTTGCTAATATTTGTAACTCGAATCGAGGTCAGAACAAAGCGACCGCTAGCAAGGGTGAGGTCAAGATGCGTGTCGGCAATGGATCAAGTGTTGATGTGATCGCCGTCGAACGCTACCTCCACGCATCGTCGGGATTAGTCATAAACTTAAATAATCATTATTTGGTGCACCGAGCATGAACATTGTATCTGGATCATGTTTGATGCAAAGTGGTTTTTCATTCAAATCGAGAACAATGGTTGTTCCATTTATATGAATGAAATCTTTTATGGTCATGCACCAATGTTGAATGGTTTATTTCGTTGGATCTCGATGATAATGTTACACATATTCATAATGTTGATGCTAAAAGGATTAAACTTGATGATGATATATCCGCATATATGTAATCGCCGCCCTAGGTCATATTGGCATTAAACGCATGAAGAAGCTCCATTCGGATGGACTTTTGGAATCACTTGATTATGAATCATTTGATACATGTGAGCCATGCCTTATGGGCAATATGACTAGAACGCCGTTTTCCGGTTCAATGGAACGGCGATGATTTATTGGAAATCATACATTCGATGTATGTGGTCCAATGAGTGTGTCGTGAGGTGGATATCGTTATTTTGTTACTTTCACGGATGATTTGAGTAGATACGGTTATATCTACTTAATGAAACACAAGTCTGAAACCTTTGAAAAGTTCAAGGAATTTCAGAATGAAGTGGAAAATCATCGTAATAGAAAGATCAAATTTCTTCGGTCTGACCGTGGAGGTGAGTATCTAAGTTACGAGTTTAGCACTCACATGAAAGAGTGTGGAATTGTTTCACAACTCACACCGCCGAACACCACAAATGAAATGGTGTGTCGGAACGTCGTAATCGTACTTTATTAGATATGGTTCGATCTATGATGTCTCTGACGGACTTGCCGTTGTCATTTTGGGGTTATGCACTAGAAACTGCTGCATTCACTTTAAATCGGGCACCATCTAAATCCGTTGAAACGACACCGTATGAATTGTGGTTTGGAAACAAACCTAAGTCATTTCTTAAAGTTTGGGGTTGCGTTTATGTGAAGAAACTTCAACCGGATAAACTCGAACCCAAAGCGGAAAAATGCGTCTTCATAGGATACCCTAAAGAAACTATTGGGTATTCCTTCTATCACAGATCCGAGGGCAAGGTTTTTGTTGTTAAGAATGGATCCTTTCTAGAGAAAGAGTTTCTCGAAAGGTGTGAGTAGTCGGAAGGTAGAACTCAAGAGGTTGTGGAACCTTCTCTTCAAAGTATGGCGAGTAGCACAGCCGGAAGTTGTTCCGGAGTTGGCTCCACCATTGAAGAGGGAACTAATGATAATGATCATGAAACTCCGAAGAGAATACTCGAACCTCGCAGTCAAACAGACGTGCAGCTCCCGAGTCAGACGGAAATCTGTCATAAATTTCATGGTTGATGAAAATAATGACCCGCGACGTATGAAGAAGCGATGATGAGCCCGGATTCCAACAAATGGTTAGAAGCCATGAAATCCGAGATGGAATCCATGTATGAAAATCAAGTTTGGAACTTGGTGGAATTACCTCACCAATCGAAAGGCCGTGGAGAACAAATGGATTTTCAAAAGAAAACTGATGTCGATGGTAATGTGACCATCTATAAAGCTCGACTTGTCGCAAAGGGGTTTCGACAAATTCAAGGAGTTGACTACGATGAGACTTTCTCCCGTAGCGATGCTAAAGTCGATTAGGATTATGTTAGCAATTGCTGCATATTTCGATTATGAAATATGGCAGATGGATGTCAAAACCGCGTTTCTCAATGGTAATATTGAAGAAGAGTTGTATATGATACAACCAAAGGGTTTTGTCGATCCTAAGGATGCTAACAAGGTGTCCAAGCTTCAACGATCCATCTATGGATTGAAGCAAGCATCACGAAGTTGGAATCTCCGCTTTGATGAGGTGATCAAAGAGTTTGGATTTGTCCAAACTTATGGAGAAGCTTGTATTTACAAGAAAGTGAGTGGGAGCAATGTGGCATTTCTGATATTATATGTGGATGACATATTATTGATCGGAAATGATATAGAACTTTAAACAGTGTTAAAAGTTATCTAAACAAAGAAATTTTCAATGAAGGACCTAGGTGAAGCGTCATACATATTAGGCATAAAGATCTATAGAGATAGATCTAGGCGCCTAATAGGGCTATCGCAAAGTACATACCTTGATAAGATTTTAAATAAGTTTAAAATGGACGGAAGTAAGAAGGGTTCTTACCTATGTTGCAAGGCAAGACATTGAGTAAGACTCAAAGTCCGGCTTGGAAGAAAGAGAGATAATGGACAAAGTCCCTATGCTTCACCATAGGCTCTATAATGTACGCCATGCTATGTACAAGACCGGATGTGGCACACGCTATTAGTTTGACTAGTAGGTACCAATCGGATCCAGGTTCGGAACACTGGATAGCGGTCAAGAATATCCTTAAGTACTTACGAAGAACTAAGGATATGTTTCTTGTATACGGAGGTGAAGAAGAGCTCGTCGCTAAGTGTTATGTCGACGCTAGCTTTGACACCGATCCGGATGACTCTAAGTCTCAATCCGGATACGTATTTCTCATGAAACCTGTGGTAGCGGGATCAACAACGGAGGCCGAATATGTTGCTGCTTCGGAAGCGGCTCAGGAAGCAGTTTGGATGAAGGAGTTCATATCCGAACTAGGAGTTGTGGCAAGCGCGTTGGACCCAATGGTGATCTATTATGACTACAATGGTGCCATTGCCAATGCCAAAGATCCAAGGTCTCACAAGCATTCCAAGCATATTAAGCGCCGGTTTCACTCCATCCGCGAGCATGTCAAGGATGGAGATATAAAGATTTGTAAAGTACATACGGATCTCAATGTAGCAGATCCGTTGACTAAAACTCTCCCTAGAGCAAAACATGATCAACACCAGAACTCAATGGGTGTTAGATATATCACTATGTAACTAGATTATTGTCTCTAGTGCAAGTGGGAGATCAAGGAATATGCCCTGAGAGGCAATAATAAATTGTTTATTATGTGTATTCCAAGTATATGATAGATGTTTATTTTGCATGCTATAATTGTATTAATACGGAAACGTTAATACATGTGTGTTTAATAAACAAACAGAAAGTTCCTAGTTAAGCCTCTCTCATAAACTAGCTCGTTGATTAACAAGATGATCAAGTTTCCTGATCATGGACATTGGATGTTGTTAATAACGGGATCACAACATTAGTGTAATGATGTGATGAACATTCATCCAAGTATAGCATTACGATCAAAGTCATTAAGTTTATATTGCTATAACAACTTACGGTGATCCTAATCCTTAGACCATGAGATCATGTCAATCACTAACACCGGAAGAGTTTCTTGATAACATCAAACGTCACACCGTAATGGTGATTATAAAGATGGGTTCGTAACTAATAAAGTGTTATGTTGAGGCTCATGGATCGAGAGTGGAATTTGTTCATCCCGATGACGGATAGATATACTCTGGGCCCTCTCGGTGATATCACATTGATTAGCTTGCAAGCAAGTGATTTGATCACTAGAATGTTATATCACGGGAACGAGAAAAGAGTGCATGTCGGTAACGAGATCAAACTAGGTATGGAGATACCGATGATCGAATCTCGGACATGTAATATATCGTGAAACAAAGGGATTAAGATACTAGCGTAAAAGGTTCCGACGATCACAAGAAAGTCATCGTTGAATGTGTGGGAGTCAGTATGGGTCTCCAGATCCCGCTTCTGATTATTGATCCGAGAGGGGTCTCGATCATGTCCGCATTATTCACGAACCGTAGGGTGACACACTTAAGAGACACCGACATCCAATTGGAGCAAAAGTTTCATGCCGAAAGAATAAACAAGCGCAGGAATTTATTTCACTAGATACCAAACAAAGTTTTCGGTGAAATTGCATAAAGTGGTTATGCATGTGAAATAGAATTCTAGCAAGGGGTTATTTGTGAATGTTTGTCATTAAAGTAATTGACAAAATTCTGAATAAAATAAAAGAGTTTTATTTAATGAGAGTTTGCATTAAATTTGGTGGAAATTTAATGGGATCTTTGAGTGGGATTTTGAGTGGAGGAATTTGGAGGAGTTTTGTGAGTGGAGTGTCCACCCACATGAAGAGGAGGGCAAGGGGCAGCCCCATGCGCCACACCCCTTGGGGTTCCCCCTCCTCCTATAAAAGGAGCCCTCCTCTCACTTCTCACTCACACCTCCTCGTGAAGGATCTCTCTCCCCTCTAGAATTTATCCCCATGGTCTCGGACTAGCGAGATACATGTTCCTGTGGCTATTCGGCAAGAAAGAGTTGTGCTTCCGCTGCATCGCTGGAGCGAGGAGGCGGAGGTTGCTCGGTGTCTCGAACGTGTGTGCGAGCACGGATGCGCTGCTGATTTGCGGCGCTAGGACTTCCTCTCGATCTTGAGATCGGCAAGAGATCGTCTACATCAACCACGAGTTTGGACTCGTTAAACTTTGTCGGTCTTCAAGGGTATGTTCTCTACGGATATACATCCGCCCGTTGTTTGTATCTAGTATAAATAGATCTTGGTATATAGTTCACATCGTAGGAAAATTTTTGTTTTCTATGTTGCGAACCCTTCAATAGTGTTAACAGAAGAAATATGACATTGTTCTAAAAATGGGACGGTTGGAGGGATTTCAGGCTGGGCCAGGCAGCACTAATGATAGGGGTGAGTGTCGACATTATGTCGTGCGGCGTGTACCTTGTCCCGGATGGTGTCACCAACCGGGACTAAAGATGAACCTTTAGTCCTGGTTGGAGACACCAACCAGGACTAAAGATGAACCTTTAGTCCCGGTTGGAGACACCAACCGGGACAAAACACGAGTCAGCACTAATAATAGGGGTGAGTGTCGATATTATTTCTGCGGCGTGTACCTTGTCCCGGATGGTGTCACCAACCGGGACTAAAGATGAACCTTTAGTCCCGGTTGGAGACACCAACCGAGACTAAAGCTTAACCTTTAGTCCCGGTTGGAGACACCAACCGGGACAAAACACAAGTCAGCACTAATAATAGGGGTGAGTGTCGACATTATTTCGTAAGTGTCGACACTATGCCAAGCTTCTTGTACTATAAATAGGCATCCGTGTGAGTCCAGTCCTGCAGCCAGTTTGAGGCATCTCCAAGATGGTCGAGAGCAGGGACACCACTACAGCCAGTTTCAGGGAGATGCCGACGAAGCCCAGTCCTCCGGCATCTCCGAGAAACTGGTCATAGAGGCACTCCCTAATATGTGAAATTAGTTAGCTCCCAGGTGTATTGATCTAGTTAGAGAAGTTACAAGCTGCAAGATGGTTTTCGAGAGCAGGGACACCACTACGGCCAGTTTCAGGGAGATGCCGACGGAGCCCAGTCCTCCGGCATCTCCGAGAAACTGGTCATAGAGGCACTCCGTAATATGTGAAATTAGTTAGCTCCCAGGTGTATTGATCTAGTTAGAGAAGTTACAAGCTGCAAGATGGTTTTTAAGAGCAGGGACACCACTACGGCCAGTTTCAGGGAGATGCCGACGGAGCCCAGTCCTCTGGCATCTCCAAGAAACTGGTCATAGAGGCACTCCCTAATATGTGACCGCGCGCGTTTGGAGATCAGATCTTAATGGTAAGTACGAATCGGGACAACTTCTTATCCTAGTCCCGGTCCAGCCACAAAACAAGACTAACACTCAAGACATTTATTAATATTAAAAACTGAGACTACAGAACCGGTCCCCCCTATATATAGTCCCGGTCAATCCACAAACCGTGAAAGATATCCTTCGGTCAAGCCACATGAACCGCGAAAGATATCCTTCGGTCAAGCCACATGAACCGCGAAAGATATCCTTCCGTACTTCTTGTCTACCTCAACCCCTCCTCCTGTTAGCTTGACCCATTTGCATCGAAACAAGGGGACCTTAAAATTAGGTCCATAGTCAAGTTCCCATATCTCCTCTATGAACCCATAATACGTGGTATTTTGCCCATTGTCTTCTGCTGCATCAAAGCGGACACCACTATTTTGGTTGGTGCTCTTTTTATCTTGGCCTATCGTGTAAAATGTATTCCCATTTATCTCGTACCCTTGGAAAGTACATACATTCGAAGATGGTGTCCTGGCCAACAAGTACAACTGATCCCCAACAGTGGTGTTATTCGTGAGAAGTCTTTGCAGCCAGCCGCCAAAACTCGCCATGTGTTCACTTATAATCCATTCATCGACCGCCGGGTGTTTGAGTATTAAATTCTTGTGTTCATTGATATACGGGGCAACCAAGATAGATCTTTGTAAAACCGTGTAGTGTGCTTGATTGAGAGAATGCCCGTCCCTACATATCATTGCTTTACATCCTAGGGTGCCTTTTCCATGCAGTCTCCCCTCATGTCGTGATTCTGGAACACCAATCGCCTTAAGGTCAGGAATAAAATCAACACAGAACTCAATGACCTCCTCTGTTACATAGCCCTTGGAGATGCTTCCTTCTGGCCTAGCACGGTTATGAACATATTTCTTTAAGACTCCATGTACCTCTCAAAGGGGAACATATTGTGTAGAAATACAGGACCGAGAATGGCAATCTCTTCTACTAGGTGAACCAGGATATGCATCATAATATTGAAGAAGGATGGTGGGAACACCAACTCAAAGCTGACAAGACATTGGGCCACATCTGTCTGTAACCCTGGTAGGCTTTCTGGATCGATTACCTTCTAAGATATTGCATTGAGGAATGCACATAGCTTCACAATGGGTACTCGAACATTTTCAGGTAGAAGACCCCTCAATGCAATCGGAAGCAATTGTGTCATAATCACGTGGCAGTCATGAGACTTCAGGGTTTGGAATTTTTTCTCTGCCATATTTATTATTCCCTTTATATTCGACGAGAAGCCAGACGGGACCTTGATACTGCTCAAAAATTCAAAAAAGATTTCCTTCTCTTCTTTGGTAAGAGCGTAGCTGGCAGGAGTTAAGTGGCATCGTTTACCCTTCGCGTTCTCAGGATGCATAGGCTCTTCAGGTTCTTTCAGACGTTGCTGGTCCTGCCGTGCTTCTGGTGTATCTTTTGTCTTCCCATACACTCCTAGGAAGCCTAGCAGGTTCACGCAAACATTCTTCGTCACGTGCATCACGTCGATTGAAGAGCGGACCTCTAAGACTTTCCAATAGGGTAGGTCCCAAAATATAGATTGCTTCTTCCACATGGGCGCGTGTCCGACATCGTCATTCGGAACATATAGACTGCCAGGACCTTTTCCAAAGATTACTTCTAGGTCCTTGACCATACCAAATACCTCCTCACCGGTACGGAGGACAGGCTTCCTCTGGGGTTCTGCCAGACGTTTGAAATGCTTGCCTTTATTTCTTACTGGATGCAGGTTCGGAAGAAATCGGCGATACCCTAGGTACACAACCTTCTTACATTTATCCAAATATACACTTTCAGTCTCATCTAAACAGTGTGTGCATGCATTGTATCCCTTGTTTGTCTGCCCTGAAATGTTACTAAGAGCAGGCCGTTACGAAAAGCAATGCTCGTAGGTCAAATGGCTCTCCTTTGTGCTCATCCCACATACGTACACCTGGTTTGTCCCACGGCTGTAAAATTTCTTCAACTAATGGCCTTAGGTACACATCAATGTCGTTGCCGGGTTTCCTCGGGCCTTGGATGAGCACTAGCATCATAATGAACTTCCTCTTCATACACAACCAAGGAGGAAGGTTATAGATACATAGATTCACAGGCCAGGTGCTGTGACTGCAACTCTGCTCACCAAAAGGATTCATGCCGTCTGTACTTAGACCAAACCTTAAGTTCCTTGCGTCACATGCGAAGTCCGGGTACTCTCACTCGACTTTTCTCCACTGTGAACCATCAGCGGGGTGTCTCAACATCGCGTCTTTCTTACGGTCTTCCATGTGCCATCGCAAACCTTGGCATGCTCTTTATTTTTGAAGAGACGTTTTAACCGTGGTATTATAGGAGCATACCACATAACCTTGGCAGGAACCTTCTTACTACAGGCCTCGCCCTCAACATCGCCAGGATCGTCTCGTCTGATCTTATACCGCAGTGCAGTGCATACCGGGCATGCATCCAAATTCTCGTACTTCTCACCGCGGTAGAGGATGCAGTCATTAATGCAGGCATGTATCTTCTGCACGTCTAATCCTAGAGGGCAGACAACCTTCTTTGCTTGGTATGTACTATCGGGCAACTCATTATTTCTTGGAAGAAGATTCTTCATTTTTACCAACAACTTTGAAAATGCGCTATCAGTCACACCGTTCTCTGCCTTCCATTGCAGAAAATCCAGTGTGGTACCTAGATTTTTGTGGCCATCTTCGCAAGTTGGATACAACAATGTTTTGTGATCCTTTAACATCTGCTCCAGCTTCTCCTTCTCCTTTTCAGTTTCACATTCTTCCTTTGCATCAGTAATGGCCCGACCAAGATCGTCATCAGGCCCATCTCACGCCTCTTGATCTTCATTATCTACCCCCGTTGCAGTATCATCATATTCAGTATACATATTATGACAGTTGTCATCATCCTCTTCTTCTTCGTTGTCTTCCATCACAACCCCTTTTTCTCCGTGCTTGGTCCAACAATTATAGCTGGGCATGAAACCGGATCGAAGCAGGTGGGCGTGAATGGTTCTGGTATTTTAGCCACAACGATGAAATTTTGGAGGCCCGTAATGTACTCGGAAGTGCGGCGGTCACCGTACATCCATTGCCGGTTCATCTGCATTAATATGTAGTATATATCGAAAATTAATAGGGAGATGGCCATTTATATATATAGTACATCAATGACACATGAAAGGATAGTTGCCGACCTCGACCGAGAAGGAAAGAGCAACGAGAAAACTTATTTTGAGCTCTCGGGCATTTCACCGAACACCTCTTGTGCATATAAAAAAAACACAAACTAGCACTCTTCACACCCTCTTGCTAGGCTCCAAAATGAGATAGTGAAAAAAATGGAAGAGTGGGGTGTGGGCTGCGGTGTCTTATATATCCCCCCCTTTAACACCGGTTCAAGCCACGAACCGGTGTTAAAGAGAAACTCTGTGACCCATGGTGGTCCTTTAACACCGGTTCGTGCCACAAACCGCTGTTAAAGGGGGGGGGAGAAGAACCGGTGTTAAAGCCCTTTTCCAGGATCAACAAAAAGCCTCGTTTCCACTAGTGACAGTAAAACCTCATGTAGTATTTCGATCACATCTAAACACATCATTTTCCATTGATGGTATAACATTTGTGCATGCCAATCAAGTAAGTGTTGACCAATGAGATTATTTTGGGAACTCGACATTGTAATCAAGGGTTTCTTCCTAAAGCAGAGCCGACATTGTATATATTTAGGAAGTGAGCCTAGCTCAACTGGTTGGGGGAGTGGATGTACAAACCCAACACCTGGGTTCAAATCCTCACGGATGCGAATTTAGGTTCCTATTTATACTTGAGGACCAGGCTATCCTGGTACTCATGCAATTTATCTTGAGGACCAGGCTTGGTGTTTAACCAAGTTTAAAAATCCTGGTACTCATGCTTAATGGCTGTGTGCATCCCTAGTTGGTGCAGAGGCCGGGGAAGTGAAATCCTCCCTCCATTTTAAAAGATATGAGTCGGCTAGGCACCATTGTAATCACGGGAGAGGATAGGATGTCCGTTTTTTCCGGAGAGACGTTGAAGCGGCTGCAGGGGCGATTCTGGCCCCTCGCGTCCGACGAAGGCTCCGGTGGAGATTCGGAGCCTGATGATGATGCTGATGAGGAGGTGTTTGGGCTCGCCTCGCCCACTGCGGTCTGCTCGCCGGTGTCGATGGGATCGTGGTCTTATCTGGATAGAATTCCGGTGTCCTGCAGTCCTAATGTGTGCCAGGACTCATCGGGAAGAATGAAAAGGAAGGAGGAGAAGAAGAGGATGCAGAGGATGGCGTCCATGGAACTTCATTTTGATCCAGAAGATCAACCTAAGGTAATCGAGCGTTGTGCCTCGTTGTTCCCTGTAGGATGCGTGGCGACGGCTGCTGTTTTGTCTCCATTGGCGTTCGTTCTTGAGGATTTTGATGCCAAGGAATGGACGATGGTCCAAAGAAAGTGGCGTCTCGCGGCAGCGGCGAGGTTTGCATCTCGCCGGACTGGATGGGGCAGTCGGACTTCGACGACACCGCAGGTATGTGTTTCAAATTTGCTTCGGGATTTGAATCCCGCAAACTCTGGTTGAACCGATCTCGTGAATCATGTGGGTCCGGATTCGGTTTCGATGGGTTCCCTGTTAGCTCATGATGGAGGCGTTTTGGGCCCCAGGCTACAGGCCCAGTCCGGTGCTAAACCTAAAAGGTACACGGCTGGGGGTTTGCGGCGGCTGCTAGGTTTCATCTGGCAGAAAAATGTGAGACCACCGACGATTGGTGGTGGCAATCATGTTGAGCACATGGCGAATCCCGGTGGTGGGAATTATCCTCAGCGTGGTAGAGGCTCTGGCATTGGTGGTGGTCGCGGTGATGGAAACTGGGACTTCAATCGGAGCCGGTTCTCTAATTATCATCAGGGTGGCCCGAGTGGTACTGCTGGGGATGGTGATGCTGATGGCTACACTGGGTTTTACCAAGGTAATGATCAGCAAGGGGACTACAGAGATACTGGTGGTGGCCGTGGTGATGTTGGACATTTTGATGGCGGCCATGGGCGTTTTGCTGTTGGGTCTGGTTTCAACCGCGGATCTTCTCGTCGGGGTTTTGGTGGTCCCGCTAGATCTCGTGGCAGATTTGACAACAGGGCTAATGGTTTGAACTACACCCGCAGAACATTTGTGAACCGGGGAGGATCTGATAGCAGGGCCAATGTTCCGGTTAACAATGGTAATCAAGTGGCTGAACTGTCGTTGCAGGGAGCGATTCGTGAGGATGCGACGACCGATTGCAAAGCAACTTGCGGAGGCGACAAATCTTAATTGTAAATCTTACGCTCCGGTGGCTGATGTGTCGGGTCGTGATGAATCGTTCTTCCGCTGATCGACGGTGGAGTCTGCCGTCCCTACAAATGCTCTTGATCGGCCAGTGCGGCCTTGGGAAGCCTGCCATGGCGCTGGCTTCGCCGCGACATCACGCCAAATCGCCGCTCACGCCAGCGGCGTCCAATGATGCGCCCGATAATGAAAATGTTAGATTCAGGGAGGCAAATGGTGATACTGGTTCTGACGGAGGACAAACAGTGACAGCTAAGAAATTTAAGGGGCCAAAGTGCTTTGGATGTGAAAGGCCTGGGCATAATTTAAATGATTGTACAACTGTTTTATGTGACATTTGTAGGTCTCCTGATCATTTATCCAAGGTGTGTCCGATTCTTTCAGCACCAAAACCATCTATGCAAATGTATGGGTTTGCTTTCGAGAGTCTGATGTTTTTTGAAGCTCCCATGACGGGTAGTATTCGGCCTCGTGTGGAGAATACGCGGTTGAGCAGGGTAACAATTCATGATGGAAATATGACGATACCCGAGATCATTTCTCAACTGCAATGGGTTGTGCCCGATGACCAGTACCAATGGAACGTTCGCCAAGTGGAGAATAATGTGTATCAGGTGAATTTTCCTAGCAAGAAAGATCTTGTTACTGCTCAGCACTTCGGTACATATAAGGTTCCAAATAGCCCTTGTTCTATGTCTTTTGATTTCTGGAAATCAGAGGTGAAACCTGCTTGGTTAATGGAGAAGGTATGGATTAGGGTGCATGATCTACCTTCGGAGGCTTTAGATGACTATTTATGTTTGTGGGCGATTGGAACTCTTTTTGGGAAAACCACTGATATTGATATGACGTATACACGTGAGAATGGTGTGTTGCGTGTTAATGTGGCTTTCCTCGACCCTACTTTGGTTCCTGAGAGAATGGACATCTTAATCAAAGAAAGCTTTTTTGCGCTGAGGTTTCAAGTTGAAGGTGCATCTTTGGCACCGCTTCCTGAGGATGTGGTGATGGCCGATGTCCCTAGAGATGATGATGGGGACGATCATGACACACATACATCAAATAAGGAGGGTGGTGATGCTGTAGGCATGGATGGTCACCGTGCTCATACGGCTGATGCTGATGGTAAGAGCTTGGCCTTCTCTCAGGATACGTCAAGTGGTTCAAAGCAACAAGATAGCATGGAATATACAATTTCATTCGGCGACTTTAAGTCTACCATTCCAAGATCGAGGTCATCAGAGATGGAGTCTGACCGCCTTGTTCTATCTGCACCTATTATGCTTAAAGGTGCGGATAAAAGGGTTGGGAAAGGTCTGTCTAATAAAATCTTTTCTGCTTTTTCTAATTCTGCTAAGCCCTATATTTCATGTAAGTTTGAACCATCTGTCTTGTCTGATACTGCTGAGATTGCAGTGCCGGTGGATGGGGTTTCGGCTCCGGATGTTCTGGGGCATAATCTTGCATTGAAGTCTGTCGAGTCGGTGACTCTTCCTGGCGGTTCGCCTAAACCCCCGGGTTGGGTAACTCGCTCGAGCTTACCTCGTGTTGGTCATGATGGGGTGATGGTGACGCCGCCAAGGACATCAGTTGGTGGGTCGATAGAGGTGCAGAATAACAGAAGTTTGAAGATGATGGAGCCTATGGAGGAGGAGGTTGCTGCGTTTGGAGGTGTGCAACCTCCGGTTGAAATGCGTTCAAGTGCGTGCATTCAGGCGCAAACACAGGCTGATGCTTCTCAGCTTGAGAAGGCAATGCTGCTAGCTCAACGACGTGACATCTTGCAAGGCCAAGGTACAAATCTCTCTTCCAAATTTTCAGTTTCTTCGTTTTCTGAAGAGAAAATTGTTAGTAGGGCTCATTCGATGGAGGTTAAAATGGGTATGTCTAGAAAAGAGGAATGTGACACTGCAAAGTTAATTTGAGATACTGAAATTAACCGCCCATTAATTATGCTTAAACAAAAAGATGTTCAAAGTGAGTATGTTTTGTTTGATTCGGACCACTTGATAGTTTCTAATGCATCCAACTTATGTGAAGATTTGGTAGATGAAAACTGTTCAGTTGAGGACTTTTCTGAGTGTATGACTCAAGAAGAAAAAGTGGTGAAATCGCGTTGACGTAAGTCTTATGATAAGACAAACATTCGTCGAAGCGCTCGTATTAGGATTCCTAAAGTTAAATCTTAATATGTCAGGAATAAAAGGTATGATATGGAATAGTGAGGGCTTTCGAGATCCTGGTAAATATTTGTTTGTTAATGAATCAATTCGTGAACATCTATTAGATTTTATTGCTCTTCTGGAGACTGGTAGGTCTAATTTCACAGCGCCTTTTCTGAGACATTTGGCTGCTGGTATGGACTTTACTTGGTTTTGCTTACCGCCACATGGGCGGTCAGGAGGGATTCTGGTTGGCATTAATAATATTTCACTACAGGTCAACAATGTGATGACTGGTGATTATTGTGTCAAACTTCACATGAGGTCTAGGAACGACGGTTTTGAATGGGTTTTCATTCCTGTTTATGGAGCTGCTCAAGAGGCACATAAACCCGAATTCCTATCCGAATTTGTGAGGATGTGTGAATCTGAAACACTGCCTATGATGTTAGGTGGTGATTTCAATATGCTAGAAAAAAGAAGAAAAGCATAATGATAACTTTAATCCTAGGTGGCCTTTTATGTTTAATGCCATCATTGAGAGTCCAGATTTGAGATAAATTGCTCTTTTAGGTAAACAATTCACATGGGCTAATCGGCGTGAAACACCAACGTATGAGAAGTTGGATCGTATACTCGCAAGTGTAGATTGGGAGAGTAAATTCCCTTTAGTTTCAGTTCGAGCATTGACTAAGTCGGGCTCGGACCACACACCACTACTAATTGACTCTGGCAATCAGGCTCACTTAGGTAATATTAAATGCTTCTCATTTGAATTATCTTGGTTGAAGCAGGATGGGTTTTATGAGATGATTGTTGCTGAATGGGAATCTGTGTGTCTAATGGTGATACGCCTATTCAGACTTGGCAGAGGAAAATCAGACACTTACGGCATTTTTTGAAAGGATGGGCTAAGAATATGAGTGGAAAATATAAAAAAGAAAAGGAATGACTTCTATCCATCATTGATGAGCTGGATTTTAAAGCAGAGATGTATCCTCTGAATGACTCAGAAAAGGATAGTTTAAGAAATGCAAATGAGAGTATTAACAAACTTAGACGGGATGAAGAGATCAAATGGTCTCAACGTGCTAAAGTTAAACATATTCAAGATGGAGGAAATAACACTAAATATTTTCATTTGATTGCGAATGGCAAACATAGGAAAAAGAAAATCTTCCAACTTGAACAAGATGAAGGAACCATTGTAGGTGAGGACAACTTAAAGGTCTATATTACTGAGTATTACAAAATGCTCTTTGGCGAGCCTGTTAACAATTCTTTCACCTTGATGGAGGATCGGATACAGGATATCCCGCAATTGTCTAATGAGGAAAACAATGTTCTAACATCAAACTTTACTAAAAAGGAGGTGTTAGAATCTATTATGCAAATGGAACACAATAAGGCTCCTGGACCTGATGGGTTTCCGGCCGAGTTTTATCAAATGTTTTGGAGCGTAATCAAGAATGACTTGATGGCTCTTTTTAGACAATTGCAAGTTGGGGAATTTCCCTTGTTCAAGCTAAACTTCGGAGTAATTACATTATTACCCAAAAAGGACAACGCGGTTAAAATTCAGCAATACAGACCTATTTGTTTGCTCAATTTTAGCTTCAAAATCTTTACCAAGGTAGCTACTAATCGTATTACAGATATTGCCAATAAGGTGATTAGAGCTACCCAAACTGCCTTTATGCTTGGGCGCCATATCCTTGAGGGTGTGGTTGTTCTTCATGAGACCATACATGAACTTCATCGAAAGAAAATGGATGGAGTGATCTTTAAAATAGATTTTGAAAAGGCATATGATAAAGTGAAATGGCCTTTCTTATAGCAAGTTCTTCGCGTGAAAGGTTTTGATCCAAAATGGTGTGATTGGATCAAACAATTTGTGCAAGGTGGAAGTGTGGGGATACGGGTCAACAATGATATTGGTCATTTTTTTCAAACTAGAAAAGGTTTGTGACAAGGTGATCCCTTATCCCCAATACTTTTCAACATTGTTGCAGACATGCCCGCTATCCTTATTTCTCGTGCAAAAGAGGATGGCCAAGTTGGTAGTCTCGTTCCTCATTTGGTGGAAGGAGGGGTTTCCATCTTACAATATGCAGATGACACCATATTGTTTATGGAGCATGACTTAGAGAAAGCCGTTAACATGAAGCTAATCCTATGTATCTTTGAGCAACTATCGGGCTTAAAAATTAATTTTCATAAAAGTGAGATTTTCTGTTTTGGAAAGGCTAAGGAGCTGGTGGAGGACTATAAGCAGATTTTGGGCTGTGAGTCGGCTGCTCTTCCTTTTCGGTACCTGGGTATACTTATCCATTATAGAAAGCTACGGAATTCTGAATGGAACCCTGTGGAGAACCGTTTTCTTTCAAAGCTAGGATGCTGGCAAGGAAAATTGCTTTCGTATGGAGATCGTTTGGTTTTGATCAATTCGGTATTGACCAGTTTACCGATGTTTATGCTCTCTTTTATGGAGATACTAAAAGGGGTAAGAAAAAGACTTGATTTTTATCGATCGAGATTCTTCTGGCAAAGTGATGATAACAAGAAGAAATATAGATTTTCAAAATGGAATATTGTGTGTCGTCCTAAAGATCAAGGAGGTTTAGGTATTGAAGTACTTGAGATAAAAAATAAGTGCTTACTTAGCAAATGGCTTTTTAAGTTACTCAAGGAAGAAGGGATGTGCCAACAAATTTTGCGAAATAAGTATTTAATGCATAAGACTTTATCTCAAGTCGAAGCTAAACCTACTGATTCTCCTTTTTGATAAGGGCTAATGCGGGTTAAGAAGTTGTTCTTCTCCCATGGCCATTTCAAAATTAGGGATGGAGAAAGTGTTCGTTTTTGGGAAGACGTTTGGTTAGGTGAGGATTCTCTTGCTCACCAATACCCCTCTCTATATAACATTGCACAAACAAAAAATGTCTTAGTGGCTGATGTTCTTGGTCAAGCGCCTCTTAATATTGCTTTTAGGAGAAGTTTAACCGGCAACAAATGGACAAATTGGTTACATCTTTGTAGGAGGTTAATGAGAATCCACCTAAATGATGATCAGGATAAATTCGTGTGGAATTTGACTACCAATGGTCTGTTTACAGTAAAATCCTTGTATATGGATGAAATGAATGGTCATACTAGGTTTTTACATAAGTATCTTTGGAAGTTGAAAATACCCCTAAAGATCAAAAATTTCATGTGGTTCCTTAAGAATAGAGTTTTATTGACTAAAGATAACTTGTCAAAAAGACAATGGAAGGGATGCCCAAAATGTTGTTTTTGTGACTGAATGGATTCGGTTGAGCATCTGTTTTTGTCGTGTCCTTTTGCACGTATAATTTGGCGTATGATTTACTTTGCGTACAATATTACCCCACCGGCTAATATAACCAATATGTTTGGGAATTGGCTTAATGGGGTTGACAAAAGGGTTAAAGCTAGAATACAAATTGGTGTTTCAGCTTTATGTTGGTCTATATGGATGTCTAGAAATAACATCATTTTTAACAAACAGAAAGGTACTAATTTTTGCAGGTTATTCGGCTGGCAACACACTGGATTCAACAATGGGCATGCTTGCTCCCGGAGGATCAGCGGGAGCTTATGGACAATGGCTGCAATATCCTGCTTACGGTTGCTCAGGATTTCTATTTCCAGGCTACTGGGTGGCGGCATACTAGTAGATTGCAAAATTAATAGTTTTGTTGTTCTATTCATTTTTCGATGGTTGATATTTGTTTCAACCCTCTCTGATCCATGATTGTAAACTTTAAACTATTTGGAATAATGCAATAAAAGGGCTGTGTGCATCTATTGATGCAGAGGTCGGGGCGATACTCCCCATTTCAAATAAAAAACAATAACATATTCCGGATAGTATTAAGAAGTCTAGGATGCCTCACAAAGTTTTCACTGGACTAACCATTTATCATCCCCGAAACTAGGGTTCTCACCATTTTCTACGTGGGCAAAACGGTGATCATTTTGATCTAGAGATCGAGAAAGATTGAGAATTATACTGAGTAGGATGATGGATGACCATGTGCTATTTAGACCTCGGCGTTATGGCTGCTCCACGATTGTGTCCCCCATGGCAACCACTAATTGAAGGGGTAACATATTGTACCAATATGCATTAGTAGAAAACAGGACACTAGTCCCTGTTTGTAAAAGGCTTTAGTCCCGAAATGCAATCCGGGAGTAACGTCTCTAGATTGTCTCCATGTGGCCCCATTGCACGCGCTGGGATGGAGGATCTTTAGTCCCGGTTCGTAACCGGGACTAAAGTTCTTTTGCCGCGGCAGCGTTTTGTACCAAACTACTGTCGCAGCAGGAGGTGGGGTTTTAGGGTTTTCTTTTTCTTATGTTTGATTATTTTTTGTGTTTTCATATACATATTATTCTACGCTACTATATATTGTATACATTGATGCATATATAATATAATTTTATTCACAAAAACACAAATACATCTACATATATACACAACCGAGACTAGAGCTCGTCTAATTGATTTACACCAAGATCATTACAATGGATACTGGCCTTTTGTGTCTATCCACGATTGATGTCCCTGAGCAAAAATCCCAACAACTCCTCTTGAATTGCTAGTAGGCGTTCATGTGGTAGGAGCTTATCCCGCATCGCATCCAACTATATATAAAGAAGTAGATCATTATGAATGGAACCCAACAAAAACTATGGTATAGAATAAATTGTGAATATATTGTTTACGTACTTGAAGAAAGTCTGTGCCCTGCTCCATACACCCACAAATAAACTCGCATACGTAATATCCATATAAATTAGTCCCCTGTGGTCGCGTCGCACACTTTTCGATCGAGAATATAATTTAATCAGATAATAATCAAGCATGATAATTGTATGAATGATAATTATAATATCCACATAAATTAGTCCCCTAGCTCTCGTACTACTTACCGGGACCGTACGAAAAGTGAGCTCCTCACGCCATTCGCCCTGAACCTCCTTCGTGAACCTTTTCCAATTAGTTTACATCTCAGAGAATAAACGAGTTATTAATTAGTTTACATCTCAGAGAATAAACGAAAGAGAGAGATATAGTGATTGAAATTACTTTTAGAGGCAATCAATTATGCTGCGGTAGTTTTCCATCGGCTTCTTTAACGAGTCCGAGATTTCAACTTTTGCACGGCCAACGTCAATGTTTAGAAGAATCCAGTGGAAGCTGCGCATGTTTATATACACTTAACATCGAGTAAACAAAAATTGAATGTGTACAAGACAGTAAGACTCTTACCCATAGTTGTAAGGAAATAGTATTTGTGTCTTGTAATGTTGCTCCATTAAAAACATTAGCAAGTTATCCTCCGTTTCCTCGAGGTTATTTATTACCGTATGTCCATTAACTCTGTTTGGATCAATGAACCCAATGCTGTAGATTGACTTTCTTCTATATTCTTGAATCTTCATTCTGCATATATAATAGCATACAGAAGGAGCTATAGTGAGGATAACGACGGGAAATGAATTGAACGAGCTGAGTTAGTGACTTAATTACTTACAGACAATAGCAGCTGAGAAGGGACTTGTCGAGGGCGTCTAGGTTGAATAACTGAAATAGTTCACAAAGTTCAATGGAGATCTTGTCTGGACGGAAGTACTCCTCTCCAACTTTACATAGTAGAAATTGTCTCCCTTCCTTTGTGACTTTCAAGTACCAGATATGCAACAGTCGCATATGTGTTGGCAGATCATCGAATACCTCATCGCTGACCAGAGGCTCCCCATAGACAAATTTTCGTGCTATTGGTCCCTTGGCGACATTATCTCCGTCGGCTAGAAGTGCTTCGACCGGTACGTTACACTCCTTGGCTAATTTAATAGATAATTCCATATCTATTCTACCTTGTGTGGGCTGGGGTAACACCTTGAGCGGGGCGATGGATTGTTTTTCCTGTTTGCTGAGCTGGGCAACTTCTTTTGATTTTCTCCCGTTTGCAGTACTGCTTGATGACTTCTCTTTTAGTGTCTTCGTAAGACAGCGTGTATAGTCATCTTTCCTATTTAACACATGTTGGGGTGGTTTCTCAAGGAATGCCTTGAAGTGCTTCTTGACTTTTGGATCAACTAGCACCTGTGGCTCGGGTTGTTTTGGTGCAAAATGGGCCTTCACTTTGGCCCGGGAGATCAGCGCGCTTTCCTCATCAGTCCGGTGATTAGCTAACTTGGGAGGATACGGCGGTACTCTTGGGAGGGGATCTTGTCATTTTCGGCATCGGGTCTCCCTCGACGTAGCGGTGTTATTCTTCCGCTTTCTTCCCTTTGATTCAATGGGCGGAGGCGGAGGCGCCGGAGATGGAGATGCAGTCGCGCTACGATCCCTCTCAGAAAGGGGTGGACTATTGTTTCTTGGTGGAGACGGTGGACTTGGAGGTGATGGTGGCCTTGGAGGTGATGGATTGCTTATCAGAGGAGAAGATTGCCTTGGCGCCCAGCCTGGAAACACGATGTGTTGTTTTTTCCAAAGAATGATCCCACCCTCCACTTCTCCAAGTGTTTTCTCCCCTTCGTCTGTAGGGATGTCAAGCTCAAGTGATCGACATGTCGGTTCAACTTCATCCACACCGACACGAGCATAGCCAGCTGGAATCTGACTTCCATGGTAGGTCGCTTCTAGTGGACAAGGTAAAGCAAAGCCGAGCGCCACCTTCATAGAAATGTTCTTCACTGTGACAAGTAGGTCACAAGCTGTCCTTGCCTCGACTTCATCCACGGGGTAGCGAACCATCATTGCACCGGCCGTATCATCTATCACCGGTGCATTATTGTCCATCAGCATTAGATTATTAGCTTGTACCTCTGTGGAAGCCACGCTGCTTCTCCGCTGAGATGGGCCCACCGGACTGTCTAACGCAGGATCTTCTTTGTCAAGTACTCTAAGTTCATTAATCTGCTCCTGCTGCAGCTTGAACATGGCTTGAAATTCCTCATTCCTTTTTTCATCCGCCTCCAACCGTGCTGCCTCCTCCGCCTTCTGCCGGTTCGTTTTTCTGGATCGGCTTCTATAAGTGTCGATGTCAGCGGGAACTTTCCATCTTTTCTCAGTTGTATCACTTTAACAAGTTCATCTTTGGGTTTAGTAATGGCCTTCTTTGTAACAATAATCTCCCCGGTTTCAGTGTCATACGACCCCCCATGCTCAAGGAGCCAATTTTTTGACCTCACAGGCCACTGATTTATAGCTGGCGTGACTTCTTTTTGACGCATTTATTTCTCGGTTTTGTCCCACTTCGGCTCGGCCGTCTTGTAGCCACTTGTCCCCATAGTATGGTGATATTTCTTTTTGGCTGCATTTAACTTATTCTTTTCTGACTTGGTCGTAGCTGCTTCTGATTCCTTGTATTTCACAAATGGGGCCCAGTTATCCCGCTGCTTCTCCAGCGGGCCAGTGAATGGCGGAGTCAGCCCCTTCTTGGCAAAGTTGTTGTACAATCTTTTCTTCCAGTCCTTAAACTATCCGCCCATCTTCTTAAGGGCCCACTTTCTGACTTGCAACTTCAATGCCTCAGTGAGTTTAGGAGTGTCCAATTCAGGCAGAGAGAAGTGTGCCATGAGTGAATTCCAAAGACCGTCTTTGGCTCTGTCATCGACAAAAGTTTCTCCAGCTCGATCACTTTTCTTTCCTGGCTTATTCCACTTCTGAGTAGTGATCGGGATGGCGTCCCTGACTATCGCTCCGCATTGGTATACAAATACACTTGCGGCCTCTTTCGGCTCCAAAGGTTCGCCGAACTCAGACACTAGATCAATAGTGAAACGCATACCATCGGCCAACTTTTTGGTCGGGCCTCGTTTCCTTGCAGAAGATTCACCCGATGCGGAGGTCTAAGAGAATAAACAGTCGTTAATACATATATATATATATGAATCAACTAATGCATCTACTAGCTCGTGATCAGCAGAGGCTTTATATACCTCGCCGGTCTTTGCTATGGTGTCTCCACCGTCAGTTCCACCGTCGTCTCCACCAAAGAATTCGTCATAGTCGTCTCTTCCATCGGCTTCATCCAAGTTGAGGTATTGGGAGCCATCATCATCTCAATCATCGTCTGCTCCATCGTAATGGTAACCTACTGTACCCTCATCTATCATGTTGTACATGATGTGCTCTTCGTTGTCTCTACCGTCCATAAATTAACTAATACAGAAGAAAGATAAAACCATTTTGCTTAATGCGATAAAATAAAGGAAGATAAAATAATCCAGCTTAAACAATGCGATAAAGAAAGATAAAGTACCAATTAAACAATAATACATCTCGAATAATCGAGCTAGTACAACAATAAAGTACCAATTAAACAACAATACATCTCGAATACAAGATGATGGTACCTTATTACACATCTAGCTAGATCAGCGAAGACGTCGAGCCCCGGCTACTGAGCCGCGGGAGGTGTGCACCCAAAGTGTAGGAACCATCACCAGAGAATATCTCGGGTAAGGTGTCTGAAGAAGCTGCCAGGTATTGGCGTCCCGGACTCCTAAAATGTGCATGTAGCGCCGGACGTGCTCGTCCTCCTCCCTGACATGAGGTTGTACCACCTCGTCGGGGGCCGGCTCCCTCTGCATCGCACCTGGACCACTCGGCCGCCACCACAGAAGATCCGGGTCGACAACACCCGGATTCCTCACGAGACGACGTCCCCTGGCTGGTAGCACCTAACAGTGTCAGCCTGGCGGAGCCCAGCCCCGTCGATGCCCGGCGACACTGTCTAGTAGCGCTCCATTGTTCACACTGAGTGAATGAGGATGAGGAATCGGCATATTCCTAAACACTAAATTAAACCTATATACTTTAAACATGATGAAAATAAATAGTATCAACTAAAATAAACTATATTAAACACTAACTAAAATAAACTATATTAAACACTAACTAAAATCTCTAAGAAAAATTACACTAAAATTAACCCTAAAATAACCCTAAAATTACCCCTAACTAATTAACCCTAAAATAACCCTAACTAATTAATCCTAAAATACACTAAAATTACACTAAATAATTAACACTAACAAAATTAACACTAAAAAATTTAACAACAAAATAACAACTCACCGCAGGGAGGGGCGCCGGCTCCGGTGGTGGTGGACGGCGCGGGCGGCGCGCGGGAAGGGCTCAGGCGGCGCGGGGAGGGCTCGGACGGCGTGGCGGCATGGTGACTGTGCGAGAGGAGGAAGACGGCGCGGCGGCGTCAGGGGGGGTGGCTCTGTGTGCTCCGGTTCATTGCACGAACGGAGGCGCACGGGGTGGGTATTTATATCCACGCCCCCTTTTAGCGCCGGTTGGTATCACAAACCGGGACTAAAGGGTTCCTTTAGTCGCGGTTTGAATTACAAACCGGGGCTAAAGGGTTTTCGGCGTGTCCCGTTTCGCACGCAGCCCTGCACCCCTTTAGCCCCGGTTTGTAATACAAACCGGGACTAAAGGTCCTTTTTTAAAACCTTTTTAAAATTAATTATTATATATCAAAATTTGCAGAAATAAATTTTACATCACATAATATCACACCACGTGAAGGATTTACATTGTTCGGACCTTTTTTGAAATTTTTATGCCCGTTTTGAATTTTTTGCCATTTCGAACTTAGGTCAAAACGGCGTGCGTGAAGATAGGGGATGAGAATGTTAGAACTTGCATTGGATCTCTGAAAAAACAACATATTGTGAGTCTAAAAATGATTTTTTCAAAAAATCACGGACGTTAGATCATGTGCGTGTAGTTCAAACCGGACCCACTTCCTACCGCTTCGGCATACATCTGTCTTTTTTACCCGGGAAGGACAGAAAGGTTTGATAACCCCCGGTTGGGATATAGTTCATGTAAGGTGGTCTACTATTTTAGAAAAATGGGATGGTAGCATTCTGTAACTGCATTTTGGTGGCTGCGTCACAAAACGACCCGTCTTTTTGCGCTCGGAAAATGGAAAATGGCTTTTCTGAGCGACGAAAAGGAATACTTCCTCCTGCAACATTGTTCTCCATCCCAATATACACATGCATGCACAATATGGGCACCGTATCACAAACTATGCCGCGATTCAACACATAACATTCGTCTCTTGGACCGAAAGCCATGAAACCTCGAACATGATAGGTCATTTTGTGAAGGTTTTTTGGAGACATAATCAGTATACCAAGTTTGATATTTTTACTTACAACTATGTAACATAATATCACACCACGCGAAGGATTTACATTGTTCGGACCTTTTTTTGAATTTTTTATGCCCGTTTTGATTTTCTTGCCGTTTTGAACTTAGGTCAAAACGGCGTGCGTGAAGATAGGGGATGAGAATGTTAGAACTTGCATTGGATCTCTGAAAAAACAACATATTGTGAGTATAAAAATGTTTTTTTCAAAAAATCACGGACGTCAGATCGTGTACCTGTAGTTCAAACCGGACCCACTTCCTACCGCTTCGGTAGACATTTGTCTTTTTCACCCGGAAAGGACAGAAAGGTTTGAGATCCCCCGGCTGGGATATAGTTCATGTAAGGTGGTCTATTATTTTAGAAAAATGGGATGGTAGCATTCTGTAACTGCATTTTGGTGGCCGCTTCACAAAACGACCCGTCTTTTTGTGCTTGGAAAATGGATTTTCTGAGCGACGAAAAGGAAAACTTCCTCCTGCAACATTGTTCTCCATCCCAATATACACATGCATGCACAATATGGGCACTGTATCACAAACTATGTCGCAATTCAACACATAAACATGCCCGTTTTCCCGCCATATCCCACCGCTTCCCGCCATGTTTTTCTACCCTTTCCCTCTGAACGGTACTTTTAGTACCGTTTGTAGCCACTAACCGGGAATAAAGATATTTCCCGCCATATCCCACCGCTTCCCGCCATGTTTTCTGCCCTTTCCCTCTGAACGGTGCTTTTAGTCCCGGTTGTAGCCACTAACCGGGACTAAAGATATTTTCCGCCATATCCCACCGTTTCCCGCCATGTTTTCCCGCACTTTCCATCTATATATAGGCCGACCACGCCATGGCTATCCATACATCCACACCTTACTCTATCACAACTATGGATAGTGCCTACTGGGCCATTCTAACCCTCGAGGAGACCGAGGCGTTGTTCGCCTCCAACTACCTTTGCCCGCCAGTTACGGCCGCCGGCCGGATCTTGAAGTCTTTGGAGGGTTCCTGTCCCTCCTGCGCCTCAAGGCTTCGCCCGACAGGCGGCCATCACGAACCACTTCTACCACGAGCTCATGCCGGAGCAGCGGATGGATCCCCAGTGGGATCCCGACAACTACGACACCTGAAATGCCTTCTTCTCTAACCGACAGGAAAGGGAGCTCGCCAGGTACGAGGGTGATGGCCCGCCCCTGGTGAACCACAATGAAGACGGTCGGCGTCTGTGATGGGCGAACCATACTATCATCGGCGTGATGCGCTACATCGCCGGGGGGAGACCATCCTCGCCTGCGGTGCCCACAAGTCTACCCGCCACAGAGCCACAAGAAGGCCCCTCCCCCGCCCGGCGGTAGCGGCATCGTCTTCCAGGAGACTCCTCTCCCGCCCGCCGTGAATCCGAGGCCGGAGTGGCAGGTGCCCCCGGTATATGCCATGGCTGGGCTGAGGATCTCTGGAGTGGTAGATGACGATGACGATGATGATGACGATGATGAAGAAGACCCTGAAGCTGCGTACTATAGGACTAAGCATGATTATGACTAAAGGGGTGGCTTTAGTCCTCAGTGTTAGCTAGTCCCAGTTTGTCCCGGTTTTTAATATTAATAAATGTCCAAGTGTTACCTAGTCTAGTGTTTTGGTACCTGCCTACAACAATCTCAAAAATTCCTTTTTGTCTCTGTTTGTCCTGGTTTTTAATATTAATAGATGACAATGAAAAATAGGATTAATTCACAAAAGGTTTAATACATTACATCACCAACATCCACATCTAGTGTTTTGGTTCTCTTCTTGTCCGTAACCATGGAGCATCTTCCTTATTTAGCGATATGCTTGGGTCAGTTTTCACTTTGAATGGAGGAATTTCATGAAATTTGTCATAATCTTCTGACATGTCTGTCATGTCCTCAACTCCCACCATGTTTCTTTTTCCTGAAAGAACTATGTGGTGCTTTGGCTCATCGTATGATATTTTATTCTTTTGCTTATCTTTTGCGGTGACCCAACATACCACTACATGATGTAGTACACTATAGTCATTGACATAACACCAATGAAACACCGTTCACTAGTATTACATCCCTCAGATTAGTACAACAGAAACATAGCAGGTCCAAGACATGACTATAGGTTACAATCCAACTCTTTACACAAGATCCAGAGAACACTCTAGGTTAAAGAGAGAGAAAGAAACTTTTTACAAAGAAGAATCAGAAATAAACAACTCATAACTATTATGCTAATGAAATTAGCATCTAACTATTGGGCTTGTATTGCTGCTATCGCAGTACACTACAGAAATAGGTTCTATGGCTAGAGATTATATTCTTATCTAATCAGTAACTTCGTATTCACTTGAGTTGATGTATATGTTGATTTTCTTGACTTCATTGAAGAACTTTAGCTTCTGTTGATGATTCCTGGAGCATAACTTGATGTAGACATCGTCTATACTGGCTTTAGAACCTAGCAAGGGTTAAGAAGATACTTTGAGTACGAGCGTACTCAGCAAGTCCACTAGAAAAGGAGTGTTTGGTGTACTATATCTACAGCCACAGACCATAGGTCGTAGGCAAAGCAGGTTTTCGTAAACATTTCTTCAAAGGTTTCTTTTATTCAGAAAATCTATGTCCGTCAGCCTTCACGGGTTTACCAGAACTTTCATGGAGTTCCTTTCCCGCCTCGTTCGCAGCTCCTTCCCGGAACAGGGAGTAACAAGTTACAGTTCTTACACTCTGCAGAGGTGAGTCACTTTACCCATGAGAGATCTTAGCTTTGTTGCACATCCGGGCCGCGAACCCGTTCACACTTCCTTGGTGTGAGGCCCAGACTAAGACCCAAGCCATTCACTGCCTTCTCCACGACCCCGCATGTCTCCTTGGTGTTTGCCAGCCCACCTATTGAATTACAGCAATGGCAGTACAGACCGTTCAGATGCCGGAACTATCGTGGGACGTTGAGGGCTCCCACCCATATGTTGCATATCCTCTACGAATTACCATAGATAATATGCACTCTACGAGTGATAACAGCCATGACCCGCACATCCAGCTCCATGCGAGAGGGAAAAGATACAACTGACTTCTTCGTCCCATTCCAAATCTCATGGTCAACGCGCAATATACGGCGCAAGAATCACTGGCGACATTGGTTGTTAAGTCCTAGATAATATGTTCCTTTACCACCGGAACTCTTATAGTAGGTTATTACCTCATGGTAAATAACCTATAATCACATTATTATGAAAATAGTGTTTCATTCTTTTCAAATGCAGGTGATGACAACACTGGATTTGAAAAATACTTTACAGAAAATAATCAAAGGACATGAGAAAGTGTGAACTTGCCTTTTGTGATTGCAAGATTATGCACTCACGGTCTTCAAGACAATATAAGATCCAATAGCGGAAATCTGCATCGTTGGTCCGGTAAGGACTAATGTTTAAAGAAGAAAGATGCTTTTATGCATAAGTAATGTAATGCAAGTTGATAAACGCGAATCCCGAGAATAACGTTGTTCTAGGGTTTGGATATTGGAAAGGGTTTCCTTGGAATGTGTTGCCCTTTTAGATTAAGTTTCATACATGTGCTTCTTATTAAGGTTTGTGAGTGTGTGTGAAACAACATGTGTCTGTATAACAATATAATACACACATATGGGATGCTACTCAAGGTTGCTTACATATTAATTGTTTATCTTCAAGTTTTACTTTACAAGTAATGTCACTTATAAAGAATTTAAGTATTAACAATCTTATTATACAAGTAAAGTATAAAGTAAGGTGTTTACTACTAATTGTCATATGTTGATTGAAGTGGCAAAACGAATAAATTTTGAAGAAAAGATTCCTTTATTAAGGTTTAAACAATCTTTGTGGTTAATCAGATGTGGTTGATGTTGTTTGTGCTTCCTTGATAGTTTGGACTTGAGATGCTTTACAATTTAATTATAGCAGACCAAAGTTAACTATAAAGTATATAATAAAGTTTTTACTATTATATTTAAAGTTTGGTAGACTAAATTTAACTTTAGAACATAGATGGAATTTAGGTGTAATGCTTGTTATATTTATGTCTTGTTCACCTTATAATGTTTTCTTGAAAATTACTTAAGAATTGCATTATTTTTAGTTGGTAATGGTTTCTTTACATTATAATTGCATAAAGGGATTTATCGACCTACAAGGGTGTGGTTAAGGTTTATGAATAAGTAAACAATATTATTTACTACTTATGAACTCACTATAGTGTTTTCATTTTTCTATAAACTTGTGGTTAAAGTAAAAGAATGGGTTTTATCTCATTACCATTATTCTTGGAGATTTTATATTAGATAAGGATTCTCTTATAAAATAATTTATACTTATGGTTGAAGGATCATTCAATAAGATTGCATTTAAATGGTGTTAAATCATTTTTACCTCATAATGTTAGTATTTAAGATTAATACTATTTATTATATTTAATTGGTTAATTCAAGAAATATTAACAAATTTTATTTGTCATTTTATGAATTATTAACTAAAGAAATAGGTTTAAATTCAAGTTATGAAAGTGTTTAACTTTTTATTTCACTCAAAAGTGGAATACCACTTTTTTAACATGTAGTTATTATTTTTGTGATCATTTTGGTATATTATATTTATTTTTGGTGATTTATAAATAATAAGACATGATTTTAATAAGGTTTATTACTATATAAATACTTAATAAATAATAAATATTTAATTAAGAGTAATAATAATGTATAATTATAGTTTTGAAGTATTGTTTTCATTTTTCCAAGATTTTTGGTATTTTATTTATATTTTTAACATTTACCAATATTAAAATATTAATTATCAAAGTTTTATTACTTATAAAACCTTTATTAAATAATATTTATTTAAATAATTATCATAATAATATTTTGTAATAGTTTTAAGTTGTAGATTTTATTTTTCTGAAAATTTTCATATATTAAACATATTTTTCAGAATTATAAATCAAAAGTTATTAATTAAACAAGATTTAATTATTTTATTTCTATTAGAATGAATATGGTTTTATTTAATTCCTCAACAGAAAATACATTGTGCACCTAAGCTGAATCTACCCACGGTCACTGACCAGTGGGCCAGTGGCCACGTTGGTGTGCCACGCGGGACAAGGACTAAGTCAAATGCGCTGACTGGGATGGGCTGACGAGAGCATGACGTCGGCATGACGTCAGTCGGGCTGTTCCTCTCAGATCAATACTCGATCTCACGATTTGGTGAGTGCGTGGGAAAATGACTAGGTTTATCAAAAAGAGGGTGCGATGGTGAACCTGATAGTGGTGGCGCCGCTCAAGTTTGGTCACCGGAGCTACTCCGGCGACCCTCTGCGGTGGTCGGCGGCGGTTCACGGTGGAAGAGCAAACGAGGAAGCAAAAAGGAGATTGGGGAGGTGCGTGAGCACCGGCAACTTACTTTGAAGCTGAAGGGCGTGACGATGTGACCGGGGGAACCCTGTGGAGGTGGCAATCGTCGATTGAAGAAGATGATCGGAGAGGGAATGACACGTAGATTAGGTCGACTGGGAGCTCTCTGGCTTCCATGATCTGGCCAGGGAGAACGAGGGTGATGAGGCGATCCTCCTGGACACCTCAGATATACGCGGAGAGGTCTACATCGACGAACTCCAGCGAGATTTGGGGCTAGTGTGTCGGTCACCAAGAGAGAACAGAGAGGACGAAGAGGAGCGAGTGGATGAGGATGAGACGGAGCGTCGCGGTGGAGTTCTTATCCCTTAGGATGACATTAACGACTGCACGAATCGTAGCGCGGCGACGACGTATGGTAGAGCTTGATCCAGCGAGCTGCTTCGCCGGCGGTGTCCTTCTGGCAAGAGGACGAAGAAAGGAGGAAAAGAACTGAAGGGGTACTGGGCTGCTGTTGGGCCTCCGTGGGCTGCTGCAGCGCGAGCGGAAGAGGATTGGTTGTGAACTGCGGGCGATGGATAGATAGAAGAGTACATGGGTCGTGGGCCAGATTGGGGTTTCCCTCTGTTTTTCCTGGTTTTATTCTTTTTTCATTTTATGTTTTGTTTTCAGGTTTGTATTTTTATATTTGGTTTGAACTTTTCTTTTTGGAATTAGTTTCCTGGATAATTCTAGGAATACTAAAATGTATTTCAAATCCTGATATGAATTTAGCATTTTGATAGCATGCTTTATTTATTATTTTCTAACTTTATAATTATAGAGATATTCTTTTATTAAATAGAGTAAGTAGGGTTTAGAGCTTTAGGACTTATTTAAGATCTTAAAAATTAACTATAACATTATTTTTACTTTGATTTGGAGTAATGAAGTTTTTAAAATGGCTAGTAATAGTCATAGGATTTATTTTTATGTATTTAATCACATAGTAAAATATAGGGTGGTTTGTAATTATGGTATTCCTTCTTATTCCATACCCATATGGAATAAATGGTTAGAGATATGCTTCAAAGACTTTGTTCAATGGATATTGATAGAATATTCATGAGATAGTGATAAGAAAACTCATTAATAAGTTTAGGGTTCTGGATTGTTTTTGCTTACCCTAGGGTTTAGGGTTCTTAATTTACTTATAATCTTTTTTTGAAGTGAATAAAGATGGATGGCTAAACATATAGTCTTTATGTTTGTGGTCAATATGGATATTACCTTTTAATTAAAATAGTAGAGTTGTTTTCTAGGCTAAGTTATGAGACATAATTAATAAAGATGGTTCCTAAGCACCTATGATGATGATGGTTGAAAGATGACAAAGATGTGCTCAGGTGATTTGATATAATAAATACTTTTATGAAGCTTTGTATAAGTAAGATAATAGATCAATCATAGAGAGTGTATATTAGATTTAGGGTTTAGTGCTTAACAAGGATTCCTACGTTCCATACTTCATAATTCAAAGAATTCCTTTCTAGATATTCTACTTCTTCCTATCCATCATCATGTGTTAGCATGATGAGCTTTACCTCACAAGAATATTCTTATCCACCTTTTATGCTTCTAAAACCATTTATAAATCCAATAAGCTTGTCATTAAAGCCTTTCATAATCATTTATATTCTTCCTTAATCACCCACCACTAATACTATCCCAGTAGATGTATATATCAAGTTCTACTCTCCTTAAGTGTTTAGTATTTCCCAAGAGAAAACTACTACTTCTATAATCCAATGTTATTTTAGCATCATCTTATTCATACTTTCTTGTCTCTTCTTAACTCCAGTATCTAACATTACAACCTCACATTATATTAATGTGACTTGTAATGACTAATCTAGGAAAATAAATCTATACTATGGTTCAATCATGTTTTATCCACCAATGTCACTTATACTTGGTATAAGCATTCAATATTGGTGAGTAAGGCATGGTCATTGTAATCCTTTGTGGTTTAGGTTTCCAGTTGGCTAATCAAGGCTTCATCAATACAACATTACAGTTGTATTATAATTATCTTCTATCTAGCTCTATTGGATTAAGAGATATAATTCATTGACTATACCTACTTGATCCATTAGAACTACTCGTGGTAACTATCTTTAGACTTCATTCTTGTAATCTTCTTTGTTACCATTCTGATTTGATTTCCTCAAATCACTCCCATCCTATAGATGACATCTAGAACTGCATCACTACTTATCTATTCTTACTTCTTTCTTTATAAGCCTTAAGTGAATGCTATAATAAGTACAAGAGTTGATAGGTCCAGAATTGATAGGTTAAGAATTGGTGAATCAATAGTTGATTTCTCAATATGGATGAACAACAAATATAAGGATAGGATTCAATAGAGATGATAAAGATTGATATGGAAAGAAAGATATATGGTGAATGATCTTAACTTTGGTTTCTTTCCTACTCAATCTCACTAGAGAGTTAAAGTTAGGTATTTCCATGATACTCATGGTATAAGTAGATAAGATTAAGATATAGTTGTTACATTCTTATTATTTGTGTTATATCCTTAACTTGGTACTCATGAGTGATCATAATGAATACTATGATATGATCACCTAAGGATCAAATATAAATCATCAAGTAATGTATTAGGGTTTAGTTTTATTCCATTTGATCCACCCTTAGATCAAATCATGTTTACCCAAAATAAGGTTTTAGCAAAGGTCATATTGAAACTTATCGCAGTCAACTTGATGATCTACTTCTATTCCATCAAGTTAAGAGAAGCTTCAATCACTTTGACAAGTTTTTATTTAAAAGCGCGAAAATTACTCGGATTTTCTATGCATGAATGCAATGCACGCATCGGTGTTTAGCTTATTTCTAAGATCTAATGCTGGGATGTTACATTTTTCTTTTTTCACGGTCTAGTAGACATGTCCTTCACATAGAAAACTTGAGCCACATCATTGGCAAGGACGAATGGTTCGTCTCCGTACACAAGATTATTGAGATCCACTATTGTCATTCCGTACAACTGGTCTACTGTTACCCCACCTCCTGTCATCTTGACCCATTTGCATCGAAACAATGGGACCTTGAAATTAGGACCATAGTCAAGTTCCCATATGTCCTCTATGTAACCATAATATGTGTCCTTTTTCCATTCTCGCCCGTTGCATCACATCGGACACCACTATTTCGGTTGGTGCTCTTTTTATCTTGGGCGTGCATGTAAAATATATTCCCATTGATCTCGTACCCTTGGAAAGTGTTATCACCGTATTTTGACCAAAGACGGAGATGGGCCGTGATCAAGATGGGCTTGGAAGATACATATATTCAACGTGTTGTTGGATCGGCCTAGTGCGTGGATTTGGGCTAAATTGCCCGTGTATCTTGTATCATAGTAGGTTTCGTGTTTGTTTAGGTTCCGTTTATGTTTAGGTAGAGATAGAGTTGTAGAGTTATTCCAAAAGTAGAGAGTCTCCGGACTATAAATATGTACCTAAGGTTATCGAAAAAGGAGGACAACCACGTTCACAACAAACACAATCTCGGCGCATCGCCACCCCTTGTTTCTAGGGTTTCTTTCGGGTAAGTGCCATGCTGCCTAGATCGCATCTTGCGATCTAGGCAGTATCTACTTATGCGTTACCTGGTTTTACTCGTACTGAAGCGTTGTTGATGGCGAGTAATACCATTATCGTAGATTGTTTGAGGCTAGCATCGGCGCTTTTCATTATTATCGTTGAAGTTATGCTACCTCTAGTTATCTCGCTACCCTTACACCTTTTCCCAAGTGTAAGGGTAGCATCTTGCTTGATCTTTATTTAGTCGATTCGATCTGTTATAGTTGTGCCTTGTTCATCAAGGTTTAGTTTAATATCTACGTAATCAGGCCTTACAAACGGGTTGAACGATCCAGTAGTACATAGGGACGTGGCTTATTCGTTCTAGAGAAGATGTTCCGGTAATTGGCTTTACGTTGGTTATTAGGCCTCCTCTAGGGTTAATATTCTTCATCTTTTGTACATACCAGGCTCAATTACGTGTAGGGCGTTCCAGATTCGTGGTGAAAACACTAAACTATCGAGATCGATTTAACTTGTAATGATCAAGCAAAACCCCATGTTATCATGAATCTAATGCAGAACCATGGGGCAATCGGTTCTAGGAGCCGATTTACGGAACACAGGGAGCGATCACGGCTCGAATTATACGTATACTTGTTTACCATGCAGAAATCAATCGGAGCAATCCTTCACCTTCCGACCAGGTATAGGTCGGTGGCACGCTCGAACCAAGCCGTGACGTGCGGAGTTTTGCGGGCCGTCGCCGAGGGACCAGGCCCACCAGCATCCGGAGCCTCCCGGCTCCGTGTTGCTCGTCGCTGCTCGCCGGTGGGTTTTGGCAGGCAACACATTCGCACGCCGGTGGGACATTCAACAACGTCTACATCAACATCCGACTGCAATGGAGAATGTACCGTCACTTACGACGATCTACCTGACGAGCACAAGGCCAAGTACGACGAGATCAAGGCTCTCTTCGAGGAAGACCTCATCGGCTCTTTTGAGAGGACCCGTAAGCATGGCTTCAGGTGGAAGGGGTTCTCCCCCGAGGGCGCTCTCAATGAGGTGGATCTGTCTCTTCCTTCAGAGGAGCGCACCAGAGCTCTACGACAGGAAGTCAACTACATGGTGGCTCATTCTCTGCACCGCCATTCTGAGAGCCTGGTGAACGCTTTCGAGCGGGTCGCGGTTCGCGTAGTTCAGGAGATCATGAAGCATCAGTACTCTCCGTCGGGCCCTACTTTAGGGACTCACCAGGGAGAAAGACCGCCTGCACCAGGCCACGGCCCCGTTCGCACTTGCGCCGCCAGAGCCAGAGCAGCGGCCACGTCGTCTACAAGGCTGGAGGCGACCCAGCGATGCCAATTCCTGTTTGAACCACCTAAGGAGATCCCACACGGATATATATGCGCCTACGTACCGGACTGCAACAACCTGACACGCACCAAACAGATTGCAACCGCAGGAGTTTCTGGCGGGCAGGATCTTGAGGGCGTGTCTCGAGCGGCGATGTGCAGGATGGACGCCGACAAACAGGCGTGGCTAGCCAAGTATGCCACCGAACAAGTCATGAGAATCTAGCCCCTACAGCTCAAGCGAGGAGCAAATCGGTACCATCCCGGTTAAACTTCGTCAAGAGAAGGACAATCGGCTATTCAAAGCCGTACCCAACAAGTTTGATCTAATTCCTGCCACCCAAGTATAAGCTCCCGAGTTCTCAAGGTTCAGCGGTCGAAGAAGGTCGAGCTCGATCAAGCACATAAGCCGATACCAGCACAACTAGGCATGATTTCGCATCGGATCGATGCGCGTAAGATTTTTGCGCAATCTCGACAGACCAGCCTTTGGGTGGTACACCACTACCACCGATTCAATTCATACCGGAAGCAATGGAAGAGCGTTCCACATCCAATACCATTCGAGGCTACGAGGCTGGCATTGCGGACTGGCGCAGTGCGTGCGAGGAGAAATCAGCGAGTACATCCGGCTCAGATCGCCAAGAACCGATGTTACTCGGCTCGTTTAATCGAGAAGGAAGCGATCGGTGGCGGTGTTGGGTCTCTCGCACCCATCAAGGATCTGGCTTTCGGTGAGAGTACAACTCATTGGCGCACATGGCCCGAACCGGCGATGTATGAACATCGCCACCGAGTTGTACCAAGACAAATTCAAACGTCCAATAGGCCTGGTCGATGCGTAAGAAGAAGATCCTACGCAGACAGGAGGTGGCCGTAGATGAATGGGCTCGGGGGGCAGATCCTGTGGCCTGCAAATGGGTGAAACAGCAAGGGCCTGCGAAAGGGTTCGACTTCGATGTGAGCAAAGCTGAGCAGATATTTGATTTGTCTTGAAGGAGAAACCGAGGTTACCCAAGGCCACAAAATCCCTACTCGTGAAATGAACGGAGGTCGTACTGCAAATGGCATCACTCGTTCACCCATACCACCAATGAGTGCAAAGAGCTTCGCCGCCAAATCCAAATGGCGATAGAACAAGGCCGTCTGATCCTTGGGCAGTTCGCCATGAAAGTGGACACAAACCCATTTCCCGGCGTCAACATGGTAGAACTCAGTCGCTCCGCGAGGCGTAAGCTGGATTTCTCGTTCGGCGTTAATATGGCAGGGTCTGGGTACCCCCATGACACGCATAAGGAAGGTGGTCGCTCTCGGGCAAAGAAAGAGGAGGCTAGTCCACGCGACCGGCCCAGCCACAATGACAGGCGGTACTTAACAGAGGAACAAGTGAGGAGAGTGCGATATCAGAAGCCACATTCCACGCATCTCCTTAACAAGTATGAGCGCCAGTATGACCAACGTCGCCGGCGCGACAGAGACGACGAAAGATATGAGCACCTTGCTAGGGGACCGTCAAAAGAAAAGGAAGGCGCAGACAAACATTGGGATTGTCCTTTCTTCAAGTACTGCTGGGACGCGGGGATGAGCCGATTGCCTACAATCGACAACTGCCCGGAATGCGGTCAGCAGAAGGAAGACACGAGGCCAGTGTCAGTATTCAAACGTCTAG
Organism: Avena longiglumis; assembly: GCA_030063025.1. Classification (NCBI taxonomy): domain Eukaryota; kingdom Viridiplantae; phylum Streptophyta; class Magnoliopsida; order Poales; family Poaceae; genus Avena; species Avena longiglumis. The sequence goes on along the minus strand of CP125977.1, from coordinate 71,369,292 downwards.
GGCCTCTTCCGCCCCAGAGCCGTCACAAGGAGTCCGCTCGAGCAGAAGACCTCGAGAAGCCAAAGGATGACAAAGACGAAGACAGGTATCACCGTCCAAGGTGGTGTCCCGACGGACTCAGACACACCCAGAAGCGTAGAGTGCAGCGGCTGCGTAACTTAGAGGAAGCTGAAGCGCAGTATCTCCACGCTTTGAAGAAAGCACGGCCTGATCTGCCGCCAAAGTGAGGCAGACTTTGGAAGCGGAAGACCGCCCGACAAGGAAAGAGTGGCGCCAAACCGGTAAAAGCCGATGCAAAGACATCGGCCGGCACAAACATGGTGTTTGTACTCCCGTAATTCGCGCGCCAAGAACCGACGAGCTACCAAAGGCATACGGTTGATCAGGTCCACGACCGGTTATCTTTGAGAAGCCACGTGAGAAGGGTTACAAACATCCGAAAGCCTGCACTGCGAGGGTACATCAATGGGCAACCTGTCAGCAAGATGTTGGTGGACACCGGAGCGGCAATCAATATCATGCCATACTCCATGCTACGACGTTTGGGACGCTCCACTGCAGATCTGATCAAAACCAACGTCACGTTGAGCGACTTCAACGGTCTTGAGAACGCAAGGCGTCGAGCGTGGACTTGACAAGGCAGGAAAACTGTACCACGTCATTCTTCGTCGAGACAAAGAAGAGCACTTACACCGTCTTGCTAGGAAGGGATTGGATTCACGCTAATTGCGCATCCGTCCACAATGCACCGATGCGATCCATGGGATGGAGACGGTGGAGGTCATCCACGCAGATGATTCTATCGAGATTTCCATAGCTGGCATGAACGTCTGGGAAGCAGAAGACCAAGAGCCGATCTCTGGAATCAATCTAGACGGCTGCGAGCGTATTGAAGCTACAAAAAACGGGGTGAGGCTGGTCTTATCCACTGGCCTTACAGAGTAGAAAAGCCCACGATCATCCGTGGTACGGCCGATCCCTGCGATCGGCCACAAAAAATAAAAAGCAGCGATCATACGACAAGCAGCTCATGTAGTCGTCGCAGAAGGAACCGATGTTCAGGTGCAGTTCCTGGAGGCTGACGACTCGAGAACCGATATCTTCAATTACTTGAAGGATTCGGCTCGGGGGGCACCTAAACGGATGAGAACAAGGCCAAAGTAGCTCGTGCATACAACAAGAAAGTGAAGCCAAAGGAGTTCCACGTTGGTGATCTAGTACGGGAAGCCGTGTTGGGTCGATCAAGTTTTAAGAGGAAACGATTACATGCTTGAGGAGCTGGACGGCGTAAAATTCCCAGTGGCGGACCTCGGTCAACATCTCAAGAAATATTTCCCAAGCAGGTGGGATGTTGGACAGTAAAACTTGAGGGGCCGATACATGAAATCGTCTAAGTAAAGCACGTGAGACGATGGACAGTAGAAATATGGGGTCCGATTCTGAAAATCGGCCGAATAAAAACAAAAATACGTAGCCGATGCACGGTCATCAACTCTGGAGGTTCACACATGTTACAAACGGATGCTAGTTCAGCTGCTGAAGAAATTCTTCGAAGGCATGGAGGGCGTCAGTACGGACACGATCCACCTCGGCGATCTCAGCTTCGTCATCTTCGTCCTTGCCCTTCACCACCGCTTGCTCGAGCACGAATGTCCGCAGTCGGTCTTCGATTGAGCTTTGAGGCCTTCCGCCTCGTTTGGGAACGGGCTATGGATTCTTCCTTGTCACGAATGAGCTGTTTAGTCACCGGACCTTCTCCTCAAGATCTTCCAACTCCTTTTAAGGATGCAAGCTCGGCATCGGCGGAGGTGTCCGTTTAGCATCCAGGACGTCTTCTTCTCGTTGAGCTGCGACATCCGCCGCAATATCGGCCTTCAACGGAAGTTGGGCATGGCGCAGTTGATCCTTTCACGAGCTGACCTCAGGTGGCCAAGAAGGACAAATTTGCAACTGCCCAAAGCTTCACCTGCAATACTACTGGAAGATGGCCCTGGAGTTCGACAAGGGCGCTCTTCACTTCCTCAGAACCCTCGATCAACCCCTCGATCGGGGAGGACAACAAGGTTTTAAGACGCCAAATTGAGGTAGAGCGCCCAGCTTGTGGCTCAATAGCAGAGGAGTTGGTTCGATGGATTGTGGTCGAACGACAGCAAACTTGAAGGATCGCATCTTTGGCAGCCAGAAAAGCGTCAGTATCTCGTCCAAACATGCTAGAATGAGCCGAAAGAACCTGAACGTACCGCTCCTAAGGTCGAGGGGATAGCCGAGGAGGAGACCATCGGTTCGTGTGTGGATGCTGGAGGCTGGACGAGAATGGTAGCCGTTTCATCTACACCTTCGGGGATTCCCAGATCCGGGCGCATCGCCACCGGCCTCAATGAAGACGCCAGTCATCTGCATGAAGGGTGTTCTCAGCGGTGTAAATAACGATAAATTGGCAGACGAAAGGGGAACAAGCAGGAAGGATTGAAGGATGGTGGTTATCGAAACCTCCTGGCTCGACGAAGAAGCTTGTTGTCCTTACGAGCTCTCTTAGGACTCAGATGACCCCGCCACCGGTGCTCGGGGCGCAGGTTCGAGCCGACCTTTTATGGAAGCCGATGGTGGTGAATCTGGCTGGTTCGGTGATGGTTCTCTCGGAATCCGTTGGGCCCAGTTCTCCTCGACTAATCTGGGTATCCTCATCGAGGTGTCTTCGACGGAAGCTTTGTACAAGAGGGAACCGATGGCGTAAATATGTTTGCAAGAATAGAAGGATGACGAGGATCGATCAATGCCTGAATTAGCTTACATGCGAGCTGTCTGGGAAGGGCTCCGGCGCCTCAAGGTCTTCCTAGCAGCTACCTTTCTCACCATCATTCTAGTTTTAGTCGGAACTCGAGGGGCAGCTGACTTAGGAATTGCTGGTTTCTTGGAAGCCGATTGCGGGGTTATCGGCTGTTTCTGCATTATAACCTTTTTCAGAGGCGGCGAGTCTTTGCAGAAAAGAACCACAGGAGCTGGCGGGAAGAGCTCGAAGAGGGAGCCGTCGTTGTATGTAGGCTCAGGGCCATCTTGTTGCTGCGAAGAGAAAGAGTGAGTTAATAAAAGGATCAATTGCAGGCTGCATCAAGAGAATTTGCAAGTAGTAGTACCTGGTCCACGGGGATGTCATAGTCAGCGTCAAGCTGTTTCAGCAACGGTCCCAGAGCTCTCCTAAAGACGTGAGTCTTCCACATCGACCACCAGTCTTCAAAGCCATCGGTTGAGGAGGCAAAGGTGAGGTCGTTAGGAATTGGGATGGTCAGAGCATCAAAGAAGGAATAACACCTTTGGCTGGTGAGAGGATCGTGATCGCTCTGCACTCCGTGAGCTGATGGAGAAAGAAGTGGGGAGCTACTTGCCCAAGGCCGAATTGGCGAGCCACTACGACTGGCTGGTAGAGTTCATACCCAGGTTTGATTATCCTGTTGGATGTGCTCATGCCAACTGGAAGGAAGCAGGGATGAATAACGGTGGAAAAGAGCTGCCGAGTGCTAGTGTCATCGGCAAAATTGTCCAGCCTGAAGGAGAGTGGATTTTCAAAGTGTTCTGCTTCTTCCATGTAAGGGAAGAAGTTGGGGTTATCGTGCCTTGGAAAAGATCTTGAACCATTTAGACGCCTCTTGAGGGGTTCTTTGCTGGCGGTCGATACAAAGCTTGGCCATAGCTGGTGCATCGGATTTGCTTCCTTTGACATCGGGAAAGTACAACTCGCTAAGGGGAAGTGCAGGATGTGGTTTTGGAAGCAATTTGAGCCCACAACCGGATGAACCACCAAGGTCCACCTGCTCGATTGCTATGCACGAGAACAGCTTAAGACATCAATCGGAGATATCGATAGACCTCTCCAAGGAACAGTTTGCCGATGCCAAGTTGAGTACCTTTGGCTTCTGGGCCAAGGAAAGATAGTTCTTGGTGGGAGCGGGAAGGGCCAGAAGATGAAATTCTCTAGCGAAGTTGAGAAAGGCTGTATGTTCTTTCTCCAAACAGGCCCTTTGTTTTCATATGGCGTTGGAGATAAGCACCCCAACTTGTACATTGTTTTGGAAGACAGTTTGTAGGGGACTAGTGGGTTTGAAAGCGGAGGGCTGGGTGATGTAACGTCCGGACAGTAATCATCACCACGTAGCAAGGTTGGTGACATAGGGCCATGGCCGAACATAAAGCAGTTCAGAGCGTCAGACCAGAAGTAGCCGATGGTTTTGAGAAGATTCTCGTGTTTCTCAAGAGGAGATAACGATAGATGCAAGGCATCGGCTATTCCCAAAGTTTCCCATTGGGATTGATAAGCTCTAGCTACTCTACTGAACCAAGAAACCCAATGTTCAGGGGGATTAGGCCAGGCTCGCAAGCAGTCGGCCCAAGAGTTCAGATCTAGGTCTTGGCTTACGAAGGATTCTATTTGCTTCAAGAAATCGATGGGCAGGACTAGAATCATGCGAGGCCAAGACAGAGCGAATTTGGGAGAGAAGGATGCGGCAGCAGGATGTCTGAGACCTAGAAAATTTAATGGTGGGATAAAGGCATTAATTCAGGTGTTCGCCATCAAGTTCTAACATTGCATTCAGACTGCGAGGAGTAAGCGTACCTTCAGACCGGAGACCTCTGGATTGATGTTGGACGATTCTGCCATCTGGTTTGCCGGCGGAGATGGATCTGTGCAGAGTGAGGATTGAGGGTTCTTGTTGCTGTGAGCTCGATCTGGTTGGTGTACAGTTGGGGATCTAGGTCGCCCCTTTTGAAGAGAGTCGCAGGTTACCGTTTGGGACGAGGAAGTGGCCGTTTGGGTTTGCCTAAGTATGCGGCTGAGTTGACCTTGTCAACAATTTGGGGAAAGCTGATGTGCATCGGCTCTTTGAGTTGTAGCTTAGTTGACTGTGAAAACATGATAAGGTGAAAGCCGATGCGTTGCTATCGGCTCCTGGAGTATCGACTTATTTATGTTATCGACAAAATTGGGGCGGAAGGACAATCTGCGAGAAACGGATTTTTTCATTCATTCGTTCAAAAGCAGATTGCTTACAAGCGACTGACGGATTACAAAAGGGGACCTACTACTACTACGGCTACTACTACTGGTCCCTAATCTAGGCCGAGGTCGTCGTCGCTGCCGTCGCCGCCGTCTTGTGCGCTATCCTCAGCGCTGCTACCGGCGTCGTCTTCACTGCTGCTGCCGAAGAAGTCAGCAGGGGCATCCTCGTCCTCGTCGTCGTCGTCTTCGCTGGACCCGGTGCGGAAGTACTTCACCGGCGGGTACTCTTCAGAGGAGGTGTCCTCCTCTTCCTCCTCTTCTTCGGAGGAGTCGACGCCGTCCCAGGACATGGCGTCGGCGTCATCCGCCTCGCCCCCATCGGCGAGGAACTGCAGGTCCTCCTCGCCGTCGGTCATGGACGCGTCGTCCTCTGACCAGACAGCGAAGTCCCAACCCCTCTCGTCCCACCATTGTGGGGCGAGAGTGTTGTACGCCGCCATCGGCGGGTGTTCTGGCGTCGGCTCTCGGTCGCTCATCGAGTTGGAGGCGTGGGAAGACACACCGGAGGAAGCAGAGGAGGCCATGGCAAGAAAGAGGGTTTTTTCGGCGAAGGAAGAGGGTTTTCTGGCAACTGGAGGAAGATGGGGATTGTGAACTGTTCAGGCGAATTTAAATAAGGGGAATAGTGGAAAGACGGTTCAATGCCATAGCGGTCCCCAGATTGCACTGCCAAAATCGTCAAATCATGCACTGCGCAGGAGTTGGGAAGACAGGGCATCATGATGAAGGGGTAGCGTGGCGATTATTCGCTCGCCACGCATTCTGTCGACGCGCAGCCCGATAAAAAAAAAGAGGAGAAGAAGAAAAAAAACACACAGAGTGGTTTTGGAATTATCATTGCCAAAACCAGGGGGGCATGTGTTATCACCGTATTTTGACCAAAGACGGAGATGGGTCGTGATCAAGATGGGCTTGGAAGATACATATATTCAACGTGTTGTTGGATCGGCCTAGTGCGTGGATTTGGGCTAAATTGCCCGTGTATCTTGTATCATAGTAGGTTTCGTGTTTGTTTAGGTTCCGTTTATGTTTAGGTAGAGATAGAGTTGTAGAGTTATTCCAAAAGTAGAGAGTCCCCGGACTATAAATATGTACCTAAGGTTATCGAAAAAGGAGGACAACCACGTTCACAACAAACACAATCTCGGCGCATCGCCACCCCTTGTTTCTAGGGTTTATTTCGGGTAAGTGCCATGCTGCCTAGATCGCATCTTGCGATCTAGGCAGTATCTACTTATGCGTTACCTGGTTTTACTCGTACTGAAGCGTTGTTGATGGCGAGTAATACCATTATCGTAGATTGTTTGAGGCTAGCATCGGCGCTTTTCATTATTATCGTTGAAGTTATGCTACCTCTAGTTATCTCGCTACCCTTACACCTTTTCCCAAGTGTAAGGGTAGCATCTTGCTTGATCTTTATTTAGTCGATTCGATCTGTTATAGTTGTGCCTTGTTCATCAAGGTTTAGTTTAATATCTACGTAATCAGGCCTTACAAACGGGTTGAACGATCCAGTAGTACATAGGGACGTGGCTTATTCGTTCTAGAGAAGATGTTCCGGTAATTGGCTTTACGTTGGTTATTAGGCCTCCTCTAGGGTTAATATTCTTCATCTTTTGTACATACCGGGCTCAATTACGTGTAGGACGTTCCGATTCGTGGTGAAAACACTAAAGCGTCAGAGATCGATTTAACTTGTAATGATCAAGCAAAACCCCATGTTATCATGAATCTAATGCAGAACCATGGGGCAATCGGTTCTAGGAGCCGATTTACGGGAAACACAGGAGCCGATCACGGCTCGAATTTTACGTATACTTGTTTACCATGCAGGAAATCAATCGGAGCAATCCTTCACCTTCCTGACCAGGTATAGGTCAGGTGGCACGCCCTCGAACCAAGCCAGGACGTGTGCCGGAGTTTTTGCGGGCCGTCGCCCGAGGGACCAGGGCCCACCAGCAGTCCTGGGAGCCTCCCGGCTCTCCGTGTTGCTCGTCGCTGCTCGCCGGTGGGTTTTGGCAGGCAACAGAAAGTCAATATAGTTGAAGATGGAGACCTGGCCAACAAGTACAACTGATCTCCAATAGTGGTGTCATTCATGAGATGTGTCTGCAACCAACCGCCAAAAGTCTTCATGTGTTCATCTCTAATCAACCTATCAGACTGCCCCGGGTAGTTCGAGCGTACAATATTCTTGTGTACCTCGATATACATAGCCATCAAGGTGGAACTTTGCAGAATTTTATAATGTGCTTTAGTGAAAGAATGTCTGTCCATACATATCTTTGCTTTCTTTCCTAGCGTGCCTTTTCCACTAAGTGTCCCTTCATGTCGTGATTCAGGTACACCGATCGGCTTAAGGTCGGGAATAAAGTCAACACAAAACTCAATGACCTCCTCTGTTCCATAGCCATTGGAGATGTTTCCTTCTGGCCTCGCACGGTTATGGACATATTTCTTTAAGAATCTCATGAATCTCTCAAAGGGGAACATATTATGTAGAAATACAGGACCGAGAATGGTAATCTCTTCGACTAGGTGAACTAGAAGGTGCGTCATTATGTTGAAGAAGGATGGTGGGAACACCAACTCAAAACTGACAAGACACTGAACCACATCTTTCTGTAACCCTGGTAGACTTTTTGGATCGATTACCTTCTGAGAAATTGCATTGAGAAACGAACATAGCTTTATAATGGGTACTCTAACATTTTCATGCAGAAGCCCCCTCAAAGCAACCGGAAGCAACTGCGTCATAAGCACGTGGCAGTCATGAGACTTCAGGTTCTGGAATTTTTTATCTGCCATATTTATTATTCCCTTTATATTGAACGAGAATCCAGAAGGAACCTTGATACTACTCAGGCATTTAAAAAATATTTCCTTCTCTTCCTTGGTAAGAGCGTAGCTGGCGGTACCTTGAAACAGCTCTGGATGTCTTCCTTCTCGGTCTTTCATACGTTGTTGGTCCTGTCGTGCTTCTGGTGTATCTTTATTCTTTCCATACACGCCCAAGAAGCCTAGCAGTATCACGCAAACATTCTTTGTCAGGTGCATCACGTCGATTGCAGAGCGAACCTCTAAGACTTTCCAATAGGATAGCTCCCAAAATATAGATTTCTTCTTCCACATGGGTGCATGTCCGCCAGCGTCCTTCGGATCGGACTGTCCGCCAGGTCACTTTCCAAAGATTAGTTTTAAATCCTTCACCATATCAAATACAACATCACCAGTACGACGGACAGGCTTACTCCGATGATCTGCTTCACCATTTAAATGCTTACCTTTCCTTCTTAGGGAATGCTTGGCGAAAGAAAACGACGATTCCCTAGGTACACATTATTCTTGCACTTATCCAAATAAATACTTTCAGCGTCATCTAAACAGTGTGCGCATGCATTGTATCCCTTGTTTGTCTATCCTGAAATGTTACTAAGAGCAGGCCAATCATTGATGGTTATGAACAAAAATGCTCGTAGGTTAAATTCCTCACGTTTGTGCTCATCCCACACATGTACACCTTGTCCGTGCCACAGCTGTAAAAGTTCTTCAACTAATGGCCTTAGGTATACATCAATGTCGTCACCGGGTTGCTTCGGGCCTTGGATGAGCACTGGCATCATAGTGAACTTCCGTTTCATGCACAACCAAGGAGGAAGGTTATACATACACAAAGTCACATGCCGTGTGCTATGACTGCAACTCTTCTCCCCAAAGGGATTCATGCCATCCGTACTTAGACCAAACCATAAGTTTCTCGCGTCACCTGCAAAGTTTGGGTACTTTCTATCAATTTTTCTCCACTGCGACCCATCAGCGGGGTGTCTCAACATCTCGTCTTTCTTACGGTCTTCTTTGTGCCATCGCAACAATTTGGCATGCTCTTCGTTTCTGAACAAACGTTTCAGCCGTGGTATTATAGGAGCATACCACATCACCTTGGCGGGAACCCTCTTCCTGGGGCGCTCCTCCTCAACATCACCAGGGTCATCTCGTCGGATCTTATACCGCAATGCAGTGCATACCGGGCATGCTTCCAAATTCTCGTACTGCTCACCGCGATAGAGGATGCAGTCATTAATGCATGCATGTATCTTCTGTACCTCTAATCCTAGAGGGAAGACAACCTTATTTGCTTCGTAAGTACTGGCGGGCAGTTCGCTATCCTTTGGAAGCAGCTTCTTCATTATCTTCAACAACTTTTCAAATCCCTTGTCAGGCACACCGACCTCTACCTTCCATTGCAGCAATTCCAGTGTGCTGCTTAGCTTTTTGTGGCCATCTTCGCAATTCGGGTACAACAATTTGTTGTGATCATCTAACATCTGCTCAAATTTCAACCTCTCCCTTTCGCTATCACATTCTCCCTTTGCATCAGCAATGGCCCGACCAAGATCATCATCTGGCTCATATGATGCACGTTCTTCTGCTTCTTCTTCATCATTGTCTTCCATTGTAGTACCACCGTATTCAGGGGACATAGGATAGCTGTCATCATTCTCTTCATCTTTGTTGTCTTCCATCATAAACCCTCTTTCTCCGTGCTTGGTCCAACAATTATAGCCAGACATGAAACAAGACCGAAACAAATGGCCATGAAGGACTCTTGAGGAAGAGTATTCCTTCTGATTCCGACACTCACCACATGGACAACACATAAAACCATTCCGCTTGTTTTCCTCTGCCACAACGAGAAAAGAACGCACGCCTTTAATGAACTCGTCAGAGATTCGGTCAGCGTACATCCATTGCAGTCTCATCTGCATTTTATAAGTTTATCAAACAAAATCACGATGCTAAGATTAGTACTAGTCTAAAAATAAAAGAACACATCGTATACATCAAACAAGCACTGATTTAAAATCTTTCTACTACATCTTTAGTCCCAGCTGGACACACCAACCGGGACTAAAGGGGTTGCGGCAGGCTGGGGCCGACATGAGCCCGTTTAGTCCCGAATGGTGTCTCCAATCGGGACTAAAGGACACTCCAATCGGGACTAAAAGTAGGTGACGACACTATATGTCATGAGTGGACACTATGCCAGTGAGTGGCGACACTATGACAGTGGTGAGTGTCGACATTATGTCGTGAGTGTCGACACTATGTTGTGTTGCTTAATCTATAAATAGGCTTCCTTGTGAACTATCAACTGCAAGGAATATCGTGTGCGAGACCAGGGACACCACTACGGCGGAGCTTCTCGAAGATGTCTTAGGACCTTGTCCTCAGACATCTTCGAGGAGCTCTCCGTAGAGGGACTCCCTAATATGCGAAATTAGTTAGCTCCACCAGCATACTGATTTAGCTAGAAAAGATATGAACTGAAAGATGGTGTGCGAGAGAAGGGACACCACTATGGCAGAGCTTCTCGAAGATGTCTTAGGATGCCTCGTCCTCAGACATCTTCGAGGAGCTCGCCATAGAGGCACTCCCTAATTTAATTTGGTAGATCCTTAGCATGTTCATGTATTTGTTCTTTCTTGCTTAACTGGCCGATGATTAACTAAAATGCTAGGGCGCCACTATATATATGTGTGCCTTTATAGTTTTGGTACTTATTTTTGTTTCAATGGCTTTTGTGACGACAGGTAGAAGAAAGAAGAATATTTTGTTGCTCGACGGTGACATGATATGCACTGTGAACCGTCCGGATTTCAAGACAACGTGTCAAACCAAGATATGTAGATAGGATGAACTCATGTATCTATGTGCTTCGATGAATCAAATGAATTTCGAGAACTATATGTGCCAAATTAACCAGATATATAGAGATAGAATCCACACAAAATCTATCCATTTCTAGAGTATGAAATGAGATAAAACAAGCAATGAGAGCTGAAATGATGAAGTTGCTAACCTCTTAGGACCCTTGATAGATGTGGAGCCAAAAAATCTTCACAAATCTTGAGAAAAATGGGGAAGAACTCGAGCTTGAGGGGGGAAATTTGAGAGGAATGATTGTGTGAGCTTGAAATGGCTCGGGCTGGAAAGAGAAAGAAGATATAGTCGGGGACTTTAGTCCCGTTTTGAGAAACAAACCGGGGCTAAAGGTCCACGCATCTGCTCTTTTTCAGCGCGCCAGACCCTTTAGCCCCGGTTTGTTAAACGAACCGGGGCTAAAGTTCCCATACGAACCGGATTAATGTCTTTTAGTCCCTGCGGCCGTTTCTAGCCGTTAGGACCAGGACATTAGTCCCGATTTGTACTAGAACCGGGACTAATGCTCTGGACCAAAGGTCCGTTTTCTACTAGCGATGGTACGGTTCCTTTCTTTGTAGAAGAGCTTGTCTGAAAACAATGAATATCACTTAAGATGGGTAGATGGCTCACTGAAATTGTGGAATGCCAATTACTTGTCTTTGAACAAGTTAAAAGTCACAAGTCATGGAATTATTTAATTAAGTTTGGTGTTCCAAAATCCTATATAGTTGATAGTGCAGGGAAGAACTGAAGGCTACCTACTATCTTGGAGTGCACAATGCATGAGTAGGACTGAGAGGAATCAGAAAATACTACGTGCCTCGTTGCCACCGCTCTGAGAGAAGCAATGGACCATGATGTGTTGTTTATTCCATGGCAGTAGACAACTAGTGCTTGGAGTCATTAGAGGATTCATTTAGCTGCGGTTTCCTTGGGTCAAATCGCTGAAGCTTAAGACATCGTCGATATCTAATTCTAGAGGCCGTTGGAAAATTGCATGCTGACTTATTGATTCAGAGCTTCTGACCAGTGAAGTATCAAAGTCAAAATGTCCATCTTCCCTATAAAACGATACAAGAGAGCCAGACTCAGCTTACATTACATTGTTCCCTCTAAGAACTAGAATTTGCACTGTGATAGAATAAGACGTAGACCATTTTTCTTCTATCAATACATCGAGACACATAGGTTTTGCATCTTGTCGAAAAAGATATTATAGGTGCAAATTTTATGCTATACAGTATGATTTAGAATGTGTAGCAAGTAACAACTGTAATTGGACTTAAGAGCCTCTGTTTCTCTGATAGATGTAATTAAGAAAATAGAAAAGGTGCATATTGTGTGTGTGCCCATTGCTCGATTTTGGCTCCTCTGGGCTGGTGTCAGGCCACCCCTGCTAGTGAAATCTGCATATTTACACCTTGCAATTGCGACGGCTGCAAACTTCACGTTTCATTGTTTTTATGTCTAAGAACTAGAATTTGCACCAAGATAGCATGTTTTGCTAAAAAAAATAGTGAACATTGCAACTTTAGGATGTGCAAAAATGTACAAAATAAGATCTTAAACCCTCAACCTAAACCCTTTAGGATGTTGATTAAGCAACAATGTTACATTAGAAATTCACAACCTACGATCCTTTGACCCATTAAGAAAATAAAAAATATGCATGTACAAACTTGTTCAATTGCTTAAAAAGTATTTAACTTTACCAATTCAAAGTATAAAAAAGTTGGCAGAGTGAAACTTAAATATCATGTCAATTCAATTGTAGCTCATTAAATTGCAACGCAACCTTTGCATGGTTGGTGCGCCATATCTAGTAGTACAAACACATCACACATTTAAATATGAGAGATCCTCTCTTCAAGATATCACAGAAAGATAATACGTAGAAAGCGAATGGAGAAATGGGCATGATAGTATCCTACCATGCCCTACGGTCCCATCACAAGAGAAAGGTCATTTGTTAACCACACTATAGGACTAGGATCGGGAGGCATAGGTAAAGAGAATGACACAATATATTTTGCTCAGCCTCGCTTTTGTTGGAGCAACAGGGTTGCCGTGGACAAGGCTATCAACATAGCTTGAACTATTGGATCCAGACACAAGTTTGATTGTTGGCCTAAAAAATTGATATGATATGGTTTTAATATAGTTCAAATTAAAAAGTGTTGAACTGACGAAAGTTAGTTAACAACCTGGGGGATTTATTCAGAAAATTACAGCTCAATCCGACATACTCATAGTTTTCAAGAATTTTTATAGTGAAGCACAAAAATCTGTTTTGGACAACAACTTCTCTAAATCGTACTTCCCTCTCATTATAGGACGAGGGTGTGGACGTGTTCAAATGGAAATTACTAGAAAGTGGTAAATTTTCTGTTGGCTCACTTTATAGAGCTTTGGTCCAACCTGATATCCCGGTCGATAATAATAGTAAGATTTGGAAAATGAAAATACCTCTTAAGATAAAAAATTTTGCATGGTATTTACGTAAAAGTGTAATTTTAACAAAAGATAATCTTGCAAAGAGGAAATGGCATGGAAATACACTGTGCGTTTTTTTGTCATCACGATGAAACAATTTGCCATTTATTATTCCAATGTAAATTCGCTCGCTCTATATGGTCATTCATCCAAATAGCTTCTGGTTTATCTCCTCCAAACTCAGTAACCAATGTTTTTGGTAATTGGTTGCATGGAATTGTTAATAAGTACAAAACTTTATTTAGGGTGAGAGTGTTTGCCATTATATGGTCGCTATGGCTTGGTAGAAATGACAAGATTTTTAATAACATTGTCTCTTCACATCTGCAGGTTATTTATCGAGCCACGTCTTTTCTATGATTATGGACTATTCTCCAACGTATGGAGTTTCGCGACTTATTTATGGAGGGATGTACGCGATTGGAGGATACAGCGAGGGATATTTTCTCCCGACATGGATGACCGCGTGACTTGAGAATTGATATGCCTTAGATTCAAGATTCTTTTCGATAGTGATTTTATGTAATGCTTGTCTACTCTCTATTCCCTAGCTCTGTCGTTTGTGTGGCTGTGTGCATCCTAGTTATGCAGAGGCCGGGTGTAAATATTAAACATTTTCGTTAATATATGCGTCCATTTCCAAAAAAATGATTTTAATATAGTTCCATTAGGATAAGCTGCAATCATGTTGAAGACCAGAAGAGAGAGTGTGCCTCTATGTTTCTTGACAAGGATAATTCATGCAGCATGTCCTACGGAGGCAAAAGTTTGACCATTTTGATTCGAGAGTTCCAGAAAGACAACAATTTATATGAATGAGTATAACAATTGATGACTATGTGCTCCGTTTTTCCATCAGAGTTATGACAGCTCTAGAATAGCAATATGATATGATTCTTATTCTTTTTAGAGTTTGTCAAAAAAACTATACGTACGTCCCAGACTGGCTCAATGAAATTGTGGAATGCCCTTATATTGTTTTTAACAAGTTGAAAGCTATATATCAGTGCACAATGCAGGGATGACCTGAAGCACTATATTTTTCAATAAAGGAAATGTATTAACATCAAGATGATACCAATTACACCCATTTTTTGCAACAATATAATATCTAGAGGAAAGTCTAGACATCAAGGATGCACACAGCTGAAAAAGCAAAAGAAAGAAAAAAATAAAACAAGAACCCCGGCAAAGCAATCCGAGAATCACAACAGGAAGAGAACCACTAGTGGTCCACTAGTGGTGACAACACCTAAACTCTGAAAAAGCTTCTCTAAAATGACGCCTCTAGAAAGGTAACAGTGTACATACACCGATGCCATCTGGTCTAACCAAGATGGTCAGATCCTAGGTTTCACCCTCCATACAATATCTTCAACAAGAAAACGACTAGTAAGATGCTATTGTCACATACAATCAATTAAGGTCAAAACTAGGGTTCTCGCCCCAAAAATTGAGACATGGAGCTCAAAGAGCAACACCAGAAAAAAGTCTGCCAGGGTTACCGCCACTTGTCGAGAACACTACTGCAAAATACCAATTATTTGACACACATAATTCTAGTGATCAGTTGCAAGTACTCAATGGGATCTTCTTGAATGCATGTACTACCTCCGTTCCTTAGAATAAGACCTATAAATTTAGTCAAAAATCAAACAGTGCAAACTTTGACCAAGTTTATAAAACAAACTATCAATAATTATGATAATAGATGACTACAATACAAAAATATATTTCATAATGTATCTAATAATATTGATTTGAATCTATAGAGGTTTATAGTTTTTCCTAAAAGTTTGGTCAAACTTTGCACTGTTTGACTTTTGACTAAATTTATATGACTTATTCTAAGGAACGGAGGGAGTATTGGTAATCGTGCAAGGCTGACCAATGGTGGATGAAGATCACAACGGTGTTAGACCGCACCCACGGTGCGCAAGATCTCCAGACTTCGCACCACGTTGCACACCGACGAAGGAACACCTCACCCTTGAACCACCATGCCCTGACATCATCCTGCAGCGGTTACATCTTGACGAGAAATATCATGATGGTGTTGCGGCATCCATGGCGTGTTCACCAAGGAGCCAGGAGGTAGCCGTCACGAGCATGGTCTTGATTACTTCCTTCATATCTAAGACAAAGAGGAAGATGTTAGGGCCAAAAACAAAAATAAAAGGCCGGTCAATGTCACCCTCCGCTGCCATCTGTCGTCGGACGGCATCCTCCAGCGGCGACGGGGTGGTCAGGGCTGCTGGAACGAGGGTTATTGTGTGGCGGCATGGGGGACCTCCGGAGTCGCCATAGGAGGTTACCCGAGAGGTTAGTTTTATAGAGGCACTTTTGCTTCGGTATCCCCCTCCCCTATTTTCTAACTTTGACAAATTAAACTTGATATCGATTCGTTTTGAAGACCATACGACCGAAATCCCCTATGGTCCTCTTAGACATATACTCACCATACATGTATACTCACGTGCCTGCCGGAGGCGGAAATCGGGAGGTATATAGCAACAGGAACAAAAATTTAAAACATGGCATGCAAAGACATAGATCGCGATAACGGAAGGTGAGATCAACCGGTTGAAACGTGGAGTATACCCTGCTCGACTAACTACACATATACAGAGGTATGCATGGTCTGGATATAGGTTTCGACGGATTTAAAAGAAATTGGTCCATGCAAAATTAATTTTGAGGGGGGACACCGAAGCACTATATAGCAGTGCACATTGCAGGTATAGGACCGAGACATCGGTGAGAGATGCGGCGGCTCGTTTTTTAGAAACTGTTTTGAAATTAATACATGTATTGAGACCACTTGATTTAGAGTTTCTTAGAAATATTGATCTAGAGTATAATATTTGCATCATTTTGTAAAATTGTACAAAAGAACATGCTCACTTCATTGTTTTCGTGTCCACGAACTAGAATTTGTACCAAGATAGCATATTTTGCTAAAGGAAATATATTGTGCGGTGCAACTTTAGGATGTACATTAAGTAACGGTGGCATATTAGAATTCACAACCTAAGATCCTTTGATTTGTATACTCATTAATAAAATAAGAAATAGACATGTACAAACTCGAAATAAATTGCCTAAAACCATGTAATTTGGCACAACTCGGACAATTTGGCATAAGGGAACTTAAATAGCATGTGCCAAATTGCCTTTCACAACTCTAGTGCAGTTCATTCAATTGCTACATGGTGTGGTCGTTGCACCAAATCCAGTAATAATCGCCGCCTTAAAATGAGAGAACCACCATCTTCAAGATATCACTAAAAATGAAGTGTAGGCGGCGAATGGGGAAATGTGCATCTTAATAAAAACTACCATATCACAGGATCCCCATTACAAAATTCAAATCAAAGGTTATTTATTAAGCACACTCTAGGACTAGGATCGAGAGGCATTGTTGGAACAATAGAGCTGCGGACAAAGCTATCAAAAAAGTGGCTCGAACTATTTGATCCTGGCGTTGTTCAAGCCTCAAAACAAGCCAGAACTTGAGTAGAACCCTCAGTGTCATCAACTTCGTTTCTGTCGTCTCCTTCTACTTGCTCACAAACGGTATCCAAACATGCAAAAACATTGACACTTTGAAGATGCAGTCAAACATTAGCTTGCTGTTGTTTAGGGTTCATTGATAAGCTTGCTAGGGATAGTTCAAAATGTCCATCTTTGGGCAGAGATACCTAGCTTTATTATGCAGTGCATTTGAGACACAAACCCATGGATATAGATAAATAATTCTAGGAAGTTGGAAAGTGTTCAAATTAAGTACACGAAAAGCAGAGTTGGAATAGAATTCAGCTCTTTAGTGGTTGTTACAAGTGGCAAGGTGAACATGAACTCAGGTCAGTCTCAAGTAAGCAGTTAATTAATTAGAGTGTTCTTGCTGACGTTCATACAAAAAAGCAAAGCGGGGAGCAAGCTGTGAATTGCCTTAGAAGTACTGTATTAGTTAAAGGCTTAGCTTTGCAGTTGAATTGGCAAGACTATTTTGAGATAACATGTGTTGAGACTTTTTGATTTAGAGCTTCTAACAAAACTTGATTCAAAATATGCTATTTGCATCTTATACAAAATATGTACTCATATTCCATTGTTTTTTGTGTCGAAGAGATAAAGTTTGCTCCGAGATGGCACATTTTGCTAAAAAATAGTTAACAATGCATCTTTAGGATGTGCACTAAGTAACAACAATATATTAACCTCTCAACCTTCAATTTTCTGATTTATGTAATTGATTAGAAAATACAAAGTAGGCATGAAAATGTACAAACTTGTTAAATAGGTTAGTATGTATCTTGACATAATGAGGAAAAGTTGCCAAAGGGGATTTTAAAAAAACATGTACTTAATTCACAACTCTAGTGTAGCTCATTAAATTACAACACATCCTCTCTGTGGCCGTCATACCAAATCCAGTACTCCCTCCATTCACTAATGTAAGACCTTATAGATTTTTTTATAAATGCATGTATCTAGACATGTTTAATTGTTTAGGTTCATTCATTTTAGTTCGAATATGGTGTAGTTTGAAATACCTAGAAGGTCTTACATTAGTGGACTGAGGTAGTACAAAACATCACCCCTCTAAAGGTAAGGGATCCACTCTTCAAGATATTATTATAAGATGATGCTTAGGACGTTAAATGGAGAAATGAGCATGCTAGAAAATACTTCTATCCTACCATCCCATACAATCCCATCAAGAGTCTAACCAAAGGTTATTTGTTGACCACACTCTAGGAGTACTAGGATCAGAGGCATAGGGAAAGAGAATGATACAAGATTACTTATCTAAACCCGCTCTTTTGTTTGAACAACAAGGCTACCATGAACAAGTCTATCAACAAATCTCAACCTTTTGGATCTAGACTCAGCCTGAACCTTAAGAAATGCTTTTCAAGGAGCTAATAGTTCTAGGGTTTCTCCAGTTATGTTCTATCGGCTATGGCCATCATAGTATTTTCCTTCAATAATCCGGTGGTGAAACACTGCTTGGACAACTTCACTTATGAGGGGGACCAAGTGTGTTCAATGTTCTAATATTCTCGCTCCGTATGAAATACAGCTCATGCGACTATCCATAACCTTTGAAGTTAGTCAAGTCTGTGCAAGTATGATCTTCTGTGAATTCTCATTTGGGTGCATGCAAGAATATCGAGATGTGATTTTTAGAGCAAGAGATGACAACTTCAGAATGCTTCGATGTCAATTTAGAGTTTGTCAATGTTCTTTGTTAGTCACTTCTGTTTTCAGGCTTTTATATCTGATGTAATGTTTCTGCATAATTAAGAGAATTAGATTGTTAGTCTACAAAAAATTTATATGCTATGTTTTTTATTACAAATCCATTTGGATAAACTAGCAATCATGTTGAAGACCAGGAGAGAGAGTGTGTGCCTCGGTGTTTCTTGACAAGGATAATTCGTGAAGCATGTCCCCTAGAGACAAAACTTTGACCATTTTGATTCACAATTTTGAGAAAAACCGCGGTTTCTATGATTGAGTATAACAATTGATGACTTTGTGTTGCTTTCCCGTCAGAGTTATGATGGTTCTAAGATTTTTTTCCTGCGTATACTACAGGAAAAATCATTTTTGTTGAGTATCTTCTTGTTTTCCTAGTGTTTTTCTCTCGAAACTTAGCAAATACGGTCTCTTCCAAATGGCACGATCTGGTGCAATCTAAGGCATGGAGTGTAAACACTCAGCAAATAGGGCACGAGTTTGCCGAGTGTTACACTCTAAGCCCTAAACTCAAACACATTGCCACGTGGAGCGATCTGGTGGTGGTTTAGGGAACTTATTTGCTGAGTGCTACACTCATATGCAAAGTGGCCATCAAGTCACATTTTGTTAATAGAGCCATTCTGGCACTTGGTAAAGCTTTGCTGAGTTTCGAGGGGAGGGGGATATGCAAATGGAGTATATCGACGGGATGTCAGCCAAGTGGACAAGTTGGTAGAGTGGAATTTTAAATAGCATGTCTACTTGAGCTCACTAAATTACAACACAACCCTTGCATGGTTGTCGCACCAAATCTAGTACTCACTCCAATCCATAATAAGTGTCGCTGATTTTCGATGCTTGGCCCAAGACAAGACAAGATGGTTTTACAAAATATCACCCCTTTAAAAGTAACAGAGCCACTCTTCAAGATATCAATGAAAGGTGATGCTTATGACACGAATGGAGAAATGGGCATGTTAGGAAAAAACTACTATCCTACCATGCTAATGCCATACAATTCCACCACTCAAAAGTTTGTTAACCACGCTCTAGGAATAGGATTGGGAGGCATAGGGAAAGAGAATGCCACCATTTCCCTCATCTCAAGCCCCACGTTTGTTGGAACAACAGGGTTGTTGTGGACAAGGCTATTAACAAAGCTCGAGCTACTGGATCTGGACTCAGTCTAAACCTCAAAGCATGCATGGGCTGCGGCATGACCCTCTGTGTCATCAACTCACTTTCCATCATCTTCTCTTACTTCCTGCTCACGGACGACATTCAAACACGCAAATATATGGACGTTCTGAAGCTCGTCATGGAAACTTCAAAGTGTCTAGTGTTGGGCCGCAATTCCTGGCAGAATCTCCCAGTGCATTTGACTCCGAAACCCATGGATATGGGTAAAAAGTTGTGAGAAATAGGAATGGAGCCGTAAGTATTCAGATATAATGCACGAAAGTCCACATAAAATTCATGTCAGTTCTTCATCTGTTGTTAAGCAAGGTGAACTGCATCTCAATCTCATGGGAACCAGATCAAGTAGAGTCGGCCGCTTGGTATGCGACGTTTCAGAGCGCTAGGAGCATGGTGAAAATTCTTTGGAGGGCGCAGCGGTTGCGGGTCATTCTCGTTTTTGTCGAGCCTCTACTGTCAGCTTTGTTTTCTCTTATTTTTATTTGTTGGTTTTTTTAGACGTTGTGCTGTCTGGTCCAGCAGCGGTCTCAATCGTGGTTGCTATATTGATATAGCTAGGCGCAAGCCTTTCGAGTAGAGTCGGTCGATGTACCTTGCTAAAGACCATGCCAAGCGAGGAAGATAAGCTGAACTACAGCCTGGAACTCTTTAATATAATATACATAAACGATAATAAAGTGTCATTTTTCATTGACATTCACCCATTTCATATTAATTTTTAACTCTGTGTTCAAAATACTTCAAATACAAACCTGGAATATATGTCATACTTGACATCATTAAATTCACGTTGCAAAGTACTTGTTAGGGATATGGTTTTTTTTAACACAAATGTTACTTCGCTGATTTATTACAATAATTTCTACTAAATCAGCGACAGCTGTTATAAATCAGAGGGAGTACCTGTAATGCTTGAACATGCTGCACTATAGCAAATAATATGTTTGCGCTTTCATAACAATTGTGATTTTTAAACATTATACTGCAGCGTACAATTCAGTGCAAGAGAGTTATTGGAGATGCGAACGAAATGCTACTCAGATAGTCACTCCCTTCGCACAATTGAACTTACAAACCAATAGTTATACACGTAAATTTTCATAGGAGAATTATATTCGTTGCAATCTCCATTTGAGCGTCCAGATAGTCAGGTCCGCCGCTTCCTCTAGTGGCAAAATGGCACATATAAAGAAAACGATTACTGCTTCCAGTATTGTGAAATCAACAATAAAGCATTTCGTATGGCTACACTTCAGTGCTCAACTATGAGCTGATACAGCAGTGTCAACAGGCTCACATGTAGTTTAGTCGAAATCCCAGGACTCATTGCGATGTCTTGCTTCAGTGGTAGACTTTTTATTGAATTTGGATCAAAATATGACAAAAGCTATACAATAGTGCACATTGCAAGGATGAATAACACTATATACCATTGCATAAATGTGGTAATGTGGATCGCTCGATTTTTAGAAATAGTGTTGAAATTACATGTATTGAGACTGCTCGATTCAGACTTCCTTAGAAATCTTGATCCAGTGTACAACATTTGCATCTTCTTTGTAAAACTGAACGTGCTCACTTTATTGTTTTTGTGTCCACGAACTAGAGTTTGAACCAAGATAACATATTTTGCTATAAAAAAGTGTACAATGCAACTTTAGGATGTGCATTAAGTAACAACGGTATATTACAACCTACGATCCTTCAATTTGTATACTCATTAAGAAAATAAGAAATATACATGTACAAACTTGATAAATAAATTGCTTAAAAGTATGTAACTTGCTACACAATTCAAGACAATTGTCAGAAGAAAACTTAAATAGCATGTGCTTACTTCAAAACCCCACTACAACTCATTAACTTGTTACATTGTGTGTTCATTGCACCAAATCCAGTATAAAACATCACCCCCTTAAAAATGAGAGAGCTACTCTTCGAGATATCGGCGAATGGAGAAATGTGCATCTTAAAACTAGTACAATAGTATACCATACCATACCATACAATCCCATCACAAAAGGCAACTCAAAGGTTACTTATTAAGCATGCTATTGGACTAGGATCAAGAGGCATTGTTGGAACAATAGAGTTGATGCGGATAAAGCTATAAATAAAGCGGCTCGAACTATTCGACCCTGGCTTTGTTCGAGCATCAAAACAAGCCAGCACTTGAGTAGAACCCTCAGTGTCGTCAACTCCATTTCCGTCGTCCCCTTCTACTTGCTCACAAACGTCACCCAAAAATGCAGAAACATGGGCACTTTAAAGATGTAGTCTAAAATTAGCTTGATGTTGTTTAGGATTCATTGATAAGCTTATTACAGATATTTAAACTTGTCCAGCTTTGGGCAGAGATACCTAGATTTATTATGCAGTGTATTTGATTTGAGCCACAAACCCATGGAGATGGGCAAAGAATACTAGTAAGTTAGAATAGAAATGTAAGTGTTCAAATTAAATATACACGAGAAACAAAGTTGGAATAGAATTCAGCTCTTCAGTGGTTGTTACAAGGGGAAAGGTGAATGTGAACTCGGTCAGTCTCAAGTAAGCAGTTAATTAAGTAAAGTGTTCTTGCTAATGTCCATACAAGAAAGCAAAGCGAGGAGCAAGCTATGGATTGCCTTAGAAGTATTGTTTTAGCTAAAGGCTTAGCTTCACAGCTGAATTGGCAAGACTATTTCGAGATAACATGTATTGAGACTTTTTAATTTAGAGCTTCTAACAAACCTTGATTCATACCATGTTACTTGCATCTTCATACAAAATAATGTATTCATATTCCATTGTTTTTTGTGTCGAAGAGATAGAGTTTGCTCCGAGATAACATATTTTGCTAAAAGTTAGTTAACGATGCATTTTTAGGATGTGCACCAAGTAACAACAATATATTAGACCTCTCAACCTTCAATTTTCTGATTTATATAATCAATTAGAAAATACAAAGTAGGCATGAAAATATACAAACTCGTTAAATAGGTTAGTATGTATCATGATATAATGAGGAAAAGTTTTCAGAGGGGATTTTTAAACAACATGTGCTTAATTCACAACTCTAGTGTAGCTCATTAAATTACAACACATCCTCCGTGTGGCCATCACACCAAATCCAGTACTCCCTTCATTCACTAATGTAAGACCTTATAGATTTTTTTTATAAATGCATGTATCTAGACATGTATTATTGTTTAGGTTCATCCATTTTAGTTCGAATATGTGTAGTTTGAAATACCTAGAAGGTCTTACATTAGTGGACAGAGGTAGTACAAAACATCACCCCTTTAAAGGTAAGGGAGCGACTCTTCAAGATATTAATATAAGATGATGCTTAGAACGCGAATGGAGAAATTAAATGAGCATGCTATAAAATACTTCTATCCTACCATGCCATACAATCCCATCACAAGAGTCTAACCAAAGGTTATTTGTTGATCACACTCTAGGAGTACTAGGATCGAGAGTCATAGAAAAGAGAATGATACAAGTTTACTTATCTGAACCCGCGCTTTTGTTGGAACAATAGGGCTACCATGGACAAGGCTATCAACAATGCTCGGACTTTTGGATCTAGATTCAGCCTAAACCTCAAAACATGCTTGTCAGGGAGCTAACAGTTCCAGTCCAGTTATGTTCAATCGGCTATCGCCATCATAGTCTTTCCCTTTAGTAATCCGCTGGTGAAACATTGCTTGGACAACTTCACTTATAAGGGGGGCCAAGTGTGTTCAACGTTCTAATATTCTCACTCTGTATGAAAGACGTCTCATGTGGCGACCCATGACCTTTCAAGTTAGCCAAGTTTGTGCAAGTATGACCTTCCGTGAATTCTCTTTTGGGTGCATGCAAGAATATTGAGATGTGATTTTCAGAGCAAGAGATGACAACTTCAGAATGCTTCGATGTTACTTCAGAGTTTATCAATGTTCTTTGTTAGTCACTTCTGTTTTCAGGATTTTTTGATCTGATGTAATGTATCTTCATAATTAATAGAGTTAGATTGTTGATCTACAAAAAAATGCTATTGTTTTTATTACAAATCCATTTGGATAAGCTACCAGGAGAGAGAGTGTGCCTCAATGTTTTTTGACAAGGAAAATTCGTGACGCAGATGTCCCCCAAAGACAAACCTTTGACCATTTGATTGGCGAGTCCGAGAAAGACCACGATTTCTACGAATGAGTATAACAAAAGATGACTATGTGTTGCTTTTTCTGTCGGAGTTATTATGGCTATAGGATTTTTACTTGCGTATACTACTGGAAAAATTACTTTTGTTGAGTATCTTCTAGTCTGGCTCAGTTTTTAGTTTTGATCCTTAGCAAACATGACATTTTCCTTGTGGCATGATTTGGTGCAATCTAGGGCATGTAGTGTAAACACTCGGCAAACAGGGCATGTATTTGCCGAGTGTTACACTCTAAGCCCTAAACCCAAACACACTGCCACATGGCGCGACCTGGTGGTGGTCTAGGGAACGTCTTTGCCGATTGTTATACTCGGCAAACATGGCTTGCTAGGTGGCCCTCCATTTGTGTCGGCTGGTTGTCAAGTCATTTTTTGCCAACTGGTCTGTTTAGGCACTCGGTAAAGCTTTGCTGAGTTTTAGGGGAAATATGCTTGACAAATAGAGTTTGCCGACAGGATATCAACCGAGTGAACAAGTGTTGGCATAGTGGAATTTTAATTAGCATGTGCTTAATTCACAACTCTACCGTAGCTCATTAAATTACAACATGGCCTTTGTGTGGTTGTCGCACCAAATCCAGTACTACAAAATATCAACCCTTTAAAGGTGAGAGAGCCACTCCTCAAGATATCAATGAAAGATGATGCCTAGGACGCGAATGGAGAAATTGGCATGTTAGGGAAAAACCGCTATCCTACCATGCTAATGCCATACAATTCCACCACTCAAAAGTTATTTGTTAACGGTACTCTAGGGCTAGGATTGGGAGGCATAAGGGAAGAGAGTGACACAATTTCCCTCATCTCAAGGCCCGTTTTTGTTGGAACAACATGGTTGCCGTGGACAAGGCTATCAAGTATCAACAAATCTCGAACTATTGGATCCAGACTCAGTCTGAACCTCAAAATAAGCAAGGGCTGCACCATAACCCCCCGTGGGATCAGCTCTCTTTCCATCGCCTTCTTTTACTTCCTACTCACACACAGCACCGAAACCAGCAGATACATATGCGTTCTGAAGGTGCACGCAGATGACTCATTCCATGTTAGGCCTTACTTCTCTCGTATTAGTGTATTTGTGGAAATCGTACGGGATTATTCTAATTTCCACAAAATTTTCGTAGTCCGTTTACCATGTCGGGTTTAGCCAGAATAATCCCGACATATCCTCATAAATTCTTCAAATTTCCGTCTAGATTAAAAACTCTCCTTCAAGGTAGAGTATTTTTGGAAAAGAGTATTTTGACGAATTGGAGAGTGTTAGATAAATACCAAATTCCCGCATATTCCCAAAACTATAGTGAATAAAAATACAAGAGAAATAAACAAGACCTTAAGCATGGAAACTTCAAAGTGTCTAGCTTTTGGCCGCAATATCTGGCAGAATCATCAAATGCATTTGACCCCAAAACCCATGGAGACGGATAAAGAAATGCGAAAAATTGGAATGGAGGCGTAGTTTTAGATATAATGCACGAAAATCCACATCAAATTTGCGTCGGTTCTTCATCGGTTGTTAAGCATGGAGAACTTGATCTCACTCTCACGGAACCGAGTTGTTATCATAAAATTATCAATTTACATATCAAATTTTCTAAATGGTACTTCCTTCGTTTTAAAATATAAGATGTTTTAGTTTTGTGAAGCAAATGTATCTAGACTACTTTTAATATATAGGTTCACTCAAGTTTAGGATAAATCTACACACTAAAACAAGTTTAGATATATTTTATTCACAAATCTAAAACATCTTATATTTTAAAACGGAGGGAGTACCAGTTAACTTTCAAATCGTATAAAACTATCACATCGAAACCAAATTTTAGCAAAATAAACTAATCATGACTTGATCGGAACCGAAACTGACATTGAGGCCCACCTGCAAGGTCGACCTGGCAGTCCTTTGACGAGCTCTTCGACACGGCCGTTAATTAAAGAATATAAATATCTAAAAATAATATAAAAGCAAATAAAAACTTGGACGTTTAGTGTCGCTGGCTCTCGGTGGTCTGGGCGGCGCCGGCGTCACAGTGGTCTACGCCTCGGAGGTCTGTGCGCACGCGCCGGTACTCCGCAGCCACGCACATGCTAGAGAGCAGACTCGCCGGCGCACCTGCGGCCGGCCGTGCTTTCTTCTCCGTCTCCGGTAGGCCGCCGCCAAGGCCATGTCGCGGCCGCACCGCCCGTCCACCGTCTTGGACTCCAGATCGTCCTTCTCTGCATATTCTCTATGGACGCGAGAACCGTCGACCGGTGCTTGAGGAGTCGGGGAAGGTTGTACAGCAGGAAATCAACGGCGAGAACCGTCGACCGATGTTGAAGAAGATGACCTCGATTCGCCGGATTCTAAGTGCCCCACGTCGATTCCTTAGGTGAGGAGCTACTAGGCGGTGCGTAGGTGCGGAAGGGGTGCTCGGAGGAGCTTGGGGCGACTTGAATCCGTGGCGCTAGGCGGCGGCGGCCATGGCCGAATTCCGGCGATCTTGCAGGAAGAGCGAGGAGGGGAAGAAGAGACAGGGAAAATGACGGTGGGTAGAGGGCTATGGCTCTCCGCCACACCAGGTGGGTGCGGCCGCGGCGACGATGGCGAGGGGCGCGGCGAAGATGGCGAACAGGTGGCGGCGGAGGTCAGAGGAGAGGAAAATAGATTTTTTTATTTTTCTAATGTTTTTGGATTTTTTTTAATTGGGCTGACATGTGGGGCCTGATCTCTATGTGAGCAAATAGTGTCTGACAAGTGGGTCCAGATTCGGTGTCAATTCATGATTAAGCCACTATTAATGCATTTTGCTAAAATTTGATTCCTATGTGGTAGTTTTATGCAATTTGGAGATCGATCGATACCATTTGGGAAATTTAATATGCAAAGTAGTAGTTTTATGCTAACAACTCACGGAACCAGATCAGGTAGAGTCGGCCGATGATGTTTGCTAAAGATCACGGGAACCAAGCGAGCAAGATGAACTGAACTAGAGCCTGGAACTCTTTAATACTACTAGTAATTGGACATCTCAGCTAGAGATCTCTGCGGAGAGGGGTTGGTTCTGGTTTGCTATCATCGGATGATGATGGTAACGACGAACTGGGACAATCCTCTACGGGAGATGAGGTGAGCTCTTTCGGCATCGCGATACCTCTGCGATTTGGCCGACGACGGGATTGGAGATGGTTTGGCGACGTCCTCTACGCAAGTGACCAAGAGGATGGAGCGCAGACGGCAGCAACGCCTCGCGGCACTATCTGTGGGTGTCGCCGACGTCGCAGGTGAGTTTTTCAGGTTCTTTTGATGGTAGCAGGACGGATTCTACAAAGAGAAGTGCACGATCGTTTCGATTTTTCAGAAGACCACCGCTGGAACCTTTTGTTTTCTCCCTCTCGACTGCTGACGATGAGGAAGCTAGATGGACGGTGGTTTGTCGGCGACGATCGACAAAGGCGACCGATCCGAAATTACCGCAAATTCAAAATTTCAGGTCGATGGGCCCTGGACGGGCTTGGATCGGGGCTCGTTTTGCTGGCCTACCTAAGCAGGATAGACCTAGTAATATACGAACAAGACCGGCACAGGTGGCCCCGTGTCTTGCTGCCCCTAAACCCATGCGATCTACGGTACAAATACCGGACGACGCCAACTTCGGGAACAGGCACTTTGCTCGCCACGCCTACGTCTGCGACTTGGCTGAAACCCTATCGGGGAGGCGGCGCGTCGAGATGAGCAATGGCGGCGGTGGAGGTGGTGGAACGGGGAGAGGTTTCGGGTCTGGGGGAGGCAGGGGAACTTCAACAACAATTTTAATCCTACGAACCCTGGAAGAGGATGTGGAAATTTCTTCCGCGGTGATTCTAGCAGATCTGGTGGTCGAGATTTTCAGCGATACGAAGGTAACCAAAACAGCTTCTCTGGCCAGTCCTTCAGGGGAGGCGACGCTGGGGGTTTTCAAGGAGGAACAGGTTTCAGTTCGACAGATGGTTTGAATAATAGCAATGAGGCGGGGTATCGGAATAGAAGAAGATATGAGTTCAGGGCGACTAGAGGAAGTGGGCAATACTGGAACAATGGGCGACATGGAGGCAGATTGAATTATGGAGGGAACGTAAATAGGAATTTTAGAGATCTCGGGAATACACCAGCTCAAACGAATAATGTTAATCAAGGTCCGGTTGATCAGAATCTGATCAAACAAGTTGTTGATCTTGATGGCGTGGCACGTAATGGCTCTTTGTGCTCCTGCTCCATCGTTGACCGGTTATGGTCGGGGACGGTGATACCTAACCCTATTGTTGCAGCGACGAATGGACAGGGTGTGCCCGTGCTCCCTCAGAACTCTGCTCCAATGGTGGTAAATGAATCTGGGGGGTGGCAATGGACCAGCTAAAAAGCCAAGGGGAAATGACAAGCTACGATGCTTCACGTGTAACCAGGCGGGACATTTTCATGATGATTGCACAATATCTGTTTGCGATAATTTTGAGTCTCCTCAACATATCACATCGTCATGCCCACTTTTATCAGCCACAAAACCATCGGTGATTGTTCATGGGCTGGGGAATGAAAAGCTAACTTTCCTGGAGTTACCTACTACTGAATCTTACAAGCCAAGAATTGAGAATTCGAGGGTTGGTAGGGTTTTAGTTGAAGGAGGTTCCCTTACTGTAGCTCAAGTGATTGAAATTCTGAAGAGGTTGGTGCTATCTACGAATTACCTATGGGAGGTGATTGAGTTTCAGCCACATGTGTTTAAGGTTAAATTCACGGCTAAGGAGGAAGTGCAATGCATGAAGTCAATTAAGCAGTACCAAATCCCAGATACACCTATTCTTTTTAAATTTGAGGAGTTGGGTGTGGTAGATGAACCGATGTTTATGCTTCCGGAGGTTTCAGTACAGATTGATGGGGTCCCGAAAGATGTCAGGGGAGACTTTTTATCACTATGGGGACTTGGCTCCCTACTCGGAAAAACGAAGAGTGTGGACATGCCTTTCACTAGGCAAAAGGGTATTGTCAGGCTTTTGGTTTTTTGCGTTGATCCTGAGGCTATCCCACCTTTTCTCGACATCTGGATAAAGAGAGGTTTCTACAGGCTTAAATTTCTAGTTGAGGGTTCAGCTAGGGTTTTGAATAAACAGGGAGAAACTATGAACTTTAAGGATACTGAAGATGGGGATGGGGACGCAAATCAGGGTAACAAGGATGGTCCTAGTAATATGGAGGAAGATGTTGGGTTTGCAGCATAGAAAACAAAAAAATTCCTACGATGGGAACATCTAAGTACCAAGATCTATCTACTAGATACAAGCAACGGGTGGATATACATCCATAGAATACATACCCTCAAAGACCGAATAGCGTTAACGAGGTTGTACTCGTGGATGATGTAGACGAACGCTTGCCGATCTCAAGATCGTGATGAAGTCCGTCTGGTCCGGCCGGTCCAGCACGATCAAGTCCAGCACCTCAAAGAAGTGGTGCATCCGTGATCGCACACACGTACGGGTACCTGAAACCTCCGCTACCGCCGAAGCAAATGAAGCAACAAATCCTTTAGGAAAAAGCCACCGGGAACATGTATCTCGCTGATCCGAGACCATGGGGAATTCTAAAGGGGGGAGAGAGATACTTCGCAAGGAGGTGTGTGTGACAAGTGAGAGGAGGGGGTCCTTATATAGGGGAGGGGGCAGCCCAAGGGGGCATAGCCGCCGGCCATGGAGGGTGCCCCCACCTCTCCCTCATTCATGTGGTGGAAGCTCCACTCACATAAAAACCTCTCCACTCACAATTCCACTCACATGCATTAATTTTCCACCAAAATTAATGCAAGCTCTCATTTAAATAAAACTCTTTTATTTATTTATTCAGAATTTTGTTAATTACTTTAATTAACAAACATTCACATAAAACCCCTTGCTAGTATTCCATTTCACATGCAGAACCAGTTTCAGCAATTTCAAGCGAAACAGTTCCGGTGTCTAGTGAAATAAATTCATGCGCTTTCCTTTTATTTTTCTGACATATCATTTGCTCTGAATGATGTCGGTATCCCTTAAGTGTGTCACCCTACGGTTCGTGAATAATGTAGACATGATCGAGACCCCTCTCCGATCAATAATCAGCAGAGGGACCTGGAGATCCGTACTGACTTCCACACATTTAACGATGATTTCTGTGATCGTGTGAACCCTTTACGCTAGTATCTTAATCCATTTTTTTCACGATATATTACATGTCCGAGATTCGATCATCGGTATCTCCATACCTAGTTTGATCTCGTTACCGACATGCACTCTTTTCTCGTTCTCGTGATATAACATTCTAGTGATCAAATCACTTGCTTGCAAGCTAACCAATTGTTGGAGATATGCCCTAGAGGCAATAATAAATGTAGTTATTATTATATCTTTGTGTTTATGATAAATGTTTGCATTCATGCTATAATAGTATTAACAAGGAAACATTGATACTTGTGTGATTTGTAAACTTAATTTGAAGTCCCTAGTATAGCCTCTATACTTCACTAGCTTGTTGGTTGATTAATGATTGTGGTTTCCCTATCATGAACATTGAGATGTTATCAACAACAAGATCATATCGTTAGGAGAATGATATGGTGGACATACTCCTATAGATAAGCGTAGCATAAAGATCAAGTCATTTCATTAGTTCAATTGCTATATGCTTTCTGATACATAGTAACCTAATTCCTTCGACCATGAGATCATGCATATCACCTTTACCGGATGGATGCTTTGATGACATCAAACACCACACCGTAACAGGGTGGTTATAAAAGTGGCATTGAGTGTTCGGAAAGTATTGGTTGAAACACATGGATCAAGAGTGGGATTTGTCCATCCACATGACGGATAGATATACTGGGCCCTCTCGGTGGAATGTCATCCAATTAGCTTGCAAGCATGTGACTTGGTCACAAGGGATCACATATCACGGAACGAGAAAGAGTACTTATCAAGAATAAGGTTGAACTAGGTATGCAGAGATACCGACGATCATAACCTTGGGTAAGTAACATATCGTGAGACAAAGGGAAATTGGTATCGTATGTAAGTGGTTCATTCGATCGCAAAGTAATCGAGAAATATGTGAGCCATATGAATTTCCAGATTCCTCTATTGGTTATTGTTCGGAGAAGTGTCTCGATCATGTCCGCATAATTCACGAACCGTAGGGAGACACACTTAAGGATTCGACGTTGTTTGAGTAGTTATGGTATTATGAGAAAGAGACCGAATGTTGTTCGAGTCTCGGATGGGATCCGGATATCACGAGGTGATCCGGAATGGTCCGGAGAATAAGATTCATATAAGGAAAGTCCCGTTTGAGTTCGGGAATGATTCCGTGTTTTCATCGGAATGTTCTAGAAGGTTCGGATTGTCCCAAGACCGGGGAAGGGTACATGAATGTGTCATTGATCATTGAATGATTGCATCATGTACTAAGTGTTATTGCTGTCCCAAATAAAGGATTAAATTGAATCCTAAAACAGAAAAGTCAAATGTCCAGCTTTGAAAGTCAAACCGCCAAAACAAGAAACTGTGGGAAACAAGCAAGAGGAGTTGGAACCAACCGGAGGAGGAGTAGGACTCCTCCAGTCGCCAGACCCTAGGTCGAGTTTGGGAGGGACTCCTCCCTCCTGGCCAAGGAACCCCTCCTCATAAAAGGAGGGCAGGGCTCCTCCCATAGACGCTTTACTTTCTACTCTAGATCTCCGGTTTAGAGCTGTTTTGGTTTAGAGCTTCTAATTGCTTTAGCCAACAGCTTAGAGCCTTCTAATTGGTTTAGAGCCCTCTAATTGGTGTGTCTAATTACTAGGCCACTAATCCTCTCTCTCATAAGCTCCACCATACTGCACCGCTTAAGGCGAAGCCTCGGGATCTCCCTCTACTTCCTGCACCACGCTGAGCCGGAATCGCGAGGAGAGTGCTACAACCTCCGTCACCTGGAACAAGGGAGAGGAAGGTCTTCGAAATCGAACGTGTGACCGATCGCGAAGCGCCACGAACGCGGGCGCTGAAGGATCGTCTACACGATCTTGAGATCGGAAGAGTATTGACTACATCACCCACGAGAATCCGCCTCGTTAACCACTTTGGAATCTTCGAGGGTGAGTTCCTCTATCGACTCGTTGCTACAATCTAGTAGATAGATCTTGGCTTGTTTGTTTGTATGCGATAGAAAATTTTTGTTTTCCTTGCTACGAACCCCTACAAAGGGTATCGAGCCGTGTCTATATGTAGATCTGTCAGACGAGTAGAACACAATGGTCATTGGGCGTTGATGCTTTTATTGTAGATTGCTTTTGTGTACTTTGCATCTTGCGGTATGTTGGGATGAAGCGGCCGGGCTAACCTTACATGACATCGTTCATGAGACTTGCTCCACGCTTGACATGTAACTTGTATTGCATAAGTGGCTTTATGGTGCATGTTTCTCCTAGCATAGTTAAGATCCAATTTACAACGGGTGATCAACAATGCTAGTATCAATGTTGTGGTTCTTGTTCGTAAGTTAGAACGACACTTATTGAAAGCCCCAAACCACGTAAAATATGCAAAGAAAGTAGAAGCGTCTAACTTTGTTTTGCGGGGTGTCTGATGATGATATGGCCATGATTGTGATTATATTCGATGTATGCAATGTTCCTTATTGTAAGTCAACAACCGGCAGGAGCCATATGGTTGTCTTTAATTTATGTTAAGACCTGCGTGTCTATTCAAATAGTTGTAATAGTTGAAGCCGGTGGACGACAACCATGGAGAAGCGTCATTGACCTTGATGCAATGCCGGTGATGATGGAGATCATGTTCGTGCTTGAAGATGGAGATCGGAGGCACGAAGAAGAAAGGCCATATCATATCACATATATATTGAATTGCATGTGATGTTAATCCTTTATGCATCTTGTATTGCTTAGTAGACGACGGTAGCATTATAAGATGATCCTCATGCACTTCAAGTTCAAATCATAAAGTGGTCACCCTTAGTTAGCACCGTTGCTAAAGCTTGTTGTTTCGAAGCACCTCGTGATGATCGGGTGTTCTAGATTCTGCAAGTGTATACAACGTGAGCAAGCCAGATTTGCTCATGCGAAACTAAGGTTTGATCTTGACGAGCCTAGCATGTACGACATGGTCTCGAACACGGATCACCGAAAGGTAAAGCATGAGTCATATAGTAGATATGATGAACATGACGATTGTTCGCCATTGAAACTATGTCAACTCTCGTGATGATCGGTGTTGATATAGTGGATTTGGTTCATGTGATCACTAAAACAATGTGAGGGATATTGTTTTGAGTGGGAGTTCACCTAGTTTAATTTCATTAATTAATTTGAACTCAATTTGTCATAAACTTAGTCTAAACTATTGCAAATATGTTGTAGATCAATGGCAGCCCCTACCATCAATTTTAATGCGTTCCTAGAGAAAGAAAAGTTGAAAAACAATGGAAGCAACTTCACGGATTGGTTCCGCAATTTGAGGATTGTCCTCACGGTGGTAATTTGACCTATGTCTTTGGATGCACCATTGGGTGACCCACCGGTGATGCTCCCGATGAAGTAAAGAACGTTTACCTCGCTCTAAGAATCAAGACTCCATAGTTCAAGGTGCTATCTTGTATGGTTTAGAATCGAGCTTGTAAAAGGTTTGAAGAGTCGACCCATATGATATTGTCGAGGATCTCAAATTGATTTTTGAGACTCATGCGGCAATTGAAAGCTATGAGGCTTCGAAAAGTTCTTTAACGCAAGATGGAAGAGGGCAGCTCACAAGGAGCATGTGCTTAAGATGTCCAGGCATGCAAACAAACTTCAAAGCTTGGGTATTGTGATTCCTAATGCTTTGGGGATTTACTGTCCTCCAATCACTACCACCAAGTTACAAGAACTTTGTGATGAACTACAACATGCAGAACATGAACAAGACGTTGCCAGAACTCTTTGCCATGTTGAAATCTGCAGAAGTGGAGATCAAGAAAGAGCACCAAGTGTTGTTGGTCAATAAGACCACCAAATTCAAGAAAGGCAAGTCTAAGCAAAAGGGACACTTCAAGAAGGGTGGTAAGAAAGCTACCACGCCGACGAAGAAGACCAAGGCTGGACCTAAGCCTGATACTGAGTGCTTTTACTGCAAGGGAGAAGGTCACTGGAAGCGGAATTGCCCAAAGTACTTGGCGGATCAAGAACGGCAACATCAAGAAGAAAGGTATATCCGATATACATGTTATTGATGTGTATCTCACTAGTACTCGTAGTAGTGCTGGGTATTTGATAATCGGGTTCGGTTGCTCATATTTGTAACTCAAACAGTCTTTGCAGAATAAACGGAAGCTAGCGAGGAACGAGGTGACGGCGCGCTGGGAAACGGATCAAAGGTTGATGTGATCGCGGTCGGCACACTACCTCTTCATCTACCATCGGGATTAGTTTTATACTTAAATAATTGTTATTTAGTGCTGCGTTGAGCATGAACATTATCTCGGGATCTTGTTTATTGCGAGACGGTTACTTGTTTAAGTCGAGAGAATAATGGTTGTTCGATTTATATGAGTAATATGTTTTACGCATGCACCTTTGATAGATGGTCTATTCTTATTGAATCTCGAGTGGAAATACACATATCAACAACATTGAGGCTAAACGTTTGAAATCAGCGATAATTCGACCTATATGTGGCACTGTCGTCTTGGTCACATCGGAGTGAAACGTATGAAGAAACTCCATTCCGATGGACTTCTTGAATCACTTGATTTTGAATCACTTGAAAGATGCGAAGCATGTCTGATGGGAAAAATGACTAAGACTCCATTTTCTGGTATGATGGAGCGAGCTACGGACTTATTGGAAATCATACATACCGATGTGTGTGGTCCAATGAGTGTAGCGTCGCGCGGTGGTTATCGTTATGTTCTTACCTTCACGGATGACTTGAGTAGATATGGGTATATCTATTTCATGAAACACAAGTCCGAAACTTTCGAGAAGTTTAAGGAGTTTCAAAGTGAGGTAGAGAATCAACGTAACAAGAAGATTAAATTTCTGCGTTCTGATCGTGGAGGTGAATATCTAAGTTACGAGTTTGGCGAGCATTTAAAGAAGTGGAATACTTTCAATTGACACCGCCGGAACACCACAATAAATGGTGTGTCCGAACGTCAGAATCGAACTCTCTTAGATATGGTTCGTTCTATGATGTCACTTACAGATTTACCGCTATCATTTTGGGGTTATGCATTAGAAACAAATGCATTCACTTTAAATAGGGCACCGTCTAAAACCGTTGAAACGACACCGTATGAATTATGGTTTGGGAAGAAACCTAAATTGTCATTCCTTAAAGTTTGGGGTTGCGAAGCTTATGTAAAGAAGTTACAGCCACACAAGCTTGAACCCAAAGCGGAAAAATGCGTCTTCATAGGATACCCGAAGGAAACTATTGGGTATACCTTCTATCATAGATCCAAGGCAAAACATTCGTTGCTAAGAATGGATCCTTTCTAGAGAAGGAATTTCTCTCGAAAGAAGTGACTGAAGGAAAGTAGAACTCGACGAGGTTGTTGAACCTTCTCGAATTGCGAGTAGCGCAAAGACCGAAGAAGTTCTGTGGTGCCTGCACCAATAAGGGAGGAAGCTAATGATGATGATCATGAAACTTCGGTTGAAGTTGCTCTGAGCCTCGGAGATCAACGAGAACTCGTACCACCTCCATTGGTATGATTCCGTTATGAATGTCATGGTGGTGGACAACACCGATGACCCCGAGACATATGAGGAAGCGATGATGAGCCCAGATTCCAATAAATGGCAAGAAGCCATGAAATCCGAGATTGGATCCATGTACGAAAACCAAGTATGGACTTTGGTGGACTTACCGGATGGCCGAAGGTCACGAGAACAAATGGATTTTCAAGAAGAAAACAGATGTTGATGGTAATGTTATCGTCTATAAAGCTCGACTTGTCGCAAAAGGGTTTCGACAAATTCAAGGAGTTGACTACGATGAGACTTTCTCACCAGTAGCAAAGCTAAAGTCTGTGAGGATTATGTTAGCAATCGCTGCATATTATGATTATGAGATATGGCGATGGATGTCAAAAGCGCTTCTCAATGGAGACATTGATGAAGAGTTGTATATGATGCAACCCAAAGGTTTTGTCGATCCTAAAGATGCTAACAAGGTATGCAAACTTCAACGGTCCATCTATGGATTGAAGCAAGCATCCCGGTTGGAATCAACGTTTTGATAAGGTAATCAAAAGTTTTGGTTTTATACAAACTTATGGAGAAGCTTGTATTTACAAGAAAGTGAGGGAGCTCAGAGCATTCTTAATACGTATGTGGATGACATATTGTTGATTGGGAATGATGTAGACCTTCTTAATAGTGTCAAGGAATATTTGAATAATAGTTTTTAATGAAGGATCTTGGCGAAGCTTACATATTAGGCATAAAGATTTATAGAGATAGATCGAACGCCAAATATCATTGTCACAAAGTACATATTTGGACAAAGTTCTAAAGAGATTTGGAATGGAAGAAAGCAAGAAAGGGTTCTTGCCCATGTTGCTCAATACGACCTTGAGTAAAACTCAAAGTCCGACATCGCGTAAGATAGAGAAAGGATGAGTAAGACTCCTATGCCTCAGCCATAGGATCTCTAATGTATGCCATGCTATGTACTAGACCCGACATTGCATATGTCGTTAGTTTAACTAGCAGATATCAAAGTGATCCAGAGTGGATCATTGGACAATGATCAAAAACATCCTTAAGTACTTGAGAAGAACTAAGGATATGGTTCTTTCTTATGGAGGTGATGAATACCGTTGTTAATGGTTACACCGATGCTAGTTGGAACACCGATCCGGATGATTCTAAATCACAACTGGATAATGATTTATTTTGAATGGTGGTGCAGCTTATGGAGGAGTGCAAAGCAAAGCGTTGTGGCGAGATCTTCAACCGAATCGGAATACATGGTCGCTTTGAGGCTTCACAAGAAGCGATATGGATGAAGGAGTTCATTACAGAGCTGGTGTGGTTCCAAGTGCGCCTGGACCCAATGTCTATCTCTTGTGATAACATGGGCGCCATAGCCAATGCGCAAGAACCAAGGTCACACAAGAAGCTGAAGCATATCAAGCTGCGTTTTCACGCTATTCGAGAACATATCCAGGATGGGGATATAAAGATTTGCAAAGTACACACAGATCTGAATATGGCGGATCCGTTGACTAAACCTCTCCCGAGGGCAAAACATGACCAACACCAAACTGCCATGGGTGTTCGGTATGTTGGAGATATGCCCTAGAGGCAATAATAAATGTAGTTATTATTATATCTTTGTGTTTATGATAAATGTTTGCATTCATGCTATAATAGTATTAACAAGGAAACATTGATACTTGTGTGATTTGTAAACTTAATTTGAAGTCCCTAGTATAGCCTCTATACTTCACTAGCTTGTTGGTTGATTAATGATTGTGGTTTCCCTATCATGAACATTGAGATGTTATCAACAACAAGATCATATCGTTAGGAGAATGATATGGTGGACATACTCCTATAGATAAGCATAGCATAAAGATCAAGTCATTTCATTAGTTCAATTGCTATATGCTTTCTGATACATAGTAACCTAATTCCTTCGACCATGAGATCATGCATATCACCTTTACCGGATGGATGCTTTGATGACATCAAACACCACACCGTAATGTGGTGGTTATAAAAGTGGCATTGAGTGTTCGGAAAGTATTGGTTGAAACACATGGATCAAGAGTGGATTTGTCCATCCACATGACGGATAGATATACTCTGGGCCCTCTCGGTGGAATGTCATCCAATTAGCTTGCAAGCATGTGACTTGGTCACAAGGGATCACATATCACGAACGAGAAAAGAGTACTTATCAAGAATAAGGTTGAACTAGGTATGCGAGATACCGACGATCATAACCTTGGGTAAGTAACATATCGTGAGACAAAGGGAAATTGGTATCGTATGTAAGTGGTTCATTCGATCGCAAAGTAATCGTAGAAATATGTGGGAGCCATATGAATTTCCAGATTCCTCTATTGGTTATTGTTCGAGAAGTGTCTCGATCATGTCCGCATAATTCACGAACCGTAGGGAGACACACTTAAGGATTCGACGTTGTTTGAGTAGTTATGGTATTATGAGAAAGAGACCGAATGTTGTTCGAGTCTCGGATGGGATCCGGATATCACGAGGTGATCCGGAATGGTCCGGAGAATAAGATTCATATAAGGAAAGTCCCGCTTTGAGTTCGGGAATGATTCCGTGTTTTCATCGGAATGTTCTAGAAGGTTCCGGATTGTCCCAAGACCGGGGAAGGGTACATGAATGTGTCATTGATCATTGAATGATTGCATCATGTACTAAGTGTTATTGCTGTCCCAAATAAAGGATTAAATTGAATCCTAAAACAGAAAAGTCAAATGTCCAGTTTGAAAGTCAAACCGCCAAAACAAGAAACTGGGAAACAAGCAAGAGGAGTTGAACCAACCCGGAGGAGGAGTAGGACTCCAGCCGGCGCCAGCCCTAGGTCGAGTTGGGGAGGGACTCCTCCCTCGGGCGCCAAGGAACCCTCCTCATAAAAGGAGGGCAGGCTCCTCCATAGACGCTTTACTTTCTACTCTAGATCTCCGGTTTAGAGCTGTTTTGGTTTAGAGCTTCTAATTGCTTTAGCCAACAGTTTAGAGCCTTCTAATTGGTTTAGAGCCCTCTAATTGGTGTGTCTAATTACTAGGCCACTAATCCTCTCTCATAAGCTCCACCATACTGCACCGGCTTAAGGCTCATGATCTCCCTCTACTCCGTACCACGCCGCTGAGCCGGAATCGCGAGGAGAGTGCTACAACCTCCGCTTTCTGGAACAAGGGAGAGGAAGGTCTTCGTCGAGTACCAACGGTGACCGATCGCGAAGCGCCGAACGTGGCGCTGGAAGGATCGTCTACACGATCTTGAGATCGGGAAGAGTACGACTACATCACCCACGAGAATCCGCTCTCGTTAACCACTTTGGAATCTTCGAGGGTGAGTTCCTCTATCGACTCGTTGCTACAATCTAGTAGATAGATCTTGGCTTGTTTGTTTGTATGCGATAGAAAATTTTTGTTTTCCTTGCTACGAACCCCTACACCAATGTGATATCACCGAGAGGGCCCAGAGTATATCTATCTGTCATCGGGATGAACAAATTCCACTCTCGATCCATGGGCCTCAATATAACACTTTATTAGTTCTGAATCCATCTTTATAATCACCCAGTTACGGTGTGACGTTTGATGTTATCAAGAAACTCTTCTAGTGTTAGTGTTTGACATGATCTCATGGTCTAAGGACTAGGATCACTTCGTAAGTTGTTATAGCAATATAAACTCAATGACTTTGATCGTAATGCTATACTTCGGATGAATGTTCATCACATCATTACACTAATGTTGTGACCTCGTTATTAACAACATCCAATGTCCATGATTAGGAAACTTTGATCATCTTGTTAATCAACGAGCTAGTTTATAAGAGAGGCATAACTAGGAACTTCCTTTTTGTTTATTAAACACACATGTATTAATGTTTTCGTATTGATACAATTATAGCATGCAAAATAAACATTTGTCATAAATAAGGAATACGATAATAACCACTTTATTATTGCCTCTCGGGCATATTCCCTTCAGAAGATAGAATCGATGACACTCGCACAAAGGAAAGGCTTCACATGGAACTAGTACCGATGTTTCTATACCAGGAGGATTTCAATCGACAGCGCTGCCATCGACCCCTGATATTAAGATTGGCTCTTACTAGCTACATATGAAACAAGTATTGACTAATAGTGATGCATATTGTAAAACAATTGATTCTAGTTATGTTTCTAACAATAAGAGTGAACTGGCTACATCTATTCTTGATCATGAATTAAATATACCCTTTACTATCTTTTCATAACGCACTGATGCGCATGAGGTGGCGAGTGCCACTGACTACGCAAGTGAAAAATCAGGCGGGGTTCTGTGTGCAGATATTACCCCTAAAGCTAGGCCGCCGTGTGCTCCTGCCGCGGCAAAGGGGTCTCTGGCCGTGACGCATAGGCACACTGTCGAGCATGCTCCTTCAGCCACATGTGATATTGGAGAGGCAAAAGGGGAATTTGTGGAGCTGCTGTTGGCGCCACAGACTGACGAGGCTGCTACTATGGCTGCATGTTCTTTCGGCACGGCTACGGCCTCTGTCGGGTTGGCGCCGCAGGCCGAGGATGCCTTTTCTGCGGGGGGGACATGCGGTATCACCTCAGTAGGTGTAACTGAGACACATCCCTCGCCTGCCGAGGCGCAGCGACAAGGTACTGTTGACACCACTCCCGCCATAAAATCATATGATGCCACTCAGTTTTTGGGGTGTAAAACACCGGATGCTCATAAATCTGGTGCAGGGATGTTGGGTGATCTTGAGAAGCCGTATACTGCATCTACTGGGGCTCTCGTTTCTAGGAAGAAGCCATCAACGGCGGATGTGATTGCTTTCGGAGGGATTCCGAAGATTGCGGCACATGAAATAAGGTCAAGTGACCGTGTTCGAGGCCAACCAAATGTTGACGCTACACAGCTAGAGCGGGCAACGGATCTGGCTAATCAACATGATGGTTTTAAAGGTAAAAACCTAAATCCAAATTTTTCGATTATGTCGTTTTCCAATATTGATATTATAGAGAGGGCAAAATCGATTGGGGTATCTTTAGGGGATTCTTTGAAACAAAGTAATGACACGGCAAATTTAATAAAGGAGAATGAGTTGAATAGAACGTTAACTTTGCTAGATCGCAATGCTGCGAAAATAGAGGCGTCTAACATAGGGGAATCCAGCTTGATTGTGTCTAAGGTTTCTAGTTTATGTGATGACCTGGTAGATGAAGAGGTTGCTGGACTAGATGATGATAATCTAGTAAACGAACCTATTCAAATGCGTGGGCGTAGGAAGAAACTATATGATCAAACAACGGTTCTTCGAGGTACTAGAGTTAGAACTAAGAAAAAATTCTAATATGCAAGGGCTAAGAGGTATATTTTGGAATAGTGAAGGTTTTCGCGATACTGCAAAACATTTATTTGTCTCGAAGACGATAAGGGAACGGAAGCTAGATTTTGTGGCTCTATTAGAGACGGGGCGATCAAACTTTACGGTTCCATTTCTAAAGCATTTAGCACCAGGGAAGGATTTTGCATGGTTCTGACTACCTCCCCATGGTCGATCCGGAGGCATTCTAGCTGGCATAGATACTGAAACTTTACGAGTAAAGTCAACTCAGGGAATTTTTGTGTAAAAATCCACATGAGATGCCGACATGATGGGTTCCAATGGGTCCTGGTACCCGTGTATGGGGCGGCACAGGAATGCTTCAAGCATACTTTTCTGGCAGAGCTAGTGCGAGTTTGCGAAAACGAAACTTTGTCTATGTTAGTTGGGGGTGATTTTAACATACTAAGAAGAAGAGAAGATAAAAACAAATATAATTTTAATCCTTGCTGGCCTTTTATATTTAATGCGATCATTGAAAGTCTAAACTTGCGAGAGATTGTTCTCTTAGGTAGACAATTTACTTGGGCGAATCGCAGGGATTCACCAACATATGAAAAGCTTGATAGGATTCTTTCCACTGTTGAATGGGAACAGAAGTTCCCTTTGGTTACTGTTCGGGCTCTCACTCGTTCGGGATCAGACCACATACCACTACTAATTGATTCAGGGGTTCAGGCTCACTTGAGAAATAACCCGAAGTTCTCGTTCGAACTGTCGTGTTTAAGACACGAAGGTTTTTTCTATATGGTGGCAACCGAATGGGCTTCGATAACGCATGGTGATTCACCTATTGAACGGTGGCAGAATAAAATGCGTCATCTACGAAGATATCTTCGTGGATGGGAAAAATGCCAAAGTGGAAAGTATAAGCAGGAAAAAGAAAGACTCTTGTCCATCATTGATGAGTTGGATTTAAAAGCGGAAACGATTCCGCTATCTGAGTTTGAAAGAGCTGAGGCGCGACGAAGAGTCCAAGTGGGCACAGCGAGCCAAGGTTAAACATATTCAAGAAGGGGGTAACAATACTAAATATTTCCATTTAATTGCAAACGACAAACATAGAAAGAAGAAAATTTTCCAATTAGAACAGGAGGAAGGAATAATCGTAGGAGAAGAAAACCTAAAAGTGTACATTTCAGAATACTATAAGAAGCTATTCGGGGAGCCTACTCCCAGTAGTGTCAGTCTTATGGAGGATATAAAATTTGATATTCCACAAGTATCTCCAAAAGAGAATGAAATCTTAACTAGGAATTTTAGTGAGCAAGAAGTTTTCGATGCTATCTCGTTGATGGAAATGAATAAAGCTCCTGGGCCAAGTGGATTCCCTGCGGAATTCTACCAAACTTTTTTGGCTGTGATTAAACAAGATTTGATGGCTCTCTTTGCATAGGTGCATGAGGCCGAACTTCCTTTATTTAAACTTAACTTTGGAGTTGTAACCCTGTTGCCTAAGAAAGAAAATGCGGTCCAAATTCAGTAATACAAACCAATTTGCCTACTAAATGTTAGCTTCAAAATATTTACTAAAGTTGCAACGAATCGCATCTTGGTGATTGCTCACAAAATTATTAAACCAACTTAGACTGCTTTCATGCCGGGTAGGCATATTCTAGAAGGAGTGGTGGTTTTACACGAAACATTTCATGAGATACATAGAAAAAATTGGACGGGGTGCTATTCAAAATAGATTTTGAAAAGTCATATGACAAGGTAAAATGGTCGTTCTTACACCAAGTGCTTCGAATGAAAGGTTTCGATCCTTTATAGTGTCAATGGATAGATAAGTTTGTTCGAGATGGGAGTGTGGCCATTCGTGTCAATGATGATATTGGCCATTGCTTCCAAACTAGAAAGGGGCTTCAACAAGGGGATGCGCTATCCCCTATGCTTTTTAATGTGGTGGCTAATATGCTTGCCACTTATTCTAGAGCAAAGGAGAATGGACAGGTAGCTGGGTCGATACCGCATCTAGTCGAGGGGGGAGTGTTTATCCTACAATACGCTGATGATACAATTTTGTTCATGGAACATGATCTTCAAAAAGCAGTCAACATGAAGCTAATACTCTGTATTTTCGAACAATTATCTGGTTTGAAAATTAACTTCCATAAAAGTGAGATTTACTGCTTTGGAGAGGCTGCTAGTCACGAGCAAAGTTATAAGGAAGATTTTGGTTGCGAAACAGGATCCTTACCGTTTAGATATCTTGGGATACCTATACATCAT
This sequence comes from Avena longiglumis, assembly GCA_030063025.1. NCBI lineage: Eukaryota > Viridiplantae > Streptophyta > Magnoliopsida > Poales > Poaceae > Avena > Avena longiglumis. The sequence goes on along the minus strand of CP125977.1, from coordinate 71,326,059 downwards.
AGGAAGTTACGGAATTCAGAATGGAATCCAGTGGAAAACAGATTTGAAGGTAAATTAGGTTGTTGGCAAGGGAAACTACTATCATACGGGACAGATTGGTTCTGATTAATTTTTTCTTATCTAGTATGCCTATGTTTATGTTATCCTTTCTTCAAATACCAAAGGGTGTGAGGAAAAGGCTAGACTTCTTCCGTTCACGATTTTTTTGGCAAAGTGATGAACATAAGAAGAAATACAGGTTAACTAAGTGGAACATTATCTGTAGGCCCAAAGATCGGGGGGCTTAGGCATAGAGGTGCTAGAACTGAAAAACTTATGTTTGCTTAGCAAGTGGTTGCATAAGCTGCTGACAGAGCAAGGGGTGTGGCAAGAATTAATACATAACAAATACTTGAAAATGAAAACTTTAGCACAAGTGGAAGCTAAACCGACGGATTCGCCATTTTGAAAGGGACTAATGGGAGTAAAATATGAGTTCTTTGCCCGCGGTACTTTTAAAATTGGTAATGGGACAGACATTATGTTCTGGGTAGATACTTGGTTAGGAGCGACGCCGCTAGCACAATAATATCCTTCTCTTTACAATATTGCGCATAGGAGGAATGTACTCGTGTTCCATGTTCTATCCCATAATCCGATTAATATTACTTTTAGGCATATTTTAATTGGCAATAAATGGGATGCATGGTTGCATCTATGTGAGAGATTAATGGAAATAACTTTGACAAATGAGCCTGATAAATTTCTATGGAGGTTAACCGAGGATAGAATCTTCACGGTTAAATCGATGTATGAGGATCTTATGAATGGTCATCCAAGTTTCCCTACTAGATATCTATGGAAATTGAAGATACCGACGAAAATAAAAAAATTCATGTGGTTTCTCAATAAGAAAGTGTTGTTAACAAAAGACAACCTCGCAAAAAGAAATTGGAACGGATGTAAAAAATGTTGCTTTTGTGACGCTGACGAAACAATAGAACATTTATTTTTATCATGTCCTTTTGCTAAGATTTTGTGGCATATGGTATTCTTCACTTTTAACTTACCGCCTTCAACTAATATCACCAATATGTTTGGGAATTGGCTAAACGGGGTAGACAAAGAAAGTAAAGCAAGAATACGTATAGGCATTTCGGCCATGTGTTGGTCAATTTGGAAATGCAGAAACAACTGTATTTTTAACAATACTGGAGTTCCATATTTTTTGCAGGTTATTCTTATGGCGGCTTACTGGATTCAGCTCTGGGCACTTATGTCGCCCCAACACCTGCGGCAACCCATGGTTTCTGGGTATATCCGTCTTGTGGCGGTTACTACGGATTTTTTCGACCAAGCTTCGTGGCGTCATTCTAGTAGAGTGACTCATATCTAGCTACTCCTTTAGAGTCAGAATTTTTATTATTTCCAAGGGTTGGTGTTTGTACCAACCTCGTATGCTCTTTCAGTTGTAATACTTTTGGCTACATTTTAAGATTTCTTTTAATAAATGGTTGTGTGCATCCTAGGATGCAGAGGCCGGGGAATCCCCCATTTCGGAAAAAAACGTGCACGCACGTGTTTCTATTCTCACTATTTAGACAATTATTTTTATGCAAAACCCACATGTAGAACATAAAAGAAATGGAATTGATGGTATCATCTATTTTTTCCTTCCAAAAGAATGATCGGAATTGGGCTGCAGTTTTCAAGATAGCAAAGCAAGGCCTATAAGTTGCAACTTGCAACAGTAAACACCCATACAAAAGCAGACATCATGTCCACAACACTTACTCCAAATCACACCAAGCTACTACAAATTCAAGTTGCATGAAATGACTTCACCTATATAGAAGCTTCATAAGCTACAAACCCGGTAGGACATCTAAAGAATTTAACGATAGCTATCTAAGCAAGGAGTGTGATTTAAATGGAAGCTATATATACTGACACTTTCTCTCAGTAAGCAATGTGTAAAATAAATAGCTTTTAACGTGCCAACCCGAGAATGACATAACAAACTTAACCTCGAAGCTAGATTCCTCCTGAACTCCCATCTTTGACATGATGTCGGTGTTATTTCAGATTAAAAAACAGCAATGAAATAGCCAAGAAGAATGTTAATGTCGTGAAAAAACTTCATGATCAGACACCAAAAAAGTCAAATCTAGGCCAATATTGTTAAGAACTCCATGATCCAATGGACCATCTATAAAGCTACTAACGTGTTGCATCCCTTGTAACAAGAATGATTGGAAGCTCCAGGGGTAGCTTATGTATGCTCCGACGACTGTCCTTCCTGTTGTCGAAATCTCTTGAAAAATCTTTAATCATATTTCACAACAAGAGTAATTAGCAACAATAAGTCATACGAACCAAAAGGTATAACCAAAACTGGTAATGAAAAAATATTTGAAATAGGAGATTCTCATTCATACCGCTCTGTGTATATAAGGGTGAAAAAATATGATATTCCTTTTCCAAATGAGCGCTATTTTTTCAGTATTTGTTAGACGAAATTATGTCTGGTTAAGCACGAATACTTAAAAACAAGGAAATGACACATTTATTATTTAGCTGTGCAGTGGAAGGAAAGGAACATGATAGATGCTTCATCATTGTTTTCAACCTTGAGATTGTAAATACCTTGTATTAGGATGAGCTGCAGTTGCCCCCAACCATGAACGTGCAACTAACCTTTATCCGTAATCGTTGTCATGCCACAACACAAACTTCACAAAGTGGCCTATTAGAAAAATTATGACCTTAACATCAAAGTTTCTGCACCTATGAAAGTGAACAAAGCTAATAAGTCAGATGCCTGATGCTAACTACACAAATTATATATATTTCACATTTGGTACAGATGGTAGCTTTGTTATTACAAAATTATAGACAAATACCATTTTTCACCAGAGAAGTCCTGCTTTGGTACTTGTAGGAAATGCATTAAGATGGCTTATAGAAATGGAGTTAAATTTAGAATCCATCTATTATTACGACAGTGGAAATCTTTATAGTATTCAGGGTAACTTAAGAGAATCACACATGTTCAATTAGAAAAATAATCGAAAGGAAGAACATTAATGATTTTAAAGGAAGGTTAAGAACCTAGTCCAGATAGAAACTTATCAACTATTCGATTCTTCTAACCAAGAATGTGGCTGAAGAGCACATATAAAATATAATGCACGGAGAAATAACCAAGAGAATTAAATCCGTAAAACAAGCCATAGAGATCAGCCTAGAACTCAGCAATAACATATCATCAAAGGGGGAACCTGACTTGGAGAAGCAGCAGCTAGCGGCCGTCAATCATCTTTCCACCAAGCGGCGATTTTGTTGGGAGAGCAAACATAGAGAGGACCTGAGGTGGAAATCTCCCTTGGGGCCAAGCAAGATCTTTGGACGGGATTTTCCGTTCAACTTTCCCTTAAGGCTATGTTCGGTTAATCCACCTCTAGGTTGGATTGGACTGGATTGGATTAGATTAGAGGATATTTTGACTTAGATGGCATTTGAACCATATCAATCTATGTCAAACCAGGACAATCCAAGGTAAACCGAACGGAAAAGGGGAAATTTATCCAGGACATGAATATATGAGGAGTGGCGACCGCGGCAAGGAGCCAGCGGCGACGCCCAGGTTGACGACGGAGCAAATCGGAGGTTGGGAACCCTTGGATACAGCGGCACGCGGTCTATGAGCAGCGTCAAAGGCGCAGGCGCGTGGGCGTTGTTGGAGACCGTAAGCGGCGTCGTTGGAGATCGGAGGTGGCGCACGTTGGTGGAGAATAGAGACGGAGGCGTGTAGGTGGGGGATGAATCGAGACTTCCTCGAATTTGGAAAGGAACAAAGGACGTGATTTATTTCCCTACATTGAATTGGAGAGTTACTTGCGGTGATTTGGGGAGGTGGAATTGATGGGGAGTTTTACATTTTCCTCTGGTGGTGGAGTGCGGTCAGTCAAAATAAACTACTAAGTGCACACAGCATAACGATTAGATTAATGTCAGCCATTAGATTGAGTTTAGTAGGTCTAATCGTGTGACGGTAATAGTTTTGTGTATATTTTTTGGGGTACGTTTAGAAAAAATAATGTCTGCTCTTTTATTAGTAGTAGAGATACATAAACAATAATAATAAAATGTGCATTTTTCATTGAAATTGACCCATTCCATGTTAATTTTTAACTCCACCATCCGAAATACTACAAATTCAAACACTTGTTCTGCTAGTATATACAGTACTATATATGGCATAATTGATGTCATTAAATTCATGGTGCAAAGTACTACCTCCATTCCACAATATAAGCCTTTTTAAGAAGTTAAAATAGCTTGCTAAAAAGTCTTATATCATGGAACAGAGGGAGTACTTGTTAGGGATATGGTTTCTTAACACAAAATGTTACTTCACTGATTTAATAGACAAAGTTGTATTGGTACATCTAATGGTGGAACATGCAGCACTATAGCTCTCATAACACTAGTAACTATGAGTACGTCGATTTGAAGCTCGTCCTACATGGTGGACTTAAAAAAAACTTAAATTTAAAGATTCAAAAAGTTCCAAAAAAGTTACTGGGATGTAGATAATAATTTATAATATACGTGTGCTAAATATCACGTGAAAATACTTTGTATTCTGGCCTCAGCAAAAAAGAGAAATTTGTAGATCTGGAAGTGAACATTGCAATTTTGAATGGGCCTCTGTTTTTTCAAAATTTGTCATATTTGTTTTTTTACAACGCCCAAAATACAAGGTAATTTGCATTGAAATTTTGCAGACTTGTATTTCCCACTGTTGGCTACACGCAGATATTTGTTTCAAAATATTTTAATGCTTTCTAAACAATTCAAAAACGGGCTTCAGTGAGGACGAGCTCCAAACTGATTTTCCGTAGTAACTACTAGCAATTGTGCCTTTTTAACATTATACTGCAGCGTACAATTCAGTGCAAGAGAGTTATTGGAGATGTGAACTAAATGCTACACAGATAGTCACTCTCTTCACACAATTGAACTTACAAACCAATAGTTATACATGTAAATTTTTCGTAGGAGAATATATTTGTTGCAATCTCCATTTGAGCGTCCAGATAGTCAGGTCCGCCGCTTCCTCTAGTGGCAAAATGGCACTTCCGAAGAAAACGATTACTGCTTCCAGTATTGTGAAATCAACAATAAAGCATTTTGGATGGCTACACTTCAGTGCTCAACTGTGAGCTGACACAGCAGTGTCAACAGGCTCACATATAGTTCAGTCGAAATCCCATGACTCATTGCGATGTCCTGCTTTAGTGGTAGATTCTATCGCTCAAGGTTTACCATTTGATTCTTGGTCGTTAAAAAGGGTGAATTGAGTCCCGATGACGTTGTGGTACTCTCCGTCAAAATTACTAGGCACCTGTCCAATGTTCATTCATAAAAGTATGCCATTAGCAAGTTTCCAAAATTTTATTTGAATATTCCTTTTGAGTTTTTCAATAACAGTAACGAAACAGAAATTCTTGAACTACCACAACATTACAACGCTGGGTCTAATGGAGACCTAGCCGGTACTCTCTTTCATGTAACATGGTAATCAACTAGTTACTAAAAAACCATACGAAAGATACGCCACTTCGCTAGGTCTTACGGAAAAGTAGCAGGTACTGCTTATTGCTATTAATTTACATCAGTCTAGCATTTATTTTAAAGAGCTTCAAATCAGAAATCTAGGGACAGTGAGTCATGGGACAAACCTGATGTCTGGATTCTTTGAATGTACTGCTAGATCCTTGCGGAGCATTTGTTAGTCTTCCAAATGCATCAGTAGAGTTCACAATGCTATGGAACGCAGCTTGAGAATGCTTCGGTGGATGCAAAAACTGATGACCAATGTCTGGTAAGAAGCCAAAGGCAGACGATGCAGTTCCTTGAGACTGAAATAGCTGTATGATGGAACATATATCAGCATGAGGAGAAAATAAAATTTGAAAGACATGTATACATCTGGCAAGGGATTACATACATCCTTGGACAGAATGCGTTCTATGTTGAAGTCCAGCGCTGGATTGACAGCTGAAAGCTTCATCGACAAAAACTGCACAGTATGCACATACAGGGTCAAGAAGTTGACATCACAGCAGACAGAAAAAGGTGCAAACACGTTAC